>CM053790.1:29532119-30264941 GCA_028749045.1 Cupressus sempervirens
GGGAAAGAACAAGCGAGGAACAATTGAAAAATGAGAGGCAACAAAGGCAAAAACAAGGGAGTGTATGTGGAGATTACATGAAGGTACATCAACAAATGCCTCCAACGTAAGTGATGAAAATATACCTATTCATATTGACATCACAAATACACCTAATTTGACAAACAAAAATGTTTAACATACCCCAATTGGAATGATTATGACAAATACACTTACATCACCCTGATGCCCCTAATGTGACATCTCAAGTTGAAATGATGAATGCACATGATGTAAATAATGAAAATATAGAGCATGTGTATACATCAACATCTCTTAGAATAATTTGTAGAAAACCAAAATTTCTAATTGACATTGATGAAAATATTTTCAAGCCAATGCATGATAAAATGTTAGAAAAAAATTGTAGGAGAATTGTTCAAAAGATTTGGAATAACTATTTAGAAAATTTAAGTCAAAGTGAAAGATGACAATTTCTTGAAATGGTTGAAAATCTAAAATTTAGAGAGACAGTGAGAATTTTGGAGTTAAGAACATCTGAAAATAGTAGTGAAAGAAGTATTTTTTGAAATCTCTTTGATGCATAACAATCCATTGGTTCAAAGCACACACTAAATATGCTAATACAAGTTGATGGGTGCTCACATCAACCTTAATGGGAAATGAAATGGAAAAAATGTGTATGGTAAGAAAAACAAGTAAATCATTATGGATAAGTAGAACAATGTTACTCAAAGCCTTAGTAAGGAGAGAGAAAATTGAGAATTCTAATGAGACTTCTTTTTGGTCATTCCAAGGTAGACTCCCACATAAGAATAAAGTTATTGTTGATGGACTAAGAACATTAATAGAAAATTTTTGGTATGACAACACAAGGCTTCACCAAACCAAAAGATGTTGTCAAAAGATGAATTGCAAATATAAACCGTGAGCCACATGCAAAACATTTTTTGGATATGACTCAAACACAATTTTAGGAAAATTTTCTTCAAAGATTTCCTCAAATTAAAATCAGCCAAAGGTTTTTTGAGATGACAAAAGCATTCTATGTTAAGATAAATCATACATGCACTACATGTAGTTGTAGGGTTCATGTTGAGTTTTCTATGCATTATGATGTTTATTGTTATATATGTAGTACTTTGCATACTAACCAAATAATGTAGGAATGTGGTCGACAATTACCTCCTAATTCACTAAGAGAATTTATTGTAAGTGTACTATGTAAACAAGATGATGGGAGCATTTATTATAAGAGCATGTGTTTGAAAGGTTTTTTCCCTCAATGTAGTGGTTTGCAAAAGTTGCATAGATGCCTACATCTAGATAGCACACATGAAATTGGTAAGACACTAGTTTCTCTTGGAAAGTACAAGTTAGTTATATATGGTGTTAAAGATGGAAAATAATTAAAGAGGTGTGAATTAGTGAAAAGTGATGTATGTGTAGCTGATTTTATGAAATTGTTTCAAGAGAAAATAGTTTATGACTACATAGGTCATACACATAGAGCTAGATGGTTAGACGAGTGATTCAAGTTGTATAAGAACACCTTTCCCTTGGGTAGGATTGTGTTAGTTGTTGACTTCACTAAAAACTATACAATAAAACCTCAAAATGAAGTGCAACCAATGTATTACAACTCTATACAAGTGTCAATTCTTGTACACAACATTTATTCATGTACATGATAGCACAAAGGATGACAAAAAAGTATTAAGAGAGTATCACTTTTTATATTAGCAATGATTGAACTCATTCATCAAAGTTTGTGCAAGGATGTTTTAGATTTTTCTATGACAATTTGAGGAAAAGAGATGAAAGATACAATCAACACATTATATGGTCAGACAATTGTACCACACAATTCAAGAATGCAAGGATGTTCTATTGGTTGAGTAGGATGCGTGTGATAAGTGGAGTGCAACATTTTTTGAATTTCATTGAGGTGGGACATGGAAAGGGAGAGCATGATGGTGGTGGAGAATGTGTGAAAAGAGCCCTTAGTAGAGAGGAATTAATGCTCACCGGGTTTTCTAAATAATGCACATATTCTACCTTTTGGTATTTCTTTTTTTTTAACATCTTCATATGATAATTTATTTGCATAAAATCTTTTTTGTTCATCCCTCTTAAACCACCAAATATCTAACTGACCACTAACTGAGGCTATTTGGGTCTTAATGGATTCAAGGGATGATGCCAATTGAGCCCTCATTGGATTGTTTTGTCCAGATTCTTTCAACCAAGCAATGAGTCCTTCTAATTCAGTTTTGCCTCTCTCTATTTAATTTATTATTTTTTTTTTGTGCCTAGCAGAGGTCTTGCAATTGGTTCAGGTTGTGGAATTTGTTGTTCTTCTTGTGGAGGGTTTTGGTTTTGAGGGTTTTGAGGTTCTTATGGATTTTCTGGTTGATTATGGACATTTCCTAATAAAAAATCAATTGAAATCCAAATTTATAAAAATTGTAAAAACCCTACAAAACAATATAAAAAACCTTCAAAACAATATGAAAAACATATCAAACAATGCAAAATGAAGTTAAGATCACATACAGCTTCGGTGCGGGCATGCTTGTGATCTCAAATTTTGTCGATGAGGAGGCATATTGGAAACTAGGATGGTGAAAACCTTTGTTTCTTGAACCCATGTATGTGTTGTTGGTGTAGGAATGTGAAAAAACAAAGATGAAAATGATGGGCTCTGGGTATGCAGCCAATCTATAAAAATTCACTTTTTCAAAAGTGCATATGCTCTATAGTGCGTATGCACTTTTGAAAATTTATATATTAAAAAAAAAAAAAAGAGTTGTCACCTTTTTGGCACCACAACTTGGTGCATATACCTAGTGTCATACCAATTAAGAAATAATAGTTTAAAGCTAATATATTATTGTACTCTTAAGAATATTTTAAAAACTTTACCTCGAGTGTTCTTTCTCCTAGCCTTGCACCACTAGCATAATGAGTATTCTATGGTGTTCTCAAACTACTTGTTGCACTTTGCATTGCATATTTTTCACATATCAATCTATAGTGATCTATAAAATAATATTTTTTTTTACTTTTACAATCTTTAGGTGATTAAATAATATCATGTCAAAACTCAAACAAACAAACCTATGTATCTTGTCCACCGAAGACCATCGCCATCAAATCATCTATGAGTGTGAAATCCCCACCTTCATATGAATAACAAGTATGCCCACAATGTACACATGGATGAGATGACACTCCATCCTAAGATGCCTCCATATCTATCTCATCACACATGTGTTGATAGCTAAAACAAAAATGTTGATTAGGCTCCGAAGACTATAATGATGCACGTGATGGCAATGCAGGTGGCACAAGTGAGGATGACACTAGTGGTGCAGGTGACACAAGCAAAGATGACACTAGTGGTGTAAGTGACAAAAGCAGAGATGACACTAGTGGTGCAAGTGATGCTAATGGAGTTGTCATATGCTATGATGACCGAGGTGCCATAGGTTATAATGATGGAGTTATCGCATGTTGTGATGACCTTGGTGCCATATGTGATGATGATGGAGTTGTCACATTCTATGATGACCCTCAAGATGCATCTAATAATGGTCGGGGTGCCACAGGTGAAGGAAAACCACCTAACTGTGAGCCATGTTGAATGATAACATATGTTAATGATGCAGTCACATGAAGAGTCTATAAATCAATAGACTCCTTTATAATTGATGGGAGCACAACATGAGGCATGGTTTTTTGTGTTGTACATCTCCTCTCATTTTGTGGTACCACCCTATGAGCCCCATGTCTATCCTATGCAAAGCCTCTCCCTTTACCTTGGAACTGACGAATGTCAAAGTAATTTGGCTTCTCGCCAAGGATGAACTCACAATATAGCTTTCTCAAAAAATATAGAGGCACCCCATAATTACTACATGGTGGTAGGTCAAATGCCATATACCACCTATCCCAAAAACATGATCTCATCCTAGCATGAGTGCACTAATGAATAGGAACATTTTTGGTTGTGTGTAATAGGGAGTTTCCAGATATAGGATCGAAGAAACAAGAACATATAGTGCCTTTCTTTATGTCTTTATCTTTCACTCACTGATATGATAACCCATTGGCATAAAATAAACGACACCTATCCCTCCATGTACCCCATTTTGTAACCTTCCTAGACACCTCATTTGCATTTTGGGTCATTTGTTCAAGCGTATTCACTAGGGTTGTGTAATGCCCCCATCTTTTTAGCATCTCAGTGGAGTTCTTAGCGTTTACATTCTCTAAAGGCTAAGTGGAGAAACAAGGAGAAATTGATTAAATTAATTTCTTATAAGTTCATTAAATAATTAAAATAAAAAGGTGACTTTATATTTAATTAATTTAATTTTCTAGAAGCACAATTAATAATTGTATTGCAAAGGAGAAGTTTCTAGAGAGTGCATTTTCTAGAAATACAACTAATTATTGTATTGGAAAGGGGGAAGCTTCTAGAGAATGCAATTAAATAATATTTTATTTCCTTCTAGAAGGGTAAAGGAAAAGAATAAATAGAGGTGAGAGCTTCATTGTTTATCATCTGATTATTGTGAATTGTATTTCATATAAACTTGGGAGAAGAAACTAAAGTTTTTGATTTCAGTCAGCCATTAGAGAACGTCAACTCTTTAGTGTTGCAGCCATTTGAGGTGGTGAAATATCCACTAAATTTGGCATTCGAGAGAGCTTCATTCTGGAGTTCTAATTGTGCTTAAATTGGAGAATACATTGTGCTTAAATAGATTTGAGATCAGGTTATCACCATATCAGAGTTAGAAAGCAGGACATTGAGAAGACAACCTTTAGATGTCATTGTGGCCATTTTGAGTTCAAAGTTATGTCATTTGGGCTAACTAACACACCTACTACTTTTCAAGCAACAATGAATAGGGTTTTCCATCCTTAGTTGAGGAAATTTGTACTTGTTTTCTTCGATGATATCTTGGTGTATAGTAGATCTTGGGAGGAGCACTTGGTTCACCTTGACCTAGTGTTGGATATATTGGGCAGAGAGTCCTTATATGCAAAGGAGTTGAAATGTGATTTGGGTATGACAGAGTTGTTGTAATTGGGTCACATCATCAATGCAGAAGGTGTACACATGGATCGTGAAGAGATTCGTGCCATTGTGGAGTGGCCTTCATCGGTGAACCTTACACAATTGAGGGGCTTTCTGGGATTATGTGGTTTCTATAGGAGGTTTGTGGATGGATATTCCATGCATGCAACACCCTTGACAGATTTGATGAGAAAGGGAGCTTTCTTGTGGACTCCTGAGGCACAAGAGTGTTTTGAGAAATTTAAGGAGTTGATGACTTCATGTCTAGTGTTAGCATTACCAGATTTCAGCAAGCCTTTTGAGCTACACTGTGATGCTTCTAGAGAGGCCATTGGAGTGGTGCTTATGCAGGAGAAGCACCCTATTGCTTATTAGAGTAGGAAATTAAGAGGACCGGAGCAGAGCTTCAACATATATGATAAGGAGATGTTAGCCATTATGCATGCTTTGGCTAAATTTAGGTAATATTTGGTAGGTAGCAAATTTTGTATCAAAATTGACCATAATAGTCTAAACCACTTTTTAGGGCAGCGAGATCTCAATGATAGGTAGTAGAAGTGGGTGAGCAAGTTATAATCCTATGACTTTGATATTACATATTTTAAGGGAACATAGAATGTAGTTGTTGATGCTTTATCACATAGGCCCCATTTGAGCTTATTGACAGATATATCGAAGGATTGGAGACACTTGATCCTTGCAGAGTATGCAAAGGATGTGTGGATAGCCAGTTTTATAGATGAAACTATTCAAGGTAGTAGATACACCCTTGTGAATGAGCTCATCATTTACAAAGGGCGAATATTTTTGGTTCCAGGCTCAACAGTGAGGAGGATGGTTCTAAAATCTTTTCATGATTCGCCTATGGAAGGACATCCTAGTTTCTACAATACATACCAGCAAATTAGAGAGCGCTTCACATGGAAAGGGCTCCAAGCATAAGTACTTCAGTATGTTAGGGAGTGTCCCACCTGCTAGCAAAATAAGTAGGAACACTCCTATCCAGCTAGTTTACTTTAGCCACTTCTGATTCCTGATAGGAAGTGGGAGTGTTTATCTATGGACTTCATCAGAGGAATGCCTAGAGGCCAAGGCAGGGACTACATATATGTGGTTGTGGATTGCCTTACAAAGTTTGCACACTTCTTTTTTATCACTACTACATACACTGCTACATAGGTGGCAGAGTTGTTCTTCAAGGAGATATTCAAATTACATGGCTTACCTCAGAGCATTGTGAGTGACATAGACAATAGGTTTATGAGTCATTTTTGGCAGGAGCTATTCAGGTTGTGTGCAATAGAGCTCACTCCGAGTACTAGCTACCACTCTCAAATAGATGGTCAGATGGAGATAGTGAATAAATGGGTGGAGGGATATCTCAGAAATTATATAGTAGGGCAACAAAAGGAATGGGCAAAGTGGATTTATCTTTGTGCGTATTGCTACAATACCACTTATCACATGTCTATTCAAATGTCACCCTTTATGGCCCTGTATGGGTATGAGGCACCCAATTTTATGGATCTGATTTTAAGTGATAGTAGAGTGCCCAGTGAAAGTGATTTGTTACAGGAGAGTCAAGACATTGTTAAGACTCCCAAGGATAATATAACCAAGGCACAGAATCAACAAAAGTAGTATGCAGACCAGAAGAGGACTAAGCGAACTTTTGAGGTTGGAGATATGGTGTATCTTATGTTGAAACCTTACCATCAATCCACTCTCAAGAAGAGTGGTGCTGAGAAACTTAAGCCACAATACTATGGTCCATTCAGGATTATCAGGAAAGTGGGAGAGGTGGCTTACAAGTTAGATTTGTCAGCGGAGAGCAAGGTGCACAACATTTTTCATGTGTCACACCTCAAGAAGGCACTAGGACATCATATTGTTCCTTCTACAGTGCTTCCACCCTTGGATGATGAGGGAAAATTGGTATTGGTGCCAGAGGCTATCATTGAATCTAGGGAAAGGAACTTGAGGTGGCACACTATAAGGGAGTATTTGGTGAAATGAAAGGACCTGCTAGTAGAGGATGCGACATGGGAGAATAAGGAGATTTTGTAGCATTTGGACTTGAAGTTGCTTGAGGACAAACAATTTCAGGGAGGGTGGACTGTAATGTCCCCATATTTTTAGCATCTCAGTGGAGTTCTTAGCCTTTACATTCTCCAAAGGCTAAGTGGAGAAATAAGGAGGAATTGATGAAAGTAATTTCTTATAAATTCATTAAATAAATTAAAATAAAAAGGTGACTTTATATTTAATTAATTTAATTTTCTAGAAGCACAATTAATAATTGTATTGCAAGGGAGAAGCTTCTAGAGAGTGCATTTTCTAAAAATACAACTAATTATTGCATTAGAAAGGGGGAAGCCTCTAGAGAATGCAATTAAATAATATTTTATTCACTTCTAGAAGGGTGAAGGAAAAGAATAAATAGAGGTGAGAGCTTCATTGTTTATCATCCAATTATTGTGAATTGTATTTGATATAAACTTGGGAGAAGAAACCAAGGTTTCTGATTTCAGTCAGCCATTGGAGAACATCAACTCTTCAGTGTTGCAGCCATTTGAGGTGGTAAAATATCCACTGAATTTGGCATTCGAGAGAGCTTCATTCTAGAGTTCTAATTGTTCTTAAATTGGAGAATACATTTTGGCTGCTATAGTACACATGCACGATGCTATGCTACAGTATTTATGTTTGATTCATTTCCATTCTTGGGCACTACTATTATCAGGTTCCTCTTGCAACTATTAGTAGTTAGCATTGTAACTTTTAAGCATATGATTTTGCTGTGATAATTTAGAATTAGATTTTGGCATTACTGTAGTCATTATTGTAAGCCATGAGAATAAATTCAATAAAGGAGATACATGTTGCATACCATTTGTTTGACGAAATGTCCATCAAATAGCATATATGATCAGCATAATAGTTGTATGTCAATTGTTTGTCAAATTGACAGTTGGCTGTAGGTATGTATTTCATATCTAGTTTCCATGTATATGCATTGAAAATACCAAAGAACTACACTTGCATATTAGTTCATTGTAAGAGGCATTGTAATATCATTTGCAAACATTCTAAATTTCTTAGCATTGAGAGGCAACATATAAGTGTTTGACAATATTCCTTGAGCTAAAATCAATCAGTTTGGGTTGAGTGGTGAGAAAGTGAAGATGACTGCAACCTATTGACCATTTGGGTAATGTTAGCACTATTTTCTGAAAGGCGGTTTATGAGGTCCTCTTGTGTAGTACTTAAATGATGTAATTGTATGCGTGAAGGGTTTATAGGAGGTGGTGGTTGTTGAACGAGAACATTGAGTGGAGGGTTTTGTGGTTGTATGGGTGGAGTGTTTTGTGTTTGTGTCGTGATGGGTGGAGGGTTTGATTGTGTAGGAGGTGGTCTTTCTTCTCTCCCTCATTTTCTTGGATTCTTTGATGCATCTATATTTTAAAAAAAATTAAACAATCACAAAACATATAAATTACAAAACCACATTACAATATTTGATTAAAAAATACATAAATGACGAATACAATGAAGACTTGCCTCGTTTGCGGGGTGCCATGGATGGAGATGCAATCAATTTTTTTAATTTTATGCTAAGACTAATTAGGTTTTGGTGTTTTCCTCTATAATCAACGTCATTGTTGTTGTTTGAGGGTATAAAAATGCCCTCAAATGTGGTCAATGATCAAATTATATATTTACAAAACTCAATCAAGTTTAAAGAAGTATAATACCAAGCCTAGCCAACATGTCACTTTTAAATTACTCAATCAGATTATTCAAAACCCAATCGGGTTATTGAAAATTTTGCTCTTTTTTTTGTGGGGGGGGGGGGGGGGGGGGGGGAGGATGGTCCACTTTTTTGTACACCAACTTGGTGCACACACCCTGATTACAATGAAGAATTGTGAAATGCAATTGAGTGATTGCTACAAAAGTGTTCATAGAAATCATGAAGTTTTGCTCGTGCAAGACAAGTTCCTCTGAATATAGATGCAACCACAATGATCCATACATACATCTCATCTAGCAGATAAATCCAAGCATAGAACTCTGAAAATGGAGGTCATGTGTTTGACCCCACTTCCACTAAAGCATGGTAAAATTAAAAACTAGAAACATAGTGTGAAAGCACCAGTATATCTTAATGTAAATTCTAGAGTGCACAAACAAATCAGATTATCAGGGTGTTCTTACCTCTCATTGTTGGGTTGGAGGATTTGGAACTTGAATCACAAAAAAACTATGGAAAAACCCCCATCAATTATGACATTAGAAAGTATATGTGCAAAAATAGTACCTGTTTCCCCTCAACCACAAAAAATCTGTACAAAAACACCATCAATTATGGCTAACATGTACACCATGACCATTGAGATCTTTATGTTGCGACTTCATCTTTTTTTGAATCGTACTCAAGGTTTCCATTCAAATGGGCTTTTAAAGAAACGAAAAACTTTTACATGTCAATGGAAAAGGGAGAGATCAATAAAACACAATGAGACTAAAAGCGAGAAAATTTATCAAGGGTTTGATTGTTCTCAAGGCAGAATTGATGGTGTTTTTGCACAAATTTTCTCTCATTACTAGAAAAATATGAAGATGCCTACTGAAAAACACTTCTTGATTTTCCCAATAAAAAATATAACGAGCCACATGAGCAATACAAGCTAAGAAAAATTGCTCTGCCCTTTGATATGGAGGACAAAGAAATGAACAAAATAGATTAAAATCATAGAACAAAATGAGAAGCCCTAATAGACACTGCGAGAAAAAATTATCACATGAGTGAAGGAATAAAGCATCAAAGCAAAAGTCTAAATCTGCAGATGTAGAAGGAGCCATTTCATTTATTAGATGTATAAGCATTTCCCAAACGAAATATAGTAGTGTTAAATGACACAAGTAAAAGTTATACTTGAAAGTGCAGACGTGGAAGATAGAGGTATTCCAATGTAGTGCCAAAGTGAGGTCGACTATGTGGTAAATAAACAACACAATCAAGGACACCCATTCCTAGAAAGCGAACACAGGCCACATAAATGACAAGCCCCAGGTGGAAAAGTAGTGTTAGGAAATGTACAAGAGGCACATATTCGAGGTTGTGTAGACAATAGGTAGAATGGGGGCTTCTTCTTTTTTGAATAAATGTAGTGTCAGGAAACATGCAAGAGGCACATATTCGAGGTTGTTCAAACAACAGGTATAATGGGGCTTCTTTTTGTTTGAATAAAAGTAGGGTCAGGAAACATGCAAGAGGCACATATTCGAGGTTGTGTAGACAACAAGTAGAATGGGGGCTTATTTTTGTTTGAATTTTATACAAAGAAAAGCTAAAAGACTACCGGCAAAATGCCCCCAGCCAATAGAAACCCTAAGAAATACGGTGGGAAAATACATGAATATCCAAAAGATGGAATTTGGTGGGATTTTTAGTAAGTTACCCAACTCCCAATGCACATTTTAATGACAAAGTTATGCGAAAACATTAGTCCCTGCCTATGACAACAAAATTAATAATAATAATATAAATACAAATTTTCAAATCATATAATTCTATTTTTAAAATGGTTTAAATTAATGTAAGACACATATAATAAACATGATTTATTATACATATTATAAAATTACATCTATTTATATTATTAGATAGAATATAAAGCTACTATAGCTAATTTTGACATTTATTATAAGATTTTATAAATATTTAGTCTGTCACTTTCAATAATTTTTTTAACCTTGTCATATACTTAAAAGCACCCCCAAAAAAAGCAGCCAATAGAGCCAACATCTATCAAATTTCAGGCCTTATTGAATATGAATGAAAAAAAATTATTTATACATGGTGTTGTAAAAACTGAATTAAATAGCTATTCGCTGATAATTGACACTACTTGCGACAACTGACAAAACTAACAATACATTATTGTCTCCCAGTTACAGCGACCGATGGCACATTTCTAGTTTTAGCAGAGCAGAATCCTCTGTTTCAAATACAATTTTCCCAGATAACAGTCATTTTCCTAGATTACACTTCACAACCACAGCATCCAACAACCAAATGGATCGTAAACCAGCAATGCATCAATCTAAATTCAAATCTAAAGAACATCGTCATCATCTGCTTCAACTTTCACTCCAGATGGTGCAATCTTAGTGTTACTGTAGGACTTGGCAACTACCAGAAAAATGAAGAAATTAACGATATTGATCACAGCCAACACCCAGTAAAACAAATCCAGTCGGCTCTGGTTTAAATTGTTTCTGAGCCATCCATTTTTCTCTCCACCCGTAGTTTTCCTAATGATATCAACAATTGCAGTGCTCAACCAGTTTCCAATACCAATTTCGCTTAGAAACAGAGCACTGCTTAAGCTCCTGGTCCCATCTGTGGCCTCGTCATAAAAAAACTCCATTTGCCCAACATAAGTAAAAACTTCAGCGGTGCCCATCAGAAAAAACTGCGGCACAAGCCAGAAAACAGACATGGGCAGCGGTGTTTTGGGATTCTGAAGGGCTCCAATGTCGTGTGCCTCGTGTAGCCGCCTTTTTTCTATAGTTGCCGCACTTATCTGTGAAACAGGGGAAAACTTTTTCATAAGATTCAGAACATCTTATGTCAGGGCAAAAAAATGCAAGTTTTATAGAATTGTTCATACCATGGCAAATATGGAAACGAATAGGCCAATGGCGATTCTTTGTAGTGATGTGATCCCGCGTTCGACTCCTGTAACCTTCCTGAGCATGGGCACAACGATCTTGTCGTAGAAAGGGACGAGGAAAATGGCGTTGAGAGTGGTAAAGAGAGGCAGAGAAGCAGGGGGGATTTCAAAACTGGAAGAGAGATTGCGGTCTAGTGTTCTCCCCTGCGCCACAAAGTATGTGGCGAGCTGTGCGAAGGAGATTGAGAGTGCAATTGTGGATGCCCACACTGGTAGGACTCGAACCAGTGACTTCAGTTCTTCCACCTGTGTAATGGTGCACACTTTCCACCGGCTGATCCCACCTTCTCTGTTGTTGTAATACTTTGGAGCAAGCGCTGCTTTGTCAAGGAAACTGCAAAACAAATCAAAATTCTATTACAGATCTTCTTGAGAGCTCAAGTTTGAGTTGTTTAGGTGATTTCTATCATATAGATTTCTCTGTAAAATACATCTATTGATGTGTTTTTAAATGATAAACCATTTACCCAATGCCAAGTGAAAAAAATAAAAGATTGTATTTATCATCAAACAGTAATTAGAAAACAGAGATAATAAAATCCAGATAGAGTAGAATATGGACAGACATTGAAGGTAGGGATGACTTGACTTATAAAATATGAGATAATTTCGTATATCATGTAGGAGGCAGTTGATTGTACTACAAATTAGGAATTTGTATGTATACTCTGTTTTTGCCAGATTTAATATCCTGTTTTGCGAAATTTAAAATTGTGAGCTCTCTTTCATGAATAATTTTCTATCACTAGCCAGATACAGGAATACAAAACCCTGCCTAAAGATTTAAAAACCCTGATCCCGTAAAAATAAACCTCACACAACCATTTTAACTTCTTTTTTCATTAGATCCACTCATTATTATTTAGCTGAGTCATCTAAACAAGTATGTGGATGATTCTCTCACAAATACAAGTTTTTGACCATTAGATCAGTTCAAAACTACAAAAGACCACCCAACTATCAAACCCTTTCCTTACATGAACTTTACCCCATCTAACAGTTGAAATTTCTCTTTTTAAATAAACCACACCTATTTAAAATCTCTCCCCTCCGTTTTTTTAGTAAGACCTACCTATTAATATAATTTAAGATGATCTGTTTAAGCCAAACCTACTTAAACAGCATAATATCAAAACATAATGTACCTGTACTGATGAGTACGATCAAGCTTCCGAACACCTTCAATGGCAGATGCTTCACCATTCACTTCATATAAAACACTATTCTCATCAGCCTTCATTCTCCATTTGCTTATAGATGCAAATATCACCTGTGCAAATCTTGTGAGAGGACTTCCAGTAGGATACTTGAACCTGTAGAAAGGAGCTCCACACACAAAAATAACTATAGATACCAACATGACTACGGTGGGAATCCCAAATCCCCACACCCATCCATAATTGTCCTGAACATATACAAGCACAGTTATGCCTAGCAGTGCACCGGTGTTAATGCCAAAGAAGAACCAGTTGAAGAAGGAGTACTTTCCCTTTCTTTCCTCCTCATCTGTCTCATCAAACTGATCTGCTCCAAAGGAGGAGACACAAGGCTTGATTCCTCCTGTTCCAAGTGCAATTATGTATAGAGCAACGTATAAAAACCCAATCTGAGACGTGGAAGCTGGCTCACACCCACTTTCAGTGCATTTCGGTGGCCTGAGAGAGCTTATTGATGCATTTAGGAGTAGCATAATCATCCCCTGTAAAATGGGTCGAAACCAAGATTAATAATTTGTTAATATTAATTATTATTATTTGTTAAGTTTGAATAGACTCGAATACAAGACCTCAAATAAGAAGCTCATAAGTTATCATAGCGATATAGACTCTTGCCTAGTTGCCATAGAAGCTTAATATAAGGAGTTAGAGGATAATAATAATTGGGCAAGCTGAATTATTCCATACCACAGCATAAATGCAAGAAAAGATAATAATTGTTTTAAAGCGTCCCAAATATGCATCAGCAAGGAAGGCTCCAAGTAGTGTGAGCACAAAAGCAGCACCTATCCAATCTGTAACAAAATTAGCAGCATTTGGTATGCTCTCATGCATCTCTGTTATCACATATGAGAACATGTTCACAGCAACTGAATAGTATGCGAGCCTTTCAGCCACCTCATTCACTGCAAAGTATCACATGAATTCAACATCAGTATCAGGACCATTAAAACTGTATTCAAAGTAATTAAATCACAATTCAAAACTCAAAAAAAATGAGAGACCATATAAAGATTATGTTGTTGAGGAAGTGCTAAACTGTTAATCCACACAAAAAGAAAAATGAGAGACCATATAAACATTATGTTGTTGAGGAAGTGTTGAACTGTTAATCCACACAAAAAGATTAAACTTACTGTCATTTGTTTAATGTTCTACATAAAGACAAGAGAAGATTCTAATACACAACGGTAAATTATAAGCCTCTTATTTGAAAAATCTTGTGTCAAGTCTACTCAAACATAACACTTAATACTTGACAAATGAATAAATAATAATTATAAATGAAACTGTAGATGTTACTTGAAACCAAGCATTGCTTTGATTACAGAATGTGCTAGTCTACTATACCTATAATGAAAGGTGATGCCTTCCATCCCCCTGTTCTTTTCTTATCGGCTACATTCCCTTTCAAGTCATATGCTATATGTGGAACATGGACAGATAATTTTGCCCTTCTCTCCATTGCCTGCAATAATTTCAACAAGGGGTCATAAATCATGATAAATTGAACTCCATAGAACTTCCATATCTGGTATTGATATATTTGTGATTGATGGTTGTTTGAAGCATTCAATGTGTAGCTTTTCCTTCATGTCAATTTACTGCTGATAATCTCAAAACAAAAACTTTAAAAAACCATCATCAATTTATGTCTGTAAGCCTACCTTGGATGATTATATTTCAAACCCTAAGAATTTGAGGGAAGTATTCTTCTTCCCCTATAACAAGGCTTAATAAAGAATGCTGGAGTTGAACAAAAATAGATTGTTGCATGGATGTACTTAAAGGAATGAGGAGATAATTTGAGAGAAATACTAGAGAACCTCAGAGAGAAGAAGCCATAGACAAATACAAGCTTCCAAATAATATATTTGGTAAGAATGTAAGAAATATATTCTTTTTTGGCTCATCTCTTTGGCTTGCATGCGTTCCACATGTCCATGATGCCAAGGACAACACTTTAAATGTATATTTAAATCTCAGAATAAATCAGCTTGTGCCTTGCATCTATTATACTAAAGACACAAGTTTGTCAACTTTTAGTCTTCTGTCTAATACCTATTGATATAAGCGTTGTCAATCTTCTGGATTGTAACAATATGTGCTTGAATTCTATATGTTGTCTCCATATTTTCAAACAAACATGTTAATGGTGGAAGTGCCTTTATATTCCTATAATCCATTTGACTTGGCTAATTATGATAATGAAATGATGTATATTTAAATCCATTGCAGGCTTTTCTGAATTTTACTGATGATCAGCTTGTATGACTTTATTTCCAGCCTTTTTAGAGGTGGGAAAAGAACTCCAGGCTTTTGCACACCCATTTTTGGGATTTTTTATGCTTGATGACAAGGACATAATTGAATTTTCCCCAAAGAACACTCTGAATCTTTCTTAAATTGTTATAAAAGATTTTGATCTTATTAAAAAAAGCTTACAGATTTTAAGCCTATAAATTATAATCAGAAGACAATAACATTTGTAAAATATATGAAAACTGTTGATTCCTTCAAGTTATTCTGAAGTTAGTTGATGTGATTCCATTCATCTCTTATGGATGAGACTTTTGGTCCTATTTTTTTTAATAATAAACGTTATTCTGAAGTTCATTTCAAGATCTCGTTAATTTTTTGGGGAATACTCATGTGAAAAGGATCCATCATCTCCCAAAACAACTATATGATTGTCTATTTTAAAATTTGTGCAGGATTTCGTGCCTCGTGGCAGTTATTAAAGTGACTAAGAGTTTGGCGTGCTTGTTCTACCAATCATTTACACTGTAAAATTTACCGTCCCTAAAATATATATATATATATATAATTATAAATAAAATAAATATTAAATTAAAATAATTAAAATATGGAGAGATTTTGAAAAAGACAAAATATAGTGTAAATATTTTATAGAATTCTATAATACAAATCAATTTGTTGTAAATACATTATACAAGGGTCAAATATTTTGTTAAAAATGTTATTGTAATATATAGTTGGTGGGCCTTTTCTTAAGTTTTTGTTTTTTTTTAATTTTTTATTCATGATTTTTGATAAAATTTTCTAATAGATTGAAGAATTCAAGCATATATAAAATATATTTGATTAAATAAATAAAAAGTCAATTTTAAACTATATTTTGTTTTTTATTTACTAATTTATTAGTTCTTCAAATTATTAAAAAAAATTATATATATACATATATATAAAAGATAAAATATTTATAATTTTCATTTGTTTTCTTAACATTTTTGTTTACATCTTTAATTGCCATGATGCTTATTGTACGTGTTGTAAGGATGGTACTATTGCATTCACTTTACACGATCAGTGAATTAATTTTGTAAATATCACCTAGTTATATTCAAGTATTCTTTTTATCTCACTTCAATATTAGTGAAGTTTACATTTTTTTAACAATTATATATATTATTAAAATTGATTTATCCCATTAATTCAAGAGATTGAGAGGGTAGATGAAACTATTTTAGAAAGTGCTCATAATGCAAGCATTAATTTAGGAAAATTGGGCATTACAACAAATAAGAAGGCATCAAGCACCATAAATATGGTAAATGAAACAAAAAGTGTGGAAGGAAATCACTAGCTAAACTTAGAAGTAAAACAGGTGGGGCAGGAAACCAAAAGAAGATCAATGACTTACTTAATGCAAGGAAGGGGAAGTTGCTTCCCACAGAGCTATGAGGATAACCACATGGAATGTTAGGGGCTTAAATGCCCCTAACGAGAAACATTTACTAAAGCATAACCTTAAAATATTTGAATAAGACACTTAGTACAAGAAATGAAAGTAAATAAAGGAGAGAAAATCAAAAGGATAGTACATTATGGAAATTGACACTACATGAGTCAAATGGTGCTTCAAGAGGCCTAGATATTTTATGGGATCCTAGAAAAGTCAACTTTGAACTACAAGAATCTCATAATAATTGGATGGTAGGCAAGGTATGAAACTTCAAAAGCAAACTAAGTTTTAGTCTTGTCAATGTTTATGGACCTATACCCAATGCAAATGAGAAAATATTATGGTAGGAGATTAGTACATTTTTGGATACAAATCAAAATAAGAAATTTTTTTTCAGAGGAAATATCAACGCCTTACTAAATCTACAAGAAAAAGTAGGAGGGGTATCAACAATCACACAAGCTATGGTAAACTTCAAAAATTGGTTTAAAGAGACTAACTTTATTGACGTTCCTATTAGTAGCGAAATATTTACATGGAATAATAGAAGAAAATGTTTTTTGTAATATAGCTAAAAAATTGGATAGATTCATATTCAAATGAGACCTCACCTCTTTTAACTTTTCCTTTAATACATTAGTTTTACCTCACTCAAGATCAAATCACTTCCCGATTAGATTACACATAGTAGAAAGGGAAAAACCATATAGAATCCATTTAAGTGTGAAGAAATGTGGTTCTTAGATGAAGAGTTCCTTAAAAGTCTAGAGAAATCATGGTTGGAAGAAGAGTTTGAAGGTTCAAGAATGTTTTGATTTATATCAAAACTTAAGGTAGTAAAAGAGAAGATGTTGAATGGAACAAAGATCACTTCAATAATATATTCAAAGTTAAAATAGAAAATGAAAACAAATTAAACTCTCTTAATGAAGAAGTAATTTGAGAAGATATGGATGACGTCAAATACGAAAAATAAAAAGAATTATTGGCAATCCAAGAAGACATGCTCACTAAAGAATAAGTTTTTTGGAGGCAAAAGTCTCGAGAAACTTGGCTACCAGAAGGTGATAGGAACACAAAATTCTCTCATAACAGTTGGATGAACAATCAAAACATCAACATAATATTGAAATCAAGGATATCAATGGGAATGTAATCAAAGAACCTAATAAAATAGAAGAACTGTTGGTAAACTATTATAATGAGATTTATAATAATTATGAATCTTCAAATTTAATAGTTCAAAATAAGATGTAAGAAAACATTCCAAAAATTATAATAGGCGAAGACAATAAATATCTAAATAAAAAATTCTCCAAAGAAGATATTAAAGAAGCACTCTTTCAACTCAACCTAGATAAATCACTAGGTCATGGTGGCTTCCATGCCTTCTTCCAAAAAATATGGTGCATATGGGTGAATGCACCAAGTTGTGGTGCCAAAAAGATGACACCCCTTTTTTTTCCAAAATTTTCAATAGTGTGTATGCACTATTAGAAATCACGTAAAAGAACAACAGCCCATGGCCCCATTTTTTGTAATTCTTTTTTTTTGTTGTCTTTTCCTTCTCTGCTCATAATAACACGTACACATTCTTTAGAAGGTCAAAGTTTTTCTCTCCCTCCCCCTCAAAATGCCTCCTTGTTGCCAAAGATAAAGATCAAGCTCATCGAGTATGTCTTCTAACCTTGTTTTAGCATTGTTTTTTATGTTGTTTTTAGTTTAGTTTAGTTTTTTTAAATGCAATTGGTTTCTTATTAGGAAATGTGAATAATCAACCACCAAACCCTACACCATCAAATGAACCAAATTTTCAGCCTACTCAACAAAATTCTCCACAAAATCAAAATAAAAACCCTTGTGAGCAAGAGCAAGAACCTCCATGACCTCCACCAATTGCAAGACCTACTCCTGGCACTCAAGACTATATAATGAATGAAACAAAAAGAGGGAAAACTCAATTAGAAGCAATCATTGGTAGGTTAAAAACTTACGGGAAAACTAATCCTATGAGAGCACAATTGGCATCCTCCCTTGAGTCCATTGTGAGCCAGGTAGCTTATGCTAGTGGCCAGTTGAATATTTGGCATGTTAAGAGAGAAGAAAAAAGATGATATTATGCCAACAAATTATCCTATGGAGATGTTAAAAATAAGAACATAACAAAAGATGACATATGTGCATTGTTTAAAAAGATAGGAGAAGAAGACATTGTAAGAACTTCAACTAAAAGGTTCCCCATCCACTGGTGCATCCATGATGATATTAGAAATAAATTTTGGGATACATGGTGGATGGTCTTTGATGCCCCGCCCTACAATAATCACAAGGTTCCAATGTATTTCTTAAGGAAATTGTATTGTGAATTTGTCCTCGGGGAGATCCCCAATTATTTTGACATGTTAGATTCTCAAGGTAGATGTGAGGGGTTATTGTTTAAGAGGTCAAGGGCACATCATGACCCTAATGTAGTTAGGGTGCATGTTTTCAAGCCACAGGGTAAGCATGTCATTGTTCCTCCAATTGTGAAGGAACATCTAGAGACTGATACACTAGGGACTATAATTGGTTTGACATAAACCCTCATTCATTGTGCCAATCCAATAGTTACGAAGGAGCCTTATTTGCACCACGGTCACCTGTGTGTGTCATGTGGATCCTTATGCATGTTTGGAAGTCACATTGGAGACACTATGGATGATGGGTTAGTCATTGATGACTTTCAAGTGAGACATTTGGCATAGACACACAGGTAAATATTTACAATTATAATAAACTAATTTGGTCACTTTTCATATGTAAAATGAATGACTAATAAATTAGCATATCTTGACATTGTTCAAAATTTAGGGTAAAAGTGTTGCTGGCCCTAGTACAGATTTCTTGACTCCATTTTACATCACATTGATGAGTCCACAGGTTTGTATCGATTTAATCATTTAAATTAATACATCTATTTATTCAATAATCATATGAAGTATTGACAGAAAAATTTAAATCCATGTGCATTAGTTCTCTATTGGACCATTGACATTCACAACAGACTTTGAGCCTAGGCGTGATACTAGATTCATAGAGGTACATTTGTTTCATGTTAATTTGATTGTATTATATTCTATAAGAAAATATGTAAATTATATTATATGATTTGCAATTGTTGATGTCAGAGACTCCTTCTCATCTTCATTAGTCCATCGATCGTGGAGTTGTTGCCAGAATGGCTAGTTCAAAGCCATTGACTAAGGTATGAAAGAGTTTGCATAGTTTTAGTTTTTATTTATAATAGTTAGTATTGAAATTTCAAATGGTATTCATAAGTATGATCAATTGATTATATTAATTGAATTTTTGTAGGGCCTTGTTACTCTTGATTGTCTACGAGCCTCTAAGGTGGATGTACAAAGTGACTATTTGATGGCTATAAGAAAATAATTAATTTTGTGTGTACATATATTTGATTTTAATGTATAATAATTATTGATTCATATATACTTTGTTTGTATCAGCTCCAATTAGATAGTAGCCTAAACAAGAGGACAAATGAGCGCGTGAGGAAGACCCCAATATCCCCATCATCTCCCTCCATGCGACGATCAAAGACCTCTAGGGATTTGTTTCCTTCCCCTTGTGGGAAGGAAAAGATATAGGGATGGACACGCGTATAGGCATTAGTGGACATATGTCTTGGATATTATGTTAGTGGACATATTTGAGATATAATTAATGTATACATGACATTATATATTTGATGTATGACATATATTTGATGCATGACATTATTAGACTTACAAATTTGATGCATCAGATTTTCCATGTATGACATTGTTGGTTATCATAATATATATCTTGTTTTTCTTGTTTAAGTTTTAAGTATTTCATTTTATTGTAATCTGCATCCAAAATAAGGGTAGGAATCATTATAATAATCTTTGATAGTATCTTTTGACATGTGAATAAGGCTATGATATTAATTTGTATTTAGATTGTACAAGTTATGAGTACTTTTGATTATGAATAACTTATTTGGAATTTTTTTGGATGAAAATAATGAAACTTGAATTCTTATTACTATTATACAATGAACATTGAAATTTGAATCTTGAGTTGGTTGCATATGTAAATGTCTAAGCTTGAATCTTAGTGTCATCAAAAACATGTCAAGAGTTTATATATGCTTTACCTTGACAACATGAGAAGACTTGAAATAAAGCTTTTAATTTATTCAAGGAATTTTATATCAAGATTGCTTGCTTATCCATCTCTTTGAGAGCTTCATTCATGGAAGCACATTATATATGTTCTTCCTATGATTCCTATAGCTATAGTTGTTGCATCTTTTCTTACATATCTTTTTTGTGTCACTATCCACTATGCATTGACAAGATTTTATATATGCTTTACCTTGACAACACGAGAAGACTTGAAATAAAGCTTTTAATTTATTCAAGGAATTTGATATCAAGATTTCTTGCTTATCCATCTCTTTGAGAGCTTCATTCATGGAAGCACATTATATATGTTCTTCCTATGATTCCTATAGCTATAGTTGTTGCATCTTTTCTTACATATCTTTTTTGTGTCACTATCCACTATGCATTGACTACGCTATCTTTGACCTCCTTTGTAAGGTGATGGATTCTACACCCATAGGATGTCATCTACAAATTCTTGTATGTTTTTCATTCTTACAAGTATGACACATAATGTTATAGCGTGATACTTAGGGTCAATTATGTCTGAGATGTCCAAGAATGTTCGATCAATCAACGAGGTAGAACAATCTTGGAACTACAGTTTACCCAGCCACTTGGAGCCAATAGAGCAAACAGTTTATTCCCATGATGAACTGTTAGAGAGATTCACTAGTTGGCAACTTTGAACTGGCCATCACTGCAAGTTTCAACATCACCCAAGATAGGGGTGCAAAATCAAAATGGAATTGAATCTCTAAAATGTGAGAGAGATTATTGTAGGCATTGACAACACGATTCTGTAGCACCTAATGTTTTATTGATACCTCACACGATCTCTAAGATATTCCCCATCAAAGATTGCCTCCTTATGACATTTAGTGACTCTTAGGGTCAATTATGTCTGGCGTGCTTGAGAACCTTTAAGTGATCAACTGGGTAGAATGAGCTTGGGACTAGGGTTTAACTAATCACTTGGAGCTAACAGATCAAATAGTTTGGTCCCACAATGAATGGTTAGAGAGATTCACCAGTTGGTGACTTTAAACTGGCCAACACTATAAGTTTCGGTGTCATCCAAGATAGGGGCACGAAATCAAAATAGAATTAAATCTCCAAAAAGTGAGAGAGGTTGTTGTAGGCCTCAACAACATGATCTGGTAGCACCTAACATTGCATTGATACCTTACACAAGCATCGAGATATGCCCCATTAAAGATTGTTTCCCTATGGCATTTAGTGACTCTTAGGGTCAATTATGTTTGGCATTCCCAAGAAAATTTGAGTGATCAACATGGTGGAATGAGCTTGGGACTAGGGTTTACCTGACCAATCAGAGCTAACAAAGCAAATATTTTGGTCCCACGATGATCAGTTAGAGAGGTTCACTAGTTGGTGACTTTGAACTAGCCAACACTGTAAGTTTCAACATCATCTAAGATAGGGGCAAAAAATTAAAACATAATTGTATCTCCAAAAAGAGAGAGAGAGAGGTTATTGTAAGCCTAGACAACATGATCATGTTGCATCGATAGCATGCACGAGCTCTTAGATATGCTACATCAAATATCAATGTCCTATGGCATTTACTAACTCTTAGGGTCAATTTTGTCCAGCGTTCCCGAGAACGTTCGAGTGATCGACAAGGTAGAATGAGCTTGGGACTACGGTTACCCAACCACTCAGAGCTAACAAAGTAGATAGCTTGGCCCCATGATGAACAGTTAGAGAGATTCACTAATTGGCAACTTTGAATTGGCCAACACTACAATTTTAAACATCACCCAAGATAGGGGCACAAAATCAAAATGGAATCGAATCTCAAAAAAGAGAGAAAGGTTATTGTAGCCTTTAACAATGTAATCATGTAGAAAATAACATTGTATCAATACCTCGTACAAGCTCTAAGATATGCCCCATCAAAGATCATTGCCGTATGGAATTTAGTGACTCTTAGGGTCAATTTCATCCAATGTGCCTGATAACATTTGAGCGATCAATAGGGAAGAATGAGCTTGGGAATAGGGTTTACCCAACCATTTAAAGCTAATATAGAAGGCGGTTCTATCCCATGATGAATGGTTAGAGAGATTCACTAGTTGGTGACTTTAAACTAGCCAAGACTGCAAGTTTTAGGATCACCCAAGATAGCCCGGTGCAAAATTAAAATGGAATCAAATATCCAAAAAGAAAGAGAGGTTATTATAGGCCTTGACAACACAATCCTATGGTGTCTAATGTTGCATTGATACCTCGCATGAGCTCTGAGATATGCCTCATCAAAGATTGTTTCCCTATGGCATTTAGTGACTCTTAGGGTCAATTTTGTCTGACATGCTCTAGAATGTTCAAGCAATCAATGGGGAAGAATGAACTTGGGACTAGGGTTTACCTAACCACTTAGAGATAATGAAGTAGACAATTCGGTCCCAAGATGAATGGTTAGAGAGATTCACTTGTTGGTGACTTTGAACTAGTCAACACTACAAGTTTTAGCATCACCCTAGATCGGGGCGCAAAATCAATATGGAGCCAAATCTCCAAAAAGAAAGATATATCATTGTAGGCCTTGATAACACGATCCTATAGCACTTGACATTGTATTGATACCTCACACAAGCTCTGAGATATACCCTGTCAAACATCTCTTCCCTATGGCATTAAGTGACTCTTAGGGTCAATTCCCGCCAGCATGCCTGAGAATGTTTGAGTGATCAATGGGGTGGAATGAGCTTAGGAGTAGGGCTGACTCAACCACTTAGAGATAATAGAGAAGACAGTTTAGTCCCATGGAAAATGGTTAGAGAGATTCACCAATTGGTGACTTTGAACTAGGCAAGACTGCAAATTTCAGGATCACCCAAGATAGTGGCACAAAATTAAAATGGAATAAAATCTCCAAAAATAAAGAGAGGTTATTTTAGGCCTTGAAAATAACATACTATAGCATTTGATGTTGCATTGATACCTTGCATGAGCTTTGAGATATGCCTCATCAAAGATTGTTTCCCTATGGCATTTAGTGACTCTTAAGGCCAATTTCGTCTAACATTCTTGAGAATGTTTGAGCAATCAATGGGTAAGAATGAACTTGGGACTAGGGTTTACCTAACGACTCAGAGATAATGAAGTAGACAGTTCGGTCCCACAATGAATGGTTAGAGAGATTCACCAATTGGCAACTTTGAATTGGTCAACACTGCAAGTTTTAGCATCACCTTAGATTGGGGCGCAAAATAAAAATGGAGTCAAATATCCAAAAATAAAGAGAGTTCATTGTAGGCATTGATAACACAATCCTATAGCACCTAATGTTACATTGATACCTCGCACGAGCTCTGAGATATACCCGTCAAAGATCATTTCCCTATGGTGTTAAGTGACTCTTAGGGTCAATTCCCTCTGGCATGTCCGAGAATGTTTGAGTGATCAATGGGGTGGAATGAGCTTGGGACTAGGGCTAAATTGACCACTTAGAGCTAACACAGAAGACAGTTTGGTCCCACAGTGAATGGTTGGAGAGATTCACTAGTTGGCAACTTTGAACTAGCCAACGGTGCAAGTTTCAACATCACCCGAGATGGGGGGGAAAAATCAAAATGGAATTGAATCTTTAAAAATTAAGAGAGGTTATTGTAGGCCTCAACAACATGATCCTATAACACCTTACATTGCATTGATACCTCGTACGAGCTCTAAGATATTCCCCGTCAAAGATCACTTCCATATGGCATTTAGTGACTCTTAGGGTGAATTCCTTTCAGTGTGCCCGAGAACGTTCAAATGATCAATGGGGCAGAATGATCTTGGGACTAGGGTTTACCTAACCATTCAAAGCTAATAGAGAAGAAATGTGTAGTTAAAAATAAAATATAAATCGAATACCAAATAATCTAAAATTTCCAATAGCAAGAATGGATCTAATTTAAGATAAGTCAACAAATTTTTCAACTAGACAATAATATTCATCTCTTTATATTAATGATATTAATGTATATGTACAATTTAGCTCTGAAAGGCACCGGTAGGAAAGACCTAAGAGAGAAAATCTCTGATCTTGCCTAAAAAAAAATGAAATATAAATGTTACATCAAATGTTTTTAATTAATTATATTCAATCCACTGAACCCGTTGGATTTACTCTACATTTTATTGTCTTAAGTATTGCCTTATGGTTTGACTTGTGAACCTTCCAAAGAGTCTTATTATGTGGTTTTCCTCCATATTTAATCAAGTAGACATTTGAAGTGAGAACAAGGTTTGAATAATGAAGAATCTTCCTCTTTGTTTCCCAATCCTTGAATAACAAGAAGTTAGGGTTCTTCATAGAATATCATCTAAGACATATTGTATTGTAAACCTTCACCATCTATTATCGAGTGATCCAAAAAGAAATTGCTTGGACACAATGACATAAATAATAATACATGTCCCTTCTTCATTGTCTTCAGGCGCAACAACAATAAAAACATGGCTTGCAGTGATAGATGTACATAATGTGCTCATTAATTTAGTAAATAATTACATAAAAGTTATAAAGTTACATATTGAATTTACATAGATATATATTATCAAGTTGCACTAGAACAGAAAAGCGGTCAAAGTTAATGGATGAATCCATTTCTACCATTTCTAGTGCTCGTGGGGGACGATAGGTGTCAATTGGGTCCAAAACTCGTATATCTCATTTGTCCACCCATTTAGTCAACTCACACTCATCCTAATTTTCCTTTACACATGATGGACAAAAGCATGCCATTTTTCATGTGTGAATACTCTATGAAACTGCATCAGAGCTTTTAAAAGAGTGCAACTATCGTGCCCAAAATTTATAAGGCAAAAACACAACTAATTTTAATTTTAATTTTAAAAGATAACTTAGGAAACATAGTCAATTAAGTTATTTCATGATTATGAGTAAGAATGCCTAACAACTATGATTAAAAAGGTTGCAACATGCTCACATGTTGACCAAAGTAATCTCTAATCAAGTTAAATAAAAATTCTATTTGAGTTGGAATCAAGAATTGAAAGGGACAATTTGATGATACAACATCAAGAGCTAGTAGAAGAAAACCTGATTCTAGAATCCCCTCAGCACTAGCATTAGTTAGGGTTTTATAGGTTGTCAGTTAACTTAGAATATACTAGATAATGATCTTCCTACACTTGAATAGGTTCAAATGGGTGTACATGGTAAGGTCTCTTGATAGGATAATAGGAGGGCAATGTAAGTGTATTCACCTCTTGTTTTTTAACAAAAAATATAATTGCCTATGTATACTAGTGTCTTAGGTACTTGCTACATAAAGAACATGTATGTCTCCACATTACAAGTGTGTGTTATGTTTCAGAATCATTGAATGTCTACATTACAAAATATTTCCTTGTACAAAGGTTCACAAAATGAATTAGATTAAATTGAGATATATAGGGAGAATTAGGTATCCATGCCCAACTCCAATATTATTGAATTACATTTGTGTAACAACCTCACTTCATTTCCTTCCATCAGGGTTTCATATTTCTACATGCAAAGTGATTGAATGAAATCATACATCTTTAAAAGCATCTTTTAGCAAATCCGTATGACAAAATGCATAGAAAGCACACTAAGTAATATGTCATATGCATATGGACTGTTACTAACATACATAGGTGTGAGACCTAATTAGACTTCTTTGAAGTATGTTACATATGCACCCTTCTAAAATTTACTTGACACTATAAACCCTACCAGATATGATATGATCATTCTAATTCCCTATAGATACCACACGCATATATATAATTGTCTACTAACTATCAACATAAACAAGTTTTCATCTACTATTATCTAACCATGAACGATTACTAACTCACCATGAATAGCTATGGTTGATTGAACTATATTAAATCACTAGCTTCCAAACTTCCTAATACAACTATAACAATATACTACCAAGTTATGTTTTGACCACCTTCTTATAGTCCAATTCCCAAATTTCCAAGTTATTCATCTCTAATAATCTTCAAGCTAAATGATCCTCCCATATCTCATTAAGGTATTTTAATTCTATTTACACAATTCAAGGTCTACTTTTTGTAACATATAATATGGTTTTTTTTTAATATACATTAAATAACCTATCTAGATCTTCAGTACGTTCTATGCATTAATCATGTTAATTATGAATGATGTGATATATATATATATATATATAACATGTTACTCTAAATGATATACAATGACATTATCACTAACTAATTAGTCACCTTCAATTGTTATTTTATTAATCAATTATATATACCATCAACCTTTTTGAAAAAAAAAAAACATTAATATTATGAATATTAATTATAATAACTTTAAATTTATTACTAGACCTTATATCACTTCTTCCACATACATCCCTTTATAAATATATGTATATCCACACCAAAATTTTAAACACTTAATCTATTCTATTATCTAATTCTAATCCCATTAAATAACCAATACTCTATTATCAAAAAAAGAAGTTTTCTAAACAATCATAATATTAAACTAATCATTTATTAGTCTTAACCCACACTCCTCCCACTTCTAAACTACTATATCATTATTATAGCATCCCACTAATCTATTTATTACTGCTAATACTAACCCTAACAACTTAAAAACTAATTACACCGTATTCTTAACCCACCTAGTGACTAACTATTATGCCCCCTAAGTTATAACATTAAGGTCATACGTATTGACTTAATAAATTAACTAGAATCACCCAACCCAAACATCAATCTTTAACCCCTTATCTCCCTTCTTCCACACGTGATTCCTTCCCCTTACCCAAGCACTATACATGGACGTCAATGCATGCGTACGGAATGGAAGTGTCAGACTTGGTAGTGGGTGGGATCTTGACGTCAGGTCAAATCTCCACCAAGTCCAAGGAGGGTTCTAATTCATTATTTTTTATGCTTTATCTATCCTACCCAGGTTTATGTAGACATGGCGCATTAAGGCGTCCTATCCTAGGTATTTATGACTAGGCCTATACATGTATTTGAGCCATATCCTCAGGTACAGCGGCTCGTGAATGGTCGGAGGAGATGCAACGTGTGAGATGGGGGTATGGCAGGGACCACCTCTCACCTCCCTGATCGAATAGGTAAAACTTGTACCTATGGACACTTCCCTCTATTTTTATTTTCAATTTTATCATATGGTCCTTTACTTTACTTTATGCATGGAATGGTATTGATGGGACGTTTATATTTTGATGTATTTGAATGATGACTTATTCTTCCCCGTATGGTCACGGGGTGCATGCAGATTGTATTCATATATAATACAACCTCATATTTTATTGGTTTCTTACTAAGAGATATAACAAAATATTCTCTTAATATTTTATTATTCTATAATTGGGAGGGGACTTAATTCCTCTCCCATACAAATCCCAGAGAGATGAACATACTCCTACAGCTAGGTCTTCCCCATGGATTTTTATTTTTATACTATGTTTCCTATTGACTTATTTTATCTACTTAGTCATGTTATGGTGGGACTTTTATAGAAGTTGTATAATGTTACTTGGTATTTCTATATAAATGCTAGGTTTAGAAAATTATTCAAATTCATCTGAAAACAATCTCATTACTCAAGAGATGGTATGTAGTATAGTCTAAGTAGCTTTTGAAATCTTAAATGATGAACAGGTCTCAAATAATATCTAACAATTCCTTTGAGGGTTAAGAACATTAAACTATCTACTTGAAAGGAAATATTGTATCATCTAGCTATACCATTAAAACTTTACATCTCTTCATATCATTGCATATGAAATTTTCATCTATTATGATGAATCAATATTTCATCCAAATGGAACTAATCATAATATTAAATCTTACATGGCAGTTATATATGAAAGCATCCAAGTTTCCTCTATATCTCATATGAATTCATTCTCCAGAACAATACTTAACAATGAAGCATTCACTTCTACAATGCAATGCACTACATCATAAATGAAGGGTTTATTCATACAATGCAGTATTTAGTAATGTAAAGAAGGACTTCATTCTTTCAACCACATTAGAAAATGACATATCTCGTCCTTGATACTATGTGACCTTTCATTGCAGCGACATGAATAAGATGCAGAGAGATTCTCCAATACAGGGACAATGCACAATGACAAGTTTTCTCCCTCAAGCAACATCTACCAAAAGGTCTTTCCAAGCTTTTGTCCATTGCTCCCTTGAGCATCAGATATAAAAATACATCGCAAAGAAAACAACCAGGACCATGGGTGCTCGCCACCCAACCATAGGTCTCCAAAGAGACCACCCCCACGCTAGGGGAACAAGTCTCAAACTGAGATTCACATACAAACTTGCAAGAACATATACATTACATTTCAAAGCTTGAACAATCCCACCCCAAGGATAAATCACAATGGTTCACCAATGGAATCATAAACACAGGGAGAAGGTGTGCTTCGAAAATGAAGATTTTCCATATCAAACAATACCTGCAACACACATTTTTTCATGCCCTTTTTGGGCCTCCATCATACAAATAATTTCATGCCCTTTTGAGGCTTTCACAACATCCTCCATACACACTACCATCAACTATAGCTCTTTTGGAGTCCATACTCCACCAAAACTTCCTTTATACATTATACTTCCCTTATCACCTCCAGCAAGATATGAATGATTATGGCATACAATGGAGCCCATACACCAAGGTTCTCAATACATATTCAAACTCAACTAACCTCTTCACCCTGGACTTCTCTTCCCTTCCCAAAGGGCGAGTGAAGCCCTCACACCCATAACAACACTCATGCACAAAATCATGGAAGATCAAAAAAAAGAAAACAATGGAAATCCAAACCTCATGCTCATCACAACACAACACAATATGATACAAGATAATACCACACATTTCCCTTACAATGGCATTCTCCCTACCTATGTTCTCATGAATGCAATACCAAGATTCAACTTCAAAAATGGAAGCAAACTATCTACATGGCAAGAACACCAACTTTGAATCCCTTTGCATAATGGAAAAGAAAAGTTGTAGAAGAGCTCCCTCCAAGCTTCCTAACCCTAAGTGTCTCTAAAATTAGAGAGTGTGTAGACAACCCATTAATTTCATCCCCAATCCTCTAAAAAGGATCCCAAAACCCCCACTATCTAAAAATGGTTAGAGCATGAGTTGCCCTCTCTTACACCCTTGTCTCCTAAAAATGTACCCTTGACCAATTAATAGAGTGGAAGAATTCATGTGACACACCAATTTTCGAATTTCTTTGAAAGTGACTTGTTTGGAGGGTTCCCAAGGTCACCTAGGCCTATTAAATGTTAGATTTAGACCCTCAACCCATACTACTATCATGTGGGCACTTATTTTTCACCATGGTAATCCCCTAGGACCACTTTTTGATCCCCAAAAGTTAATGGAAAGTTGAAATTCGAACTTTAATGGATAGGGACTTATCCTAACACTTTTCAATGGTAATGTTTAGGTTAGGTTACTTTCCTAAAACCCTAAATGCCAAGTCATTTCCATGTGGACAACACAAGTGTCAAGTGACACAACCACAACACATTACATTTAAAATGACCTGTCTCCAATAATACATGCATTCAACTATCACCCTCATACCATTCACATTACGAAATAAAACACATTACAAAGAGGATTTGAATCATTCCACAGATCCAACCTCGTCCATGTCATGTTTCACATGGGTTTGAGTCTTGTTTCCTCATTAAACCCCATGGTCATATTCCGACACACTAAACTTGAGCATCAATAGTCCAAAAAAATCATGTAAGTAATAAGTAAATACGTGTAATAAATCATTATCCCATTCGACACTAGGCTTGCATATTTCATCATTTCAAATTAACTTTCTCTTTCTTAGTCATTTCAAATAAAGCTTTCAAAATATTAAAATATCAAAATTTTCATATCACATTTAACATTTGGGTTCCATACATCATCATTTTCAATTAACTTACTTTTTCCTAATAATTTTCACGTAAAATTTCCAAAATACTATAATATCAACTCTGCTTATCAACATTAAACTTTACTTAGCATGATCAATTTAATATTTAAAATAGCTTCAATAATCTATTTTATATCCTAACGACAAAATGTTGAATCCATGACTATTGAGTCCCTAAGCCTGCGGATTAGGTCCTAGTGCATAACACAATCTATCCTTTAACTCTAATTTCCACTTAGATATTACATTCTTACATTACAAGCATTTCTACAATTTAGTTTCTATTAAAGCAATGCAAATAATTTAGAACATGACATGAAATCAATAAATATATCGATTGGGTCCTAATGTGCGGACATAAGTCTGGGTTATCAAAATACAAATATTAAAATGACATAACCCTATAGCCTCAAAAGTGTATTAAAACATTGAGTTGGAAGTATCATAATGCAAATATGTCATCTATGCTAGGGCAGGTCGGGTGAGGCCTCACAACAACTCACTTGATTCGATCAGTGTGCAACAATCCTCATATGGTGCAATGTTAGTATTATCTATCAACCAAAAAAATATATGAACCATAGATTCTCCTTCCTTACCTAGACCCATTGTAGCGTTACACCACTGGATCATGGAATTTGCATCTGTCAATGTTTCTCTGTCTCTGTACTTTAATTCTTCATGAGCTAAGGTTGTTTTGATGCTTGTGCCTACAACATCATGCTCTCCCTTCCCATGACCAACCTCCACATATATTCAATTCTAGTTAACCTATGCATCCTACTCAACCAATAGAACATCTTTCCATTCTTGAATTGAGATGCATAATTGTCTGACCAAATGATGTGTTGACAATATGGTATGCCCGTGTTATCCAAATCGCCATAAAATAATTGAAAAAAACCATGTACATACTTTGTAGAATGTCACTGATGTAAAAATGGTACTCCCTCAATACCTTCATGTCATCCTCTGTACTTCTAGTTGAATGCATAAATGTTTTGTGAACAAATATGGAAACTTGTTGAGAAGTGTAATACTTTGCTTGCACCTTATTTTGTGGTTTTAGTGTGTATTTCTTTGCAAAGTCTATAACTGGAATATTGTTATCTAGTGGAAATGTATCCTTTCACAACTTGAATTGCAAATCTAGCCATCGAGCTCTATGTGTATGCGTTGCATACTTGTAAATAATCTTTTCGTGGATTTTTTTAATAAAATCATACACAATAATATTTTCAAAGAATAAATCACATCTTTTACCCTATTTTCCATCTTTTAGAGCATATTTCATTGTCTAATATTTTCTATAATATAATATTTGATTTCCAATTGCATGTGTACTATCCATATGTTCACAAGTTGATAAAAGCTGCAAAGAATCGCAAATTAAGCACGTACCATCCAAGAATGACAACTTGTAAAATTATTGACTATCCCCTATGTCACATAAAATATTGGATATGAATTCTTGTGAAAATCTAGGTGGTTCATTTATGTCACAATCCTACAAAACAAACTTAGAATGCAAAAACACACATATATGCCTACAAACAACAAAATGGTTAGAAAATTCAATATGTATCGACTACAAGAAGTTGTGCTTGAGCGATTTATCTTTACATAAAAAGGTTTACCCATTTCAAAAAATCTTTGAGTAATTCAAATTTGAGGATACATACCCATAAATTTTGTAAAAAAAAGTGTATGAGTTGAGTCCAAAAAATGGTTCACATGTGGATCATAGTTTTGGCTACCAATCCTTATTCTTACAACATCTCTTTGATTGGGGGAAACATGCATATTATCTTTTCAAAAATCTTCACTAATTTCTTTATCATTTCATGGTAGTCTACCACTAAATATTCATAACTAATTTTTTGTTGGATCTTCCACTCTCTCACAACTTACCATGGCTCTCCTTAAAGCACCTCTACTGATTTTCAATATTTTTCTTGTCTTTCTCATGAGTCACACTTTCTTCATTTGGTCGCTTACTATTGTTGATGTAAGCATGCATCTTGTGATATTACTATCTTTGGTGCATGACTTAGAACCCAGTTTGTCATGAGTCAATGCACCAAGTTGTGCTGCCAAAAATATGACACAAAACTAGAATTTTAAAAGTGTGTGCACACTTTAAAAAAAACTTATATATGGGTTGCAAACTTGCTGCCCATTCCATTTTTGTTTGTTTCTTTTTGTTGGTGCCTTCTTTGCCCTCAATAGCGCGCACACATTTTGTAAAAGTTGAAGAATTTTCTCACTCTCCTCCTCAAAATGCCTCCTCATCATCAGATATCAAGATCGAGATTATCAACTATTTTTTCTACTCTTGTTTTTACATTGTTTTTTTTAAATTTTTGCATTGTTTTGTATGTTTTAGTATTGTTTTGTATGTTTTTTTAGTTTTTCTTCAAATTTGTTTATTTATTTAAAATACAATTGGTTTCTCATCAAGAAATATGAATAATTAACCACCAAATCCCTAGCCTGATCAAAAAAATAAAAATGAAAACCCTCATGAGGAAGAGTAAGAACTTCTGCAATCTCCGTCGATTGAAAGAACTCCTCCTCACACCCAAGACAATATAATGAATGAAATAGAAAGAGGGAAAAATGAATTAGAAGCAATCATTGGTAGGTTGAAAGCTTGCGGGAAAACAAATCCTATGAGAGCACAATTAGCATCCTCCCTTGAGTCCATAATGAGCCATGTAGCTTCTGTTAGTGGTTAGTTGGATATTTGACATGTTAAGAGAGAAGAAAAAAATAAAAATTGTACAAACAAATTATCCTATAAAGATCTAAGAAAAAAGGATGTAGTGAAAGGTAACTTATATGCATTGTTTAAAAATCCAAGAGAAAAAGACATTGTTAAACATAGAATTAAAAGGTTCCCCATCCACTGGTGCATATATGATGATATTAGAAATAACTTTTGGGATAAATAGTAGATGACCTTTGATGCCCTTTCTTGTAATAATCACGAGGTTCTAATGTATTTCTTAAACAAATTGTATTGTGAATTAGTCCTTGGGGAGATCCCCAATTATTTTGACATGTTAGATTCTCAAGATAGAGGTGGGGGGTTTTCATTTGCGAGGTTGACAACATGTCGTGACCCTAATGTAGTTAGGACACTTGTTGTCAAGCCACAAGGTGACCATGTCATTATTCCTTTAGTTGTGAAGGAACATGTAGAGACTAGTACTCTAGGGACTATCAATACTTTGACATAGAACCTCATTCATTGCACTAGTTCATTAGTTGAAGAGGAGCCTTATTTGCATTGCGATCACATGTGCATGTCATGTGGATTCTTATGCATGTTTGGCAATCACGTTGGAGACACTATGGATGATGAGCTAGTTACTGATGAGTTCCTGAGTGACACATTTAGAATTGAAACATAGGTAAATTACAATTGTAATAAACTAATTTGATCACATTTCGTATCTACAATGAATGACTAATTAATTAACATGTCTTGATAATATTCAAAATTTAGGGTATGAGTGTTCATGGCCCTAGTATAGATTTTCCAACCCCATTTTACATCTTGTCAATGAGTCGACAGGTATGTATGAATTTAATCATTTAAATTAATACATATATTTATTAAGTAATCATATGAAGGATTGATAAAAATATTTATCCATGTACATTAGTTCTCTATTGGACCATCGACATTCATAAGGGACTCTGAGCCTAGGTATGATACGAGCTTCATAGAGGCACATTTGTTTCATATTAATTTAATTCATTTGATTATATTATATTCTATAAAAAAAATTTGTAAATTGTATTATATGATTTGCAGTTATTGACATCCAAGACTCCTCATCTTTGTTAGTCCATCAATCATGGAGTTGCTTCGGCAATGGCTAGTTCAAAGCCATTAACCGAGGTATGAAAGAGTTTTTATAGTTTTAGTTATTATTTATAATAGTTAGTATTAAAATTTCAAATGGTATTTATATGTATGATCGAGTGATTATATTGATTAAATTTTGTTGTAGGGTCTTGTTACTCCCGATTGTTTATGAGCCTTTGAGGTGGATGTACAGAGTGACTATTTGATGGCGGTAAGAAAATAATTAATTTTGTGTGTACATATATTTGATTTCAATTTATAATAATTATTTATTCATATATACTTTGTTTGTATAGCGAGCGTGTGAGGAAGATCCCATCATCCCTATCATCTCTTTCCACGCAACAACCAAAGACCTCTGGGGATTTGTTTCCTTCCCCTTGTGGGAAAGAGAAGATATAGAGATGGACACATGTATAGGCATTAGTGGACATATATCTTGGATTTTATGTTAGTGGACATATTTGACATATATTTGATGTATATATGACATTTTATATTTGATGCATGACATATATTTGATGGATGACATTATTACACTTACAACTTTGATGCATTGGTTTGTTCATGTATGACGTTATTGGTTATCATAATATATATCTTGTTTTCCTTGTTTATGTTTTAAGTATTTCATTTTAATGTAATTTGCATCCAAAATAAGGGTAAGAATCATTATAATAATCTTATATAATATCTTTTGACATGTGAATAAGGCTATGATATTAATTTTTATTTAAATTGTACAAGTTATGAGTAACTTATTTGGATTTTTTGTTGCGATGAGAACAGTGAGACTTGAATTCTTATTGTACTATTATACAATTAACATTGAAGTTTTACTCTTGAGCTAGCTACATTATGTAAATGTCTAAGCTTGAATCTTAGTGTCATCATAAACATGTCAAGGGTTTATATATGCTTTATATTTAGAACACAAGAAGACTTGAAATAAAGTTTTTAAATTATTAATGGAATTTGATATCAATATTGCTTTCTTATCCATCTCTTTGAGAGCTTCATTCTTGGAAACACATTATATATGCTCTTCTTATGATTCCTATAGCTATAGTTATTGCATTTTTTCTTTGATATCTTTTGTCTGTCATTATCCTAGTGCAAGACACCTAACAACCCTTGTTTTGTATTTTTTGTGTTTTTGTTTCTTTGAGGCTTGTTGTGACTATAGCCAAGTCAAGGTGGTGTGTTGGTGTGCTTAGATTAAGTTGGTTTTACTAGGCCTTTTTAAGATATGTGCAAGCTAATAAACATTAGAGGGGACACTAGGTGTTCAAAGTGGGTCAAAGTTTGTACAAGTCATTTGAAATGTCCCTTTACTGATTTTTTATGATATTTCCAGCCTCAAATCAGAACTTTAAAATCAAACAACCAATATTACAAAGATCTGCCAATTTTCCAATAAAACCCAAATCGGGTATGTCCAAATTAGTGCCAAAAACTTCACAACTTCACAAATTATTAATAAATCTGAAAATGGACATTTTTACAGAGATTTCAGCAGCATAATAGCCTACAAAATGACATTTTCAGATTTGTATAGCCCTTACACAACAGATCACAAATGTAGGGCAAAACTATGCTCAATCGGGCTCCCGAAATTAACACAAAAATGCCCGGAAACACCACAAAACACTCATAAATTATCTCAGAAGTTTAATCACGACCCAATACATATATTCAGCTCTATTTTAACATCATAAAGTCTGAAATACAACAGCAAACCAAACTGATATGAAACACTCAACTGAAAACCCAAATTCAAACAAAAAAAAACAACCCCGGAAACACCCAAATCGGCACTATTCAGCACAAGGGCAAACTCTGTATGAGCATGCACATGGAATGGCTTCAAACTACCGTCCTTAGCCTTCCTGGAAACCTGCAAACTCCCGTTCTTGGGTCTCCTTCTCCACAGGTTTGGCAGCCTCTGAAGAACAACAAGAAAATTATCAAGAATCAAGATGTAGAATGAGCCCAAAATGCCTCCAAACCCCTTTTAAAGAGGGCATAACCCTAACTCACGTCCAAGAGGGGTTAATAAAATATAATTTAATAATGATTTTTATTTATTAGTCCATTGGTTTCCAAAGATTAACCCTTTTTTCCGAAATTTCACCTTTTTGGAGCCTGCCTGCCTTAACAAAGTTTATTTATTTTTTAATTATTTGAATAGGGGACATGACAAGTCCTCCCCTTCCAAATATTGCTTGTCCTCAAGAAATGAAGGTTGAAATTCTCAAGAATATGTTCTCCTTCCCAAGTTGCATCCTCTAGTGGTAATCCTTTCCATTTGACCAAATGCTCTGTGATGCTCCTATTTCTCAACCTTTTCTCTCTTGTATCCAAAATCTCTTCTGGTATCAAAACTAATTTCCCTTCATCATCAAGAGGTGGTAATTCTATAGATACTATGATTTTCTGGCCTAGAACCTTCTTTAAGCAAGATACATGAAAAATATTATGTATTTTGCTGTTTGGTGGGAGCTCCAATTCATAAGCTACCTCTCCTACCTTCTTGATGATTTTATAAGGCCCATAGAACCTTGGCTTGAGTTTCTCTGCCCCACTTCTCTTCAAGGTGCTTTGCTTATATGGCTGCAACCTAACAAATACCAAATCTCCCACCTCAAAAGATCTTTCAATCCTTTTCCTGTCAGCATATATCTTTTGTTGGTTTTGTGCATGTTGTAGATTATCCTTGAGGGACCTTATTATGTCTTGGCTTTGCTTGATGAAATCACTTGCTGCGGATACTCTGCTATCGAAAAGTATTAGATCAACAAAGGAAAGGGCATCATAACCATAAAGAGCATGAAAAGGAGGCATACCAATAGACATGTGATGAGATGTATTGTAACAATACTCCCCTAGGTGTAACCATTTCACCCAAGCATGTTGTTGATTTGAAACATAGTTCCTCAAATATCCTTCTATCCATTTATTAACTATCTCTGTTTGTCCATCTGTTTGAGGGTGATAGCTAGTACTGGGAGTGAGTTCAGTTCCTGCCAAATGAAAGAGCTCCTTCCAAAAAGAGCTGAGAAATCTACTGTCCCGGTCACTAACAATGTTTCTAGGCAAACCATGTAATCTAAAAATTTCCTTGAAGAACAATTCGGCCACTTGTGATGCCTTGAAATCAGATGTGATAGGAAAGAAATGTGCATACTTAGTTAGTCTATCTACCACCACATATATGCAATCCTTACCTTGAACCTTGGGCAACCCAGTGATGAAATCCATGGAAATACTTTCCCATTTTTGTTCAGGAATAGGAAGTGGCTGCAACAACCCTGCAGGAAAATTTTGCTCACTCTTGCTTTGTTGGCATACCATACATTCCTTAATGTGTTTAAGGACATCCTCCTTCATACCCTTCCATGAAAACCGCTCTCGAATTTGCCTGTATGTCTTAAAGTATCCCTGGTGACCAGCCAAAGGTGTGTCATGAAAGGCCCTCAATATCCTCTCCTTAGTTTTTGACCCTGGCACTAAGAAGATCCTGTTCTTGTAATAAATCAATTCATCAACAACCTTGTACCTGTTATCATCCACTAACTTATCCAAAATCTTGGTGGCAAATGAATCTTTAGCATACTCTAAAATTATGGAGACTTTCCAATCAGCAGAGATAGATGATAAGGAACACAAAGTGGGCTTTCTTGAGAGAGCATCAGCAACCACATTATTCTTTCCTTTCATGTATTCAATATCAAAATCATAAGCTTGCAATTTGCTTACCCATTTTTGTTGACGATCATTCAAATCCCTTTGGTTCAAGAAGAACCTGAGGCTATTATGGTCTGTCTTTACAATGAATCTCCCACATACCAAATATTGTCTAAACTTATGAAGTGCATGCATGATTGCCAACATTTCCTTATCATAGATGGAGTAACCTTTCTCTGATTGATTTAATTTTTGACTCTCAAATGCTATTGGATGTCCCCTTTGAGTTAGGACAGCCCCTATACCTTCTCCCGAAGCATCACATTCAACAACAAAAGGTAAAGAGAAATCTGGAATTGCAAGCACAGGGCATGAACTCATTACCTCCTTAAGCTTATCAAATGTTTTTTGTGCCTCTTCTGTCCAAACAAAAGCTCCTTTCTTTGTCAAATCAGTCAAGGGGGCAGCAAGCTGAGAAAATCCCTTGGCAAATCTCCTATAGTAGCTACACAACCCGAAGAAACCTCTCAACTGTGTAAGATTAGTAGGTGGAGGCCAATCCAAAATTGCCTAGATTTTTTGTTGATCAACCTGTACTCCTTTAGAGCTTATAATATGTCCCAAATATAGGATCTCTGTCAAACCAAACTCACATTTAGATAGCTTAGCATAGAAGGATTGCTGCTCCAAGATTCCCAAAACAGTGTCTATGTGCTTTAGATGCTCTTCCCATGTTTTACTGTATATCAAGATATCATCAAAAAATACCAAAACAAATTTTCGAAGATACTGACTGAATACCTTATTCATACAAGATTGGAATGTTGCTGGTGCATTAGTGAGTCCAAATGGCATAACAAGAAATTCAAAGTGCCCATAGTGACATCTGAAAGCAGTCTTTTCCACATCTTCACTCCTCATTCGGATTTGATGGTAGCCTGATCTTAAGTCAATTTTTGAGAAGTATACAACACCATGCAACTCATCAATGAGTTCATCTATGTGTGGTATGGGATACCTATTTTTTATGGTCTTCTTGTTTAGAGCCCTGTAGTCTATACACATTCTCATTGTACCATCCTTTTTCTTGACAAGTACCACAGATGATGCAAATGGACTAGAGCTAGGCCTTATGAATCCCATGTCTAGGAGTTCTTTAATAGTTTTTTCAATTTCTTCCTTATAACCTCTTGGATGGCGGTATGGGGTTGTTATAACTGGTTTGATACCCTGTTCTAACTCTATAACATGCTCAAAACCTCTATCTGGTGGTAATCCTGGAGGCAAGTCATTGAAAACTATACTATGCTTATCAAGAATATTTTGAATTTCAAAATGGAAATTACCTTGATTCTTGGGAGAGCTTGTTGGTTGGATTATGACTCCTGCTGCCCATGTTACTTGTCCTCTTCGAAAAGTCCTCTCCATCCTCTTTGCAGAGACCGCCTTAGGTGCTCCATTCGATAACCCTCTCAATATGACTTCTTTCCCATTGGAATGAAATTTAAACTCCATAGTTTGATGGTTCATGTAATAGCCTCCGATAGAGTGCAACCATTGAACACCCAATACAAGATCTGTCTCCCCAATACCCACCACATAGAAGTCATCACATAACTCATAATCTCCTAAGGTCATCTTGAGTTGTTTCACCACCCGTGTGCAAGGCATAGTGAATCCATCAGCTACAGTAACATTGAATCCCTCAAAATCTTCTGCTTTAAGCCCTCTTTTCATGACAAATCCCTCATCAATAAAATTGTGAGTTGCCCCACTATCAAGAAGAACAGTCAACCTTTGCCCTGCTAGTACCCCTCGAATTCGGAAGGGATGGTATCTTGGGACTCCTGATAATGCTGCTAAAGTGCCATCCTTGCTGATTTCTTTTACTTTCTCTTCTTCTACCTCCTCCTTAGTATCATGAAATTCCTCATGCTCATTTGAATCAGATTCTGAAGCAACTTCAATATAGTGCACTTGACCTTTCCCCAAACATCTGTGTCCTGGAACCCATGGTTCTCTACAAGTAAAACAAAGATTTTTCCTTCGTAATTCACTCCTAGTCTCTTCATCTGCCTTCTTTTTTGCCACATTTGTCACATCTTTTGGTGGTAGTGTTGGGAAAGTCTTTTTCTGAAAATTTCCCTTATGTTGCCAAAGATTTGGGGGTTTTTGATTAGTGATTGATTTCATAGGCACGCAAGTTTCAAGTTGCAAGCTTCTTTTGATAGCTTCCTGTAAGGTTGAGGGTGAGAAAGCCTTAACCAAACCCTTAACAGAATCTTCTAAACCATCAAGGAAAAGATAAATGATCCTCTTTTCACTCATATTAGGTACCATAACAGCCACTTTTTGAAATTCTTCTATATACTCATTAACTGATTTGGTTTGCTTCAACTTTGACAATTCTTTAAAGTACTCTTCATCATCCTTGAGGTCAAATCTATCTATCACCCTTTGACTGAAATCTTCAAATGTAGTTACCTGATCGTGACCTTGAGTAGTCATTCCATGATACCACCAATCATAGGCTGCATCTTCCAAGTGTAGACTTGCAAATTGAATAGCATCACTCTCTTTCATGGGGTTAAGTGTGAAGAAAGTTTGTAATTTTTGTAGCCATGCTCTAGCTGAAATTTTATTTGTTCCATCAAAAGTAGGCACTGTAAACTTGCTTATTTTATTTTTGAGCTCTCTTCCACTTGTGTCATGCTCCCTCCTATTCTCTTTCTTGGGCATCAAAGCGTTCATCATATCCACATATTCTCTAAAAGGAACTGAACTACGAAAGTCATCATCTAAGCCATTGTAAGTAGCTCTTAATGTAATCAAATTACCTGTAACCTCTTCCACTGGATTAATGGCTGGATTTGGTACTGGTGGCTCATCTGCAGGCAAGAAAATGGATTTGGTTGATTTAGATGGTGTGGATCTCCCATTTCTCGGCTCCTCTGAAGTGCTCCCTTTCTCATTAATAGATGCAATTCCTTGTAATTTTTCTGTCAATATCCGCAAAGCCTCTCTAGTTTCCGCCAAACCATCCACTGTTTGCTTCTGAGTAATTTGGATGTCTTGGAAGAATTTCTTTGCCATCTCATCTGGATCAGCCATACTTTTTTCTTCCTTGGATTTTGTACTTTTGCTTTCAACTGGGGGTTTAATCAAAATTTCTTTATTCTTTTCTCGCTGCAAATATCTTTTTTCTCTTTCACTTAGTTGCATGCAATCATAAAATATGACATGCAAGATCTGGGTAGTTATCAAAACTTGACATGCAACTTCTACAAACCCTCAGGCTGGCAAGATCACGGCTCTGATACCACTGAAATGTCCCTTTACTGATTTTTTAAGATATTTCCAGCCTCAAATCAGAACTTTAAAATCAAACAACCAATATTACAAAGATCTGCCAATTTTCCAATAAAACCCAAATCGGGTATGTCCAAATTAGTGCCAAAAACTTCACAACTTCACAAATTATTAATAAATCTGAAAATGGACATTTTTATAGAGATTTCAGCAGCATAAAAGCCTACAAAATGACATTTCCAGATTTGTATAGCCCTTACACAACAGATCACAAATGTAGGGCAAAACTATGCTCAATCGGGCTCCCGAAATTAACACAAAAATGCCCGGAAACACCACAAAACACTCATAAATTATCTCAGAAGTTTAATCATGACCCAATACATATATTCAGCTCTATTTTAACATCATAAAGTCTGAAATACAACAGAAAACCAAACTGATATGAAACACTCAACTGAAAACCCAAATTCAAACCAAAAAAAATAACCCCGGAAACACCCAAATCGACACTATTCAGCACAAGGGCAAACTCTGTATGAGCATGCACATGGAATGGCTTCAAACTCCCATCCTTAGCCTTCCTAGAAACCTGCAAACTCCCGTTCTTGGGTCTCCTTCTCCACAGGTTTGGCAGCCTCTGAAGAACAACAAGAAAATTATCAAGAATCAAGATGTAGAATGAGCCCAAAATGTCTCCAAACCCCTTTTAAAGAGGGCATAACCCTAACTCACGTCCAAGAGGGGTTATAAAATATAATTTAATAATAATTTTTATTTATTAGTCCATTGGTTTCCAAAGATTAACCCTTTTTTCCGAAATTTCACCTTTTTGGAGCCTGCCTGCCTTAACAAAGTTTTTTTTTTTTTAAATTATTTGAATAGGGGACATGACATCATTGGTAAGTGGGATATGACCCACCTAGGTCCTAAATAATGATTTTGCATCTTGTTCAAGTGTTTGGAACTCATAAAATGTAATGTTGGTTGATTAGGATCTGAAATGCCAAAAGTTGCTAAGTTGTTGAGATGTTGTTCAAATGGGTCTAGGGGACAAAATGAGGCATATTAGTTACCAAGGGGCCACATTATGTTTAATGGTTCCATTCAAAAAGGTTTCAAGGGTCTAGAAGTTAAAAATGAAAAAATTGCGATGTGGTCAACAACTTTTAAAAGTTGATCCACAACATTTTATGCAACTTTTTAGTTATGGTGTGGAAGGGAGGAAAGATGGTTGGTTTAACTAAATGCATGCCTTTGGAGGTCCCATAAGACTTATAAGAAGAAAAATTAACTGGTTGGATGTTGGAAGAGTTCATTCTTGAATTTGAATACAAATATTTACATACAGTTTGTTTAACAATTTTTGGATTTTGCAAAGAAAGTTTGAGATAATGGATTGAACGTTGAAGTTTTACCTTGGATTAAGTTAGTTCATGTTTGTACAATACTTTTTTCTTCATTAAACTTTCCTTTAAATATTCAACTTCTTGTGTCTTTTTCATTCTTCCAAGTACCGACACACAATATTTAGTGACTCTTACAATCAATTCTATTCGGCGTGCCTGACAACATTCGAGTGGTCAACATGATGAGATTAGATTAGGACTAGGGTTTACCTAGCCACTCAAAGTTAATGGAGCAGATGATTTCATCCCACAAAAAACAGTTAAAGAGATTCACTAGTTGGTGACTTTGTACTAGCCAACACTACAAGTTTTAGCATCACCCTAGTTGGGGCCACAAAATCAAAATGGAATCCAATATCCAAAAGAAGAGAGAGGTTATTTTAGGTGTCAAAAACATGATCTTGTAGCACCCAAAATTGTATCCATACCTTGCACAAGCTCCAAGATATGCCCCATCAAAGATTGTTGCCTTATGGGATTTAGTAACTCTTAGGGTCAATTTCATTCGGCATGCTTGAGAATGTTTGAGTGATCAGTGGGACTAGATGAGATTGGGACTAGGGTTTACTCAATTACTTAGAACTAATGAAGTAAATAGTTTGATCCCACAGAAAAAGGTTAGACAGATTCACCAGCTGGTGACTTTGTACTAGTCAACACTACAAGCTTCAACATCACTTGAGATGGGGTCACAAAATAAAAATAGATTCCAATTTTCAAAAAGAGAGAGATTTTATTGTAGGTGTTGGCAACATGATCCTATAGCACCCAGAATTGCATCTATACCTTGCACAAGCTCTGAGATACTCCTTGTCAAAGATCGATGCCCTAAAGTATTTAGTGACTCTTAGGGTCAATTTTGTTTGGTGTGCCCAAGAATGTTTGAGCAGTCAATGGGATGGGATAAGCTTGAGACTAGGGTTTACCTGAACACTTGGAGCTAACAAAGTAGACAATTACATCCCATAATGAATAGTTAGAGAGATTCACTAGTTGGCAACTTTCTATTGGCACCCACTACAAGTTTTAACATCACTCGAGATGGGCCTGCAAAATCAAAATAGAATCCAATATCCAAAAAATGAGAAAGGTTATTGTAGGTGTCAAAAACATGATCTTGTAGCACCTAGAATTGCATCTATACCTCATACAAGCTCTAAGATATGCCTCGTCAAAGATCACTACCTTATGGCATTTAGTGATTCTCAAGGTCAATTTTGTTTAGCGTGCCTGAGAATGTTCAAGAAATCAACACGATGGGAAGAGCTTAGGAATAGAGTTTACTTGGCCACTCAGAGCTAATGGAGTAGATAGGTTGATCCCATGATGAACACTTAGAGAGATTCACTAGTTGGTGACTTTGTACTGACCAACACTACAAGTTTCAACATCACCCGAGATGGGCCTACAAAATCAAAATAGAATCCAACCTTCAAAAAGAGAGAGAGACTATTGTAGGTGTCAATGAGATGATCTTGTAGCACCCAAAATTACATCCATACCTTGCACGAGCTTTCATATATGTCTCATCAAAGATTGTTGACCTATGGCATTTAGTGACTCTTAAGGTCAATTCTATTTGGCATGTCCAAGAACATTCAAGTGGTCAATTGTTAGGATTAAACCATGGATAGAAATAACAATTACATGCAAATATAACCAATAACAAAAAATAATAGATCACATAGAAAAGGACACAAGACACCAAGATTTAACGCGGCTCACCCAATCCCTGGGCTACATCCACCAAACAACAAGTCCAATATTTTATGATCAATGATTACAACTTGATTAAAATCCATAATCCCTTATAGCTCAATAGCATCGCAAGAACAAATTTCACATCACACCTTATATAACAATCCCTAACCCTAAGCCCTTTTATACAAGTATTTTAACCACTTTAGGGTTATAATTAATAATTACATGTCAGCCCAAAATCCCAATAAAATAGGGCCCAAATTTTTATTTTTTTTGGGACTATGCCCCGAACCCCAAAGAATTTATGAAGTATGTACAATACTTCCTAATTAGTCACCACAATCTAACAATCTCTCACTTGGGGACTGATCAAGCTCCACACTAAACAATAATCTCTCACTTGGAGACTAATCCTGTAGCAATACTGCTACCACATGGGGCTCCCACTAGATCAAACCACCCTGAACTCTACTGTTCTTTTATTCATATGCAGTCTAGAAGACCAACTAAAGCTGAAGAGGAGTTTAGCTTCTCCCTTGTTACTACCTTTGTCAAACATATCTGCTAGATTGTCATTGGCATGTATCTTCTCTAGCTTTAAATGTCCATCCTCCAAAACTGACTGAATGAAATGGTACCGCAACTATATGTGTTTGGTCTTTGAATGCAAAGCTAAATTCTTTGCAAGATGAATGAAACTCTGACTATCTGTGAAAAAATAATTATCCTTTTGAGGATGTCCCAATTCTTGTAAGAAGAACTAAAGCCATATCATCTCCTTGGCTACCTTTGTAGCAGCTACATACTCTGCCTCTATAGTGGATAAAGCATTAACCTTTTGTAACCTAGAAACCCAGCTCACAGTTGCCCCACCAATAGTAAAGATGTAACCTATAGTACTTTTCCTGGTATCAATATCTCTTGCCAAATCTAAGTCAACATAGCCCTATAAATCAGTAGTAGAGCCCCCAAAGAGTAAACACTTATTAGATGATCCTCTCAAATATTCGAGAATCCATTTGACTGCATTCCAATGCTCAATTCCTAGATGACTCGTATACTTGCTAACGACTCCCACTACATGTGCAATATCTGGCCTAGTACATACCATAGCATACATCAAGCTTCCTATAGCTGAAGCATAGGGTACCTTGGACATCTTATCCCCCTCTTCCTATGTCTTTGAACACATCTCCTTAGTCAACTTCAAATGACCAAGTAAAGGTGTGCTGAGAACTTTAGCATTCTCCATAGAGAAATGTTGCAACACCTTCTCAACATAATCAACCTAAGATAGCATCAATGTTTTTTTTTTCCTATCTCTTAAGATCTTTATACCAAGGATTTGTTTTGTTGCCCCCAAATCCTTCATAGCAAATGCATGTGCTAATTGGCTTTTCAGCCCTTTAATGTGATCCATGTTAGACCTAGCTACAAGCATATCATCAACATATAAACATAAAATAATGTAGCTATCATCATCCAACCTCTTAAAGTAATAACAATGATCTTAATGACACCTATTGTAACCATGCTCATGCATAAAAATGTCAAATTTTAGATACCATTGCTGAGGTGCTTGCTTCAAGCCATATAAACTTTTCTTCAATTTGCACACTAAGTTCTGCTTACCTTTGACCTCAAATTCCTGTGGTTGAGCCATATATATCTCTTCATCCACATCACCATGAATGAAGGTTGTTTTAACATCTAGCTATTCTAAATGCAAATCTTCAATAGCCACTAGAATTAAAATAGTATGGATAGAAGTCATTTTAACAATAGGAGAAAATATCAAATCAAAATCAACTCCCTTTTTCTGTGCAAATCCTTTTACAACTAACCTGGCTTTAAATCTTTTATTACCCCCATCCTCTTCTTTTAACCTGTAAACCCACTTATTCTGCAAAGCCTTTTTACCTATAGGAAACTTGCACAAATCCCATGTCTTATTCTTAAGCAAAGAGTCCATTTCATCTTTCATTGCAGACTCCCACTGAATCTTAGTATCCACCTACATAGCTTAATCATAACTTTCAGGTTCACCAACATCGGTAAGTAAAATAGAATACAAACAGTGAGAGAATATTTTTGGAGGTCTAATTTTCCTTGTTGACTATCTAACATTGACCAGTGTATGTGGTATTTGTTATTGCAATTGTTACACATTATGAGGAATGGCTGGAACATCATCTTTTGGAGTATCATCTAGCACTATATAATAATCTTCTTTCTTCTCATGTTGTTGCAACAGATCTTTGTACAACACTTTCTCATTGAATATGACATCCCTACTTCTTACAATTTTATGATTTTCAAAATCCCAAAGCCTATAACCAAATTCGTTAATGCCATATCCAACAAATACACATTTCTTTTACTTAGCTTCTAGCTTGGTTCTATTTTCAGAATCTATGTGGGCAAATGCTTCACAACTGAAGGTTTTGAGAAAAGAGTAACTTTCTTACTAGTCCATGCCTCCTCTAGAATACCACAGCCCAAAGGAGTAGAGGGACCTCTATTAATCAAATATATAGCAATATTGATAGCCTCCGCCCACATGTATAAAGGCAACCCGACATTCAACCTCATCCTCCTTGCACGTTCCATTATAGTCCTGTTCATGTGTTCAACCACTCCATTTTCCTGTGGAGTCCTTGAAACAATTTTCTATCTATGAATACCATTAGTGGAGCAATAATCTTCAAATTCATGACTGCAATACTCACCACCATTATCAGATCTGAGATATTTTAATTTTTTACTAGTCTCATTTTCAACAAAGCATTTTCATTTCTTAAAAATTTGAGATACATCAGATTTCTGTTTAAGGAAATAAACCCATACTTTTCTAGTTGTGTCATCAATAAATGTCATAGTAATGAGAGCCGCCAAGGGAAGATACCTGAGCTAGTCCCCATACATCGATATGCACAAGCTCTAATTTCTCCCTTTTATTTTTGTTCCTAGTCTTTGCAAAACTCACTCTCTTTTGTTTTCCATACACACAACTTTCATAAAAATCCATATTAACACATTTTAGACCTGGTAAACTTTCTTTGAATGAATTACTTTCATACATTTTTCACTCATGTGCCCAAGTCTGTTGTGCCACAATGCTATATTAGAATCTACAATAGCTATTTGTTCTCCCTGCTCAACTGCAACAATTGTTCTTGAACATTCATTTTTCTCTAAAACAATTAAAGTAGAAGGAACAATATGACCTATACAAAGATGTAAATTGCCTACTTTCACACCTTTTTCTACTACAAGGGAACCTTTTGAAACCTTCCAATTTTTATCATTAAAAGTAACTACACAACCCTCATCACTAAGTTTTCAGGTTGAAATTAAATTCCTACTCAGCCTTGGAACATGTCTTACCTCATGCAGTAGCCAATGATTTCCATTCTACAACTTAATCTTAATTTTTCCCTTTCTAACAATCTGACAGGGTTCATTATCCCCCAAATAAACAAGCCCAAAATCCCCTTGGACATAATCAATGAAATAAGCTCTGTAAGGTGTAGCATGAAATAAAGCACCAAAATCTAAAACCCATGAATCATCAACACTTTCTAAAGATAGAAGCAAAGCATCCTCTTTGAATTTGTTACTTACCACATTTGCCTCCTTGTCTCCATTTGATTTATCTCCTTCATTTTTCTTTGGATTCCAACAATCTTTCTTTTTGTGTCCTAGTTTCCCATAGTACCAACAATCATTCAGTCCTCTCGATTAAGACCTCCTACCCTTTGACTTTCCTCTTGATTTCCCACGATTTCTAGAATTACTTCCTCTCTTAGTCATTTTGCCCCTGCTTTGTGCATTCAAAGCAGTTCCTGATGTAGATCCACCCAAGGTTTTTCTACAATTTTCCTCACTCAAAATAACATCAATCACATCATCATATTTTAGGGTACTAGATCCAAGAACAGAATTACTCATAGCCATTACCAAGCCATTCCAACTTTTAGGTAAAGAACAAAAAATTAAGAGAGCCCTAATTTCTTCTTCAAAATTGATACCCATAGAAGATAATTGACTAGTAATAGCATTAAACTCATTTAAATGATTTGTAATAGATCCACCTTCTGCCATTTTCATATTATATAAATGCTTCATAAGAAATACCTTGTTTGAAGTGGAGGGCTTTTCATATAGTGTCGCTAGGGTTTTCATCAATTCTTCTGTCGTCTTTGATTTTTTAATATTAAATGCCATCGATGGTGCCAAGCATAATAAAATTCTTCCATGTGGCTTTTTTGTCCAAAAGATCCCATTCATAATTTGACATAGATCCCTGATTCTTGGCTTCGCCTTCCAATAGCTTCCATAAATCCTTCTGATACATATAGTCTTCCATTTGCATCTTCCATAATTGGAAGTTCTACCCATTAAACCTATCAACCCTCAGCTTACCCTCATCTTCCATTGGTCCCACTCAACTGTGAGACTCCCGCTCAACTGTAAAACTTTCTTGCAAAGGATAACAGAAAAACAACTAGGCTTTGATAGCACTTGTTAGGATTAAACCATGGATAGAAATAACAATTACATGCAAATATAACCAATAATAGAAAATAATAGATCACATAGAAAAGAACACAAGACACCAAGATTTAACGTGGTTCACCCAATCCCTGGGCTACGTCCACCAAACAAGAAGTCCAATATTTTATGATCTAGTGATTACAACTTGATTACAATCTGTAATCCCTTATAGCTCAATACTGTCGCAAAAACCAATTTCACATCACACCTTATATAAAAATCCCTATCCCTAAGCCCTTTTATACAAGTATTTTAACCGCTTTAGGGTTATAATTAATAATTACATGTCAGCCCAAAATCCCAATAAAATAGGGCCCAATTTTTTTTTTTCAGGGACCCCAAAGAATTTATGAAGTATGTACAGTACTTCCTGATCAATCATCACAATCTAACATCAATAGGATAGGACAAGATTGGGTCTAGGGTTTACCTAGCCACTCAGAGCTAACATAGTAGAGAGTTTGATCCCATGACGAATGGTTAGAGAGATTCACTAGTTGGTGACTTTGTATTGGCCAGCACTACAAGTTTCAACATTACTCAAGATGGGGCCGCAAAATCAAAATGGAATCCAATCTCCAAAAAAAGAGAGAGGTTATTGTAGGTGTCAAAAAAATCTTATATCACCCAAAATTGCATCCATACCTTGCACGAGCTCCGAGATAGGCCTTGTCAAAGATCACTGCCCTATGGCATTTAGTGACTCTCAGGGTCAATTTCGTTCGACATGCCTGAGAATGTTCGAGTAGTCAGTAGGATGGGATGAGCTTAGTACTAGGGTTTACCCAACCACTTGGAGCTAACAGAGGAAATAGTTTGGTCCCACAACAAAAAATGAGAGAGATATGAGCAAGATACATATACCCAGGCCCACTTTGTACATGATATGAGCAAAAGTTGCAAATTAGGCCAAATTGGGTCTTTTTGAGTTTTTGGTCAAGGTAGCCTAGGATTAGGTTTTTTAAATTTTTTTTTAATAAGTTGGAACCTTTTCAAAGTCCTAGAAGTCAAATTTAGTGAAAATTGCAAAAGTTGCACTTTTGTGCAAAATTGTAAAATTTAAAAGTTGTAAAAGTTGCTAAAAAATGCAACTTGGTTGGAAAGGAGTTATAACTATTCAAATAATAGTTGTAACCTTTGGAATAGGACTAGGATGGATAAATACCTCATTTTTTAGGTCTGAAGGAGAATTAAGACAAGTAGGAATCCATTTTGCTAAAAGTGTTGATTGCAAGCAACTTTTCATCAATTTTTGCAAGTTTTGGGCACTTAGGGAGCAATTGGTCATTCAATGGATGTAGGAATCCGATTCCCATGGAATGAACTTGTATTACTATGTAAATAATCCTTCTAACAATATTTGGATAGGATTTTGCATGGTTGGAGGCATATGCACCCTAAAATGGTCGCTAAGACTATGGGCTCCCAATTCTTCAATTTATCAATTTCCATTCTTCAATTTATCGATTTCCTAAATCAATGCATTGCAATATTTTATTAAATCAATTCAAATCATTTTCCTTGATCAAATTGTAATTAATTTAATTATTTCAATATTTCCTAAGGTTTGATCATCTTATTCTGAGTCTTATTTAATTAAAATAAAACTTCTCTTTTAATTAAATAAAATAAAATCCCCTTTTAATTAAAAGAAAATCCCTCTTTTAATTAAATAAATAAATCCCCACTTAAATATCTCTTCCTAATGAAAAAAGGAAATAAATTAAATAAAAATAAATAAATCTTTTTTTCTCTACACTTAAATGCACATATCTCTAATTGGGATTCCTTAATTTCCTCTTTCCACTTTCTTCTCAAACACTCCTCTTTTCTCATTGGTGGATTTTTGTCTCACATGGATCAAACTCTATTATCCCATATTGGTTGTGAGAAACCTCCCATCTCCACATTTTCCTTTATAAGGAGCCCTATCCTTCTCATTTTCATATAGAGAGAGATATAGAGAAATATAGAGGAAGATTTTATTGTTATGGTTTGGGGAGCAATTTTGGAGAAGGAGTTTAAGCCTTAGGGTTTGGACAATGGAGCTTCATTGCAACTTCTCTCTTCTTGTCTTATTCTCTCTTGCATCCAAGACTTCCATCATCAGGTCAAACTGAGGGCCTCCCTTACAAACCCTTGCACTCCATGAATAGCATCCAAGACTTCCATCATCAGGTCAAACTGAGGGCCTCCCTTACAAACCCTTGCACTCCATGAATAGAGAGCTATGAGTTGTCATTTGAGACCTCATTCTTAAACAATCTTGGATATAATGATTTATAAAAGTGTGTCAATATTTTAGCACACATTTTTGGTGTCCACCGTGGGGCAACCCACCTTTATATGTTGGTTCTGGCTATTTTTGGAGTTAACCCCCTTGTGGAGATTTGTTTGGAGATGAAAAACTTGAGATCTTAAAGATCTAATCATGTCTCTCAAACAACTTAGTTTTTTGGTCTAAACTTGTTTCTGTAGGTTGGTGACATATCAAAGAAGATTTAGTTAAAATATTAGAATTTTTCGAGTTGATTCATATTTTGTATAATTTTTACTTTATTTTTAATAAAAAACCATTTTTGGACGCAAATTAGCAATTTTTTTGGAAAATTCTATAGTTTTGGAAAGGTCTCTAAATTCTAAATAGGGCTATTTCTTTGTGTTTTGAGTTTAGAGCTCATATGAAGGCTCAAACACTCGATTTACAAAAAATGGTCTATTTGGACAAAATGGGTCCCTAGGGTACAAATGAAAATATTTTTCTAAAATTATTACACTTTTGGAAAGGTCTCTATTTTTTAATAGGGGTCTCTTTTTTGCATTTAGGGTTTTAGGTCAGAATCCATGGCATATAGGTCCAATCTTGTTGACAAGGTGAAAAATAAAAAAATAAAAAAAGGGCATTTAATGATTAACTTACACTTTAATTTGCACAAAGTTCAATGCATGATAAGAGTTATAATTTTAATGGAATCAAATAGCTCAATATATTTTCATGTGAATTTTCTTATTTCTTCATGATTTCATGCACTTGATTGAAGTTTGTGAAGGTAACTTGGAGGTCTAAAGAGCAAAAAATGGAAAAAATTAGAAAGCATGAAATCAAGGTGTACACATTCCAAACCTTCTCATTTGAATAATAAAAAGTGATCATTTAAATTTTCTTTCTTTTGTCAAATTGTTTGGTGTGTCTTCCCAATAGTGAAAAAAGTGCTTTAAATTAATCACACATTTGGATTTGAGCTTAAAATAAAAAAACCCCTTTTGTCTTTTAATCCCCAATATTTCTTATTAATGTTTTAATTTTGCATCCATGTTAAGGAGTTTGAGGGGAATCTAAATAAGGGATCTTGATTTTTGTTTTTTTAGGGGGCTTGCCTAGAAAAGTCATCACTCTAGGGAACAACCTCAACTCCCATGTTTCAGCGGAGTATAAATAGCGAGACTTGAATCTAAAGATAAGTCTCATGGAAGTAGAAGTATTGTCAATCTTGGCTAAGCCCCAATGAAATTTATACCTTTGGAAAGTGAAGGTGGAGATTGGGTTACCATTTCCTCCTAGTTGTTTGGCAGTATTCTCTTTCATTTACATATTTGGGCCTCATGTACTTTGTGTATATCAAGGACATCCCCTAGTTGAGCTTGAGCATCCTTATAGAAACCTTAATAGGTTGTTGGTGTGTTTGATGTGCTTGAATGTTTAGAACCTTCCCCACTTTGAACAAAAGGGGACACATCCATCAAATTGAACCTTAATGATTCTTTCCTTTTATATGCTTTCAAAACCACAATGGGCTTCAAACCCTGTGCTACCGAACCTTAGTCAAGTCTAGATGATCATGAGCTTTCCTTTGTCATTAAAAAGTATCTAGATTTACCTGCTAGTCTCCCTAGACACATGATAGATGATCATGAGTTCTCCTCTATCATTAAAACGTATCAAGACTTATGTGCTAGTCTCCTTAGACACATGATAGAAACAAAGAAAGTGCTAGATAAATAGATTGCATTATTACATGAATATTCCTCAAGACCTTTACATAAATGTGAGTTATCTTTTTCAAGGTCTACATCTTCTACTCCAAGACATCAATTGTCTTCATCTTCTAGATCCAAAGACTTTTTGAGAGAGAAAGTGAGTAATGACTCCTTTGAGAATATGCCAAAATTTCATGATAGACCTATATTTGACTGAGATGAGAATGACAAAAATGGTCCTAGATATACTTTTGAAAGAGCTTTTAATCCTTTTGGATTTTCATAAGACACAGTGCTTGAGACCTTAGTTGCAAACAATATCATTACTTTACCATACAAATATTCTACACCTAATGAGCCTGAGGTAAAACCTTATTGGTGGAGAGATGATCACTATTGCAGCTACCATACATGCAAAGGTCATAAAACTAAAGATTGTATTGAATTTAAATGTATAATTCAAGATCTTATTGATGACAAAATCACAGATGTTGAAATTCCTAAAGACCTATGTAATGAAGATGCTTCTTTTGAGCAAGATCATGTTGATGAAGCTATGTCTAGTGATGGTTTCCTTGATACCTCCATTTCTTCCAATACTTATGCATCTCCCAAAACTTCAAAGCTATCCAAAATTCTTCCATCAAACAAAGGTTTTAATGCTTTTCATGTAGTTTCCTATAGTTATCCTCAAGGGCTACCTCTAAACAAAACTCAAGCTAATCTACACTTGGTTGAAAACCCTTTTCATGCTTCTAAGACTAAAGATTATCAAACTTCATACGACACTATGTCTACTATGCCCACTTCAACTAGTCCCTCATTACCTCTTCAAGATCCTATCATGCAAACCTCATATACTCCCTTGTCCTCAGAAGTGGCTCCAAGTCAAGAGGACTCTCAAAAAAATAAAAATAAAAATGTCAATAAAGATCAAGATCAAGCACCCCTTCATCTCCTTCAAGATGTCACCCCTCCATATCCTATGTCTTATCTGCCTCCTAAGTATGATGAAGACACTACTTACACTATTTCCCTAGAGCTTACTAAAAATTGTGAACAAAGTTCTATGCCTATTTTATCCAAAGAAACTTGTCAAGATCAAAGTATCCCTTCTTCTACTTCTCCATATTCACTTCAAAACTATGCTCAAGCTTCAAATAATCCTATCAAAGGTGTCACTCCTATTAAAGATACTCATGAGTCTATTGATGGCCTTGGTCATATTCCTCACTCTAAAGATGCTAATATCCTTATTCATAATCCCTTTTCATTTCCTAAATCTATTCTTGGTCGTTATCCATCAAAGCTAAAGCCTTCAAATCTTCCATCTATATTGGGACCTTATGTTCCTCCATCTCCTACTTTCACTCCTATCTCATCTCCTAGCTCTCCTATCATACCTCAAGATCAACAAAGATACTCATCCTTGATGAATTCTCATTCATCTATCCATATGAACCAGTCATATAATCCTTATTCATCCACAAATCCCAAGTCTTTTGGAAGCAATTTGGATGATCAATTTAAGAACAAACATAAGAATCCGTTAAAAAATAAATATCACTATGTCCCATCTAATTGACATGTGAATAAAAAGAAAGAGAAATTATTCAAGAGACCATAAGGTCTACTCCCCAAAGAGCTAAATCAAAGCAAATATGGGTTCTTAAATCCATCATTGAAGAAGTGTGTTCTAAAGCATCCAAATGAAAAGAAAAATCTAAAGCTATATGGATTCCCAAGTCTCTTTTGAAAGACTTGATTATTGAAAATACTTCAAAGTTGACATTCAAGCTTCCAAAGACTTCTACTCCATCTTCTTCCAAAAATCTTCGTAAGAAACTTCCAAAGACTTCCATTCCATCTTCTTCCAAAAATCTTCCTAAGAAGCTTCCAAAGGCTTCCACTCCATCTACTTCCAAATGTCTCTTACTTCCTCATACATTTAAACCTCAAGCTATTTCCTCTATAATTACTCCATCATTTCACAACCCTTCAAGTTGTATGTTGATGTTGATCTTGCCTACTTTCTCACCTACCCTTATGCAATCTTTTCAAGCCTATACTTACTTGCTATCGATATTCCTTCTATCTTTCCAAAACATAAAACCTTGTCCTCCATATACACTATCTACCATCTTCTTTCCATCACCCTATTAGCATCTTTGAGTATACTTATCTATGGTGTTAGCTTATCATGACTTATCATTCCTATAGGAGCACTATCTAAATTGAAACAACTTGAGCTCTTTCTAAAATTTATATATATATATATATATATATATATATATATATATATATATATATATATATATATATATATATATATATATATATGAATAAAAAAATGAAAATGTGCCTTGGTGAAAACCTGGTAAACAGGCGCCTTGGTAGAAAAAGTAAAGACAAATAAATTTGTCCTATGGTAAAAAATACTTCTTGTGGCACCTTGGATAAGTACCATGATGACAACCTAGCAAATAGACATCATGTGTAATTCTTCCATAATCCATCTATCCCATATTTCCTCTTTGATCTTGACAATGTTGAGCTATCCTTGCATACTAGCTATCTTATCCACAAACTTCCCTATTGTGCTTTCTCATTCACTCATTGCGTTCATATCTAGCTTCATTCTTATTTCTCTATCCTATTTTTATCCTATCCATTTGACCCCTTGGTCTTGATCACACAATGATAAACATGGTTCTCATAGGCCTCTTGACATGCCTACTTTTTTAGGACTACATGATTTCATGCTATCTTGCTTACTAGTTTTCATTGCTTATCACACATGCTATCTCCTTTCTTGGCTTTCTTTTATTTTCCAACACATGCTTCATATGGATATCTTTCCCTAGCTTGGGTACTCTTGAGGATTCAGTCCTTGAGGATCACCTTTCACTTGCTTCATGCATTATTACTTACTTATCCATCTTATCAACCTCACTACTACATCATGCCTTTCACCTTTCTTGACAATGGAACAAAATTATGTGATCTTTCTTGAGAGTGAGTAATCTCAAAGTCATTTTAAAAATCCAAAACAAAATTCATATATGTTGCTAAAAAATCCTAAAAAGAATAAAATGTCCTAAAAAAATGATCATCTTAGTGAAAACCCTAGCAATAGGAGCTTTGATGTATCACCAAAAAAAATCAAATATTTTAAAAATACAAAAACATTATAAAAAGTTTTGAAAAAAAAAAAAAAAAATCTTGCCAAGTGGTAAAAACCTAGAAACAAGTGCTACTTGAGACCCTTGTACTTGTCTATCAATGTATCATTTTTCCCTCTAATCTTAATTCATTTCACTTCACATGTCCTTTTGGTATTCTTGGTCTTGGAGTTGATCTATGTCTAGGTCTAGGGGGCATAGGTGGTCTTTTGCTTTATCTAGGGTCTCTTTGTTGCATTGGCATTTCTTTGGCAACTCTTGCAAATAATGTTTTTCAACACTTCCCCTTGACATCGAGTGTTTCTCAACAATTATTGGATACATTTTCTATAGTCTAGGATGTCGTGATGCTTCTCACTGATAGATTTGATGTTCTAAGGAAAATAGTCACGTGACTTAAACACACTCACTTAAAAAATGGTTGAGACTTGTTAGCTTATTTTTCTTTTGTGTGCTGTCTATGATGATTTATTTGTTGAGTGTTCCCTCTGTAATAGTCTCTCAAGGATGTCATGGACTAGAGGACTTGGGGCATGGGGCATGCTATTTTTTTTTGTGGGTGTGGTCTTGAAACTCTAGAGTTCTCTTGTTGTCCCCTTGAAATACTTAGGATATTTCAAACATCATCCTTGACTATGTTTGCACAACCATTCTTATTGTCATCTCAACATTTGTGCCTTAATGCAAGCATGGTTTTGCTAGATTAAATTGGGTAAGCTAACATCAAAGTCATCTTGACCTTTATGTCTTTGATGCTTATGTTAGAATCTTTCCACATTCCAATCTGATATATATCACATTCATATCTTCATAGTTGCACTTGTGACTAGTGATGATTGTGTTATTTTCCAATGTCCGTTAATAATGGCCCAATGATGAAAATAAGTTCTTTAACATTCTCTAATGAATGATGAACACAAAATCCTATGTTACAATTGCTCTATTGCAAGTACACCTTTGCATTTTCATGTAGCTTGCATTATTAGACTTCATGTTAATTTGCATTTTTAGGTTGCATTATGAGTTTGAGAGGATTTTCCTTCATTTTATTGTGGACTTTTAATCAACTATGGTCATGTTTGAGCTTCATTTCCTTATCTTCTTTCATGATCTCAATCAAAATTTTATCTCTTAAACAGTTGATTGATTGAGGCATTCTCTTTCTTCTTGTTATTTCTTTCCACCTCTTCCAAACTTCTATCTTCCATTTTCTTTTACCCCACTCATTTTCTTCTAATTCAACTTTGGGGCATAATATTTCATGCTTTTTGATCTACCTTGGTTTTGTGATCCTTATGTTTTTCATCTTACATCAAGAACTTTATCTTTAGTTTGATTTGCTCAAATTTATCATTTTGTTGTTTCTCCTCTATTTGATTTCAATTTTAGTCACGAGGGGGCAATACCTATCAAATTTCAATCCTTGATTCAGCTTTATCAATCTTTCTTCCACCTAGGATAGCCTTGTCTTTTTCAAGACAAAATTGTTATCAAATTTTTTTATTCTTTGTCTAGATGTGTTTCTAAGTTGACCACACATCTGTGTTGCTTTGTGATCCCAAATTGACCTCACACCTCAACTGTATTCTTTGACTACACGCGTTCTCGAAATGATCACACATTAGTCAAAGTGGGGCAAATGTATGCACCCTAAAATGGTTACCTAGAATATGGGCCCCCAATTCTTCAATTTATCAATTTCCATTCTTCAATTTATCAATTTCCATTCTTCAATTTATCAATTTCCTGAATCAATGCATTGTTATATTTTATTAAATCAATTCAAATCATTTTCCTTGATCAAATTGTAAATAATTTAATTATTTCAATATTTCCTAAGGTTTGAAATCATCTTATTCTAAGTCTTATTTAATTAAAATAAAACTTCTCTTTTAATTAAATTAAATAAAATCCTCTTTTAATTAAAAGAAAATCCCTCTTCTAATTAAATAAATAAATCCCCACTTAAATATCTCTTTCTGATGAAAAAAAGAAATAAATTAAATAAAAATAAATAAATCTTTTTTTCTCTACATTTAAATGGACATATCTCTAATTGGGATTCCTTAATTTCCTCTTTCCACTTTCTTCTTAAACACTCCTCTTTTCTCATTGGTGGAATTTTGTCTCACATGGATCAAACTCTATTATCCCGTATTGGTTGTGAGGAGGCTCCCATCTCCACATTTTTCTTTATAAGAAACCCTCTCCTTCTCATTTTCATATAGAGATATATATAGAAAAATATAGAGGAAGATTTTATTGTTATGCTATAGGTTTGGAGAGTGATTTTGGTGGAGTTTGATCCTTAGGGTTTGGACATTGGAGGTTCATTGCAACTTCTCTCTTGCATCCATGGCTTCTGTCATCAGGTCAAACTAAGGGCCTCCCTTACAAACCCTTGCACTCCATGAATAAAGAGCTATGAGTTGCCATTTGAGACCTCATTCTTGAGAAATCTTGGATATAATGATTCATAGAAGTGTGTCAACATTTTATCACACAGGAGGCCTCTAATGGAGTTTAATTAGTTTTAGGTGCATGAAATGCATGCCTAAGGAGTAGTAGTAGGAGATCTATACATTAGAGAGGGGTGTTTTATGGTATATTATTTCTACATATGCCTTGGAGATGGTGAATCAACGTAAATATGATTGATGTTGACTTGGGAAGTCATACATTGAGAAAGCCCTAGGTTCGAGGATTTGTAAGAGACCAATTTCAAGGTTTCTTACTTATAGAGATTGGAGCATCAAATTGACCTAGTATTCCTTTGATTGGGTCCATATGAGGAGACTCTTGATATTCTGGAGCATTAGAAGAAAGGGAAATAGGTAATTGCTTTGGAAAACCACCCTATTTTATGTTTAAAAAGGGTGCCTAGTTAGAGCATCTATTTTTTAATCCAAAAAAACCTATATTGAGGTTGATATATGTTAAAGAATGATGAAATGGATATTTGAAAACTTATTTTATTTGAGAATTCACTTGGATAGTTTGGCAGAAAACTTAGCATCTTTCTCGTTGGAGACCTAGTTGGGAGCAATTAGGCCTAGTAGGAAATTTTGAGGAATTTGAGTGCCACGATTGGGTTGAGGGTTTAAAACCACTTGAAATCTCTTGAATCCATCTTAGATAGGTGAAATACATCCACCATAGCCTTTGGGAGAGTGTTGGAGTTGTAGAAAGGATAGTTATTATTTTTTGGGTTTGGAGAACCTTGCCTTTCCCTTGCACATTTTTATATTGTGAACTTGGTGAGGCCCCATCACACTTGTCCACTACATCAAAAACCTTTTGAGAAGGTTGGAGATTGTTTAGTTTGTTGGTTGGGTGAAAGAGTGATGCAGAGGGTCTATGGTGTAGGGCACCTCCCTAATTTTGGTTTTTGAAGTTGTCAGAGGTTATTTAAGTGTGTGTGTGCTTAATAAGTTCCAAGATTCCTTAGAGTGCAACTAGTCCAAATGTAAGAGCCAAATTGCTCACTAGGTCCTAGGTTGCTCAAAAGTTGCTCATTGAGCCAAAAGTTGCTCAATAGGTCAAATTTGATTAGGGATGGGAAAATAAGGCATTTGATTTCCTAAATAGCTCCTAGGTATCTTATCTAGCATCCTAGAAAGGTCCTAGGTGGACCCATTTGACCAAAAAGTGTAAGGAGCAAAGATTGCTCCAAAGTTGCTGAAAAAGTTGCTTGCACAACTTTTGCAATTAGTGGTTTTGTAAGTTGTAACTACCCATGCTTGGGTATATGAGCATAAAAGATCATATTTTGAAGGGTTAGAAGGTTTTCCATCAGATTATGTAAGATACCATTTTGTATGTTTATGGCACTTTTTGCAGTTTATAAGCAAAAGTTGCTCATTAGAAAAATTTGGGTTCTTTTACATTTTTGGTCAAGAAAGCCTAGGATTAAGTGGTTTTAGTTTTTTTATAGATATTCTATAACCTTTTCCAAGTCCTAGAAGTGGAATCAAGTGAAAAATACAAAAAATGCACTTTTTGTGCAAAGTTTGCATAGTTGAAAAATTGTAAAAGTTGCTAAAAATGTAACTTATTGGAAAATGGGTTATAACCATTCAAATCTTGGTTATAACATTGGAATAGACATGGGAGAGATAAATACCTCATTTGTGAGGTCTAGGGGCATTAATGTATGGATTGGAAGAATTTACAAAGAATAAAATTTAGTTTTAGAGTCATTTTCTCTATTTTTTGGACACTGCCCATACTGTATAGATTTTCAAACTAGATATGATGAATTTTTGAGATAGAGATTTGAGTCAGCTTTCATTTTCTTTTGATTTCATCTTTCTAAGTGCTTTCTTGTTCAAGATATTGCATTTTTAGTGAAGCACACTAGTACATTTGACCTCATTTTTCAACCATCTATTAAAATGTTTTAGATTGGTCAGAATACGGAAGGAAAAATATATATTTTTTAAAAATCCATGCGCGTGTTGGTCAAAATTTCAACCAACACTAAGTGTTGGTCAAAATTTTGACCAATACGAGCTTAACATGTTAAAATGAAAAAGGGTTTCCTATTTCATTGTTATGTTTCACGAAGCACGCGCATGAGCTATACAAGCATTCAATTTGGTTTTAATCTAGAGTCTGAGAGATTTTTCATTACTATTCAAAGTCTTTGTTCAACTTCTTCTCAGTAGAAATGAGATTCCATTCTCAAACAACTCAATTTAATCATGTAATGGGGTCTAAAGGTTGTAGATTTTTGTATTTAAATGAATTTCTCGTCTTTTAATCTATCTTCATCTGTCAGGCCATCGCTTTAACTATTTTTTGCTGTGATTTAAAAGAATAAAATTTATGAATTTGCAAAGTTAGATATCTAAACCAATTGAAGGCAAAATAAATTTGGTTGATAGTGAAAAATAAGTGGTGTCATGGTAGCTGGTAGTCTGGGACAATGCTTGCTTGCTCTGTACTGATATATATAGACTACTATAGAATGCCAAAGTCTTCTGGTGGGGTTTACCATCAAAACTGATTGTTGCTGCCATTACACATATTTTTGATATTTTTGCATTATCTTGTAAGCCAATGGAGTAACAACAGATTAAAACAATGCAAGAACTAACCCCAACTTACTTTTGTCTAAATATAAATACGGATCCAACAAAAGCCACTGTAGAGTTACAAAACTATCTGATCATTGAAATTGTTGGGTTTCTGTAATGATTTATGTAGGTCACAATCATTGGTCCCTAAAAACTATAAAGCAAATCATTGTGAATTTCACTTTGGTGATGCAATTATTTTTGAAACTACACTCTTAATGTTTGCAAAGAGTTAAATAGATTGAGCTGAAAACCCCTTTAGAGTGCATTGAAGGAGGGGTATATTGAAAGGATAAGGGCTAAATAGTAAATTGAAATGTAAGACTTCTTAAGATAGTTTTGAATGTTCCCCTTGGTAAGATATATGTTTTAGTTTATTGTTTAGGTGTTGCAATATTGGAAGGTTTGTATATTGAGATGTTTGGTATATTTAAAGAATTGTCATCTTGCACTTTTGTATGTTGGTGGGTTTTCCATTGGGATCTAAGTACATTGAAAGTTAGAATAGGGTTTGAGTGTTCAGGGTTTATTTTGGGAGTTAAAGCCAAACAATAATTACCTTGAGATATATGAAAGTTTCTTTTCAAATTTGGTCATCATGTTGCATTAAAGATATTTTACATGAGCCCATTGTACATTAATTGCAAGTACCATGAAGGTGAAATGAGAAATGAGATTTTTGTTTGAGTTATTTCAATGGAAATATATATTGCTTTGAATGGCATCTGGTGGTAGAATCAAAATATGACACTACTACTTGCATAAGACTCTTTCAAAGGATTTTCAAACGCCTTTTTTTTTTAATAATATGTCCAAATATAATTGGAGGAAACATTATTTATCTATTTTCATCTTGTATTACTATAGTTGTAAACCACTTTGGAGAGTACAAGATGGAAGGATGTTCATGAATGAGTGAAGCACACATATTCAAGTATCAATTTTATTATGACAGTACAAGACTCAAAATTTGATTTTATTATGAGAGTAAAAGATTCAAATTTTGATTTTATTATGAGAAAGTTGAGAGTCAGATGCACAACAATATATTTCAAAGGCATTGAGGGTATTATTGAGCTCTTCTTGACAGTTTGGATGAATAATAAACTATCATTAGAAAAATGAGATTTGAGAGTAACTCCATTGTTAGGTAAAAAAATACCATGCATGGGATTTTTCTTCTCAACATTATCTAAATGTATCATTTGTAAGAACATAAAGGAATGTGGCTAAAGGACACCCTTGTGTCCTATCGACCATTGAAAATATTTGCCTAATTGAACCATTAATTGTAAGATAGGCATTGACAATAGTAAAGAGAAATTTTACATATGAAATGAGCTTAGAATCAAAATGTCACGATTTAAGCTTTTTTTATATGAATCGCCACCTAATCCTATCATAAGATTTACCAAAATTCAACTTCATAAGGTAGTTTTTTGTCATTTTGTTGAACCCATTCAACTGTTTCCCAAGCAAGCATCAGATTGTCTAAACAAAATCTCCCTCCTATAAATCCATTTTGCTAGGGTCTTAAGATTTCTCTGACACTGTGTTTAATTCTATTAGGAATAGCTTTGGCAATAATCTTATAGGAGGTATTAAGGAGAGTAAGTGGTCTCCACCCCAAAATGTTTTATTTTTCCATTTAGGATTTAGTTTTGTCAACCCTTGATTTATGGACTTGTCTAAGGAGCCCTTGGCTAGTGCTTCTTTATAGACCTCGTAGATATTTTCCCTAATAAATGGCCACAATATTTTGAAAAGAAGACCATCAATACTAGGACTTTTGGAATCAACCATATCCTTTAAGGTAGCATTTAACTCTTCAAAGTTGAGCAATAGATCCAGGTAAAATAATTGTTTTATATCAATCTTAGTAAGGATGCAAGTGCCAACCAAATCTCCAATTATCTTAGGACTATCATGTTTGTTCCTCTCTTCGTCATGGATAGACAAAATTCATTATTTAGAGTTTGATCTTGAAATAGTTAAAAAATAATTTGCATCCTTTGTTCCCTTCTTTCATCTAATGTAGTCTTGCTCTTGAGCTCCAAAACCATCATAAAATTCAAATATTTTTATTCTTGACTCAATGTCAACAACATGTTGTAGAGAGTTATTTGTTGGTGCAAGAATTCAAAGAGTTCTACTTTTTTTTGATTGGTACCTTAAAAATGTTTTCCATTCTAGATTTTTAGCCATTTATTCCCATAAGATCTTAGGTAAAAACTAGTACAATAGGTAATAGCAACATTCCACCATTGAATTCAACTCTCATTATGAAGAGGTATAGTGGTATCATTCCACATGGAGACTAAGCAACACCATCAGGTTGCATAAGGTGATAAGTGTTAAGCTTATAGGGAAGATAAGAAGGATGGGAAGGGTGAGGAAGAAGACAAAAGTTATAGGATTGGAAGATGGTTTAAGAGAGAAGAAACAACATCCCTTGGAAACATTTGGCGGTGGTCTGTCCGTTTTCATGTCAAGTCCTCAATAAACTAATATTATTTTGAGGAAAGGGAATAATGGAAAGAGAATTAGCTACATAATTATTAGTTTTTGAAAAAAGAGGGTAAATTTTATTCAAACCAAGTACAAGAAACTCATCACATATTTATTTCATTAAGCAAAAGACTATCTAAAACTTCAAGGTAATTAGGAGGAAGATCATCCCTCTGAGCAATATCCCAATCCCCAACATTTTCAGAAGCCCACTTCGTTAGACAATCAACAACTCAATTGCACTCTCTAGGAATATGATAGAAGGAGAAAAATCCCAAAGAAACAAACTGAGTGAAGGATTTTTCTAACTATTTAGGCTAATTTTGATTTGGCATCCTCTAGTTTTTGACTATTCGGTGATCTATACTAATCTAAGAATTCAGCTCAATTGTTATGCTCCTATATCCTAAAGCACACCCCCACTCAACAACAACTATTATAGCAAGGGACTCCATTATATTATTAGAGTGGTGACCCTTACAAATAGAAAATAAGAATGTAGCATAACCATCCCCATCTCTCCTTATACCTCCAATGCCAACATGAACTTGATTCCCATGAGATGAACTATTTGTATTAATTTTTAACATTTGAAGGAGGAGCAATCCAACTATAATATCTTTGCTGATTTTTTTCTTGGCATGGCAGAGTCTATTGCTCATAGCATACCCCACTTTATTATGCTCTAGTTACAGGATTCAAACAATAGACAACTCACACGGGTCCACACTTTTCAACATATCACACTTTACAAAGATAGCATGAGAAGAATTTGACACAACCTTTCTCTCCAGGACTTGGAATTTTTTCATTTCTGATGTTTACCTGTCAACTCTACATCATTTTGCAACAATATAATCTATATGCATGTAGCTTTTTGAAAATAAATAAATTCTTTTATTGCAAAGTTTGAAAATTACTTTTGTTTGTATTTTAGATTGAATCCATCATTATTACCTCTGAAAGTGTGCTTTCTCATTCCAACTCATATTAACTAGAAAATTATAATAAATGTGAGTTTCCTTGTAAAATTTAAAATTTAAATAATTTCTACTCTTTTTAATATTTATCTGAATGATTTCAACATGTTTAAATGGTGATTGCAAGGGGGAAGCCAAGGAACTACCAGGATAGAAAACAAGGAGACTAGGAGGAAGCCAGTAAAAAGGTGCGAGTAGTAGGAGAATTATTTTTATGCTGATTTTGTTTGTTGTCATTTTCTTGATTGTCAATAGTATCAAATTATTGCATAGGTGCACACACACCCCACAAAGTAATTATATTACATTTGAAATATCAATTTCTAAATTTCTAAGTTTATGGGTATAAATATTGTTTAATCTCATTATAATAACTCTGAGAAGGAAGCTCACATTCTATCATAAGGCCTTGTAAGATTTATGATGTTACCGAGCTATGTGGAATTTTATGATGTTACTCAGTTGTATGAAATTTTATGAGGTTATATGTATTTTAGGAATAGGTCACGACCATTCATTTACTTATGGATTCACTCATGACTATTATAAGAAATTTGATTTTGCTATTCACTAGTCTTGAATTTCCTTTCTAGTCATTGTCTTCCAAGTTTTCCAATCTCCCTTTTTGCATACCATGCATTACCCATTGTTCACTCTTCCATTATGATTTCACATTATTTGTTGTTTGGTTGACTTTAGTATCAACTTTACCATCTCTAAACTCTTTTCTAGTTGTGACCTATATTATTTTTCCTGTCCATGTTCCACATGTCTATCATTGTGTGTTTTGATCTAAGAATCTAGGAATCTTAATAGGCAACTGCTTGCAAACATTCCTTTCTATCCACAATTAAGGTTTGGATATGATTTTCTAGATTGTGAATAGCTTTGCCAATAAAAATATCCTTTTAGGTGGATGCATTAGCTTTGTGAATCAATTTACTTGTCTCTTCATTTTTTGGAGATCTGTTAAACTGTAGGATAGGTGAGGGTTTGGACTTGTGTACATAGTCATGTTGATCCAATTATAAGTTTAAAGTTTTCTATTTTCCAAACTTGTATTTATGCACTAGCTTCTGCTTGTTTAGTTTTTTAGTCTCTTTCTTAATACATTTCTTATATAATCTTTGTTCAAATCATATATGAAACCAACATTTGTGATCTATAAGAACTTATCTTTTACTTTGTATGCAAAGTGATATTTTAGAGCTTCTATAGCATGGCCATTGAGAATAAGGACATTAGAGAAAATTTTGACATTTTCCTATTAATTTTGGAATTATGGGAATGTGAGAATGTTTACTACAACAATATCAAGGATCACAAATTCTAGGTCTGGGAATCCCTTTGTCACCTCCTCTCTACATTTACTATGGTAGAAAATTGCATATACATAGCATATTCTACCTTTGTTTCTCAAAATAGCATGGTATTGATACAAATTTTAGATTTCTACTAGATTTCTAATCCTTTGCAAGATATATATTGTGTTCTTTATCATCATGCAAACCATTAAGAACTCATATGCTCTGCCATCTTGTTCTCATGTGGAAAAAATCCTTTGACTTGCGAGTTTGACAGCCTTATATGTACAACAAATGTGTTGTACCATTATTTCTTGCACTTTTGGGTGTCAAAAGGGAATTCTACTATATATGTGCACGTCTGTAACCTGTAAAAGTATTTTGAAATGATTTTGATCTCTAGGCTACTATTTACTTGAAATTTTCACTTTGGTGTAATCTACATATTTTTTAATGTTTCCAGATGATCCGTCTTGAAATGCTAGGGTTGTTAACTTCTATTTGTAGTATTCATGTTTAGATTCTTCGGTTGCTTTACATGGTGTTCTCTATCATCAATCAATCATCAAAAATTCATATGGTCTACCATCATACTTTTATGTGGAAAAATTATTTGACTTGTGAGATCTACATCCTTATATCTATCATAAATTTGTTGTACCATTGTTTCTCACATTTCTGGGTGTCAAAAGGGAATTTTGCTAGATACTTGTACATGTGCAACATCCACAAGTAGTTTGAAATGTTTCTCATATCCAAGCTTTTATATACTTGAAATCTTCACTTGGTGTGATCTGTATATTTTTCTTATTATTTTCAATGATCACTGTCTTGCAATTCTAGAGCTACAATCTTTTATTTGTAGTATAAATGTTTAAATTTCTTAGGTTATTTTACTAGACAACAACACGATCTTGAGTGATTAGTGGTTTCCAATTTGTTAGAGATTGATGATTGTAATATTCTTCTTTACATCCTTAGTTTACTCCAGTGCATGATCTTGAGTGATCACTGGCTTCTATTTAATCAGATTTCATAGAGTGCAAGAGCAAAGGAGCAAAGGAGCTGGAGCAAGCACCTTATACCCTTCAAGTAGCTTATATCTGTTGATAAAATCTTTTAGTACCTTGTTCAAGGCATGCCCAATATGAAAATCTCTATTGGCATAAGGGGGACCATCATGAAGAGTAAAAATATCCCCCATGTTCTTATTTGCAACCCTATTTAATATATATTTCTCATCCCAAAACTTCTCTATTTTTGGTTCACGTGCTGTTGAATTGGCTCTGAGGGTGAAGCTTGTCTGAGGTAAGTCAACTGTATGCTTTCATGGATACTTTTCAACTTATTCTAGTTAGGAAGAACTGGGTACAAGTAATTTTAGAATCAATGCATTTCCAACCTCATTTGTGGTATTTATAGAGAGCTTATTGAATATATTGAGTGTGTTCTTCCTATAAAAAAAGAAGAAGAGAAACTAATATCTAAATGAATTAGATACAATTAAAAATATAACTTATATACTATCAATGTTATATCAAAGATAACAATCAAAATAAAACTATGGTGATCTAAGAACATCAGCAAGACAATAATAAATATAGTGCAAATTGTGAAAACAATCACGTGAAGAATATAGGGATTCAGTCTGGTTGGTTAATACAACAACCCAAGCTCTGTCTCACTTTAGTGAAAAACTAGATGCTGTATATTGAACACAGAGACCTGTTTAAAAGGCCATTCATATTTGTAAAAATCAATAAGGAGATAGCTACTTCAAGTGCAAAATTTTATACCTATTGGTTTTTTCATTTGAAAAATTAAATAAAAACAAGAGCACTATAGGTGTTGAATGCACTATGCACTATTCATGTATTACCTGATTTACCTAAATAAGAAATAATAGTGCAAAAAAAAAAAATTTCTATCAGAATATTGCAAGTTTTTTCTAATTTTCCCTCTGTTGTGTGAAGTCTGGATGATTAAGATTTTCAGTTTGCAGTTTTAAAAGGAAATATTATAGATATCTCTCAGTTTTGTAAGTTTAAGATTTCTTGATTTTAGCAGTGTAAGCAATTTCACCACTTTCAATTCATTCTCATTCCCAATTCAAGAAATATTCCATGATTTCAACATTATTTAAGATTTTTTAATTTAGGTTTGGACCATTAAAGATTTCAATTCAATACTTTAGCTACCAACAACTTCTTATTGCAAATATCTCTTACCTATCAACCAATCTAATACATTCATAGATTCAAATTAGGCCCTTGACAGTGTATTGAAGTCACACTCTTGACTATGCTAGTGGCAGCATCCATATACTTCTCTGTCACTTACACCAATTCAATTGAAATTTTCAAATTAGAAATTACTATGAAGGAAGGAACATTACAAGTATTAATAGAAGGGATGAAACAATGTGTGGATTGAATAAGCGAGGCCCAAGGTTCATTGAATGGAAATCAAAAGGAGGGGAACAAAACCTTGGATTGGTGATAATGTGTTATTATTCTCAAAAATAAAATCTAGGTTTGTTATTATTACAATATTATTCCCAAACTAATCCGTCATCAAGATCACACACCCAACACTTCAAACCAAGGTTGCACGAGGATAGGGCTACTTGGGTACTTGGTGCAGGAGCATCAAGAGATGCCATGAAGGCTTTGAACACATCAAGGAATAGAAGGAGTGATATTGGGTCTGGAGGACCTAACTATGAAATGCTAAGGCCTATAGTGGCTATGGATTGTAATGAATTCAAGAATGTAATCAAATGTCCTAATGGTCCTGGTAAGGACCATAGGACCAAAAGTTGTCAAGTGGAACCTAAGATGCCAAATGGGATAAAATGGATGTAACAAGTCCTAAATAATGGAATAAGGTCAATTTTGATCATAGGTAAAGTGTTAGGAGTCTAGGGGTTTACATTTCAGAAGTTCACAAATTTGAAATTCAAATTCCTGACAGTTAGGTATTGGAGGGTGTAAACAAATATGTTGTTTTTTCATTTAGTAATGATTAGAACCAACTAGAATTGGCTAAGGAAGGTTGGAATAGGGTCTATAAATCCTCTAAAATGGTTGGAACTGGCCTTTTTTTATTGATACAAACAAGCATTTGCCACAAACATGCTGAGTCTTTGCAAAAAACTTGGTGAGGTTTCAGGCATACTCTGTCAGTGAAACAAATAAGTATGCCTAGTGGTAGTCCCACCAAATAATAGGATCTGATACCACCAAATTAGTATGATATATTCTTTGCAATAATAGTATTAGGGAGGCTTAATATATATGTGAAAGAAGTTATCCAACAGACCATTAATGGAAGATTAGCACTTTTCCATAAATTCAGACTATTGGTAAAATTAAATACTATTCATGTAAAATCTTTTGCATAGCTAAATTTGTGGCAAATGCAAATAGTTGAGGAAGCATCCAGTTTAAGAGAACTCCAAACTTAGCAACAATGATGGTGGATTGTCCCAAAAATTTGAATATAGGCTCTGAAAAAATGTTTGGTATAAACAAGAGAACTGCAGTTGCTGAAAGTATCACAATAGATTGTTGTATGTAAATGCATAGCATATTGAATTGTCTTGTTCCAAAAGCTTGTCCAAAAAATGTTCCTAGAGTAGTTCCTATTCCTAGCTAGCCTCTCAAGATTGGTAAAACCATAGACAATGAAATGTCTGATTACACTTAGTCTACAGTCCTTAGGATAATAATCTTCAACAACAATGATAACTATCTCTTACTCTAGTCTCAAACTATACAAACTTCTTAATAGATTGATGAAAATATGATGACCCTGTTGAACAATATTCTGCCTGGAGCACACATAGATCACATCTAATTCATATTTCATTTTATATCTTACTGAAGAACATATATTTCCTCGAGAAAAACATTGTTATACATTAATATGTTTTGATCTTTTAGTCATCTTCATTAGTCAATGCATTAATCACATTAGTCATTGCTATCAGGATTAGTCAAGGCATGCTACTGATAGCACCTAAGTAACTTTCACCTTGTGACATCTCTTTGAGGCATTTTGCAAATAATTAAGATGCTTTGTCTATAACTCCACATTTTGCAAACATCTAGGCCTTCTAGAAATTATAAGATCATTTTAGTTACAATTGAAAACATTAATCAACAATATCCATATGTGTAGATACAAATATTAACTACAACATGTCCAGTTTATTTGCATATATATTTTCCTATGAAGAAAGACCATGCCTAAGAATATGAACCCAGAACAAAATAATGAGACAATGGCTACATTGTGGTCTTAGTTACAAAGAAAACCTGATAAATGTTATTGTCCTTGCAAAAAGTGTAAGGGCTTAAAGAATCGAAGAATTCTAATCACAATAGCCCAAAGTCATTGTAGGCAACATGGTCATGTTGAAGGGGGCCACAATTTTTGTCCATTACTAAATGTGGATTTCCTACTAGAGGAACATGGAGGTGTGAATATCCAAGATGAGGATAACACTCCCATGGAAGAAGATGATAATGTTCTAGAGGACATGATTGAAGAAGATGGTATTAGGGTAGGTGATGAAGAGCCTCACAATGATGGTACTAGCCAATTTGATAATGATGGTGAAGATGGTCTTGATATACCTTTACTTGAGAAGGCACACAAGCCCTTATACAAAGGCTCCCAAACAACTCTACTCTTGACTATAGTGTTGTTGGTGAAATTAAAGGTTAGGAATGGTATATCCAATGTAGCAATATCACATATGCTAAGGTATGCCATTTTTTTCATCTTCAATGTTAGCATACAATTACTATTCATTATATTAACAATGCATATTTGTTGTTGTAGGTTGATAGGTGAGGTTTTGTTACCACCATAATTTTTTTTACCTCATTCTTACCGAGAATTATCTACCATTATGAATCAAATTGGAATGAACTATCAGACAATACATGCATGTCCCAATGATCACATTCTATATCATAAACGACATGAATTTGCAACAGAATGCCCTGATTGTCATATTAGTAGATATCAATCAAATCAAATAACAAAAAAGGTGCCTCACAAAGTTCTTAAGTACATTCCCATTATTTCATGTCTTCAAAGATTATTTAGGTATGCTAGATTGGCACAATTTATGGATTACCATGCACACAATAGAATTCAAGATGACATTATGTGAATGCCTGCTGATGGTTCTGTATTTAAAGAGATAGAAGAAACATGGACACACTTTAAAGAAGAACCTTGTAATCTGAAGCTTTCATTGGTAGCAGATAGTGTCAATCCATATGGAGATATGAGATCTATTTACTTAGTGTGGCCTATTTTTGTTATTAACAATAACATTCCTCCTTGGATGTCCATAAAGAGGGAGCACATAATGTTGTCAATGATTGTGCCAGATATTTTTTCATTTTATAGTTATCTAAATTAATTTATAAACAATGCATGAAAATGGTCATAATAATTACGTAATGTTTATGTTCATTCAATTACTAGGTAAGTACCAAGTTAAAGATATGAATCTGTATATTGAGCCCCTAATTAATGAGTTGTTGAAGTTATAGAATGGAATCACTATGTATGACATCTCTAAATTGATAAGACATCGACAATTTCAATTCCATGCAATGCTTGTATGGACAATACAGGATGCCCTTCGGCTAACTCATTTTTGTGGTATGTTATATTGTTAAGATGACATATTTTTGGTCTGTTATAGTGCTTACACATTACTATCGTATTCTTAAGTTGCACATGATAATTTTACATGATCCAATTATACATGATCTTTTAGGTCTTTAGACAAAGAAAAAATTCACATGTCTAGTTTGTGGTTCGAAGATGAAATCTCATCATTCAAGAAGTTTAGGAAAGTAGGTGTTTGATGAGTTTAGGCACTTTCTCCACAATAATCATAGGTATCAAATTGTCAAAAAATATCTTTTCAATGGGAAAGAAGAGACATCATCAAGGCCACGAAGAATGACACCTCATTTATGGAAGTTGGAATATGATTGACTAAATAGTCGAGGTAATGTCCAATTTTTCATCTGAAGTTTAAAATTTGTATTTTGATATTGTCTTATATTTACTAATGTTGTAATTGATGTTCGTGAAGGTCATCAAGGTATCAATGACCAACTTCCTAGAGGAATGAAAAGTTATCCTACTCAATTTAGTAGGTTAATATACTACAACGATCTCCCAATTGTGCATTTGTTTGATGCTATGCATATTGGAAAGAATGTAACAGAGACACTATGGAAAATGTTGGATGGAAGGTGTGATAGAGAAAAAATTGCCAAAAATTGTACTAAAATTCATGAATCCAATCATGCACTAAAAGATTTCATTGAATCAAATAGCAATGGAGATTGCATAAATACAAGTGCCCTTCCTTGGTTATTACCAGAGCAACAAAGTGATGCATTAAAAGAAGTCATAAAAAAAGAAAATTTCCAATAGGATTTGCTGCAAATATAAGCACTCTTCTATCAAAGAAAGCTGATTTTGGGCCAGGGTTGAAAACACATGATTGGCATATTTGTCAAGGTAAGTCATGTTCTATATTTATAGTATATTTGTAAAATTAAATGTACTACCTATTGCATTATTTAATAATATATTGAAATGATTATTTTTTAATGATTGTAGTACATCCTAACTCTATGCCTTCCACATCAATTTGACAATAGTATTAAACAAGTTATATATGATCTTGGAAAATAGATGAGGTTAGAAGTGTTTTTTCTTAGATTTGTAGCTTTTTATCTGAAATCTATTGTATAATTTTATTTGAAATCTCATTTATGTGTTTTTGCATGTTGAATGTCTTTTAGGTGGTTATCATCTAAAGGAATTGATAAAAAAGATAAAATATTGGAAGAGAAAATTTTCACAGCTTATGTGTGAAATACAAAAATGTTTACCTTCAACCTTTTTCAATGCTCAAGAACACTACCTCATACATCAAGTTGAGGAGATTCAATTGTGTGGACCTATACAAACTAGGTCAATGTGGATGGTTAAGAGGCACAGGAATTTATGAAGGGCTTTGTTCAACAAAGAGCATGTCCTGAGGGTTCTATCATAGAGGGATATATGTTATACCAAACCATGGTGTACATTAGTGAATGTCTTCCAAATTTTGCAGCAAATATCCATGTAGATCGCATTTGGGATACCAACTCTAATGACAAATTCGAAGGAGAATACCTAACGGGGAAAGGTAGATTGAGGAGAGTGAGAGGTAATTATAAGTTTTTTTTTTTGTAGTTTAATAATTATTATCCATCATCAATATATATATATATATATATATATATATATATATATATATATATATATATATATATATATATATATATATATATATATATATATATATATATATATATATATATATATAGTTGGTCATATATAAATATACATATATATATATATATATATTTATATATTTATATATATATATATAAATAAGTTGTTTCTAACTAGTGTAATTGTTTTCTTTATAGTTGGTCATGAGTGGGATGCGCTACATTTGTATATTGCAAACAATCTTGATTGGATGATGGTATGGATTGAATAGTCTCAAGAAAATGGTCACTCATTAACATGAGATGGTGTTGCATTTTTGGTTAAAGAAGCTTATTGTAATGGAGATCCCAATGTTACATCAATGGTACTTGATCTAGTATATGGATTAAGAGATACAAAGGTACGCATAAGATTACTAATCATGAGACATAAGTTTAATATCAACTCACATATCGATGCAAATAATCTTGACATGTTAGAATAATTGCAGGTCAAACACCACAAAGCTATGTATTAACATGGCTATAAATTTCACATACAAAAGTCAGACGAAACGAAGAAAACATGTGATTTTGGGATAAGTGCTATCTTCACGGTCACCAATATTTTGTCTAGAACTGACATACATCCTCAACAATCTGAAAATTGATACTATGGCATTTTGGATGATGTACTTGAGTGTGACTTTAATTCATTCAAAATAGTTCTATTTGTCATGAAATGATATAGGCTAGGACTGAATCAAAATGATCCTGATAGGACTGTTATTGAACATGATAGTGGATTTACTATAATTAATACAAGATCAATTGAGCCAATCAGAGATGAGCCTTATGTTCTTAAAAGCTAGTGCGAGCAAGTGTTTTACTTTGGTGTTCCACATAAACCAGGTTGGTCATTTTTTTTTAGACATGACCCAAGAGGAAGGCCGGTAAAGTATAATGTGATGGAAGAAGAAGATATTGAAGCACAAGCTGAAGTAAATGATTATTAAGAACAACAGTTACCCAGTGATGAAGAAGAAGAAGATGGTGATGATTTTGGTCATGCTAATAATAATGGTGATAATGATGATGATGATGTTCATGATGATCATGATCATGGTGATGAAGATGGTGATGATGGTGATGATGATGATGGTGATGAAGATGATGATGATGGCAATGAAGATGGTGGTGGTGATGATGATGATCAAAGTAACAAGTATATGGTGATGATGGTCATGATGATGATGGTGATGAAGATGATGATGATGGCAATGAAGATGGTGGTGGTGATGATGATGATCAAAGTAACAAGTATGATGGTGGTGGTGATGATGATGATGACATGGATGAAGATCATGATTATCAATGAAATGTCTAGGTAGGATCAATGTCAACTATGATGGGGTCATGTACTACCAAATTTTTCTTTCCAAACCATATGTGTAGATATAAACATTAAGTAGAACATGTCAAATATTTTTTTAGATATACACATTAGTTACACCAAATTTTTGGCTAACTTAAAACAAATGATTTACATATGCAATCTACTTTATTATTAATATTTTTTTTTGGTAAGTCTATTACTTTAATTTTGTTGTTGATTTCTAAGACTTACTAATCTTTTTCATAGGGCGACATGGATGCACCATCTCACACACCTTCAATGGAGGTAAATATTAATTATTATAATTTTTAATGTTAATATAGAAACAAATGTCATATTATTATGTTCTTTTCCTTATGGCTTTGAACTTATTTTGATGAAAATTTAGTGATATTTGATGTCACAAATGATAAGAAAAAGCTAGAATGATAGCTAATCAAATGCGATATGAAATACAAGCATCATTTATACATGACATTGCGCTTAGTGCTGACCCTATGTTCATGGGCCAGCAACTCAAACAAAGATACACTGATGAAATTGTTAACATTATCATCAAGGGTGACACAAGCGAGGAGAAAGAGGCACTGAGAAAAGAATTGGACCGTAGGGTCCAATCTTTGAAGGTAAGCAGTAATTTGACTAAAGCAATAATATAAGTTTAATAGATGTTAATATTTTATAGTATCTTATGGATCATGATCTCTAATTTTATGTGCTCTTGTATAGAAATATGTGACAATTGTCACATCACATGGTGAACATGGTGAGGGTTGTAGCGCACAACCTTCATGTAACTAACACTTTCTTTCTTTGTTTTCATCAACATTATAACACTTACCTTTTTTGAGGATGCTTCTAGCTAGTATCCCATTTGATCATTATCCGTTGCTAATGTCTTTGCTAACAATATTGTATTCTTCAGCTCATGATGAAGTGTAAACACCTCCTTCGGTCGGTGGTCCAGTATTGCCTTATACATTGTTGGCAACAATGACCATGTAAACATACTCGTCTATGCCCACTACAATTGGTAAAACCTTGTTTTGCTATATTTTGTAATGTGCTAATCATGCATTTTTTTTGTTGGGTGGATTTTGTATGGTTTATAAATGTTTTCCCTAATTCATTAGCGGATGTAACTAGCAATAAAAGTTATGCCAGATAGATCTTACTATAGTCCTATTTTGTGCACTAATAGATAGACCATTAGTTGATAGAGAAACAGAGAGTAGTACTACTAAAGCTTGTCCATTTTCTGGAGCAGTCCATGTGATTAGTACTGGGGCATATGCAGGGACATTGTTGTTGAAAGAAAACTATGTTTCTGTTAAAAGAACAAAAGCTTCCAGGTGCTTTAAAATTGTTATTATTTAATGTGTAAATTTAGTTTACTTTTATATTACTCATTTTGGACTAATAATCCCTTTATGATTTTGTAGGTGATAATGTTTTCTTTGATCATCTTTTTGATATGACATTGAGACTATTTGGATCCACCATATGTAAAAGGTATGTAGTTTCATATCATTGCTACATAATTTTTCTTTTCTTCCATTTATTGTTCTATATTAAAGTTATTGATCTAACAATATAATTTTTTTTTAAAGGTGGAATATACAAGCTATGGAATTAAAAAAATCAGTTGATTACATCTTTTGAGGAGAAATTTGGAAAAAACATTTTTGACACTGGCCTACTTTTGAAATGAGCATCAAAACATATAAAGAGTGTGAGGGATCAATATAGAAGGGGTCTTAAGGATAACCCAAAGTATGACCATCCTCCTATGATTCCACCAATGGAGTGGAACAAAATAATAAAAGATGCAAAGGAGAAAAGGCTATGTGAAAATAGAGTAAATGAAGTAGCATAGGGCAAAAAAAGGTATGTCATGATAGTATTAAGTACATTGTAATTATGCACTAATTAGTGTTATTTGTAAATATATAATCTAATATTTTTGAAATTGTTCATAGACTGCGAGACACATCTGTGGCTACAAAAGTGAGACTACAAAAGGTTGGCCAACAAAAACATGGCTCTGGTGGCTATATGAATCTTCAGTCTCGACTTGTAAGTAGGAGCAATGAAATTATTTTTTTATTTTTTTATATAATGTTGCAAGTAATTTTGTTTAATGAAACCATACATGGAAAATTGATGATATTAAGAAAAAAATATAGGGCACAGCATTCAATGTGGAGCTCATAGATGAAGATAGAAAAATTGCCTTGAAGGAAGGCTATAAAGTTGTGGCCGCATGCCTACATGAAGAATCTAAAAGTCTTGCCCAAGAATATAGTGCACCAAATGATATCTCACAGGTAAATTGGTCAGATAAAAAGAAAATGAAATTGAATAGTTGAGAAGATTCTTTTTTGGTGTTAGTTTTGAATGTAAATTGACTACATAACAATGTGCATAACATTTTATTGCAGCCTTCATATCCTATCATAGAACCTACTTGTGACGAAGGCCATGATGTGCATTATAGTGGTGGAGGTATTAATTTGCTATTGGAAATTAATTATGCAATTATGAATACGATTTAACATCTTCAATTGCAATTTGACGTGTATCTTTTTTTTGAATATTTTAGAGCATGTTGAACATCATGGTGAAGGAGTGGAGCATGTTCCAAGTGTTCAACATGTTGACATGGTGGCAGATCAAAATGTTAATGTACATGATGTGGCATTTTCAGGTAAGAAAAATTCATGTTATGTTGTACTAGTACTTAATTATAGACTTTTAATAGTTAAAAAAAGAAAAAGAGTATGCCAATTTATCTCGTTTACTTGTTCTTGTAGCAGAGCCCCCTTTAGTGCAGTAGCCTCTTGCTCCTCTAAAGAGAAGGAGTCATTGTAATTTGACATTACACATGCCAAAAGAGGAGGAGAATGAGGAAGATATGGATGCTCCTATGAGTGTTTTTCTTAAGACAGCTAAGAAAAACAAAAAGAAGAAATGATGTTTTAAAAATGCTCTTTGATAAACCTTGTTGGATAATGAAAGAACTTTGTTTTAAGTAATTATCTATGAATGATGCATATTAATATTGATTTTTATTTTATGTTAATGAATATTGTTATGTGTTAATGAAGTCTTGATTAGTATTGTGTATTAATGAATTTTATATCATATTAATGAATGTTATGTGATTGTATTGATTGAATGTTATAGCTCATAAATGGATGAATGAATGAATGAAGTATGTAATTAGATGATAATGGGTAATTTAGATTGATGTTAGGGGGAGGGGGGTGAGGCCATATGAGCTTCCACCTTCACGTGGTTGGCCTTGTTAAGTAGAGAATATTATAGTATTCTTGAAACCAAGTGAAGCTCAAACTAACATACCAAGGAATCACAAAATCCAAATCCATCTACCTCTCATCTTCTCATCCCAATAATTCATCTTTTATGCCACTCTTATTTAGAGGGGTCTGAAGCCTAATCAATTCATCATCTGCATATCCTGCAATCATAACGCTCCAAAGAAAAGAATGACGTGCTTGAATAATGCACACTATTTCTTTCACCCACTTAATTTGGATGCCACTTGCTTGCATCACCAAGTTGACGTAGTGTAACTTGTAAGGTGCCCAAAATATGTGCTCATATCTTGCCTCAACTGATGCAGAGTCTATAACCTTAGTCCAACAAAATTTTCTTAAGTGCCTAGTACCACCCAACCCACAACAAGATGCCAAACAAGGTTACTAGCCTTTACCCAATGTTGACCTCTGTCTCTCCAAGTGGACTCCACTTCTCTGGTCTTACCCCTCTCTAGGGATCTTAGCAAACTTGGGTCAAATTAAGGCTTTAGGGACACAAGCCCTCAACTAGGCCAAATATGGAAAATTAGGCAAAATGCTTTCAAGGCTTCAAACAAAGATTGGTTTTGTTATTCCTAGTCCTATATACCTTAGTTTTTATTGAATACAAATACAAGAACTCCACCACTTAACCTTTGATTTAAATATCACCCCATTTTCCAACAAGATTATCTAATATGAATCCTGAAATCTCTTCCCATGATAGTGGTTGGCTTTGACATGATTTTTGCTAAGTTCATTTTTGTGTATATAGATTAGAATGGAGCATTGGGCTCACTGGGTTCATCGAATATTCTAGCATGGTGATCTGTAGAATATCCATGAGGTATGAAATTAATGCTATTATAGTTTGACCTAAAGTGGATGAAAAAATGATCTTCAACCCTAAAATTCCACTGTAACAAAAAAAAAGGTTTACTTACTTTGTTCTAATCAAACATTCACTTGGTTTTGCAGTCTCATCACAGGCCTAGAGATGGACCTTTTGAAATGAATGATATATTTATCATCCTCAATTCCATCCCTGCCAATGTCTTACTAACATACAAACTCTACTGCAAAGGCCTTGTGCCAAGTCTTTGTTTTGGTGTTGTATGGATTGCCCCTTACCTTGTCTTTTATATTTTTATGAATTCAATCTTGGAAAATGGTGCAATAATGATTTGGGTCACTATATATTCCATCATCTGGATAAATGATGAACAAGACATTGCTGAAAATTTACTTAATTCTTATGTTTACATCTGAAGGGTTTAAATGGGTCTGAAAACTTTTTCCAGGGCATAGGAATCACCATTGGTGGGGTTGCATATATACTAGTCCACGACAGCCTTATTAATAGATGTTTTCCTATTGGGCAACTTGATGATATTCCATACCTTCAAAAATTAGCAGTGGCACATCAAGTTTTAGTTATAAACCCTCTTCTCATAGCCAATTTAGTTTTGTATGTGCCATTATAAAATCTTTAGTTCCTTCATAAGTCAGAATGTATATATTTGGGTAGAAAAGAAATATAACATCTATTCTTAAAATCTTAGGTTTATGAATAATCAATCTTATTTGACTTCATGTTATAAGCAAAGAAACATCTATTCTAGATACAATATTTGTAGAACACACACACACACACACACACACACACAAACATGCATGTGTGACCCAATTTTTATATTGAGAGAAATGATGATGATAATAATGGTCAAACTCTTGTATTTTTGTAAAGATTAAATTGCAGCGTAAAGTTCTAGTTTGTGAGGGGTTTGTATGTATAAGTCAAATAATGTGGTCGTACTGATATTTTACCCTGTTGAAGGCTTTCTTAGGAGAGTTTACCAAGTTAGGGTTATGAAGACAGGGGTTTTGTTTTTCAATTAGAAAAATTACACAGGACTTTAAAATATTTGATTGTGAATTTTTTGATTTAGCTATAAGTGATGGGTACTGGTGAGGTTTGAAAATAACTTTCAATATATTTCTTGATGTAATGATGAATAGATTCTGGAAGATTTGAAATAAGAGAAACCTATTCAAAATATGATATACTTGCACTTAAAATTAGGATATGCATAATATAACCTGCACAAACTAAAATTAGGATATGCATAATATAACCTACACAAACTAAAATCAAGATATGTATAATATAACTTGCACAAAGATGAATATGCCTAGATTTCACATGCACATGAGTTGTCCTAGATATAATCAAGATTTGAAGACTCCAACTCAAAGTAGATCTAGTGGAATATTTTGGCTACATTGAGGATATAAATATTTAGGATTTTGTTTTTATTATAGATTGCTGAGAACATATATCATCTTTATTCTAATGGGCTTAGTAACATTTGATGTCTCAATTCTTTATTATAATAGAGTTTTGTTTTGTTTTATATCTTGTTGAAAACTTGTGTTGTAATTTGTACTATATTGAAATTTTGTATTCAATACAATTTGACACTTCCTTTCATACAATATGCAATCATTAAGTTCATATACATATCTTTAATAGAATAAAAGCTAAATTTTTGCCAATACAATTTGTCTCACAAATATGTAAATGCATTTCAAGAATTTTGAAATAGATTCAAGATTGATTTAGAGTCACCTATGCCTATACAATATAGAGTGACATGATAAGGATGGTATTTTGCATGTGACAGCTTCTATTGTTAATCTGAATGTAACGTTGTCAATTGGTAATTTTAGAAATTTTGAGTGTTCCTTATTTAATTAGTTCCAGATGGTGAAAACAAATTATTTAGTAAATTTCCCTATGAGAAAGAGATGTAATTAAAATATTTTAAAATTTCAAGTACTTTCGGCATTTGTGAATACATGATTTCTGAAACATGGTAGGCTCTTTCATGGGTATAATTTGTTTACTAAATCTGTTTGTACTTTTTGCTAATATAAATGTTTTGTGTTTTATTTGTTTGGATCTCTACTTTGGCCATGATTTGCTTTAGTAGGAGCAATTTTGGGTGGAGCTTTGTATGCTCTTGGTGACTTTGATGGCCGATAATACTTGAAGTAAGTTCACATTTGTAATTTTTAATTTGCATGTATGTGCATCCAAATAAGGTGATTTTGTAATCAATTTACATATCTTTGATGTGTCAGTGTTATTATATTTAGTCTAGCTATTTACTTTAGGTAGAAAGATACTGCTTTGTTGAACTTTAGATGGAGTTATTCTCTATAGTAATTTATATGCAAAGCTTAGGAGGTGAGAGCTAATGAAAATATTTATTTTATTTCAAGTCCCAGTTGTAATTGTACTAGACTCAACCAATTTTTAGTTAATGTGTCATCCGTTTTTTAGCTCAAACTCTCCAGACATGGATCAAAATATAGATTTCAAATAATGAAAGCAACTTAACATTCATTAGCAGTTTTGGCCAAATCATATTGGAATTGAATGATGGAACTTTAGAATTTCCCAACACTCACACCAAACCCTTGGACTTTCTCAATTTGCATAAACATAAAGACAAAAGAATGAATTGACTTCTTGCAAGGAATGTACTTTTATAACATTTTAGAGCTAGAGCTTGTTCTTCACAACAAATGCCTTGTAGCTTATTGGTAACATGTTTCACTTAAAAGACTTCATTTCTCATAAGGCAACTTTATGTTATATTTCATAGTTGACAAATAATAGAGTCACTTTATTATTTGTACGCTTCTTCCATGATAAGACATGAATATTCATCTAAGCTCTTGACAATTATCGCTTTGGTGTGGGCTCTCCCTATGGAAGCCCATAAGCAGATTATTTTCCGTTTATTTAAATATTGTTCAACAATTTTTACAAGCCTACTCTCTTGTGGATTTGAACCTCTGACCCCTCCCTTATGGAGTGCACATGGCTTATATCAGATTGGATCAATAGATAATTTGGCAATTAGCAGTCCATGCCCATGACTTAACAATGATTGATGAATTTAAGTGTGATTTATCCCTTCCTCATGAATACAAAAAATTTGTACTTTAAACTAGCAATTGTAGTCCTCCATCCTTTCCACAATGGATGACTATTCATGCAAAGAAGCTAGGGATATATTAAAATTTTAAGAAAAGTTGGGCAATGTTTCTTCTTAATTAATATGGAGGATGAAGGTAGCTGAAGCTAGGTCAGCATTGGATTCCTTTTGTGGTTTGAGGTCTTTTAAATAGGTTGTGTATGTTGTAGTCTAGCATGTCTATAATTGATGCCTTATAGTTTTTCTCTATTACTGCTAGTAGCTATTATTCTCAAACTGTATTGATTTTGAATATAATTTCATGATTGTAGATATGAATCAATCTTAATTATTATTTTCACAATTTTCCCATACAGTGTTGAACTTAGTAGTTTTCTAGGCTAATTTATTGCCACACATTTGGTAATCATTTTTTTTTGTCTTTCATGGACTTGTCTAATTAACATTTATTTCTAGTAAAATTTCCTTCCATAAATAAATTACTATATGTTTATTTGATCAAGAGGCTTAAAATTATTGCAAATCAATTTTTGTAAGGTCTTTGAATAATGTAAAGCTACACTTGGTTTCTTCTTCTTATTGAATTCAACACTTTTTAAATGTTGTTTCTAGTGTTGGACTTATCACAGAGAATTGAGATAAGTGTTCTCATCTGGGTTAGTTTGGAGGCATTTTCATTCAACATATAATGCCATTTATAAAATTTTACCACTTGAAAGTTAAATCCCAAGAGGCTATGCACATACTACATCAGCTGCATAGAGATTTTGTATTCTTTGGTTTGTGTATGGTATTTTGTTAAGAAAAATGTTATTGATCTCTAATTTATAGTTGGAAGCAACTATAAAGTGGGAAATTGTTGGAAATAGTTGAAAAGCTCATGAATGAAGAGTAATGGAACTGGTAAAGAATGTTTTCAATCATCATTTTGTCATTGATGTCAAACTTGCTACTTGCAGGAATGACAATTGCTTTAGTGACCCAAATACTATCAGTTGGTTGATTGACAAGGAGGTGGCAATCAATAAGATGTAACTAGAGTACCTAGAGAAAGGTTGAAGTTATGATGTTGTAATGAAGTATAAGGATCAACTAAGACATTGATGAAATAGTGTATTGATGACATACTCTAAGACATAGAGGATGGACACACTAAGACACATGATGTAAGGATTAACTAAAGTTCTAGTTAGTGTTGAACAAATTCTCAGTTGAAATCGAGTAAGTTCAATTTTAGTGTGTGCCGAGTGAAGATCAAGTGCTGAGTGATCTTCAGGTGCCTAGCAGTCTTTAGGTGCCGAGCAAGAAACAAGTGCTAAGTGAAGATACAAGTACCGAGCAAGATACAAGTGCCGAGTAACACAGAAGAAGCCAAGCATCAAAAAACAATAATGTCAAGTTGCTGCATTATTTTGAAAATTGAAGATTCACTAGATCTAAGCCGAAATGATAATTATCTAGAATTTTCTGAATCAGATAGGAGATAAGAATAATGAGTTGGTGGTACAAAACACTATGTAAAATGTTTTTGGCTAATACAACTTAATTCTAGACAAAGTTTCTAGATAAGAGCAAGATATGGGATAGATACATTGTATCCTACCTAATCTATTGAAACCCTAAAGTTGGAGAGGGAAAATCGAGTAGGAAAGGTATCCCAGATTTCTATTTAAGGAGTCATAAGGTCACGAAGCAATGAGATGGTCAAGCATGAAAGCATGAACTGCTGAAGAAGGTGCTAAGGTGGAAGAGAGCACAAATACTCTGCTTTGATAGGTGACCATAGATATGATTGCATTGGTATGATGAGCAAGAAGACTTAAGGTGATGAAGCTTGAGATGACAAGCTTATAGAGCTACAGTGATTAAAGCCAAGCAAAGGATTGAACTGAAGTGTGATCTGTAATTTGCAAGATATGTTGTAAGTTGTATTAGATCAAAAGCCATTATTGTTACTCTCTAGCAATTGTAACAATTAAAATAAATCCTATGGACTTAGGTTGGTTTAATAGCCATGTTGTAAATCCTTTAACAGGGTGACATTCCAAGTGAATATTCCAAAGTCCTTTGACTAGGCCCATTCCTAACAGTATGGTGAAATCCTCTAATAGGGTCACATTTAACAATGTGCTGCAGCCTTTAACAGGGTAGGCCTTTAACAAGGCCGACCATCAGAAGTGGTTGAAATCAATTCCACAATTATTTTGTGGGTATCATCCCCACTCCATTTTTACCTTCTTATTCTTGCAGGGTTTTTGGGTTATCAAATTCTTCGTGTTATGGTGTGATGCATGTTTACTTTTCATGATTGTTTAATGTTCAATTACATGCATGATAATTTCAGTTATGTGCCATTAAGGATTTGTAGAAAAAGTTGCATTAGACATCATTGGACCTTGGATAACTGATTCACCCCCTATTCTAAAGAATTATAACAATTGGTATAAGAGCTTTGCTACTACTGCTAACTTAGTTTAAAGGGACTAGAAGTAGAAAAGATCAAAATGCCTAAGAGAGAAGTTCCCAAGCTTAAAAAGAAAACTTTTTTGCATGGAAAAGCTTGATGAAGCTACATCTTGGATCCATAGGAGATTATGCCCAAAATTCAATTTTTACTGAACATGTTGATCCAATTGGTACTCTCACTACAGAAGATTTGAAAAACAAACAAGAACACAATTAGACAATGCTGGAGGAGATCTAAATGTCCAAAAAGAAAAAAGAGAAAGCCTTAGAGGAAAGTTCGATGATATGAAAATGGAAGAAAGCGAGAATGCTACTCAGTATGCCTCTAGAATAAAGGAAGTGGTAAGTGCAATAAGATGTTTGAGTGGTCAATTAGATGATGATACTATTAATAGTAAGTTCTTAAGAACCTTTCTCCCTATCTATGCTATTAGAGTATCAGCTATACAAGAGCTAAGATGTGTGCCAAGAAAAAATCTAAGTTTTGAAGGTATAGTGGGTAGACTCACTGCATTTGAGTTATCTAACTTTGACAACTACAAACCTGAGAATGTTGAATTTGCTTTCAAGGCCAAGCTATCACTGAAAGATGCTAAACAGGTGAAATCAAAGAAGGGAAGAAAGATGAAATATGTATCTAGTGACAGTAGCACTGATGAGGACGATGTGGAACAATTAGAAGCATTACCAGCTGGAAGATTTCACAGAGGCAAAGAAAAATTCAAAGGTAAGTTGCCTATCATTTGTTTCAATTGCAATGAAGTAGGATACATTGCTGAAAGGTGTACACAGAAAAAGGAATACAAGGAAGGAAACAAGTACAAACATAAAAGATAAGATGATAAGAGAGATTACAAAGACAAAGGCAAGAAGTGCTATATTGCTGAAGAGTATTCTGATGATAATAATGATGAAGTTATTTATGTGGCCATGAAGGACCAATCTAATGAAGAATAGCCTACAACACTGGTAACATGTATGAACAAGAATGATAGATGGATCATAAATAGTGGATGCTCACATCACATGACAAGAGACAAAAGTAAGTTTTTTAACTTTACTCAGTATGATGGAAATAGTGTTAGATTTAGTAATGATGCTCCATGTCAAATAAAATGAAAAGGCTCCATTAAGCTTACAGAGAAAATTTCATGTGATAATGTATACTATGTTGAAGGAGTAAACTACAATATGTTAAGTGTCTCACAGTTAGGCAATGTAGGGTGCAAAGTAGAATTTGGAAATAAAACTACAAAAATCTATGATACTAATGGTAAGTTGATAGGAAAAGGAGATCAAACCAAAAGTAATTTGTTTTATCTTGATATGGAAAATGCTTCTTGTCTTGTTGCAAAATTTGATGATGTGTGGTTATGGCATAGAAGGCTATGTCATGTCAACTTTGATAATCTGGTCAATATCAGTAAAATGAAGAAAGTCAAAGGTTTACCTAAACTAAAGAAGCTTGACAATATCATGTGCAAACAATGTTAGCTAGGAAAGATGACCAAGTCAAGCTTCAAGAGTAAAAACTATACATCTAAAGAAATACTTGAGTTAGTCCATACTGACTTATGTGGTCGAATAGAAGTACAAAGCTAAAAAGGAGATAAATATATAATGTTGTTTTTTGATGACTATTCTAGGATGATGACTATTATGCTCTTAAAGCAAAAAATTGATGCTTTTCAAATGTTTAAGTGGTATGTGGCTAGAGTTGAAAAAGAAATAGGAAAGAGTTTGAAATGCCTGAGATCAGATAGAGGTGGTGAATTCACATCAAATGAATTTGAGACATTTTGCAATGACAAAGGAATCAAGAGACAAACATCAGCTCCTAGAACTCCCCCACAAAATAGAATTGCTGAGAGAAGAAAGAGATCTGTGATTGATTGTGTAAGAACATTAATGATGGAAAAGACTGTTTCTCTAAAATATTGAAGAGAAGCTATAAGTGTGGCTATTCATACACTGAACCGAGTACAAGTCAAGAAAGGTACAAGTGCAACACCTTTTGAATTATGGTATGGTCGCTCACCCAATGTAAAGCATTTCAAAGTATTTGGTTGCAAATGCTTTATCCTTAAATATGCTAGAAATGGAAAATTTGATGCAAAAAGTGATGAAGGCATATTCGTTGGTTACTCCACTAGAAGTAAAGCATATAAGTGTTTAAATAATAACACTAAAAAAATTGTGGAAAGTGCAAATGTAAACTTTGATGAACATACAGATGTCCAAATTGAAAAACCAAAGAGAATGGATGACTACAGAACCTTTGTGTATTCTTATGAAGGAATACATGTTGACGAGGATGCTATCAATCAAATTGGGAGTCAACAACAAGTTTCAGTTTCAGCTGAGTCACAACCAGTAAATGTCGAGCTGCATTCAGGAGCCAAATTGCAGAATGAAGGAAATGCACATTCTGATTCTGAAGTCAGTACACATAAAAGAGATGAAGAACTACCTAACAACAAAGTGCATAGTGACCCTGAATCTGAAAGATCAAACATGGAAACAAGGACAGAACCAAGATTATCCAAATATGTGAAGAGACATCACCCTGCTGAATAAATAATTGGTGACAAAGATGCAAGACCAATGAAAAGAAATAGACTAAGAAATGAATCATGTCTATTAAGAAAATTTCAACCTAAAATAGTGTATGATGCATTACAAGATGGTGACTGGCATAAAGCTATGGAAGAAGAGATTGATCAAATAAAGAAGAACAAAACCTAGAGTTTGGTTCCTAGACCAGTTGACAAGAATGTGATTGGCACCAAGTGGGTATTCAAAAACAAGTTAAATGAGAATGGTGAGATTACTAGAAACAAAGCCAGACTAGTATGTAAGGGTTATGCTCAAGAAGAAGGATTAGACTATGGGAAAAATTTTTCCCCTAGTGCGAGAATGGAAGGAGTAAGAACTTTACTTGCATATGCTGCATATAAAGGTTTAAAGTCTATCATATGGATGTAAAGTCTACTTTTCTGAATGGTATATTGGAAGAGGAAGTCTATATTGAACAACTAGAGGGTTTTGTTGATGAGAACAATAGGGATATGGTTTGTAAACTACATAAAGCACTCTATGGTCTGAAACAAGCACCTAGAACATGGTATGAGAGAATTCACAAGTATCTAGTGCAAATAGGATTTGAAAGAACTGATTATAACAACAACATGTACATCAAATCAGAAGAGGGTAAGGATATTATTGTATCTGAAATCTTTGTGGATGACATAGTTTTTGGAGGAAAGGAAGTGCTTTGCAAAAGTTTTGCTGAAAAAATGAAACATGAGTTTGAGATGTTTATGTTTGGAGAGATCAATTTTTTTGTTGGTTTGCAAGTACATCAACTAAAACATGGTATATTTATGACACAATCAAATTACATCAAAGAGATACTTAAAACATTTGGATTGGAAGACTCCAAACCAGTTAGCACACCAATGGAAACATGACATAAGCTATCCAAAAATGATGTATCAGCTGAAGTCAATCACACAATGTACAGATCCATGATTGAAAAACTACAATATGTTGTACATAGCAGACCAGACATAGCATTAGCAGTTGGAATAGTGGCTAGATTCTTTGCTAATCCTAAAGAAAATCATCTCATAGAAGTAAAAATAATAATGAGGTATCTCAAAGGAACTGATGATTTTGGCCTATATTATAAAAAGAATGAAAAGTTTGAGCTCAATGCATACAATGAAGCAGATAGGGGAGGCAACATTGGTGACAGGAAAAGCACAAGTGGAGGAGCATTATTTTTAGGTAAAAGACTAGTTACTTGGACTAGCAAGAAACAAACATGCACATCTCAGTCCACTACAGAATTAGAATATGTGGCAGCAACAATCAATTGCACAAACATTGTGTGGCCACTAATAGATTTGGCATCGATTTGCGACGACTATGTGTCGCAATTACGACAGCAATGTGTTGCCACTCTGACAGATATAGATGTCATAGTTATTTAGTCACAATTTACGATGTCTACCCTTGCCGTCGCAATTGCGACACCTATCCATCACTATGCAGCCACCTTGTTGTCCCATCATCCTCGTCGCAACTCTTGTGTTTTCCCTCGCAATTGCAACAGGGTTGTTGTCGCACCTACAACAACCCCATCACAATTGGAGGGTAGGTGTGACGACAATCGTGTCACAATTCTCGTGTTTTCCGTTGCAATCGCGACGCTAACCCCGCCAATTGCGTCGGGGTTACTGTAGGTGTGACGGAAATGCCATCGCAATTGCGACGGTGGAAGGAGTAAAACAAAACAAAACAAAAATTTGTGCTTTAAGCTGGTTTGATGATTTATAGATTTCACTAAAGTTGACACCTAGACGGTGCTCTTCTGACATAGAAGTTACTTCCAACATCCACGTAGCTGGATTATAACCTTCCTTGATCTGTGGAACCCCCTCAATGGCCTACATGAACCATTTTCAATTAGCTGAAACATATATGATGATTGCAGCTAGTGCTTGACTCTTAAGCTCAATGTATTGAGAATGTTTGCTAAAAGCTTAGTGGTCAACACTATCCGGCATGACCAATTCCTTGTATATAAAATCAACTTCCTATTGGTTCTAGTACAATAAACTATGACTACTTACAACTCCAAAATTCAAACTGCTCATCAAAAGGTACCAGATTCAGATCTAAATCTCTCAACAGAATAAAATCGTAGTGGATGGCATCTTACCGAAAAATATTCTATAAGTTTGTTAGAATTGTGACCAAGTGGACCTGCATAGATAAGCTGGCCTCCTCGCTTCATTAAGAATAGCTGTAGCATATTTCATTTAGCTTTAAGAAGATGTCAATTTCAAATGCTTCACAAAGCTATTTTAAGAAAACCAAATCTTTACTTCGTCAAATACCTCAAAGATATCAATACTAGGCTGATCGATTGTGCAAACAATAGTTCTCCCCGTGTCAACTATATTTCTTACTGTTCTCATAATTATAGCTACTGCCCGAGCATCCAAGCCTGAAATTGGCTCATCCATGAATATAATTGAAGGATTAGCCACAAGATCTACTGCTATTGTTAACCGCTTACGCTATTCAGTAGATAGGCCATTCAATCCAGGAAGCCCAACCAAGGCACCTCTCAAAGAAGTGAGCTCCACAAGTTCCATTACTTCATCCACAAACATTTGAACATTGAATTTCACATTGTAATATTACATATATAATTAAATAGAAAAAAAAAAAAAATAGAGCAATGAGGCTAGAGTAGGAATTTAGAATATTAAAAAAAAAAAAAAAAAGATGGTGCCAAAAGAATTCCAGATTAATATTCATCGGGAGTTCAATTTAGAAGGAGATTGTTACAGTGAATATTTTCGTAACACTTATCAAATCTTTCGTAGCCAACAACCTCTTTGCACTGGACTTCAACTAGGTTGTTTATCCAGCAGTAGTGAGTCAAGGCATTAATAACAAGAAGTCAAATGGAGATCCTGATATTCAATGCTCACAAGATCAAAGCAGCTTTCGTGTATACACCAAATTTATGGTTGGCAATGAAACTAGGGCTAGGTTTGAGGCACCTACCAAGCTTCTACATGCTCAATCTGTCAAGTAGATGAGGACACTACCAATAATCTATTTCTCAATTGTAAGTGGACTGTTCAAATTTGGTGTCTACACAGCTACGATTCTCTATAGCCATGCTTGGATTGATGATCTAGATATCAAGAGATTTAAATTTAATTGTGTTACGTTAATTTTAAGCACAATTGCAAAAGATTTAAGACAACAACGTAGCTCCAGAATATTGGCTTTCCACATTAACTCCAACATTGCGCCCATGCCTATCTTGGGAAAAAGTGAATCATTCAATTACATAAGAAGATTCTATAAATAAAAACTGTTGAGTAAACAATCATAACGAAGAAATCTTACCAAAACCAAAAAAATCATTGAAAATTCAATCTAAAACATTCAAATTTGCCATGTTAAAGTAAGTCTAAGTCTAATGACTTGAAGCTGACAGTCTTTTAACAATTCAAAACAATGTCCTAAGAAGAACACCCATCACTTTGTAGCAAAGCAATTATCACATCCTTTCAAAAGAAAACTAATACAATTTTCACCATTTCTTAAGTCTCCATGAAATTTGTAGTCACAACTGATCTTCTCAATATACTCATGTTTCCTTTCTAAATATTAATCTACATCTTACCTTTTCATTTCAAATGTTGCACCATTAATTCTTCACACATCTAAATTATTTTATACCCATCAATGACTATTAATTGCATTTGAGCTTCAGATCACTGTCATCTAGTAAACATTTATTTGACATCACAGAAGTGTAAAGATAATTTAAAGCTGTTACTTCTTGATCCTTGACTCTTTTCATTCAATCAATGTTGTTAGTAGATGAATTGTACTTACATTATGTTTTATCCAATCTGTAGCAGAAAATAGACATCAATCTATTTTCTCCCTTTAGTGAATCCTCCATCCTGATGCTTGAGATAGCATATTGAACTTTCATTGTCAAACCAAGTCCAAAATAAGCATGTTTTACCCCAGGGAAGAAAGGACAAAAGATATACTGAAACCCTTAATTCATTGAAAAAAGTAGAGGAACATGAAACTTACAATATCATTAATCCAAAAATCTATAATATCCCATTTCAAAACAGGTGAATATTTCAATGTTGATAGTAGCAAAAATTTGATTAAAGCTGTGATATCCATGGAAGTCACTTCAAACTGCTTGCATGCTCCTTCCAATTGTATGAAAAGGTAATGGCCTACATTATTCAATCAATTGAATGGAATTTTTACTTTGAAGGTTCGAAGGGTGCGTTTGGATATCACTCTCTATTTAGATTCCCCAACAATTGGCCTTCATACTGAATCACTTCTGTTTTGCACCTGCATAAGAACAATGTTGACAATTAATTATATATTTTCTGAGAAAAGATCGCAAACATGTGTTTTTAAAGTACTACAACTTTAGACTTTCAAATGAATGAATGAATGAATTTGCGAGACTAAAGTAGCTTATGGGACTCACAACTTAGCACACACTATAGAAGGGAGGAAGAGAACTTAAGCTGGTTGTGACCTCTGTAACCTCTTGATTGATGTCTCTTTACTGGTGTATTTTAATAATCAGAAATTACAAATCACAAACTATCTATAAATTTGGATGTCTTTCTAGATAAAATATCATGTCAACTAATATTCACATATTAAGTGGCCTCATCAACCAAATGAAAAGTAGAATCTGAAACCTCATTCAAACTACAATAGATCATTGAAACAATATGATTGAAAAATGTCTTACAGAATCTTTGAAGAACTTACATCAATGCAATGGAGAGCTGAACCTACAATTGCACTATTTCTTACATGGTGGTCATCATCAAACTTCTATTCATGGTGGTCATCATTAGACTTCTATATCGTCAAGCCCACAAAGAGTTACAAATGGTTACATAATCGTTGATGCTTGCATTGTCATCATCATTAGAAGTTTGTTATAGTCAAAATTCACAAAGGGTTAGCAAATGATGAGATTAAGTTCTTTTTTAGAAAATTATAATCTTTGAAGTACTTACACCAAGACTTCTAGTAGTATTGTTGCTTACACCACCATTACCATGAGACTTTTGTTAAGTCAAGTCCATAAAGGGTTACCAAATGTTAGATTAAGTTACTCTTAAGAAAATTAGAATATTTGAACAACTTACATGAAGACCTCTATTAACATCATGGTTGACATGGTCATCATCATTAAGCTCATGTTTTAATCAAATCCACAAAGGATTAGAAAATGGTCAGATTAAGTTATTCCTAAGAAAATTAGAATCTTTGAAGAACTTACATCAAGACAATGGAAAGCTAAACTTCCAGTAGTATTGTTTCTTATATGGTCATCGTCATGAGGTTCCTATTTAAAGTCCTCAAAGGTTAGAAAATAATCAAAAAGGAGAAAAACAAACATATTAGTTGTAACAATAGCATAACCTTTAAATCTTACTTTCTATTTGAACAAGACATTACAGCCCTTTCAAGATTCTTACTTTTCTAATAAATAATATTAGCATAGTCCATTATCAACCCAACATATCTCTGATAAACTCATTCAAAAATGGAAATTAGCAAATGTATAGATTAAGTTATTCTTAATAAAATTAGAATCTTTGAACTTACAACAAGATGATAGAGAGCTGAACTTCTAGTAGCATTTTTCTTACATGGGCATCATCATCATGCTCTTATTATATTCAAGTCTACAAAGGGTTAGTAAATGCTCAGAATAAAATATTCCTATGAAAATTAGAATCTTCACAGAACTTAAATCAAGACAATGGAGAGCTAAACATTTACTATCATAGTTGCTTACATGGTATTCATCATCAAACTCATATTATAGTCAAGTTGACAAAGGAATAGAAAATGGTTAGATTAAGTTATTCCTAAGAAACTAAAATGTTTGAAGAACTTACATCAAGAAAATAGAGGGTTGAACCTCTAGTGGCATTATTGCTTACCTAGTCCTCATTATTAGAACCCTATTTAAAGTCCACAAAGGTTAACAAAGAGACAAACAAAGTTAGTCTAAATTGTAACAAAATATGTTAGTTGTAATATTAGCATAAATTATTTCATCTAAGTATCTAAGTATCATGTTATTGTGAAGTCTCTGAAGAGACAAAATTGGTAAGGGTTGGAAAGACAATTTTAAAAGTAATCCTGAAGGCTGCATCTTTTTGCAAATGAGTTAACCATATTATCAAGGATGCACCATTAAAATTTCAAAGTTCCTCACACATGAAGCAGGAATTCACAATCAGCTTAGTATATCAAGAATCCAAATGTAAGTGAATATGCTCTCACGGGAATACATTTACTTCTATATCTAATGAAATCCTAATCTATGGAAAGTTATCTAAACATATAAAGAGAAAATTTGGCCTCAATGAACGTGAAGGATTTCTATGGGTATAAGGAAACCATTGGTTTAATTCAATGCACATTGAAAGAGAGTTCAGAGGGCTGATTGGAGTCAAAATTCATGCTTTGTATGCCAAGTTGGTGATGAGCATCATGTACCCGAGCCTCACTCTATTGGTTCTCATGAAGATCAAGAACTTGAATACAATTGTGAATATATGTACTAGAAGACAATTAGAGATTTGAAGGGCCTCAACAGATGAATGGATAAAGAGGTGTTGGTGAAGACATCATCGAGCGGTGACCTGCAACACCAAACACTCGATCTTATCTAAGTTCAACAAGATGCACTAGGAATTGCCCATAATGGACAGATACATTAAATGCAGTGATCCAATCTCTCTTTGATGCCTAATACACTGAGTTGAGGAATGGAAATATTGAATGATTCAAATATGGAGGCATTATGAATGTGAGAAGATTGAAAAATGGTATATGCAAGCATGCACATAACACCAACAATTCATATATGTTTTTTACTCAAGAGCATTGCATAACAATCTGGGTCAGGGATATTTTTGGGATCCATCACCATCATTTTGAGTCATTGGGACTCACCTATGAATGGATATCTCATGCATTCGAAATATGTAAACAATCTGCTCATTCAAGTTGCCGATGCACGTCTCTGCCCGACCCTCTCAATGCACCTCGAGTTCACCTTACACCTTGCTGAAGTGATCTCCCACGCGCGCCTTTCAGAAGAACCGGCCTGTGTCATGCAATTTCATTCAAATGAGGGTATTTGGCTTTTTTTCCCCTCTTATATCCCGCTGCCATCGCAATTGCGATGCCATCGGGCTAAAATTGGAAAAAAAAGAAGCCAAAACCACATTATCTTTTCTTGCTGTCACAAATTGACCCCTAATGTATTAGTGGGCTCACACATCTATTGAAAGGAATGAAAGAAGAGGTAACCAAACCTGTGATACTGTATTGTGATAATTCAAGTGCAGGAGTAAGGAGTAAGGACCTTACTGGCTTATGCAGCCTTCAAAGGATTTAAAGTCTATCAAATGAATGTTATGTCTGCATTTTTGAATGGTATACTTGAAAAGGAAGTCTACATAGAGCAACCAGAAGGATTTTTTGATGAAAATAAAAAAAACAAGGTATGCAAATTGCATAAGGCTCTATATGGACTAAAGCAAGCCCTAGAGCTTGGTATGAGAGACTTCACAAGTATCTAGTGCAAATAGGATTTAAAAGAACTGATGATAATGGAAACATGTACATCAAATCAGAAGAAGGTAAGGATATCCTTGGATTTGAAATCTTTGTGGATGACATAATTTTTGGAGGAAAGGAAGTGCTTTGCAAAAGTTTTGTTGACAAAATGAAACATGACTTTGAGATGTCTATGTTTGGAGAAATCAAGTTCTTTGTTGGATTGCAAGTACATCAACTAAAACATGGTATATTCATGACACAATCAAAGTACATTAAAGAGATACTCAAGACATTAAGATTGGAAGACTCCAAACCTGTCAGCACACCAATGGCAACAGGACATAAGCTATCCAAAAATGATGAATCAGCTGAAGTCAATCAAACAATGTATAGATCCATGATTGGAAAACTATAATATGTTGTACATAGTAAACTAGACATAGCATTAGCAATTGGAATAGTGGTTAGATTCTCTACTAATCCTAGAGAAAATCATCTCATGGCAGTAAAAAAGATAATGAGGTATCTCAAAGGAACAGATGATTTTGGTCTATACTACAAAAACAATGAGAAGTTTGAACTCAATGCATACACATACATAGATTGGGGAGGCAACATTGATGATAGGAAAAGCACAAGTGGAGGAGCATTATTCTTAGGTAAAAGGCTAGTTACTTGGACTAGCAAGAAACAAACATGCACATCTTAGTACACTGCAGAACCAAATTATGTGGCAGCAACAGTCAATTGCACAAAGATTATGTGGCTCAAACATCTATTGAAAGGAATGAAAGAAGAGGTTACCAATCCTGTGATATTGTATTGTGATAATACAAGTGCTATAAACATATCCAAGAATCCAGTAATGCATGCAAAAACTAAGCATATTGCAATCAAGTATCACTATGTTAGAGAATTGGTGGAAGACAAATAAGTGAAGATGGAGTACATTCACACAAAGGAACATATTGCAGATACCTTCACTAAACCATTGCCCAAGGATGCTTATGAATATCTTAGAGGAAAGTTGGGGGTAATGCCCCTAACTCAAGAAGTTTAAAGCAACAAAGAAGCTGCCTTGCATCAACAGGAACAAATCATTGAAATATCAAAAGAATAATGTAGAGGATGACAAAAGCAACAGGAACTCCAAATCAGTCACAAGCATGGTGACAGAGGGAGAATACATGAGATGCAAAGCTTATATTTTACATGTTAAAGATGCTACATCTTTGGCATTTATGTCAAAGAGGGAGATATATGAAGAAAACTGATCAATACAAAGTAAGAGGGAGATTTATATATGAAAGAGGGAGATTTATGAGAAACTGAAAGGTAAAGATATGGAGATATATGAGATCAGTAGTAAAGGATGCAGTAGTCAAGAAAGAAGCAGAAAGCAGTAGAAAATGTATATAATTTTGGTGGTAACTAAGTTGATCAATTGATCAGTTTGATTTTCCATCAATGTCAAAGAGGGAGATTGTTGGAAATGATTGAAAAGCTCATGAATAAAGAGTAATAGAACTAGTAAAGAATGTTTTTAATCATTGTTTTGTCATTGATGTCAAACTTGCTACTTGCAGGAATGACAATTGCTTTAGTGACCCAAAAACTATCAGTTGGTTGATTGACAAGGAGGTGGCAATCAATAAGATGTAACTAGAATACCTAGAGAAAGGTTGAATTTATGATGGTTTAATGAAGTATAAGGATCAGCTAAGCCATTGATGAAATAGTGTATTGATGACATACTCCAAGACACAGAGGATGGACACACTAAGACACATGATGTAAGGATTAACTAAAGTTCTAGTTAGTGCCGAACAGATTCTTAGTTGAAGCCGAGAAAGTTCAATTTTAGTGTGTGCCAAGTGAAGATCAAGTGCCGAGTGATCTTCAGGTGCCCAACAGTCTTCAGATGTCGAGCAAGAAATAAGTGCCGAGTGAAGATACAGGTGCCAAGCAAGAAACAAGTGCCTAGTAACATAGAAGAAGTCGAGCATTAGAAAATCAATAATGTCGAGTTGCTGCATTATTTTGAAAATTGAAGATTCGCCAGATCTGAGCTGACATGGTAGTTATCTAGAATTTTGTGAATCAGATAGAAGATAAGAATAATGAGCTGGTGGCACAAAACACTATGTAAAATATTTTTGACGAATATAACTAAATTCTAGAAAAAGTTTCTAGATAAGAGCAAGATATGAGACAGATACATTATGTCCTACCTAATCTATTGAAACCCTAAAGGTGTAGAGGGAAAATCGAGTAGGAAAGGTATCCCAGATTTCTATTTAAGGAGTCATAAGGTCATGAAGCAATGAGATGGTCAAGCATGAAAGCATGAATTGCTGAAGAAGGTGTTAAGGTGGAAGAGAGCACATATACTCTGCTTTGATAGGTGACCATAGATATGATTGCATTGGTATGATGAGCAAGAGGACTCAAAGTGACAAAGCTTGAGATGACAAGTTGTCAGAGCTGCAGTGATTAAAGCCAAGCAAAGGATTGAACTGAAGTGTGATCTACAATCTGCAAAATATGTTGTAAGTTGTATTAGATCAAAAGCCATTATTGTTACTCTCTAGCAATTGTAACAGTTAAAATAAATCCTATGGACTTAGGTTGGTTTAATAGCCATGTTGTAAATCCTTTAATAGGGTGAAATTCCAAGTGAATATTACAAAGTCCTTTGACCAGGCCCATTCCTAACAGTATGGTGAAATCCTCTAATAGTGTCACATTTAACAATGTGTTGTAGCCTTTAACAAGGTAGGCCTTTAACTAGGAAAACCATCAGAAGTGGTTGAAATCAATTGCATAGTTATTTTGTGGGTATCATCCCCACTCTAGTTTTACCTTCTTATTCCTAGAGGGTTTTTGGGTTATCAAATTCTTAGTGTTATGGTGTGATGCATGTTTACTTTTCATGATTGTTTAATGTTCAATTGCATGCATGATAATTTCAGTTATGTGCCATAAAGGATTTGTAGAAAAAGTTGCATTGGACATCATTGGACCTTGGATAACTTATTCACACCCCCCCCCACCCTCTCAGTTATTCTAAATAATTATAACAAGTTAAGTCCCAAAGCCTTCCTTGCATTGCATTTTGAAAGAAATTTTATCTTTTCAGTTCCCATTTTAACATTAAAATCTTGCAAAAAGATCCAGAATTCACAGAGGCTATTCTCGGGAATAACTTAGATGCTTTGCAAAACATTCTTAGAAGACGTCATCAAGAAAGGTTGCAGCAATAATGTATACAGCAGGAAGAATTAGTAAGTGAATTTTTTATTCTTTATTGACCTTGAACATTCTACTTATGGTTTTGAACTGCTAGGCTGTGCTTGTCTGAATGAAGGTTTTCCCGATGGAAAAATTAATTCTTTGCTTGCTTTGGTATTCATATTTTCTATGGTAGTGCTTATTGTGCTTAGTGAATTCATTTCAAGTTTTCATGTATTCTTGTAGATGAATTAAATAAATGATGTTGTTTCTTAAACAAGATACTGATTGTTTGTTTCTCTATTTGTTGAAGATTTTTTTTTATCATGAAAAATCCTCTTTTAATTTTGATATTTACTTAGAATGTGTAGCAATATGTAATCAATAGTTATATTAATTCTAACCTTCATCTTGAGACATATAGAGTTTTGCTTGTTTAAGGTACAACCTCTTTTTTCTTTTGTAATTCTATCAGGGCTTTGTATGTGGCAAGCACTTCTTAATGCCGATACTTTTGATATTGATGCACAATAGAAGATTGAAGAAATGATTCGACAAGTATGAATAATTTGATCATAGTGAAGATTATAGAAGAATCATAGAAGCATAAACTATATATTTTGTTATATATGGCTAGTATGCAATCATAAATAGCTTGTTGAATACATTATAGTTAACAGTGTGAGTTAAATGGTTGCTTTAGTTAATTTACCTTACTGAAATGTATATGAATCCTTAAAGAAAAATCAATAGACCACAATGATCTAACTGAAGTATTTATTTCTAGGAGCTTCAGGATCTGGTTGTATTTAATGTTTAAAATTTGGCCTTCTTTTACTGGACCCAATAGGACCTCAGAAATCAATCTAGAGGAGAGGCCTAAAATTTGTGATCTGTGATTACAAATTATTAAATTTCTTGTAGATAGACATTTCTTAAAGAAAGGTAGTGCAGATTATATGCATATTTGACTATAGCTTCTTCAAAAGATTTTGGATAAGTATTTCTATGTAATTGAATCATTTCCATGATCATCTTCTGATGTTTTATATAAATCTATTTTCTGTAAATGAAAATTTTATTGATACATAATGATCTTTGTTGTATAATTGATTTGATCATCTATTTTATAGTCTGTATTGCAAATATATCACTGAAACTCCTACTCATTTCTAAAGCATTATGAAATTACTAATCAAGACAATTCAAGAATATATCCTAATAATAAAATGACCAAAATCAAAGAAATGGTGCATCTTTAATATAATTTTGGTTCTGAAGTGCAATGTATTTCATATCTTTTGTCAAATCCAGTGGCCTACTTATTTTAAAAGCATCAATTTGTGTCTCTAATCCATTGTTGATCTTTCTTCAACATTTATTTTCTTTAAGAAATCATGCAATACTACCCCTAATTGTCAGACATTGAAGAATTTCCCATTCCATAGCCCTTAAATAAATAATGTTGACCAAGTTGAGATTAGAAACCTTATTCAACATGCTCTCACTTATTTTTTCCGCTTTGGCTTCTACATTAGCACTCACATAGGGAATATGAGCCCACAAAAAAGATGAAGATTTTTGGTCTCTGGTACAAGTTAATTAGTGAGGAGGAGTTCTTAAACCATATTGTGCAATCAACAAATATGAAGTGCCTCACACCCTTGTAAGTATTCCAATATTCTTAACTTCTTTGAGGCATTCTATAAAACAGTTCATATGCCTTACCTATTATTTGAAATTTTGCATGCATCATGCACTCTCTCATCTAGCTGATGATGGATTACAAAGAGTGATATGAAATGATGATGCTAAAAAACACACACAATCAAATCCAAAATGAACTTGCATTAAAATTGGATTGTGGAAATATGATATTGTTAACTTTGCATGCATGTCTACCAGGACAATTACAATTAAACATATATAAATCTATTATATATATGTTATATATGTTTAATTTTGATTGTCCTGGTAGACATGCATGCAAAGTTAACAATATCATATTTCTACAATCAATTTTTAATGCAATTTCATTTTGGATTTGATTGTGTGTGTTTTTTAGCACCATCATTTCAGATCACTCTCTATAATCCATCATCAGGATGAGAGAGTGCAGGATACATGCAAAATGTCAAATCATAGACAAGGCATGCAAATTGCTTTATTTAATGCCTCAAAAAAGAAAAATTGACCAAGCATTGGTTGAAATTTTGACCAATGCTTGGTAGAAAACTATCGAGCATTGGTCAAAATTTTGACCAATACTTGGTAGAAACCACACCAAGAATTCTAAAATTTTCAACCAACCTATTGGTCAAAGTTTTGACCAATGCTTGGCAGTTTTCTACCAAGCATTGGTCAAAATTTTGACCAATGTTTGTTAGAAATTGCAGCAAGAATTTTAAAAGTTTTCAACCAACATATTGGTCAAAATTTCTATGAGAAAATTTTCAACCAACTGGTTGGTCAAAATTTCAACCAACCTGGGTCAAAATTTTGACCAATATTCGTCAAAAAATGAGGTCAAATGTACTAGTGGTAGGGTTTTTAGGACAACATTTTGGTGCATTCAACAAAGATGGGCCTCTAACTACAATCTCCCTGGTTGGAATTTCATGGACACTTGGTAAATAGTAGTTAGTAGGGTTCTATTGAATATTCCAGGGTTCCAAAATTGGAGGATGTGTTTTTTGATTTTTCCAACCAAGCCCTAGGTCAAGTGCCTTGAGGGATTTGACCTTTTGTAGCATGTTTTTTGGTGAATGGTAGGATTTTGGGACTTGGTTAAGGAATGAGCATTTAGGAATAAGTTATTTTAGTGTTTCCAATCATTTCTGAGTATTTAGTTGTGCACTATATGTCTCAAAAAGTGAGAGAGGTCCATATTTTTGTTATTATATTCAATCTAATGAACCAAGTTGATTTGCTCTACATTTTAATGTCTCAAGTATTGCCTTGTGGTCTGACTCGCGAACTTTCCAAAGAGTCTTATTATGTGGTTTGCCACCATATTTTATTAAGTGGACATTTGATGCAACAACAAGGTTTGAATAATGAAGAATCTTCCTCTCTATTTTCCAATCCTCAAATAACCACAAGTTAGGGTTCTTCATAGAATATTGTCTAAGCCACGTATCAGTTACAACCACCACACCTATATGGTACTCTAAAGCTCAAAAATTTGTAACAGAGTGAACCAATTTTATTTTGTCCTGGACATAATGAAACAAATAACAATATGTCCCTTCATTTGGTGGACTAACCACCAGCCTTCCCCTTTATGATTCATGACATCATGACTTAACTACCTCCTGCGTTCTATAAGTCTAATGCTTGTATCAGGCATTAATAGGTCAATCTTTTGCTGCAATGGCAACTCTAGCTTGTAACAAGTGGCATCAGAGCTTGGTTACATGTTTGAATATCCCTGAGTAATGCTGAGGGGGGAATTGTTGGACTAACCACCATCCTTCCCCTTTAGGTTTCATGACATGGCTTAACCACCTCCTGTGTTCTATAAGTCTAGTGGTTGTATCGGGCATTAATAGCTCAATCTTTTGGAGTAGTGACAAATCTAGTTTGTAACATCTTCATTGTCTTTAGCTACAATAACAAAAAAAACATTGCCTACTGTGATAAATGTACAAAATGCAATCATTAATTCAGCAAATACTTACGTAAAAGTTATAAAGTTACCTATTGAATTTACATAAATATACATATTACCAAGTTGCACTAGATCAAGCAAGTGGTCAAAGTCAATGGATTAATCCATCTCTACCATTTCCAGTGCTTGTGGAGGACGATAGGTGTCAATTGGGTCCAAAACTAGTATATGTCATTTGTCCACCCATTCAGTCAACTCACACACATCCCAATTTTCCTCTACACATGATAGAAAAAATCATGTCATTTTTCATGTGTGTATACTCCATGAACCTACATTAGAGCTTCTCAAAGAGTGCAACTCACTTGATCCTGTCAATGTGCAACAATCCTCATATGGTGCAATGTTAGTATTTATATCAACCCAAAAAATGTATGAATCATAGACTCACCTTCCTTACCTAGACCCATTGTAGTGTTACCCCACTAGATGATGGATTTTGCATCTATCAATGTTGCTCCATATTTGTACTTTAATTTTTCATGAGCTAAGGGTTTTTTGATGCATGCACCTACACCATTATGCTCTCCCTTTCCATGACCAACCTCTATGAAATTGTACATATATTGTATTCTAGACAACCTATGCATCCTACTCAAGCAATAGAATATCTGTGCATTCTTGAATTGAGATGCACAATTATCTGACCAAATAATGTGCTAGTGATATGGTATGCTACTGTTAGCCAAATCTTCATAAAATAGTTGAAAATAACCATGTACAAACTCTATAGAATGTGATCAATCATCGCTGACGTAAAAATGGTACTCCCTCAATAACTTCCTATCATCCTCTGTACTTATAGGTGAATGCATGAATGTTATGTGAACAAATAAACCTATTGAGAAGTATAATACTTTGCTTGCACCTCATTTTGTCATTGTGGTGTGTAGTTCTCTACAAAGTCTACAATTGAAATAGTGGTATCTAGTGAAATGTATCCTTGCACAACTTGAATTGCAAATCCATCCATTGAGCTCTATGTGTATGCCTTGCATACTTGTAAATAATCTTTTGACAAAAAATCTTCATGTACTCATACACTAGAATCTTTTCAATGACTAAATCACATCATTTATCCTATTTCCCATCCTTTAGAGAATATATCACTATCTTATATTTTTTGTAATCTACTATTTCATTTCCAATTGCATGTGCACTATTCATATATTCACAAATTGACAAAAGATGCAAAGAACCATAAAATAAGCATGTACCATCCAAGCATGATGTCTTGTAAAATTGTTGACCATTCCCTATTTCACATAAATTTTTTGATATAAATTCCCTTGAACATCTAGGTGGCTCATTCATGTCACAATCTTGCAAAACAAACTTAGAATGTAAAAAAACACATATATGCCTTAAAAAATCAAAATGGTTGAAAAATTTAATATGTATCCTACAACAACAAGTTGTGTTGTGTGATTTATCTTGACATAAAAAGGTTTACTCATCTCAAAAATCTTTGGCTTATTCAAATTTGAGGATACATACCAATAAATTTTGCAAAAGTTGTGTCTGATTTGAGTCCAAAAAATGTTTTGCACGTGGATCATGATTTTGGCTATGAGTTCTCCTTCTTACAACATCTCTTTGATTAGGGAAAACACGAGTGTTATTTGTCCAAAAATCTTTAATCAATGATTTCAAAGCTTCACTAATTTCTTTATCCTTTCGTGGTAGACTACTACTAAATGTCCATAACTCAATGTTTGTTGGATGTTCCACTCTCTCACGCCTTACCATGGCTCTCCTTAGAGTACCTCTCCCAATTTTCAATGTTTTTCTTATCGTTCTCATGAGTCAAGCTTTCTTCATTTTAGTATTTACTATTATTGATATAAGTACACGTCTTGTGATATTACTATCTTTGGTGTGTAATTTAGAACCCACTTTGTCATATGCACTCATTAGATTCTTCACAATATTTTTTCCATTTGAATCATCCATCATTCTTAGCCCAAGAATCTTCATGATGGGTCTAAATTTTAAATTCATCGTCATTTCAACAAATAATTGGCATTGACCTATAATATTTAATTCTTCAAAGAATAATCTCCACATATGATTAACTTTTCCTTGAAAAGTACGCTTGCTAATCTTGTCAGGCATTGATTTTAAAATGTTACTATCAATATCAATCAAATATTTTGGTCTTCTAAAAAGAATTCTAGAAGGTGTTATAATCTCTTTCATTCTCTCAATATTTTTAACATCAACATTAGGTTGAGTGTTTTGCATACCTTGAACCAAAGATGATGCGCCTTGGAAATAAGATGCAAAAGATGGAATATCACCTACTCGATATGTTGATGTTGTGCCTTCAACATGACATGATGGAGTGTGTACATTGTCAAATGTAGAAATTAGTGCCTCTTCAACATAAGATGATGATATGACTCCAACATTGGAAGATGATATAGCTTCACAATTCAATTGTCTTCTTGAGCGTAAGATTCCCATTCGTTCTCTTTGTCTTTCCAATTCTTCCTCTTTGTTTCTTTGTATTGGTGGTTTGTGTTCCTCTTCGAAAGACAATTCTTCATTATTACATTGCAATTTTCTTTCTTCATGTAATAGTTTCATTTTATCTCTTTTAATTGCCAAATCTTTTTCCCTATCTTCCATTATTTGAGTTTTTGGTTCCTTCCTTGGCATGATGATGATTTCTATATGTCAAATTATTCAAATATTTGAATTACTTACAATTTGTAAATAAAAAATCATTCAAATACATGTACAAATTATAATCACTCAATGAATACACAATATATATTAAACAACTTGTCAAATTTCTAACCATTTCCAAATAACAATTCATTCAAACATACAAATTTCAATGAATACAAGATATATTAAACAACTTGTCAAATTATAATGAAATTTGTCTCTATAGTAATTAAAAATATTTAAAAAGGACTACACTAAAATTTTCTATAGAAAGAATGTTCAAAAATCCTTCAAATAGTGTATCTAATGATTGAATTTGGTGTTTTCTAGCTTCCAATAGCATGAAACCCATCTTATCTATCAGAACAACAAAATAGACAATAGACAAAAAAGAGAATATGGATCAATAGGGACCTAAAGCTTATAACTATTTTTTGGTGTATTCATATAGTGTGTACGTACTATGTGAAAAATCTCTCTCTCTCCCTGTCCCACCCTCTCCCATCCCCTACTCTCTCTCTCTCTCCCCCCTATCCTACCCTCTCTCATCCCCTACTCTCTCTCTCCCCTCTTCCCCCACCCCCTACTCTTCCACCCATACTCTCTTAGTCTCCCCCTATCCCACCCTCTCCTATCCCCCTCTCTCTCTCTCTCTCTCTCTCTCTCTCTCTCTCTCTCTCTCTCTCCCCATCCCACCCTCTCCCATCCCCTACTCTCTCTCTCTCTCCCATCCCACCCTCTCCCATCTCTCTCTCTCTCTCTCCCTCTCTCCCTCCCTCCCTCCCTTTCTCTCTCCATCTATCCCTCTCTCTCTCCCACCACTCCTATCCCCTATACTCTCTATCTCTCTATCTCCCTCTCTCCCTCTCTCTATATATATACATTTTCATTTATCTATCTTGATCTTCATCTCCATATTTCTCACACACATCTCTCTCTCTCTCTCTCTCTCTCTCTCTCTCTCTCTCTCTCTCTCTCTCTCTCTCTCTCTCCCCCTATCACACTCTCTTCCATCCCCTACTCTCCCTGTCTCCCTCTCCCATCACCTACTCTCTCTCTCCATTTCTCCATCCCTCTCATCCTATTCTACCTTCTCCTATCCCTCCCCCCTCTCTCTTTCTCTCTCTCCCCCCTCACCCCCCTCACCCATCCCCCCTCACCCATCTCCTACTCTTTCCCCATCCTCTACTCTCTCTCACTCTCTACTATCTCTCCTTCTCTCCTTTCCTCTCTATTGAAATTTAGGCTTACAAAGTGTGTGCACACTGCATTATTTAAGCCTTGAATTTAAAAATGCTTTAAATAGTGCACACATGTTATTTAAAGCTTTGGATTCTACCAAGCCTAAGGCTTGGATTTGCCTTGGGGATCCAACCCAAAGGTTTGGAGTCTCTGAACTAGTTTGAGACATGTTTTACAACAAGCATATAGAAAAATATCTAATTTTCTTGTGTACTTTCCTTCAAGTTTCCTTGAGGTTGAGTATCGATAAAATCAGGTTACATGATATTGTAGATCTTTGTGTTAGCTATATAACCATATAATTTATTTCAAATTTTAACTATTTCAAGCCTTTCAACTATAATTTCTTTTGAATGTATATCAATTTTCTCTCAAAAACCAACATGTACTAATTGGGGTGTAGATTTTAGCTCGTTCATTAAATTTTGCAACAAGTTAGTTTTTTAGAAATTAGACACTATTCTACACACTTTGAAAAAAAGAAGTTTTGATTTTAGATTAAATTTCAATAATTTATAGGGGGCACACATATATTTCACATTTTTGGGATGCATCCACTTACAAAATTCATTCAACAAAATACACATTATAAAATTACCTAAAAAAATATGGGATAAACCATATAGTGTTAGGTAACTTTTGACCAGAATGATTAAAGAATTTCAAAAAAAAAGTTAAAATTTAGGGGGTGCACACTTTGTACTATGCAATATTTCTTCTTAAAAAACAATACCACTTTCTATGGGCCCCTTTTTTGAGGGCATAAAACTAAACCATTTTGGGAATAAGTTAGTAGTTTAGAAACTAGATTCAAAGGACTACTACTTTATTTATTATCATATCTTAAAATTTTGAGCATAACTATCTTCAAATTCTTGTCAAAGCTCACAAATTGCTGATTTCATAAGAAAAAAAAAAGTGGCCACTTATACCATCCTTTTGGAATGACAATTTTGTGCACTTGCCCATATTAGGCCAAGAACTTTGGGAAGTTGTCGAGGCTACCAAAAACTCTAGATCATTATTGGTTGTAATCAATTACAAGTTCTTGACACTTAATCCAAAGAAAACCACCCATGAGGAACCAGGAAATTTTTGACCAATAACACTCTATAACACTATTTATAAAATCTTTTCAAAATTCTTGGCTAGTAAACTTAGAAATTATAACCTAGACTTATTTCAGAATAGTAAACAAGTTTTGTTCTAAATAGATCAATTCTAGAAGGCATTATCATTATTAAAGAAGTAGTTTATTTAGCTCAGTCTAACAAAGAAACATAATTGATAATGAAGTTAGATATTCAAAAGGAATGTGACAAAGTTGATTGAAAATTCTTATGCAAACCACTTAAAGCATTTGGCTTTTACCATCAATGGATAAACTTAATATTCAACTACATCTCCTCTCCCAAAATATCTTTATTAGTTAATGAAACACCAGAAGGGTTGTTTGGATTATTAGGAGGAATAAGGCAAGGGGATCCCATCTTACCATTTCTTTTTATTATTATGGTTGAAGCCTTTGCTAGAGAAATTAAAGAAGCAAAAAGGGTCAGCATGACTAAAGGGATACAAACAACTGAAGATATTCCTAACGTAACCCACCAACAATTTATGGATGATACAATTCTCCCTAGAGAAACTACAATAGAGGAATCATGATGATTCAAGCACATTATAAGAACCTACATGAAAGCATCAAGACAAAAAAATAATGCAAACAAATTAGAAATCTTCTTCCTAAATATAAACACAAACTGATGGGGACACAACCCAAACACATAATAGACACAACAGGAAAAGGGAAATTGTATTAAATGTGAAAATAAGCTAGTATATTTAGTACAGAGAAAATAGACTTCAAAATATGCCCTAAGGGCTTAAAATAGCACAAAATTGGAGATAATTTCTCCTTTTGGTACCTTCTCTCAAATTCCACTCTGAACTGCATTTTACAATGCCAAAAATGTCCTTAAATAGATCCCGGAGGGTTAAGGACTAGGAGTACATTCTAGAAAGTGCTAGTAGGCATCCACCGACCAAGTAGAAGGCTCTAGAAGCCATGTTAGAAGTTGGTGCAAATCTAGAAGAATCCAAAAATAGTAACCGAACTTCCAGGAGGCATAACTTTTGAACCGTAGCTCTGATTGACAAATCGTTTACATTTCTGGAAAGCTCTCGAAGTGCTCTATAGCCCTATGGACAAGGATTTCTTGTCCAACATTTTCAGCCCTTTTAGAGGTCATTTAATTCCCCTAACCTGACTTTAAAGCATTCTTAGGAGGTCTCCAAAAATTGAAAAACTGCGATAACTTTCAAATCGTGGGGCCTTTTGACCTGATTCTTTTTCTAAAATGCTCTAAATTACAATTACATTCATCTGGCCAATTTACACCTCCTAGTTCATCAAAATGATGGCTCAATTACATACTCCTATTTTTTTGGCATTTACATGTATCCCAAGGTGATTAAATACTCTATCTTAGAACACTGATAGTGGAACTATGAGAGTTGGAACCTTTATTTGACCCAAATAGGTATCCAAAAATGAAAACACATGAAACAAAAACTAAGTCTAAGTACATTGTTTTGGGTGACACAGGATTGCCCTTATACCTCTGGATGCTCCTGCATCAGACACCCAAGGTAGATTGAAAAGTGACCCTGTCACTTTATGAATGGTAGAGGAAATCCCAAATGGGAAACCTCAGCTGCTGAAATCCAAGTTGAGTCCTCTATCGGCCGTCCTTTCCACTTGACCAAATACTCTTCATACTACCTATTTCTGGTGCTCCTACTCACACGATGATCTAGAATGTCTTCTATCTCCTCCTTAGAAGCAGGAATTGGACATGGCTCCAACATCAGTTCCTCATCTGCACCATCATCATGATGCTGTGTTAAGTCTGCAATGTTGAAAATAGGAGAAATGTGAATAACATCTGGCAACTCCACCTCATATGCATTTCCTGAGTCATGTTTCTTCAAATTTTTGCAGGGGCCAAATTTCTTCATTTTTAGCTTGTTGTAAGTACCGGCTAGAAATATTTCTTTTCATAAGTGTACCATGACTAGATCCCCTACTTGGAATTCCTTATGTCTTCTCCTTTGATCAGCCCTAGCTTTATACTCTTGATTCATCTTGGTAATGTGTGCTTCAACCTCCTCATGTAGACGCTTGATATGTTTAGCAAATTCTTTAACTTTAGCACTTGTCCTCTCCCCTTGCTCTATCTTCCTCAATTATGGTGCAGTCTTTGGGCTACTTCCATATACAATGTGGAATGGTGATCTACCAGTACTCCTATTTACAGAGTTATTGTAAGAAAACTCAGCTTGTGGTAGAATCAAGTCCCACCCGTTGGGCTTATCCCCAACTAAACATCTCAGCAAATTGCCCAGACTTCTGTTTACCACTTCCATCTGGCCATCAGTCTATGGGTGATGTGTGGAACTGAATTTCAAGTCTATTCTCAACTTTTTCCACAATGTTCTCCAGAAATACCCCACAAATTTAGTGTCTCTATCAGAAACTATACTCCTTGGAAGACCATGTAGTCTTACCACCTCTCTGAAAAACAAGTTTGCAATATGGACAGTAGCATGAGTTTTGTGGCATGGAATGAAATGTGCTATTTTGGAGAACCTATCAACCACCACAAATACTAAGTCATTACCCCTTTGTGTCCTTGGCAATCCAAGAACAAAATCCATACTTATGTCCTCCCATGGCTTTGATGGAATAGGAAATCGATGATACAGTCCAGTATTGTGGCTAAATCCCTTGGCAACTTGACAAACCTAGCAACTTTGTACAAATTTCTTCACATCTTGTGAAATCTGAGGCCAAAAATAATGTTCTCTAAGAATGGAAATGGTCTTATCTCGCCCAAAATGTCCTGCCATCCCTCCACTGTGTTTCTTTTTAATCAAATTTTCCCTCATGGAACTCCTTGGAATGCATAATTGGCTACCCTTGAATAACATACGATCCTGAATCAAATAGTCTAACCACTTAGTTCTATCTACAACAACAGGCTCTTTAGAAGCTTTCCACGCTTCAGCAAAATCAAGATCTTCAGGGTATAGATTCCTGAGTTCATCAAACCCAACTACTTCAACCTGCATTACTGTAAGCAACAACTATCTCCTGCTTAGTGCATCTACAACCCTATTAGATTTTCCACTTCTATGTTTCAACACAAATGTATAGCTCTGCAAGAACTCTACCCACTTCATATGCCTTTGATTCAATTTACCTTGGCTATTTAGGTATTGTAATGCTTGATGATCAGTATACAAAACAAATTTCTTTGGCAACAAATAATGCCTCCATTTTTTTAAGGCTTGAACTATTGCATAGAACTCTTGATCATAAACAGAATACTTCTTTGCATCATTCAATTTTTCACTAAAATATGCAATAGGCTTACCTTCTTGGCTTAATATAGCCCCAATAGCACTGCCACTAGCATCACAATCCACCTGGAACACCTTTCTAAAATTTGGAAGTGCCAACATAGGTTGTTCTGTCACCTTCTTCTTCAGTAATTCAAAACTTCTCACAACTGCTGCAGTCCATTTGAACTCTTTTCTATCCCCTCTTATTGTGTCAGTTAGGGGTGCACATATGCCACTGAAATTCTTAATAAACTTCCTGTAAAAACTAACCAAACCATAAAATGATCTTACCTCAGTAGCAGACCTTGGAGTAGGCCATTCCAAGATGGCTTTTACCTTCTCTGGATCTATTTTGAGACCTTTAGGTGATATAACAAACCCCAAATAGACTAACTCCCTTTTTGCAAAGATACACTTCTTCAAATTAATTAACAATTTCTCTTCCCTTAACCTTTAAAGGATACTACAAATATGCAATAAATTTTCTTCCAAAGTCTTGCTAAAAATTAAAATATCATCCAAATAGACAATAACAAATTTTCCCAAGAACTTCTTAAGTACCTCATTCATAACCCGCATGAAGGTGCTTGGGGCATTTGTCAATCCAAAGGGCATGACTAACCACTCATAAAGACCCTCCTTGGTCTTGAAGGCCATTTTCCACTCATCTCCTTCTTGAATCTGTATCTGGTGATAACCACTCTTGAGATCGATCTTTGTGAAGTACTGAGCTCCACTCAAGTAGTCCATGAGATCATCCATTCTTGGCAAAGGAGGCTGATATTTGATGGTTATCCTATTTATAGCTCGAGAGTCTGTACACATCCTCCACTCTCCATCCTTCTTTGGTGCCAATACTACAAGTACTGCACATGGTCTCAGGCTCTCCCGGATCAAGCCCTTCCTCAATAGCTCCTGAACTTGTCTATTTAGCTCCTCTATTTCAGTAGGAGTCATCCTGTGAGCAGCCTTGTTAGGCAAACTAGCTCCTGGAATTAGATTGATCTGATGACTAATTTTCCATACTGGTGGCAATCCTTTTGGAACATTATCAGAGATAATATCTCCAAACTCACCTAGTAAATCTAAAACTTCAAGTGGTATTTCACTACTACCTTCTTTATCTTTCCTAGGAATCAAAGCATAGCACATACGTTGATGTTTCATTCCATCTAAAAACTTTCTTCCATCAACAAGACAAATCCTAGCACTACTACATACCTTTTCACCTTCCTTTTTCATGGGCTTCAGTTTGTGGTGAACTCCATCCTTTGTTAGAGAGTATGTGTTTGCATGACCATCATGTACTGCATGTCTATCAAACTACCATGGTCTACCCAACAATAGATGGCAAACATCCATTGGAATAACATCACAGAGAACTTCATCAAGGTAACTCCCAATTTTGAATTTCACGAGACATTGTTCACTTACCAGGACCTTATGATCATCTTTCACCCAAGCAATCTGATAGGGCTGGGGATATTTCTCCCTCTTGAGCTTCAGCTTAGAGACCATCTCCTCTGACACCAAGTTGTCAGTCCTACCACCATCAATGATCACATCACAACATTTTTCCTCACATTTGCACCTAGTATGGAATAAACTCCTCCTTTGTCCCGGTTCAATTTCACCACTTAGTAGGACCCTTTGATTTACCAAGGTCTCTCCTCTTTTTTCATCCTCTGAATGTGATGACTGTGCATCCTCATCCACATGAGCAACCCTAGCTTTACCCTCAGCTCTCCTATCTATCCTTCGTTGTCGTTGAGGGCATTCAAAGGCATGACGACCTTCTTCATTGCAATGGAAATAGGTATCATAGAAGCCTCCTCTTCCTTGTCCACGTCCTCTACCTCTTCCTCTCTGATTTCCAAAGTTTTGATCACGGAAGCGGTTGAAACCCTCATTCCTATGGTTCTTGCTAGTACCCACATCTTCATTTTTTTTTTGGGTTTTATTTTGGCCTCCAGATGACCTACCACTTCCCCTTCCTCCTTGACCATGCCCTCTTTGTCTCTCTTCAAACCTTTTATTCAACTTCTCTTCAACTCATAAGAAAAATTGGTATGCCTCTTCAACTTTGGTCATTCTTACCAGACTTAATTCCTCTTGGATGCAAGTTCACAACCCACTGATATAACGAGCAACCTTCTCCTTATTTGCTTCTGCATGCCCTACTCTATTCAAGAGTCTGTAAAACTCCTCTATATATTCTTGGACTGATCTTCCTTCTTGCTTTAACCCATGCATCTTCTTAAACAAATGAAGCTCATAGTCCACAGGAATGAACTGCTTCTTTAATTTGTCCACCATGCAATCCCACCTTGTGATCTTCTCCTTTCCTCTTCTGTTTCTTTCCAATTGAACCTCTTGCCACCAGATTTTGGCATGGCCTTTCAATTTGGCCTTTGCAAACTTAACCCTATTTGGGTCCCTAATATCCTCATACTCAAAGTATTATTCCAGTTCATTGATCCTGTCGATCAACTCATTTGGTTTCAGATTTCTTGAAAATACACCCACATCAATTGTAGGTCTTTTCCCAAATTTAGTAATGGACCTAAAAAGCCTTTTCTCTGCATGATTTAGAACTTCCCCTTCAAATTCCCCTTCTGGTCTAATTTCTTCTTCTTCATTGTCATCCTCACTGTCATGACCTGTGGCAACATTTGTTCCTCTACGGAGCTCCTCCTGTAATGCTTGTACCTACCTTTGGAGGGCTCTAATCTCCTTAGGATTAATAGCTCTGGCCCTTCCACCATGCTCTCTTCATGGAGGCATCTTCTTAACTAAAACCCACAACCACACAGTCCTGGTGCAAACTGCCTCATAGTCGGCGCTCTGTCTATACACTCATAAAAACCTGGCTCTGATACCACTTGATGGGGACACAACCCAAGCACAGAATGGACACAACAGGAAAAGGGAAATTGTATTAACTATGAAAATAAGCTAGTACATTCAGTACAGAGAAAATAGACTTCAAAACATGCCCTAAGGGCTTACAATAGCACAAAACTGGAGATAATTTCTCCTTTTGGTACCTCCTATCAAATTCCACTCTAAATTGGCTTTTACAATGCCAAAAATGTCCTTAAATAGACCCCGGAGGGTTAAGGACTAGGAGTACATTCTAGAAAGTGCTAGTAGGCATCCACCGACCAAGTAGAAGGCTCCAAAAGCCACGTTAGAAGTTGGTGCAAATCTAGAAGACTCCAAAAATGGTAACTAAACTTCCGGGAGGCATAACTTTTAAACCATAGCTCTGATTGATGAACTATTTACATTTCTGGAAAGCTCTTGAAGTGCTCTATAGCTCTATGGACAAGATTTGATTGTCCAACATTTTTTGGCCCTTTTCAAGGTCATTTAATGCCCCTAACCTAACTTTAAAGCATTCTTAGGAGGTCTCCAAAAACTTAAAAACTGCGATAACTTTCAAACTGTGGGGCCTTTTGACCTGACTCTTTTTTTGGAATGCTCTAAATTGCAATTACATTCATCTAGCCAATTTACACTTCCTAGTTTGCCAAAATGATGGCTCAATTACATATTCCTATGTTTTAAACATTTACACGTATTTCAAGGTGTTCAAATACTCTATCCTAGAACACTGATAGTGGAACTATGAGAGTTGGAACCTTTATTTGACCCAAATGGGTATCCAAAAATGAAAACACATGAAATAGAAACTAACTTTAAGTACATTTTTTTGGGTGACACAAGATTGCCCTTATACCTCTGGATGCTCCTGCATCACAAACATAGAAAACAACATATGTAACCTAATGGGCTACAAAAAAGGTACCTTCACTTATAAGCATTTAGGTATTTTATTAGGAAAAGGGACTAGGGAAAGAAAATCATGGAAACCAATAATTGAAAAACTAGATAGGAAAATAGATAGTTGGAAAGGAAAGTGGATCAACAAGGCAAGAAGAATTGCAATGATAAAATATGTACTATCAGCAATCCCTATGTACTGAATTTCTTATCTTCCTCTTCCAACAGGTACCAAAAAATAAATTAGAAAGTAAGCTAAGAAATTTATTTTGGCAAGGGATGAAAGAGAAAAAGAAATAAGAACTTATAAAATGAGAAAATATTTGTAAACCCAAACATTATGGAGGTCTTGGAATTAAAAATCTAAGTTGGCAAAATGAAGAATTAGGAGCTAAACTAGTGTGGAAGATGTACCAAGAGAAAGGATGAAAATGGGATAATATCCTATACTCCAAATACCTAAACTTTGTTGAACCTCTATCAATTTTTAGGACAATTAACCCCCCTACATGATCAAGAGTTGACCATTAATAAAAAAACAATCTTACTTGGGATATAGGAATAGGAGATGGTTCCTTATTTTGGGAATATTTGTGGAATGGACTCCCCTCATGGTATCTATGAATCTACTTAACAATAACCAAGAAAGACTCACTAACCAATGGGGAAAAAGCAAGTGATTATAAAACCAAAGTAAATGATAACATCTACAAGCGATGACAATGGAAATCACTTGAGGATACTCAATTAACTCAATATGAAAAATATATTTTTGAAGAAATTATAAAGAAGAGACAAAAAAATCATAGAGAAAGGAAAGATAGGTTAATATAGGGGGCATCAAAATATTGTAATTGCAATGTTAAAAAAGGTTATAACTACATCATTAAGTCCTAGAAATGGCAAGAATTTGAGATTTCATTAAATTTATGTTGGGATAAGGCATGCCTCCCTAAAGTGGGTATTTTATTATGGGCATCCCTTCAAAAAAGAATATTAATAATGGATCATTTTACTAAAATGGAATATGAAGGAGCATCTAGGTATGCCTTATGTGAACACGCATCAGAATCAATAGAACACTTATTATTTAACTATTCTTACACAAAATTATGTTGGTATTGGTTATGCAAAAAGTTAAATTGGCAAATAACACTTCCAAATACACTACTGGAGCACCTTAATATTTGGCCCAAAAATAGAAAGCAAAGAGTTTATAATAATCTTTGGCTCATATCCCCTTCAATCTTACTTTGGGAAATCTAAAAAGAAAGAAACAAAAGAATATTCTTTAACAAACCCACAAAGATCCCTTCCCTCCTCAACAAAGTGGAGGAAAGTATAATATAAGTCACAAACAATAATTTAAGGAATTATTATAAAGAAGAAGGAACATTCACAGACTGGGATGCAAAGATGTGTAATAACTAGACTAACCTCATTAACCCACCATTATTATAGTCTAAAGAAAATAAATTAGCTAGAATGGAATGCAAATGGGCCCCACCACCCCTAGGATGGAAAAAATTGAACTTTTATAGTTCCTCAAGAGGAACTCTGAGCAAAGAAGGATTAGGATGTACCCTATATTTGGATAAAGGCTCATGCCTTACAACTCGAGAAAAACCTCTAGGGAATATTTCTAATAACCCAGTAGATTTGGAAATTGTAAACGAAGCACTCAACATTTGCAAGGGTTTAAGGATACAAAAATCAATAATATAATGTGTTGGAAATAACAATAGGGAAAGTAAACTCTGAGGAGGGGGGGGGGGGGGGGTGAATCAGTACTTCAAAACTCTAACCATTAAAACATTCACCAAACATCCATCTCATAATTTGCATGTAAATTGAAATATCCATAGCATGAAAGAAATAAAACATGTGACACAAGATATTTAGTTACCCAAAAACCCTCCAATGAGAAGGTAAAAATGGGGTGGGGATGACAACCAAAAATCTTCACTATTGTAGTTGTAAAGTGTAGCCAATTAAGGTTACAATAAGTTTGATCATAAACCATCATCTACCCTGTGAAAGGTCTACCCTATTAAAGAACATCAACACCCTACTAAAAGTGTGCCTAGTTAAAGGACTTCAACTTACAATAAAGTAAGCACCATATTAAAGGATTTACAAAAGCTTGCTAGGACTACTTGGTTAAGAGATTTTCACTAATTCACCTATTAGAATTTTTCAGCCTTGATCCTTTAGTTAGCACTGCTCTGCTAGATATCTAATCACCTCTTTCCTGATGTATACTTGATCCTCCTAATCAGATGTATCACTTATGTCCTTTCTCTACTTTCATCTATTCTCTCTAATTGATTCTAGAATTCATATCTCACTCACAACTCCTTAGCTGCCATGAATGCTCTGTCTATGCATGCAAACCTCACTCTTCACACACAAACTCTTTTAGGGTTTTCTCTCCTTAAGAAGTCTTAGGTGACCTAAGGTTAGGTAGGAATCAATGACTGTGATTCACCCATTTTTCCACCTAATTCATTCCCTTTATCAGATTGGTTGCATGTATTGCATAGGGATGCTCAATGTAGATTTTTTTTAATCTTTTAGAATCATAAAACAATCCTTAAGTCAGTCCAAAAATGATTTACATAGGATTTTGTGCCATTAAAAAAAACTATGTTCAAAACTATTTACTCGGTACTTGAAGCCTCTGATGCTTGGCATTCACTACATCTTTAATGTTGTAACATCACTTTTGAATGAATCGACATCCACTATTGACTTGGCATCTGAATCGGTCGGTATGTATTAGCTTTCTTTTCACTAGAGTGACTTGGCACTAACTTTCTTCTTAGTACATATTGTATATTTTGATTTTCATGCATTATCTGACAACTTATGCTCGACATACACTACTTGGTCAGCATAGACTAAGTACTATTAAGTAATGACTTTAAGTGTATTGTCAGTCATATGTCAAAACCAAAATGAGATAAATAATCCCCCCCTTTGACATGATTGGAAAAAACACTTTGTTATGCATATATAACCTTAACTTATGAGCATAACTAAAATAATCTTTAATCTTTACTTAGCTCACATACAAAATTTCAAAATGTCAAAATTTTGCAAAAAATGATGACGTATCAGTCATACCTCAAAACTTCATGACTCCCTTGGAGTTGATTATTTGTTGCTATATCTAAATCTGATAATCCTATTGAGAAAATTTCTTGAGCTATTATCTTCCTTTGTTTCTGCATTTAGTCCCCCTTTGTGTATTTTCACTTGTTTGTCTCAATTCCCCCTTTTTCAATATCCCCCTTTTTTGACACTTATGTCATGGGCGGTATACTAATAGCGTGTTTGTCTAAAAATGTCTACTAAGCCCTCATGAGTAGAAATATGAGAATCTTTCTTCATCAGTGTTTCAGGGAAGGCTAGTTCCTTGTGTAACACCTCCATGTGTGGGGTCAACACAGATTGAATACTTATCAAGGTAGCCTGAGTGCTTTCATCTTTTGCATGTAATGCAACTAGCTGATCTTGAGTGGATAATAATTTGTGAAAGTGAGATTGGCTTTGACTAGGAGACAACTTAAGAATCTTACCTGTTATTTTTAGGTCTCCTTGCAGCTGGTCAGTGGCCCTCTAAACTTCTAGTGTGAATAAATTCATATCAAAAATTTTGTGTATAAAGAAAATATATTCTCTAACACCTTCTTTACACTCTCCATCTTGGTTTCTAATTTAACCTATCGTAGTGCAATGACACTAGAAATCATTTCATTGACCTTTGTACAAAAGATTCTTCTCAACTCAAGAAGTTCATTTGAATGAACACAGAGGTCAACAAAAATCCATTTATTTGGCTACTCCTATGTAACACAATTATAATCTACAAATCTCTACCAATAGAGAAAAAATTAGTGACTGAAATTGATTAACACACTAGAACTGTCTTTTATTGAATTTAGAAAACTACATTATACTTAAGAAAACTTCTATCTACTAGAATTTTACTCTCTACTAGCTTCTACAGTGCTTCTACAACTAATTCTCCTATTATTCCAACTCCTCCTCTACCATCTGATAACCTTTAGCCTTTTATCTCCATGCCAACTCGCTTGGCAAATCATCAAGATTCAGTGTTCAACTACCTTCTATGACTCTACAACTTCTTTCTTCATTTGTAACTATTTTTTGGCTGGTGTGTCCTTTTCATTTCTCCACGTATTCTTTCTCTTTTTGACTTTTCTAGTTGCAGCATTGTGAATAAGTCTTTCTTCCTTAAATGTGTTCCAAGTTGTGACATTGCACCTAACTATTTTCTTAACATTTTTGTGCCTTTGAAACTTATCCTCTAATTGTCTGCTTCATCATTGCAACACTATGAAAACTAGTCATGGCTTTACGGCTTATCCTCTAACTATCTATTTCATCATTGCGATGCTATGAACACTAGTTGCTGTATATGAGCAATGTTAGTATGCTAATAGAAACCAAATTTAAATAAAGCTTCTACAAACTAAACAAAATTCATAAACTTCAAGATAGACTAAGATGAGCTCTCAATTGAGAATATGAGCCATTAATGGACTCTCTCAATAAGAAGCTCTCTTGTTGAGTAGCTTTATCTAAATGGATAGGATGTATGCTCAATATGCTTCCAAAGGCTTCAATGGATGATTGTGGATTTTTTGTGTGGATAGATGGCTTTAGTATGGATTTGGCTCTCAAAATAGCATTATAACTTTACTTCATGGATTGTGTTATTTAGCAAAGGGGAAGGATCCAATTTATAGGCAAGAGGCTTGAGGGTTTGAGGGCTAAGATGCAAGGATGGGAAAAAGCTTATGGAGGGCTCAGATTGCATGAGAGGAGAGCACATGGATTGTGCTTCCTTATAGCCAATCAAGGAGTGACACATGTCACATGGTGAGAGGATGGAGGAAAGGGGAAAGATGAGTCAACAAATGAGGCTCAAGGGATAAAATCTTCATAAAGACCCTCATAATGACTTGTAAGAGCAATAAAAGGGCTTGTAAGAGTCATTTATGACCTAATGGACTTCATAAAGTTTTATGGTTGAGATATTTTGAGGGTGATGAGAGCAATTTCGACTTGGACTTGATTAGGAAGGTTTTAAGCTTGTTTAGGCTTGTGCAAATGATTAGAGGATGGATTAGGATGGTTTAGGATTAGCTTAGGGATAGGCAAGTGGATGGCATTTAATGAGGGTGGGTGAAGGAGGAGATATTTGTTAACTTTGGCTTGGGTTAGTAAGTTTTAACCTATGTTTAGGGAATGTGACAAGGTTAGGAAGGGATTAGGATTAAGTTTAAAGACATCTTCTAGAAGAGTCTAGACTTTGGATGAGGATAAAGACTTTCTAGAATAGTCTAGAATTTCCTAGGATGAGGATGAAGACTTTCTAGAAGAGTCTAGAACTTCTTAGGATGAGGATAAATTAGATTTTTAGGAAATAAATAAAGTTTTATTTATTTCAAGGGTTTGGGTTGAGAAGATATTTATTAAAACTTTTTTAATAAACATGAGGATTAATATTTAATCTTAATTAAATATTTTGAGTTGGGATTAGGGGTAGGAAATGATGGGATTAGCCTTTAATCGAAATTAAAGAAGGATTAGAAGATTTTGGAAGAGGTTATTGGTCTCAAGAAGATTGGCCAAGTTTTGGGCCAAAAATAAATTTTTTATTTATTTTAGGATTTTTGGTCAATTTATTAATTAAATAATTAATAAATAAGGAAATAATGTTTAAATAAGATTTAAACATTTTTGGGAGGGATTCCTTAATTAAATATTTTTAATTAAGATAAAGGGATTTAATGGCATAAAAATTAATTAATTAATTAATTAATAAATGATGATGTCATCAGGAATTTTTTAGAAAATAAAAATACTTTATTTTCTAAAGGTTTTTTAGGTGTCTACATTTTGCCCCTCTTTGATGTGTTGCTGCAAGTGGCATGACATCAAAGATAAGAAAATAAGATGCCCAAGGCTAGAGCAGAAGAGGAGAGAATGGACTGTGAGATGCCCCCTCAAGAAGGCAGCGGGGAGAGAAAGTGAGGCTCGATGGCTTCTTGAAAAGTACAAGAATCTCGGATGAGCAAGGAAACTCAGATTGGCAAAGAGAAGGGGCTGAATTAGCTCAAACTCTCACTATGGGAGAATGATAAAGGGAGAATTAGAGGCACAAGACGAAGCAAGCTTAAGATCTCAAGGATTGCAGAGGATGAAGGAGCAAAGCGCTATAAAAAGGAATCCAGGATAGGGAGATGGATGAGGGGATTATAAAAGCTGATGCAACAGGATTTCAAAGAGTTAGATTGGCGGAAGATGGGTTTCGGAGATCCCTAGGACTAGGATTGTGGATCTCGAAAGATGAGGCTTGGTGGATTGATTTGGATTGGTGGATCCCTAAGACTAGGATTGTGGATCCCTAAAGCTAAGAGTGATGAGTGATCCAAAGAGATACTGATGCATCAGCTGGGGTAGGAGAGACAAATGCTGGATATGGATGGGGGATAATGGAGATGAAGGAAAACCATTGAAGCTTTTTGAGCGGGGGGGATACTTCAAAGAGAAGTACCACCATGTAGTTGAGCACTAGATTTGCTATAGGACTGTTGGTTAATTGCCAAGGTTACCAAGAACATCAAGGCCTTTTCACCAACTGTCCAGAGGACTGACAAACTGACTCAAAACAAACACACAAGGATTGCCCCAGCATCACACATGAATCCTAGAGGAAGCAGCAAGAAAATGACACTGGAGAACCCACAAGAAGAAAAGAAAAACAAACGAAAGACATGATCAAGACCTTATGCTCTAATTGCCCCATTCGCAGCATACCATGATATAGAAGATTGTGGCAACCTTGAGGAGGGAACAAGGAGATTGCTTGGAAAAGATACTTCAAGACCCAAAAGGGAAGATCCCAAATCAAAAGAAAGCGAAAATCCAAAAGAGAACCGTTTGCCAATGAGATGGGTAGAACGAGGTACTAACGGACCAAGATCAAACATGAGGAAAGCTATATCCTGCAAGGACCTATCGGAGAGCACCTAAGCTGGTGGATTTGGATGAGTGATGCGTCTGGCAAGCTGAACTAAGAAAGATAACACTTTGGTGATAGGAAATCTAGCTAAAGGATGCATTGGAATAGCTAACCAAGATGTGTGATGGGTGTAAGATGCTGATCAAGGATGAACTGACACGAACGCTGGATAGATGAATTGGTACTAAGCTAAAGAGGATGTACAAGCTGACGGACCAAGATATTTACAAGCTGAAGCTGACCAAGATAGTTACAAGTAGGCAAAAGCTCAAGATGATAGGATAGCGGGATGGTTCGATGTTGTGCAAGATGTGAAAGCTAAGGGTGGGGTGATAGCAAAAGATATGGATTTGGCAGGATGCATCCAATGATGATGATGAGAGATTTTGTGACCAAGGATAGCTAGAGGAGCAGGATGAGATGGCTAGATAGGATGGTAGATAGCGAGGATTATGATGGATATAAAGAGATGACATTGGGTTTGCATGACGATAGCCTAGAGCTAGATACCAATGACAAGGGAGGATGGACAAGACAAGATCTCCAAGGAATATAGTGCCCCCAATCAGAAGATAACATGTGGAAGGAGGTCTTATGATGGATGTGATAGGATTGAAGCTAGGATGGAAAAAGCTGAAGGGGCTAGGGAGATGGATGATAGCTGAGATGATTGGCTGAAGCTACAGGAGATAAGTGGATGGTGTGAGATGGAAGATGGAGGGTGGAGGATAGGTGGATAGATTGGAAGATGGAGTTGGATGTCAAGAGATGACCAAAAGCATGAGGGTGATAGGCTAAGCTGGGGATGGAGGGATTACGCATGACGCTTGTTTGCCAAGTTTTCATCATGGTACTTGTCCAAGGCGCTTGAATTGCCAAGTTTTCACCAGTGGACGCTTTATTTTTCTTTTCTTTTTTGACTTTTTGACTTTGGACTTAGCTAGAATGATTTTGGCTTTCTTCAGCTATTTTGGCTTTTTGTGGATTTTTCACTGGCTGTTGGAATGTTCAATTTTGTTGCTAGCTGTTGGTACACCGGATGTATGATTTATGCAATAGATCAGATTAGATGGGGTTGATGGTAGGAGATGGAGGGATGAAAATGCTAGAAAGGAGCATGAGATGGGGATGCTTGCAAGAGCAACATTGGCACATGTTGGAACGAGTGTGAAAAGAGCATATGGGGGATAGATGGTAGATGCGGGCATGATGGAGGATTTGTGGAAGCGTGCTTGGGGATATAGGTGTTGGAGTTGAGGAAAGCCAACTCCGAAGACGCCAAGATCACCTGCATGCGAACCTGTCAAAGAGAAGCCATAGAAGGGAAGAGCATGGAGCATGGGCAAAAACCCTAAACGGACATGAGAACAAATTATGCAAACACAATAAGAAATGTATTTACAATAATGTGATGTTGTTCGATTCAAATACAATGAGAGAGAGCCCGAATATAAAGAGCTCATGGAAGCCTGTAGAACAAGCTGGAAGGTGGTATGAGATAAGTGTGACAACTAGAAGGGAACAAACTCTCGTGTTGTCAACAACTAACCACTACATGCATTAAATATAAAATATTAAATAAATGCATGACCTAAGTAAGCTTAAGCAATAGAATAAATAATTAAATATTAATTATTTACTCTAACACCCCCCCTTAAGTGCAACTTAGGGAAATGCCTTAAGCTCACAAAGCTAAGATGAATGCATAATGGGTCCCGGCAACGAGGCCATTTTAGGTACCCAAGTACAATGCAAGAAGAATGCAACCTCTGTAAGCGAGGAAAGAGAGAAAACCACATGGGAAAAACCCTCCCCCAAAAAGAGGTAAGAACCCAGTGAAGAACGGAAGAAGTCTCCAACTAGGGAAATTGTTCCCTAAAACAGGAACAAGAGGTGATCATGAAGAAGCAGCATTACTGAAGCATGAAGAGCCACAAATCTGCCAAACTGCTGATCTGAAGAAACCTCCATGGAAGAAGAAGGCACGAACTGAGCATGTCTATATGGTAGATGATCCATCTCACCGAAATGCATAGGTAGCCAGCCACTGCAATCGCCTTGTATATAGGATCAACCACTAAATACATAGTTCACACTATCGAACCATCGAACCAAGGATGCATTAGAACACAGCATAACCCCCCCTTAATGCAGACGAGGTGTGATGATAGGCAACTGAGAAGGTGAGCCAAAATCTCCTGCAAACGAACCAAGAACGAGGAAAGAGGAAAAGAAGTACAGACACCGATAAAGACACGGTCTAACTGACTCTACATGGGGCTAATGTCGTGGAAGTGACACTCACTTGACAAAGGGAGAATGCCTAAAACAACAAACAAATAATCCCCCCCATGGTGCTTTATGAAAATAGTGCAAGTACACCTGACTCAAAACAACGTTCATGACTCCCAGAATGCAAAAGTGATAGTTTATCTCAGTGCAAAATAGAAAGTGCTTCAAAAAGATAGCTACAATGATCAAAACTGAAAAAGAGCTGAACCAAAAGAAAGTACAGCCGAAAAGAAAGCAAACCATGCCAGGAAAACGATCCTCGGGCCTAAAACACTCAAAATATCCACCATAGAGCAAAAATGCCAAAACTATGATAGAAAGAGAAGAGGCCAAAAGCAAAGAAAAGGACTACATTTCTGAAGAGTACACAGAACCAGCTTTCCAGATATATAAATTTTTTAAAAAATTGACATGGGACGCAAAAGATATGCATGCCGGAGTCAAAAAGAGGTCTTCAGAATTTAACAGAACAAAAAGGCAATAACAAAGCATCAAAACCAAAAAATACCTGACCAAAATCTCCGTCTCAGAACTAGCTTTTTGGCGCTTCTTTCGGATCGGAAAAATACCTCCGTATGCAAGAGTTATGGCCAAAAAACCAAAGGTAGGTCCAAAAGCAATCTGGAGAGGTGCATGCAAGGGATGATGCAGCGCTGATGTCAGCAAGTCAGCCGATCAAATTTGATGGTTTGGTGGCCGTCGTAGCAAAAAAGAGTGCCACGTGGCATTGCCATGTGGCAGTACGGATGATGACGTGGCAGGGGCCACGTGGCACGCCTGCCACGTGTCAGTCACAGGATGCGGCAGAAGATGCCACGCGTCGCTGACTGTGCAGAGGCAGCTGCAGGGCAGCGGAGCTGGGAGGTGGTGGCCGCAGGCGGCAGAGCTACCGGCGGAGGTGGCGGATGCAGGATGAGCCGCCGACGGAGGGCGGCAGCCAGGAGGCGGTCGGGCCACGGTGGAGCGCGGGCGGTGCTGCCTGCTGTGGGCGCTGCGGGCTGCGCGTAGGTGGCGCGGTGGTGGCCCGGTGGTCGCCCGGCGGCGGCGCCCGAAAAAGATATATATTTTTTTTAAAAAATCCGTCGCTGCGTCCGTACGACCGTACAGCAGACTCCTGGAAGCCTCAAAAATTCACCAAAATTGCCCTGTCTCCAAAAATGACAAGTTTTATATGAATCCTGACTGCAAATGGCCTTCCAGATCCAATGGTGATGTCCGTTTGGTCCCAAAGTGCTCCGAAAAATCGCTGATCCCCTGATTTGAAGAAAAATTGCACAAACAAACTAGGGTTTGTGACTTCAAATCACGGCTTCAAAATTTCTTCAACGAAGCTGTAGCAGGAAGGCTCTGATACCATGTTGGAGTTGAGGAAAGCCAACTCCGAAGATGCCAAGATCACCTGCATGTGAACATGTCAAAGAGAAGCCATAGAAGGGAAGAGCATGGAGCATGGGCAAAAACCCTAAACGGACATGAGAGCAAATTATGCAAACACAATAAGAAATGTATTTACAATAATGTGATGTTGTTCGATTCAAATACAATGAGAGATAGCCCGAATATAAAGAGCTCATGGAAGCTTGTAGAACAAGCTGGAAGGTGGTAGAAGATAAGTGTGACAACTAGAAGGGAACAAACTCCCGTGTTGTCAACAACTAACCACTACATGCATTAAATATAAAATATTAAATAAATGCATGACCTAAGTAAGCTTAAGCAATAGAATAAATAATTAAATATTAATTATGTACTCTAACAATAGGCACCCAAGATGGAGTTAGGAGATGGGGGAAATGAGTCACTAGATGGGGGATTAGCAATGGTGGATGCCATTATGCATTGGGTTTCAACTTTTTTCTTGGGGATCCACATGGTTTTGGATTTTATTTTCATAGGCTTTTCCATTGTTTTGCATTCTTTGATTGGATTTTGCCTTTTTGGAGTATGTCTTTTAGAATAGACATATGATTGCCTAGGATGTGGATTTTTAGCTTTATGCATTTTGAAGTTGGCATTCACATTGCTGTGGTAAGCTTTGGGAAGATGGTTAGGAGAAGCTTTGTGAGATGGAGAGGATATGAAAGAGCATGTAGGGGGATGATGATGGATGATCTGCCCTGATATGTGCCTTTGTTGATCTTGCATAGAAATGGATGGAATAGGATTTTTATGATGGCTGATAGGAGGATGGAGGATGGTAGATTTTGGGACATAGGGACCCAAAATGGATTTAGCGGATGAAGGGGGGATATGGTAGGTTGTTTTGGGTTGCAAAGATGGTGGAGGGGGGATGACATAAGATTTCTTGAAGGAGTGATGGGAGGCTGGCATGGTGGGCTTGGAGATAGGCTTGGTTTTGGGGTGTGGTGTACCAACACCTTTAGATGGTGAGCCTTTGGATACATATCCAAGACCATGAAATCCTAGATTTTTTTGTGCAATAATAGGCTCTCTGATTCCTTTCTCTTGTGGTCCTAAACCTTGACCTTGATAATGCCATCGATTGAGCATTTGAACAAGCTGAGGAAACTTTTTGCTTGCAGAAAATGGTAGAAGTGATTTATTAGGTGTATTGCAATGGGTAGATACTGTTCTTAATTCTTCTACTAAGAGAGGGCCACCATGGATGAATGTAAGTGAACCAAGAGGGTAGATTATAGATGGTGGAATAGCTTGGATAGGTGGTAAGATGGAAGCATGGAGCGGGGGAGATGGAAGGATAGGATCTTGATGTAGCTGGTGGGATGACAAGATATCTTGTAGTGGAGGAGATATGGCTCGAGGTTTTGGAGATGGAGGAGATGGTGACTGCACTATGGATGGAAGACATGGTACAATGATATCTTCATTTATGCTTTGGGGGATGTCAACATGCTTCTGGGCAGGATCTTGATAGGATTGGTTTGGAGTGGATGGTGCGATAGGAGGTGAAGGGATGGATTCTTCAAAGGCAACAGATGGATAGATGGGAGATTCAGTAGTGGAGATGGGTGAGTAGAAGATGGATGCATAAGGGTCATTAAGAGAGATTTGGGAAATGCTTGGAGGCAATGTGGATAGGATTTGGAGGGATTTGATAGGTGGTGGGATTTTGATGCTTGTGGGAAGTGGAAGGATTTTAAGCAATTTGATGGATGGTATGGTGATGATAGCTATGGGAGATGGAGGTGATATTATAGATGGGGAAGCTTCATCACTGACTACTTCACATGGTTGGATTAGATGACATGGCTTATCGACTGTTGGAGGCAACTTTTCTTGTATTTCCTCTAGGAGATTCCTTGGAGACTCGTGTGTCGAAGGTGGAGGTGGATTGACAGGAATAGATAGTGTGATGGGGGTGGAAGATTGGAAGCTTGGTTGATGGGGTGATGGAGGGGAAGCTGGAATATCGGATGGCATGACTAGATAGTTTGGAATAACTCTTGGATTTTGGGGGATGCTTGGGGGAATGTTTCTAAGGCTTTCAATATACCCGTCATAGTCAACAAGATTTTCATCATCATTGGAATAGGAGGTGGCGGGAGCAAGGACAATGTGACCAAACACATCATGATAGGATTGGTACTTCATGTTTTGATGATGAGTTTGATGGAGATGGGGTCTTGCATATGGATGAACACGAAAGCTCATGGTTGGATTTGGATTAAGCACAGATTTTGGATTAGCTGATGAAAGATTTCCTAGGGAGAGTCAAAGCTGTATGACAGACCTAAGGAGGATTGGCTGGAGATTTTTGGCTTTCTTGTGGGTGGAAGGCTTCAAGGGTATGCTATCAAAAAGTGAGAGTTTTGCTTTCCTATGTGCAGGATTCGTGGTGATTGTGTCAACTTAAGGATAGACTAGTGATCCTATGGCATGACATGAGATTGACCACTTGTGGATCCCAACCTTTAGCTCAAGGTGATGAGGGATACAAGTGACAAAGCTAGATTACCCTAGACAATGCTCTGTCAAAGGGATAACCTTGGTGAGATTAGTTGATTGGTAGGATTGATTGGATAGCAAAATCTAGCAAAGTGACAACAACTCTTTAAAGGCTTGGGTGATTTTGGATTGGGTTGCTAGCTGGCTGGGGGGATGATTTGGATGGACTTTGGATTTGGGATTGTTCTAAGGCAAAGAACTAGATAGATTCGGTTGCATTGGGGGAGCTTGGATGATTTTTTGATAAGGCAGTGACTATGCTAAGTATGCCTTGAGTTGGGAGATTTTTGCTTTTCTGGGATTTCGACCAAATTGGCAAACATTCATTCAAAAGCTATGAACAAACAAGCAGACAAAAGTTTTGAGCAAGCACGTCAAATACACCAACATCTTAGGAAGCTTTCTTCAAGGATGAAATTTTTTATAGCTAGGGAGTCCTCAATATACGCAAGGTACGTGAGGCCCAAATCCGTAGATGAAACCAAAAAGATGTCACACAGCCGAGAGGAGCGCTAACCCACTTCTCCTCTTTCACTTCTCAAGGGTATAAAGTTCCTTGAGGCTTAGCCCGAGTGACAAAATTTTGATCCCAAGAGAGGTGTCTTTGGATTCACCTCCCGATCTTTATACTCCACCAGAACGCTAGAGTTGAGGTCGTCCCAAGGGGTGATGAAATCCGCAAGCAGGCCTCCTAAAAAGTGTAAAACAAGACCACATACATGATCTTGGGCTTGAAAAGACACGCATTCATTCCAATTGATTATTTAAATTTTGTAAGCTATGATTGAAGACACTTGTGATTATGGCATACAATGTTCATTCCAATTTGATAGCGTCATTAGCATAATGAAAGTCGAGAGATCGTCAACATAAGAAATGTGAGCGCCATTGAAAATGCGTCAAAACCATGCGATGTTCATTGAGTTTTAGGCATTCAAGATTGAGTGTGAGTTTATTTTAAGCCCAAAATAAAGGTGTATGAGATTCGATTTCAAGCGCACGCCCAGAGGCCCTCCACGTCAAGATTTGTCCAATTTTTATGCCCAAATGAAGTGTGAGCGAGATTAATGTGCATTCAAGGAATTTTCTAACTTAGAAAAACCACTAAAAACCCAAGTGAGTAGAGTTTTATTTGCATGGAGCACTTAACACCCTCTTAGGTGGACCCATCCCCATAGATGGCATTGAGATTGCAACCAATGGTTAAATTGATGGGTGATTAAAGAGGGTGAGTCCAATGACAAACTCACTCAAAGCATTTTTATTTGTTTTTATAACTTAAAAGATTACAAAAAAGTAGATTCTTTTTATGCTCCAAAAGATGATTATTTGATCTATGGCATTCAAGATTGGATTTGTTGTTTTAATCATGCATTCATAAAAAAAAAAAAACTTTGATTTTAATCCATTGCACTCAAGAGTGATTTTAGCAACATGCATTCAAAGATAAGTGATTAAACATTCAAGTTTTTTCCTTTGAGCATTCAAGATTGAGATTTTGTGTGTTGTTTTAAGAACTTTGAAGTGCTTTGTTTTAACCTTAGATCATTCAAGATTGTTTTTGGACTCAAAAGTGAAAATGACTCTTTGGACTTTGCTTTTCATTCAAGATTTTGTGTTCTAGTTTGCATGTTTTAAGCCCAAAAATGATATTCCTAGATTGTTTTGATGCATGAAAACCCTAGGAAATATTCAAGATTTTGCAACAAGACATTTGTTTGGAACAAATAACAAAGCTTTTTAGGACAATTTTTTTGGCAACCATTTAGGACTCTTAGTTTTCATAAGATTTTTAAAAGAATTTTAAAATATTTGCAAATGAGTTTCATTTTATCCTTGATTGATGCTTTGAGTTTGATTTAGATTTTAGTGTGCACTTAGTCTTGATTTTGAACATTTTGAAATGGAAACTTGAAGTTCTTTTTAAATTCCCAAAAATGAAGTGTTCCTAACTTTGCATGAATGCATCTAAAACCTTGATGTTGCAAGGATGCAAATGATTAGATTGGTTTAGTTTCACTTGTTAAAAGATTTTTTTTTTGTGCAAATTTTTAATTTTTTAATAGATTTGAGTATGATTTGGGGGTTCATTTTAAGCACTAAAAAGAAGTGTGTATGATTTTGCTTCCTTAAAAAAAAATGGCCAAGATCTCCCACAAGAAGAAGAAGAAGAAGTAGATGGAATAAGAAGAATATAGATAAGAAGAGGAAGAAGAATTCCAAGTGCTTTGTCCACCTATAAGCTTGAAAAATCTGCAAATACTATGAGATAGACTATGAGTTCCTTTATCTTCTTCATGCTCATGTGGACCTACAAAACCAATTTATACAATCCTACCAATCACAAAAACAAGCAAAATTAGCCAAAATCAGCAAATGACATTCAAAACTTGACTAAAAAAGCTAATGAAGATGACCCATGCGGGGTCCCACCGGGCGTGCCAAAATGTATATGAGCAATGTTAGTATGCTAATAGAAACCAAATTTAAATAAAGCTTCTACAAACTAAACAAAATTCATAAACTTCAAGATAGACTAAGATGAGCTCTCAATTCAGAATATGAGCCATTAACGGACTCTCTCAATAAGAAGCTCTCTTGTTGAGTAGCTTTATCTAAATGGATAGGATGTATGCTCAATATGCTTCCAAAGGCTTCAATGGATGATTGTGGATTTTTGGTGTGGATAGATGGCTTTAGTATGGATTTGGCTCTCAAAATAGCATTATAACTTTACTTCATGGATTGTGTTATTTTGCAAAGGGGAAGGATCCAATTTATAGGCAAGAGGCTTGAGGGTTTGAGGGCTAAGATGCAAGGATGGGAAAAAGCTTATGGAGGGCTCAGATTGCATGAGAGGAGAGCACATGGATTGTGCTTCCTTATAGCCAATCAAGGAGTGACACATGTCACATGGTGAGAGGATGGAGGAAAGGGGAAAGATGAGTCAACAAAGGAGGCTCAAGGGATAAAATCTTCATAAAGACCCTCATAATGACTTGTAAGAGCAATAAAAGGGCTTGTAAGAGTCATTTATGACCTAATGGACTTCATAAAGTTTTATGGTTGAGATATTTTGAGGGTGATGAGAGCAATTTCGACTTGGACTTGATTAGGAAGGTTTTAAGCTTGTTTAGGCTTGTGCAAATGATTAGAGGATAGATTAGGATGGTTTAGGATTAGCTTAGGGATAGGCAAGTGGATGGCATTTAATGAGGGTGGGTGAAGGAGGAGATATTTGTTAACTTTGGCTTGGGTTAGTAAGTTTTAACCCATGTTTAGAGAATGTGACAAGGTTAGGAAGGGATTAGGATTAAGTTTAAAGACATCTTCTAGAAGAGTCTAGACTTTGGATGAGGATAAAGACTTTCTAGAATAGTCTAGAATTTCCTAGGATGAGGATGAAGACTTTCTAGAAGAGTCTAGAACTTCTTAGGATGAGGATAAATTAGATTTTTAGGAAATAAATAAAGTTTTATTTATTTCAAGTTTTTGGGTTGAGAAGATATTTATTAAAACTTTTTTAATAAACATAAGGATTAATATTTAATCTTAATTAAATATTTTGAGTTGGGATTAGGGGTAGGAAATAATGGGATTAGCCTTTAATCGAAATTAAAGAAGGATTAGAAGATTTTGGAAGAGGTTATTGGTCTCAAGAAGATTGGCCAAGTTTTGGGCCAAAAATAAATTTTTTATTTATTTTAGGATTTTTGGTCGATTTATTAATTAAATAATTAATAAATAAGGAAATAATGTTTAAATAAGATTTAAACGTTTTTGGGAGGGATTCCTTAATTAAATATTTTTAATTAAGATAAAGGGATTTAATGGCATAAAAATTAAATAATTAATTAAATAATTAATTAATTAATAAATGATGATGTCATCAAGAATTTTTTAGAAAATAAAAATACTTTATTTTCTAAAGGTTTTTTAGGTGTCTACAGTTGCAGTTTCACACCTCTTTTCCTGACTACTTACTCTACCTTGTGACCATGTGAATGTAGACTTGTGTGGCTTCACAGCTATTCTCCTTAACTGTCTTTTGACTATTGCAACCTTGAGAACAATGGTTTTCTTAAGTTACAACCTTGTGAAATTATTTCATTTCCTTTACTCATTGCTTCACTACTACTTTGTTGACTACACATCTTTTGTTCACGATAAAGAAAAATTGTCTATTATGCCTTTAGTCCTACCTTCATTTGCTTACTCCATAGTTAGTCATTGATAGTCATGACCATGTGCCAACCTTTATTTCCTTTAATCATGGCTTAATTATTTCTTTGTTGACTTAATATCTTTTTGTTCACAACAATGTGAGATGGTCTATTTTTCCTTTAGTCAATGCTTTGTTGTTGTTAGTTAGACTAAGCATTTCTTCATTGCAATAGAGTGAAATGGTTTGCTTTTTTGTTCATTGTTGCTTCTATATAGTTACATTTTGTTAACCACTAGCGGTTGTGATGATACTATCCACTATCTTTCCTTCCTTTGCAACTTTGATGGTTTCATTTGATGTTAGTTATTTCAAGTTGTGATCATTTGCTAAGCTTATTTTTTGACTATCTTGCTAGTTCACATGGTTATGGGATTATGTTGACTAATTGCCTGCGACCTCACAAATGTTGAATGAATGTAAGTTTTAAGACTCTGGTGACATATTCGATGGCCCTTTATTTGATGTTATCCACTCCTCGATCACAAGCATGAAAATGAACTAGGACTTGGAGTAAAACCCTAGGGTGCTCCAAACCATTCTCCCCCTCTACAAAAAGAGATTAAGCTATCTTAGTCGTCAGTAATTCTAGACTAATGCGTCATTCTTGAATTCTTCTTCATCGATCCATGTAGCTTCTACAATTGGTAACCCTTTTCATTGAACGAGATACTCCATGTATACTTGATTCCTTGTCATTTTCTTCACTCTAGAATCTAGTATTTTTTCTCCTATAGTTTCTAGTGAATTGGTATTTTGATCTCTTGGACGTGTTTTTGCATTTCCACTTTTTGAGTATCCTCTATAATCTAAAGCCCTTTATAGCCAATTAGGTCTTTCACATTAAAGATATGAGATAACCCTAACTCCTTTGTAAGTCAGCCTTATAAACATTCTATCCATATTTCTCCAAAATTCTACAGGGAACAATTCTTCTCATCTAAAATTTGCTAGGCATTCCTTTATATAACTTGGATTTATTCAGACGCACCAATACGAAGTCTCCAACCAGAAATTGCACATCCCTTCTTCCTTGATCCACTTCTTCCTTCAATTTTTGATTTGCTTCTATTGAAATTCTCTTAACTTGATCATGTATCTCTTTCATGGATTGAGAAAAATCCCCAACATGTCCACTAATTCATCCATGTTCTTTTATTTCTTTGAGTTCACAATCTCCTCTAGGGTGTCTTTCATAAACAATCTCAAACAAACTCTTACTAGTAGTCCTGTTGATACTATCATAGTAAGAAAACTCTACCTATGATATAAATTGATCCCAATTCTACCCATATTCCTTTATTAGAAATCTAAGAAGATTTCCAAGTACTTTGTTTCTCACTTTAGTTTGAACATTAGTCTGAGGATGGTAAGCAGAGCTGTGGGACAAATTTGTTTTCAATCTCCTCCATAATGTTTTCTAGAAATGACCCATGAATTTGACATCTCTATCAGGCACTATATTGACTAGTAATCCATGAATCCTAACTACTTTTTTCAGAAAAAAATGTGCTATGTATCTTGCATCATGAGATGTTTTACATGGGATGAAATGACTCATTTTACTGAATCTATCCACTACCACAAACACACTATCAAAACTAGTTTTAGCTCTTGGTAACCCCACAATGAAATCCATACTTAGACATTCTCAAGGTCTACCATGTATGGGTAATGGTTTATATAAACCAACATTTGATGAGGTTCCTATTGCTTTCTTACAAATGACACATTGTTCAACATACTTTCTTACATATCTCTACATCCTAGGCCATTAATAATATCTACTTACAAGCTCTAGGGTTTTGTTCAATCCAAAGTGTCCACTCAAACATCCATTATGTTTCTCTTAGATACGGTTCTCTCTCACTGAACCTTTTGGAACACAAAGCTAATTATCCTTAATCAATAGACCATTTTTCAATGTAAAATTAGCAAACTCACTATGAAAATGATTCTCAAAAGATGAGCACACCTTGTAAGCTTATGAGAAATCTTCATCTCTTGCATAGAGTTCTTTGAATTCCTCTATTCGAATGCTTTTCAATTGTATCTCTTGTACTACTAGCAATATTTTGCTTAATGCATCTACTACATTGTTATTGATACCTTTCTTGTGCTTAATGGTGAAATTATAGGACTACAAAAATTCCATCCATTTAATGTGCCTCAAACTTAGCTTCTCCTATGAATTAATAAATCTTAAGGCTTGATTGTTTATAAAGACCACAAATGTGAGGATTAAACCTCAAATAGAAATAAAAATTACATGCAAATATAAACAATATCAAAAAATAAGAGATCACATAGAAAAGAACACAAGACACCAAGATTTAACGCGGTTCACCCAAACCCTAGGCTATGTCCACCAAATAGAAAGTTTGATATTATTACTATCCAGTGATTACAACCTAATTACAATCTATAATCCCTTACAACTCAATACCACTATAATAACCAATTTTTGCATCACTCACAATGAAACAATCCCTAACCCTAAGCCCTTTTATACAAGTATTTTTGTTTCTTTTTAGGGTTACAACATGTCAGCCATAAATTAGCTAATACTAGCCCAAACTTTAGTGGCAAATCAGTGAATAGTACCAAATTTTTTTTTGGTGTGATGCCTCAAACCCCAAAGAATTTATGAAGTATGTACAACACTTCCTTGATCAATCACCACAAACTAACAATCTCTCACTTGGGAACTAATTAGACTCTTCACTAGACAACAATCTCCCACTTGGAGACTGATTTTGTAGAGATACCACTACCACATGGGGCTCCCAATGGATCAAACCACCTTGGACTCTGTTGTTCTTTTATTCTTGTTCAGTCTAGAAGACCAACCAAAGTTGAAGACGAATTCAACTTCTCCCTTGTCACTACCTTTGTAAACATATCTGTGAGATTGTCATCTATATGTATCTTACCAAGCTTTGACTATCCATCATCCAAAACTGACCGAATGAAATGGTACCGCAACTAAAAGTGTTTAGTCTTTGAATGTAGAGCTCGATTCTTTGGAAGATGAATGTCACTCTCACTATCTATAAACAAATAATTATCCCTCTAAGGGTGTCCCATTTCTTCCAAGAAGAACTGAAGCCATATCATCTCCTTGGCTACCTTTGTAGTGGATACAGCATGAACCTTCTGTAACCTAGAAACCTAGCTCACCGCTGCCCCATCAATAGTATATACATAACCTATAGTACTCTATCTGGTATCAATATCTCTTGCCAAATCTGAGTCAACATAGCCCTATAAGTGAGTAGTAGAGCCCCCAAAGTGTAAACACTTACTGGATGTTCCTCCCATATATCTTAGAATCCATTTTACTACATTCCAATGCTCAATTCCTAGATGACTCATATATCTGCTAATGACTCCCACTACATGTGCAATATTGAGCCTTGTATAGACCATATCATACATCAAGATTCCTATAGCTGAAGCATAGGGTACCTTGGACATCTTATCCTCCTCTTCTTATGTATTAGGTCACATCTCCTTAGTCAACTTCAAATGACCAGGTAAAGGTGTGTTGACAATTTTAGCATTCTCCATAGAGAAATGTTGCGAAACCTTCTCAACATAATTAGCCTAAGATAGTACCAATTTCCTACTCTTCCTATCTCTACAAATCTTCATACCAAGGATTTGTTTTTCTACCCCCAAATCCTTCATAGAAAATGCATCTACTAACTAGCGTTTAAGCCCCTTTAATGTGATCCATGTTAGACCCAACTACAAGCATATCATCAACATATAAACATAAAATAATGTAGTTTTTATCATCCAACCTCTTAAAATAGAGACAATAATCTGAATCGTGCCTACTATATCCATGCTCATGCATAAAACTATCAAATTTTAGATACCATTCCCAAGGTGCTTGCTTCAAGCCATATAAACTTTTCTTCAATCTGCACACTAAGTTCTCCTTACCTTTGACCTCAAAGTCCTATGGATATGCCATATATAACTCTTCATCCAAATCACCATGAAGGAAGGTTGTTTTAACATCAAGCTACTCTAAATGCAAATCTTCAGTAGCCACGATACTTAAAATAGTGTGAATAGAAGTCATCTAAACAACAAGAGAAAATATCTAATCAAAATCAATTCCCTTTTTCTGTGCAAATCCTTTTACCACTAACTTGAATTTAAATCTTTTTTTACCTCCATCCTCTTCTTTTAACCTATAAACCCATTTATTCTGTAAATCCCTTTTACCTATAGACAACTTGCGTAAATCTCAAGTCTTATTTTTCAGCAAAGAGTCCATTTTTTCTTTCATGGTAGAATCCCACCGAATCTTAGTATCCACCTAGATAATTTCATCATAACAGTCAGGTTCACCAACATCTGTTAGTAAAATAGAATACAAAGAGGGAGAAAATATTTTTGGAGGTCTAATTAGCCTTGTTGACCATCTAACATTCACTGGTGTGGGTGGTATTTGTTGTTGCAATTATTGCACATCATGAGGAATGGCTGGAACATCATCATTTGCAGTATCATCCAGCACTACATAATCATCTTTTTTCTTCTCATGTTGCTGCAATAGATCTTTGTACAACACTTTCTCACTAAAAATGACATCCCTGCTTCTTACAATTTTATGACTTTCAAAATTCCAAAGCCTATAGCCAATTCATCAATGCCATATCCAAAAAATACACATTTCTTTGACTTAGCTTCTAGCTTGGTTCTATTTTCAGAATCTATATGAGCAAAACCTTCACAACCAAAGGTCTTGAGAAAAGAATAACTCACCTTCTTACCAGTCCATTCTTCCTCTAGAATACCACAACCCAAAGGAGTAGAGGGACTTCTATTAACCAAATATAAAACAATATTGATAGCCTCCACCCACATGTGTAAAGCAACCAAACATGCAACCTCATGCTCCTTGCATGCTCCATTATAGTCATGTTCATGCGTTCAACCCCTCCATTTTCTTGTGGAGTCCTTGGAACAATTTTCTATCTACAAACACCATTAGTTGAGTAATGATCTCCAAATTCATGACTACAATACTCACGAACATTATCAAATCTGAGACATTTTAATTTCTTACTCTTCTCATTTTCAACCAAACATTTTCATTTCCTAAAAGTTTGAAATACATCATATTTCTGTCTAAGGAAATAAACTCATACTTTTCTAGTTGCATCATCACTAAATGTAACATAATCATGAGAGCCACTGAGGGAAGATACCTAAGCTAGTCCCCATACATCTGTATGGACATGCTCTAATTTCTCCATTTTATTTTCCTTCCTAGTCTTCACAAAACTCTCACTCTTTTGTTTTCGATACACACAACTTTCACAAAAATCCATATTAACACATTTCAGACCTGGTAAAACTTTCTTTGAATGAATTACTTTCATATCTTTCTCACTCATGTGCCCAACTCTGTTGTGCCACAATGTTGTATTAGAATCTACAACAATTATTTGTTCTCCCTGCTCAACTGCAGCAATTGTTCCTGAACATTCATTTTTCTTTGAAAGAAGTAAAGTAGAAGGAACAATATGACCTATACATAGATATAAGGTGCCTACTTTCACACCTTTTGCTACTATAAGGGAACCTTTTGAAACCTTCCAATTTTTCTCATTAAAAGTAACCACACAACCCTCATCACCAAGTTGCCCTACTAAAATTAAATTTCTACTTAGCCTTGGAAAATGTCTTACTTCATGTAGTAGCCAATGATTCCCATTCTACAACTTAATCTTAACTTTTCCCTTTCCAAAAATTTGACAGGGTTCATTATCCCCTAAATAAACAAGCCCAAAATCCCTTTGGATATAATCAATGAAATAACCTCTATGAGGTGTAGCATGAAATGTAGAACCAAAATCTAAAACCTCTAAATCATCAACAATTTCTAAAGATAGAAGTAAAGCATCCTCTTCAGATTTTTTACTTACCACAGTTGCCTCCTTGTCTCCATCTGGTTTATCTCCTTCATTTTTCTTTTGACTCCAACGATTTTTCTTTTTATGCCCTATTTCACCATAGTACCAGGAGGTGTTCAGTCCTCTCAGTTGAGACCTCCTCCCTTTTGACTTTCCTCTTGATTTTTCATGTTTTTTTAGAATTACTTCCTCTCTCAATCGTTCTACCTTGAATTTGTGCGTTCAAAGCACTTCTAGGTGTAGATCCGCCTGAAGATTTCCTATGATTTTCCTCACTCAAAATAACACTGATCACATCATCATATTTTAAAGTATTAGATCTAGGAACAAAATTACTCATAGCCATTACCAAGCTATTCTAGCTTTTAGGAAAAGAACATAAAATCAAGAGAGCCCTAATTCTTTCATCAAAATTGATACCCATAGAAGATAACTAACTAGTAATAGTATTAAACTCTTTAAATGATCTGCAAAAAATCCTCCTTCGACCATTTTCATATTAAATAAATGCTTCATGAGAAATACCTTGTTTGAAGCGGAGGGCTTTTCGTACAATTTCACTAGGGTTTGCATCAACTCTTATGTCATCTTTGTTGTTGTAATGTTAAATGTCACTGATGGTTCCAAGCATAATCAGATGCTTCCAAGTGCCTTTTTGTCTAAAATCGCCTAGTCCTCATCTGACATAGTTCCCTATTTCTTGGATTTTCCTTCTAATGGCTTCCATAAGTCCTAATAAAGATAGTCTTCCATTTGCATCTTCCATAACTAAAAGTTCTACCCATTAAACTTGTCAACCCTCAGTTTACCCTCATCTACCATCACTCCCACTTAACCATGAGACTTTCCTATAGAGGATAACTAAAAAACAACCTAGCTCTGATACAACTTGTTAGGATTAAACCTCAGACATAAATAAAAATTACATGCAAATATAAACAATATCAAAAAATAATAGATCACACAGAAAAGAACACAAGACACCAAGATTTAATGTGGTTCACCCAAACCCTGGGCTATGTCCACCAAACAACAAGTTAGATATTATTACGATCCAATGATTACAACCCGATTACTATCTGCAATCCCTTACAACTCAATACCGCCACAAGAATCAATTTTTGCATCACTCACAATGAAACAATCCCTAACCCTAAGCCCTTTTATACAAGTATTTTTGGTACTTTTAGGGTTACAACATGTTGGCCATAAATTGGTGAATACTAGCCCAAACTTTAGTTGCAAATTGCTGAATAGTACCAAAAGAAAATTTTGGGGTGATGCCTCAAACCCCTAAGAATTTATTAAGTATGTATAGTACTTCCTTGATTATCCATCACAAACTAACAACAAATTCCTTTGGAAACAAATCATGTCTCCATTTTCTGATTGCTTGCACAAATGCATATAATTCAAGATCATGGGAAGAATATCTTGATTTGGCTTCATTCAATCTTTCACTAAAAAATGCAACAGGTCTTCCTTCTTGACTTAAGAGTGCTCCAACAGTAATGTTGCTTGCATCACACTTTACTATAAATTTATTCTCAAAGATAGGTAGTGCCAAGATTGGTTTAGTAGCTACCTCTTTCTTCTTTCTTTCACATCCTTCTTATGCCCTTTTTGTCCACACAAACTTTGTCTCCATTCCTCCTTTGATAGTGTCCATAATAGGAGCACATATCTAACTTAAGTTTCTAATGAAATTCCTATAAAAGTGTGCCAATCCATGAAAACTTATGATAGTTGTACCTATCTTTGGTGTAGGCTAAGTTAGTATTGCTTTGACCTTGTTTTCATCCATCTTCAACTTACCCTACGATATGACAAATCCAAGATAGACTAGTTCTTCTATCATGAATTCACATTTTTCAACATTTATGGTTAGTTTCTCTTCTTGCAATATTCTCAAGACAATTTCCAAATGTCTAAGATGTTCTTCCTTGCTCTTACTATAAACCATAATATCATCTAGGTAAACTACCACAAAATTACTAATGTAATGCTTCAACACTTCATTCATCAATCTCATAAATGTGCTTGGTGTATTTGAGAGACCAAATGGCATGAGTATCCATTCATATAACCCTTCAATGGTTTTGAATGTTGTCTTCCACTCATCACCTTCTTTCATTCTCATTTGGTAGTAACCAATCTTCAAATCTATTTTAGAGAAGTACCATCCACTGCCTAGATATTTCATTAAATCTTCTATTCTAGGAATAAGAAACCTATATCTCATGGTTATCTTATTTATAGCCCTAGAATCAGTACAAAGTCTCCACTTACCTCCTTTCTTTGGTGCTAGTACAAATGGTACTACACATGGCTGATGCTCTCCTTGATCAATCCTTGATCTAATAGTTCTTGAATCTGTTTAGCAATCTCCTTGTTCTATTGTGGAGTCATCTTATAATCAGCTTTGTTTGGCAATGAAGCTTCTAGCACAAATTCTATCTAATGACTTACTTTTCTATGTGGGACTAGTATGGATGGTGTACCATCATTGATGATATCCCTGAATTGATCTAAAACAACTTGGACCTCCTTTGGCAAAACACTGGGTTTCTTCACCTCTTCTTCTTTGGGCTTCAGCATGATAGCAAACCAAATTTCTTCTTCTTTTAAGTCCTTTAAGAACTCCTTCCCACTCATCAAAAGTGTTTTTGCAATAGCCTTCTCTATCATCTCTTCCTCCACTATGGATTGTATCCTATAAGTGACTCCACCCTTCTTAAAAGAATACTTATTTGCCTTTGCATGATGTACTATCTCTCTATCATATTGCCAAGGCCTTCCTAACAATAGATGACAAGCATCCATGGGGAGTACATCACATAGAAATTTTTCTTAATACTTCCCAATAGTGATGTCTTCCCATACTTGTTCATTTACCAGGATGTTCTACCCTTTATTCAACTAGGTCACTCTGTAAGGACTCACATGTGGCATTTTTGCTAATCCAAGCTTCTAGACTACTTCCTCTGACATGACATTGTTAGTAGACCCTTATTATTTAATAACCTTACACACCTTGCCAAATATTTTTCAAGTGGTTCTAAACAATGCTCTTCTCTACGTAGGTTCCTCCTTTATAGGTTCTCTTACTAAGACTCTCCTCAACATGATATTCTCACCTTTTTCTACATGAAGATCCACCTCTCCTTCTCTAGGATAGTTCTCTTCTTGGATGTAATTGATCTTCTTCTCTCCATGAGATGATGTTGATGCTTTCCTTCGACATCTATAAGTAGGGTGCCCCAACTTGCCATAGTTGTAACATTTCATATTGCTGAAGTGTGAGCCTTTGATGTTGTTGTTGTCATTTCTACCTCTGCTACCATTGTTAGATCCTCTTCCTCTATTTGATCCACCTCTCTAACTATTTTTGTAGTTTTCTCATTCCATTTGGAATCACTATAGTTTCTTTTCTCATTGGTCCTCCCACTAGAACCTCCTCTTGAACCTCCTCTAAAGTCTCTACCTCTGCCTCTATTCTTGGAACTTGAGTCCCTTTTTTTCCTCAACTTATCTTCCACTTTTCTAGCCATTTGAAAGAAGCTATGTAATGTGGTGAGACTAAACAAGATCAACTCATCTTGAATAGACAACTTAAGGCCATTTAGATACCTTTCCACATTGATGCTCTCTGTCTCATGTACCCTCGACCTTAGAGCCAAGTTTGGAAACTCTTGAGTGTAGGTATCCACATCAACGTCCTTCTATTTGAGATTTTTCCTCTCATAATCCTCTGGAAAATAGGTTTATTTTACCTTTTCCAACATAGTCTTCCAACTAGCTATTTTTGTTTCTTCCCTTCACTTTCTCTTTCTTCTTGTACAAACTTCCACCAAGTAAGTGCTTGTCCTTTCAATCCAGTTTTTATAAATCTCACTTTTTGTGCCTCTGTTGTCCCTTCACATTCAAAGTAATTTTCTATGTACTCTCAATCAACCTCAGTCTCCATCTTTCCATAGAATAATGAGACATTATCTAGGATCTTTCCTCCAAATTGCTTGAGGGTTGATGAATGGTTCTTCTTCACCAAGTGGAGGATCTAGCTCAGGTATTTCATCCTCTAAATCTGCATTCCCTTTACCTTTTGTAAGGTATTCATCTTCTTTTTCTTGGGCTACATATTCCATCTCCTCTATGGCCTCATCACGGATCCTGGTCTTCTCTTCTAGGAGTTTCTTTTGCTCATCTACTTCCTTAGCCAATTCAGCATTTGTCACCATTTTTTAAGACCCACTTGAATCTAGAATATACAACATGTACCACACAAGCCACAAATCTTAGGGCTTTCATACCAATCTTATGGGGAGGTCAACTTCTACCTTGAGTTCTACTCTCTTCTAGAACACCTTAGACTTACTATTGATCCCCTAGAATTACTACCTGACCCTAGTACTAGAGGAACTAATCTCTTCCCCTTCTCATGTCTTCCTATCCACTAAAAAGACTATCAAACCACCATTTCTCATGACTGATAAAAATAAATCATGCACTCTCCTCTCACTTCTTCTCTCTCTCTCTCTCTCTCTCTCTCTCTCTCTCTCTCTCTCTCTCTCTCTCTCTCTCTCTCTCTCTCTCTCTCTCTCTCTCTCTCTCTACAAATTTCCTAATTGAGACATGCCTTGCTCACCTAGGCCTTGCTTGAACTCAATGCTAGCTCCAACACACACAGAAATAGAAAAGAAAAGAACACATGCATAGGGCTACTCCTACATAACACAATTCTAATCTACTAAGCTCTACCAAAAGAGAAAAAAATACCAATTGAAATTGATTAGCACAATGGTACTATCTTTTATTAAATTCAAAAAATTATATTATACTCAAGAAAACTTCTACCTACTAGAATTTTACTCTCTACTAGCTTCTAGAATGCTTCTACAACTAATTATCCTATTCTTCTAACTCCTCCTCCACCATCCAAGAGCCTTCAACTTTTTATCTCCATGCTAGCTCACTCACCAGATCATCAAGATTTAGTGTTTAACCACCTTCTTTGACTCTATAACTTCTTTCTTCATTTGTAACTATTTCTTGGATGACATATCCTTTTCCTTTCTCCACATATTCTTTCTCTTTTTGACCACCTCGGCTGCAACATTGAGAACAAGTCTTTCTCACCTCATCACACTTCTTTCTTCCTTAACTGTGTTCCAAGTTACAACATTGTGCCTAGCCATCTTCTTAACACTTTTGTGCCTTCATAGCTTATCCTCTAACTGTATGCTTCATCGTTGTGATACTATGAACATTGGTCATGACTTTGCGGCTTATCCTCTAACTGTCTGCTTCATCATTGTGATGGTGTGAACATTAGTCATGCCTTCACATCTCTTTTTATGACTTCTTACTCTACCTTGCCACCATGCAAATTTAGACTTGCGCAACTTTGTACCTATTCTCCTTAACTGTCTCTTGACTCCTATGACCTTGCGAATGATGGTTTTCTTAAGTTGTGACCTTGCAAAATTGTTTCATTTCCTTTGGTTATTTCTTTTTTGACTTAAAATATTTTGTTCATGATGGATTGAAACTATCTATTATGCCTTTAGTCACACCTTCAATGACTTACTCCATGGTTAATCATTGATAGTTGCAACCATGTGCCAACCTTCATTTCCTTTGATTGTGACTTCACTATTACTAAATTGACTTAAGAGATTTTGTTCATCACAATGAAAAATGGTCAGTTCTACCTTTATTCATTGCTTCACTATTGTTAGTTAGAGTTGGCATTTCTTGATTGCGACAGAACAAAACGGTTTGTTTTGCTATTCATCATTGCTTTGCTACAGTTATGTTTCCTTAACCACTAGTGGTTGTGACAATGTGATCCACTATTTTTCCTTCCCTAGCAACTTTCATGGCTTCATATGTTAGTTATTTCAAGTTGCAATCACACGCTAAGCTTACTTTTTTACTATCTTGCCAATTTGCATGGTTATCAGATTATGTTTTCTAACTAGCTACCACCTTGTGGATGTCAAATGAAAGAAAGTTTGAAGTCTCTGGTGGTTTCTTTGATGGCCCTTTATTTGATGTGGTCCACTCCTCTATCACAAGCACAAAAATGAACTAGGACTTGGAGTAAAACCCTCCGGTGCTCTACACTAGATACTTTGTCAATCTCAATTGCACTTACTAATATAGGAGTAGTGAATAATTTTGCAACTTAAGTAGAATCCAATAATATCTTTTTCAAGTCTTCCTCTATCGAAGGATTGATGTTCTAAACTATGTTATCAAAAACATCCTTTATCTTTATTGTATCCTATTGACTTGCTTAGTCCACATGAGGAGGACTGACAATTGGCATATGTACCTCAGGTACATTCTGGTCTTATTTTTCTTCTTCTTTAGTTGTAGCCTCTTCATCTTCTTCCTTATTTGTGCCTCCCTCATGTCCATCCTTGAAAGATACATCCTTAGTAGTCTCTACTACCTCTTGATCATCATTTTCTTCACCAACCTCCTCAGGTGCTTGATCATTTGCCTTTTCTATTGTTAAGCCATATATGACTTTCCATATCTAGGTGCTCTATTTGACAACCTCTTCAATGTTATTCTATAAAATATTAAAGGCTCTATATTTTGGAGAAAATCTCCCCTTGTATTTGTTTATGGCCTTAGTCATTGATGACTTGTCCAAATTTGGCATTACTCTGGCTAGAGTAGTCTCCCTTATATTTCTTTAAGTTGTTAAACTATATTTCCACCTCTGCTCAACTCTATCATATAGACTTTTGGGTAATGACTTGGCAATCTCAATAGGAGTGTTCTTGAATGTGGCCATCATCTTATATATAGACTCTTCCACTTTATTCATGTCTAACTTTCCAAGTTTATAAAACTAAACATCTATGAACCTTGATAAATCTTCATTATTCTTAATATTGTCACACAAGTTGTCTAAATCAAAAGAGGGACTATGGCTTGCCACTTGGAATCAACTATTTTCATCTAATTCTATCCTCTTCTCATCTAACTTGGTTAGAGCTACATATTTTTTCCTTTGTTTCTTTTTAGGCTCACCCTCCTTTGTAGCTGCAATAGCTCTTTTTCCTTTAGGCTTCTCAACTTCTTGTGTCTTCTTTACAGTTGCCCTTGTGCTAGTCCTAGTAACAAGTATTGTTGGCTTCTATTGTGTAGGTTTCACAATTTTCTTTGGTTTACTCACTGTTGGCCCCTTAACTTTCCTCTTCTTATTTTCTATTAATTTAGGTGCTTCATTGGTACCTTCATCATGTTCTACTTCTTCCTGGTCCTCACCTTAACCTTGTGTAAGTGCAAGTGGGGCTTGGGTTGGTTGATCTTCATCATCATCATCATCGTCTTCTTCTTCTTCTTCCCCTTCACCAAATCTTTCCTTTAGCTCCTTTACAAGCTTGTTTTTCTTTCTTACCATAGAATTTGTCTTCAATTCTATTGTGAATCTTGACTTGGCTGCCTCATAATTTCCAAATGGGGTTGCACTCTTGTCTATTTATTTTGCCAACAGTGTTGTAAATTTTTTCGATGCCTCATCCATATTGATTTCATAGGGTAATGGCTTGAGCCATTTGACCCTTGGAATAGTTTCTTGTACATATGTATGATTAACATCAACTCAAAAACAAACATCATTATAATATTTCTCCACTAGTGATACTGGAATCCTCAGTCTCTATTTCATAGACTTCTTAAAGTCCTCAAAATAACTTTTCATTACTAACTCAAAGTTATCCCCAAGTTGCTATATGAACTCTCCAATATGAACTACAATAGACCTATTAGTCTTCCAAGTAACTTTTCCAAATGAAGGAAATGGGTTCTACACATAAAAGAATATACAAACTAGTAGTGAACAAAGTTTGCATTGTACACTCTTTATCTTTCTTATGGCCTCCAAGTTTTCTAATAATTTCTAGAGTTACAACTCAACAAGGTCATAAGTGTGGTCCTTCTTCACTATCTTGTAGCCTAAATCCATAATCATACAAGATATGTTGTTTAATCTACTAGATTGAAATAACTTGTAAGCAATTATTCTCAATGCAATTACAATTAGGGGATCAAAATTTTTGTTGATGGTCATTCCTCTTTTATTTCATACAACCCCTGTATTCTTCTCAATTATCTCCTTAGCATCACTTCACATGGTCTTAGGTATGTCTAGGGTAGGATACCTTGTTACTCGTTGGATCATCCTTTTTTTAATCCTAGTAGGGCCATTTTCCAACCATACAAAGTGATCATGTATTCTGCTAAGTATTATCTTAATCCATTCTATTTTGAATACATTTGGAGTTCTAGGGCTCGAGTTAACCCTTTTATCTCTACAATTTTGTTTTCCTCCTTCAACACTCCATCTACACATAGTTTTCCATAAAAATATCTAATTTCCATGTCTCCAATACTACCAACCTTACAAGTTTAGCAGCATCTAATATCATGCATCATCAAAACCTGTGGTGGTATCATCAATAATGCACTAGAAGGAGCTCCCTTGTATGTTATCTTAGGAATAGATCAGAAGGGTGGTTATTTAATCTCATTACTTATTAATTGAAAATTCAAAACCTCTTTTTTTCCCTTTCTAACAGTAGTAGAAGAGCTAGATGCCATTTTAAATAACTAGGGTTTGTGATAATCTAAACAACATAGCTCAGCACATGATAAATGCCTTAGGAATTTGATGATTGGCGAGGAATAGTTGCTGAATATAGTTCAAAAATGCTTGAATCTTTCTCCTCAATTCACCGTATTCTCTTCATGCTCTCTTTGATCTCGAATGAATGCAAATGAGTCAGATATTGACTATATAACCCTTAAAACTCGGCAATAAATGCTCAATGCTTACACAACTATAAGCTTAACTATCATAGAAATATCAACTCACTTAGATTACACATAATTTCTACCATGCTTGGCAACCACAGTGAGCTCAACCAATACTATCATCCTTAATAGCTTTGTATCAACTGAAATTTGTTTTCACTTGATAACAACTTGGAAACTTTTCATGCTTGGAAACAACATGAAAACTAAAAAAATTTATAAATTTCTTTCAAGTTATAACCAATATATTGTATCTTAATTCATCCATATATAATATTTTCAAAACCTAGATTCTTGGAACTAATGTAAAATATATCATTGAGATATCAATCCCACATACCTTTTGATTTCCTGGTTGGGGGTGATGTGATCACCTGATCCACTGGATGAAGTGATCTCATCTAAACTTCATGTGCTACAATTTTCATTTTTCTTCCATGTCTTAGTCATTTGCACTTTGATTTTCTCAACATCAACCTTCTCTTTTCCTTTATTGAATTCACTACTTGTTGTTTTTTATCTTGTTGGACAATTTAAGTTAATGTGACTAGTCTTCAAATAGTTAAAAAATGTAGTTCAACTCAACCATCTACTATAATCACTTCTCAAATGTTTCCTAATGCAATTCTTAGCAACATGTCCATACTCTTGAAAATAGTAACAACTATACCTTTTATTGTAATCCCAATTGTAGGACTTTCCATTGTGTTGTACCTTTGTCTACTTGTTAGATGTCCACTTGGCATTAGATCTACATTCATATGCTTTATGTCCATACTTTTGACATTTGTGGAAATATCCTTCAAATGTTTGTGTGCTTTAAGTCTTGGTCCTACATTCATGTGCTTGATGTCCTTGCTCATTGTACTAATGACGATTACCCATGAATTTCTACTTAGGGTTATGATTTGCATTGTTATTCCTACAAACATTTGTTGTATGACCTAACTTTCCACAATTATGAAAAGTGGGTTTGTAATTCTTGCCTTTTTTGTTTCTTTGTTCACCACTTTTAGATGATTCTCCTTCCTCAGTACTTGTGTATCCCAATCCATATCATTGTTAGATCTAGCAGATCTCATCAATTCCTCAAAGTATTTGATGGCTTCACTAAGTTTGTTGAAACTTTCAACAAAATATTTTTCTCTTCTTAGTTCATTCCTCAATTGTTCATTCATTCTATAACTTCAAGGTTGTGAACTCAATGTCCTTTTCAATTCAAATCATGATTGGTAATCATCGCTGGATTCATTATTTCTAGTTGCATGTTAGCAATCCTTTGTACCTCTGATGTCTTCTCTTTCAATCTATTGGTTAGTGTCCTTTTATCATCTTCAATCATGACTTTGTCTTCCTCAACTTTTTTTTCTACTCGGTCACCTCACATAGAAATATTGATTGGACTTCTTATTCTATCTTAATATTTCTAAACTCTTTAATTAGGGCACCATTCTTTTCCATTAGATCTACAATTGTTGCATTAAACTCACTTGAGTTTCCATCTACAAACAATTCGGTAGTGTCTTCCTCTTGGTAAAGTGTGTCATTTTACTCAATAGTTATCTCCTTCCTTCTCTTTAATGAATACTTCAACTCATCTCTTCCTTCATTGAGTTGGTGCAGGGCAGCTAGATTTCAATCTTCTGGTTCTCAATGACTTTTTCCAACTTGTAGACTTCCATCTTCAAGATCTTTCCTCAAAGTTGCAAAGCTTTCCTTTCTAAAGAACAAGGCTCTGATACCAATTATTGGAAATGACAATAAGGAAAGTAAACTTCTAGGGGGGGGTGGTTGGGGGTTGGGGGGGGGGGGAGGGGTGAATCAATACTTCAAAACCCTAACCATTAAATCATTCACCACACATCCATCTCATAATTTGCATGTAAATTAAAATTCCAAAGTAAACATATTCATCCATAACATGAAATAAATAACACATATGGCACAAGATATTTGGTTACCCAGAAACCCTCTAATGAGAAGGTAAAAGTAGGGTGGGCATGATGCCTCCAAATCTTCACTATTGTAGTTGTAAAGTGTAGCTAATTAAGGTTACAATAAGTTTGATCATAAACTATGATCTAACCTATGAAAGGTCTTCCCTGTTAAACACTTACAAGGATTATTAGGTCTCACCCTATTAAATGATTTTAACACCCTGCTAAAAGTGTGCCTGGTTAAAGGAATTCAACTTACAATACAGTAAGCACCCTATTAAAGGATTTTAAAAAGCCTACTAGGACTACTCAATTAAGATATTTTCACTTATTCACTTATTAGAATGTTTCAGCCTTGATCCTTCAGTTAGTACTGGTCTACTAGATATCAAATCACCTCTTTCTTGATGTATAATTGATCCTCTTGATTAGATGTATCACTTTTGTCCTTTCTCTGCTTTCCTCTATTCTCTCTGACTGATTATGCAATTCATATCTCACTCACAACTCCTTAGTCACCATGAATGCTTTGTTTTCACATGCAAACCTCTCTCTTCACACACGAAATCTTTTAAGGTTTTCCTTCCTTAAGAAGACTTAGGTGACCTAAGGTTAGGTAGGAATCAACGATTATGATTCACCATTTTATTGCTTAATTCATCCCTTTATCTACTTGGTTGCATGTATAGCATAGGGATCCTCAATTTAGACTCATTATGATCTTCTAGAATCATAAAAAAATCCTTAATTTGGCCCAAAAATGATTAACATAGGAGTTTGTGCCATTACAAACAACTATGTTCAAAAATATTTACTCAACACTTGAAACCTCTGATGTTTGACATCCACTATATCTTCAATGCTATAATACATCTTCTAAATGACTCGGCATCCACTATTCACTCAGCATCTAAATCACTCAACATGTATTAGCTTTCTCATCATTGGAGTGACTTGGCACTAATTGTCTTCTCGGCACATACTGTTGCTCAACACATACTATATGTTTTGCTCAGAATGCATTTCTAACAACTTGTGCTCGACATACACTACTTGGTTAGCATGCACTAAGTATTGTTAAGTAATGACTTTAAGTGTATTGTCAGTCATATGTCAAGTCCAAAATGAGATTAATAGAAGGAGATTCAAAAATTATTTTAAATGTTATTAGAAAAGAAAGTACACCTAACAAAAAATTGCAGTCCAAATTAGAATATGCATTAACAGTACTTAAGTCATTTGAAGAAATTATGATAAAACACATTTTTTGTGAAGGCAACAAAGAAGCTAATAAAATAGCCAGTTTAGGACCAAATGGGGAGGATAAATTAATAATAAACTAAATAGAATTTAAAAGGAGATACAAAAAACCTTAAATAAGGTTAAACCAAAATATCTAATACAGCCTCTACAAAAAGATCAAATCTCTAATAGAAATTAGAATACTTAAAGCACCCATCTACATAGGCAATAGATATCAGCATTGGATCTTACCATTTTCCTGATCTATTTATTCTTCTAATATATCTTAGTTCTAGCACAACTATACCATATTTGGGTACAGGGAGACAACTGACTTCCTTAAGTACAACTAAAAGATACTAGTTTAGAAATATATTTTAACTCATTCTTGGATCTATTTAGAAATACTACATGGAGTTGAGACCATATAGTCTTCATTAAGTCCAATAACCCTAGTAAAAGGTATAGCATTTTCAGATGATAGCTCTTTAGACCTTTCTTTATTATCTTGGTCAGGTCTTCTGTCAACTGAAATCTTTCCCTCTTTATCTTGGTTTTTTTAGAATTTCAGAGGCTAACATTGCTCCCTAATTTAATATCATATTGAGATAGAACTCCCTTTATTCTTTCATTTATTTTTTAATGATATAGATTGCTTGTAGTATTCTTTAAAAAATATTTATAACAAACAAATTTCAACTTCAAAGATCTATCTAGAGCATAGGTTTCAACAAGATAGCCTAGTTAAAATTAGATAGAGAAATTGGAATACAAATAAGTATGATAGTTAAACATAATCATCCAAGAGATGAGCTTAAAACTCCCAAAGATATGCAATATCTTCTCAAGAATAGACAACTAAAGCAGAGATCCCAAATCAATATATCAAAATAGGATTAAGAGAAAATCTATCAAATTCATCCATCTAGAAGAATATCCTCATTAAGATATGTTTTCTTAAACTCTACAGACTATACAAATTTCAGTATGATAATTACTAAAGATTATAAATACCACTCTTTATGGAACAAAGTGGCAACTCTTTTTTATTTTTATAAACTTAGAACAATAAATTAAATCTTCTTTATTTAAAAAAACAAATCTATAGAGTTATGTTAAAACAATAACTACATAACCAAAGCCTTTAAGGTTTAAACTTTGGATATAAATAATACTTAAATAAACAAATGCATACATTAAGAATTAAATACCCAAACCAAGGTGAAAATTTACTTTCAAATAAAAGGAAACTTAAACCATAATCTATCGGTGGGATGTAGTAGATTGATACCTGATCTAGACATATTATAAGGATTGTTAGAGATCTCTAGGTTGGTCAATAAAGGCTCAAAAAGAGATGTGAAAAATTAATCCAAAAACCAAATTTAATAGACAATAACTTATAGTAAGATTTTCAAAAAGCACAAGTTTAAGGCTTGATTTATATTCCTTCTAACATTGGCTTAACCACTCTTTAAACCACCCATCAACCGTTAGCAAAGTATATAATTGAATCTTTTTAAATCTAAGAACTTCACACTAAGGTAGTAAAATAGTCTCCTAAATCCTAGATCATCAATCAGATAAGTATCTAGGAAATCTCAGATAATCTTTTAGGAAACCATGGATTTACCAAACAATAAAGAAGTAACGTATAGAAATCAAAATCAATATTAATAGGTGTTCATCTAATATAGAGTAGATTCACACAAAGATTATAATTGTACTATACTATAAACCTAATGATCATAACATAAAGAACGCTTAATGGTGCTCATAATCTAATTCTATTGAATGTATCTTTAAACATGGAGCTTGATCCTTAGCCTTGTGTGCATCTTCCTTGAATTGATTATTCTTAAGCATGTATATGTTTTATCATTGAGATGTGCTCCTCTTAAGTCTTGATTGCTGGATAGACCATCATTTGGGTTTAGGCCTTCAATATCTACTTATGACTATTATTGTAGGTTATGGACTACTTTTAGATCCTTCCTATCATCATCAAATGTTATGTTTTCCTTTGTTTTTTTCAAAAAACCATCTATATCTTGGAGAGTCTTCTAGGATAGGTCCTAGTCTCTAAATACTATTTTTTTTCGATGGGTTTTTCATTTATACTCTTATTTAGGTTTCCTTTAGTCTATCTGGAGTCGTCACTTTGTAGTCTAGGTTTTTTGTATAGGTTGTTTAGAGTCCAATATGAATTCAAGATTAGCTTTTTCTTGAGTCTTAGGTGAGAAAGCCTTTAATTATGAATTTACCTAGAGGGTGAACAACAAGGAAGTAGGAGCTTTTATAGCATGCATGGCTAGAATGTAGATAGATCATTGGGATATCATCCGACTTTGTAACAATCTATTTGAGGAAAATTGGTTGGAAGGTCTTGAGCATGCAATGTTATGTATTAATAGGGATTTAGAAATTCCTTGCCTAGAGACGTATATGAAAAATCCTCCTAGTAGCCTGTTAAATGATAGAGTGAATAGGCATCATATTCTCCATATTAGGGATATTACCCATTTTGATAAAGAGTGGACCAAGATGAGAGCCAAATTTTAGTTCTTCTTAGATGGAGAAATATCATCCAAAATAGGAACCAAGATTGGTTCCTTACATATCTACAAATATTCAACTACAATGTTCTATAGTAGATTATGGTGACCTCCACACAAGCTAGACTTTTTTCTTCCTAACCTTAATAAATCAAGCAATAGGAGAAATTCAATAGTCCATATGTTAGGTCAACTTGGCATCAATGAGGATGAGGTAGAGGGCTACACCCTGGTGTCTACTCAAGAGGAGATCTAAGATTTTTGTTGAAGATTGATTCTACCTTAGTAATTATGTATAGTAGATCTATATAGTTTCTCTTAGTTTTTTTTAGTTATCCATAGGAATTTTTAGCATTCATCTACAGTTTTTATGGCTCCCTTTTTCCCCATATAAATTTGTTATAGTATAGGAACTCCTGGGCTAGCTGGGTCCCTTTTGGATTTTTGAACTTAGTTGGTAGGTAGATTCTTTTAAGTAGTAGAAAATTAGTTCTTAGCTTTCTAATGTATAGAATTATATATTAGAATAGGGAAATATCAAGTTTGAAGACTATGGAAATGTAAACATTTACTCCGTAATATATAGTAGGGTATTTTAAGTAGAAATTATGGAGCTCTAGTATTTTTGACCCTTGTGATATTATGGGTTGTGATATTTTATTAACTTCTTCAGGGAGTTTAATTCCAAAATGATTTCATGGGAATTGATAAACATGGTTCATTTTACAATGCACTTGTTTAAGGCTTGTAAACAAACTAAGAAGTGTCAATAATGAAAAAATTAACAAAGATACAATCCAAAAGATACACAAAATCTATATACAAAACAAATAAGGATTTTGATTAATATTCAAGGAATCCTTAAAAAGTAGAGAGTTTTTGCTATTGAACTAGCCTGAACACGAACACAACTAAATAAATTTAAAGACGAGAAATAGATTCAATAAAACCTAGAGAATTGTGTTAGAATATTTAGAATAACTAAGAGGAGGGTGAGTCAATTATCTAAGGTCCAGATGTACCAACTGAAACACTTAAACAATTTTAGATCTTAACTTTTTATAGCTCGATCTCTACTATAAACTTTCAATAACATTAGATAGTTTTCCATTGTTCTAAAATAACACACTTGCAAAATGTAAAGATCAATCAATAAAACATCACAATCACATCCACACAAGTTTGACACTAGGATTTAATGTGTAAACCCAATTTGGGAAAAACCACTATCAACATGTCACCAATTTTCACTCTTCTGAAGTGAGCCATGTTAAGAGCCAACCCTATTAAAGGTTACAATACACACTGTTAAATGTGGCCTTGTTAAAGGATTTAATCACCCTATTAGGAGTGGCCTTGTTAGAGGACTTTAGAACATTCAAATAGAATTTCACATGGTTAAAGGATTTACATAGACTATTAGGTCCTTATGACTATTAGGTCAACCTTGATAAAGAATTTCAAATACTGTTCACAATGGTTAGAAAGTAACAACAAGTTTGATTTGTTAAGTACAACTCACTTTGCATGTACAGATCTTTGTTTAGCTACCATGTACTAACTCACTATCTGGCCTCCATTTTCATCTCAATCTTCAATTCACTTGGAAACTCTTCAAGTAATCACCCTTCTATTCTTCTCAACTCAATAAATCCTTTTGCTTAGACTCGTGAGTCAAAAACATTAGTAAAAGCTCCAACTCTCTGGAACTTCATACAAAAAGTCTCTCTACATACATGCACCACACACACATATAGAAAGTTTGTCTATGCACCTCCTTAAATGGGAAAGTCTAATATTTTATTGCTTAGTCAACATCATAGATCTTATGGTTTTTGATTTGATCCATCAAATTCAATGTATCTAATTGCCATTCTATTTATTTCTTCCTTACTAGAAACTTCTCTTGGAATCCACCTCTTAGGTTGTTACCTAATCCTCTCTTGGAATGATCCAACTCATCAATTCTTATCTTCAACATGCTTTTCATATCCCAAGAAATCAACTTAGTCAGCTAGAAATTACGATTCCTTACAAACAATTAAAATGTTGTTCCTCGGCCAACATTGTGTTCTAACACTTGATCATCACTAAAATACTGAGTTGTTGTTAAACTTCTTGCTTGACCATACACTATCACTTAGTGGATACTAATGCTTGCTCAACATTGAATTTTCTTAGCACTTAATGTGGCTTGACTGACACTAGCATCACTCATTATGTTCAACAAAAATCTTTAGTCTTTTACTTTGTTACTTAGTCAAGCCTATACATTTGATATATCTTCGTTCACACTTTTAAGACTTGAACATTACTCTCTTGACATCTTACAACATGATTTAAACAATCATTTTATCTTGTCAAATACCAACTAATCAAGTTTCCATTTGTATTTTCTTCTTCATAGCTTAACCTTTACTCTAGATGCTTTGTTATAAGCAACTTCTCAAATCCTCTCCATCAATCAAATCGATATGACACTTAGATCAGATTAAAAAAATTCTCACCAATAGGTTTGACATCAATGACAACATAACAATTATTTCAATTTCAGTTTGCAACAATCTCCCTCTTTGGCATTGATGGCAAAACCTGTTAAAATTTTTAGAAATACTTCAAGTTACCATACAATCCAAAACTTGTACAACATGAGTAACACTCTCAATGTATCAAATCTTTATTAATATCAATAGTTTCATTATGATTCATATCTTTGGTCATATGAACTCCATCTAAGTAATCACTCCCTCTTAGCATATCTCTACTAGCTTTCACTCTCCCTCTAGGATATTCTCTCCCACTGAAACACCTCTTAAAAAATTTAGGAATACGTCAAGTTACCATACGATCCAAAATTTGTACAACATGAGTAACACTCTCAATGTATTAGATCTTTACTAATATCCTTAGTTTCATTCTGATTCATATCTCTAGTCTTTTGAACTCCCTCTGAGTAATCACTCCGTCTTACGTAGCATATCTCTTCCAACTTTCACCTTCTCCCTCTAGGATATTATCTCCCACTGGATTCATACTCTCTCTCTTTGTTTCTTCGATATTTTCTCCCTCTTTATATTTTAGGCAATCTCTTCCCTCTTTGACAACAATTCCAAAGATACTATCTCTTTCTCATACATCTTGATCATGTAGATACTTTCATGTCAGTTCTAAAATCTTCTTCTATCATCTTCATATGACTAATCCAACATATTCTCCTACTTCCTCACTACTACCTTAGGAAATCTCCTAAAGTAGAATAGTCTGCATCAATGTATAAGATAGTCAGTTCAATACATTTGATGCAATGCTTCACTATAGCTTAAGTAGCTTTGTCTAGGGGAAACACCCCTAGATTACCTCTAAGATATTAATGAGCATCCTTAGGTAAAGCTTTAGTGAATATGTTAGCTATTTGTTCTTTTGTATTCACATATTCCAATTTCACTTATTTTTCTTGAACTAGATCTCTCAAGTAATGATACTTTATAGCAATGTGGTTTGTATTTGTGTGCATAACATCATTCTTTCATATGTTAATAGCACTTGTGTTATCACAATAGATACCACTGGCTCAATGATTTCTTCCTTCATACCTTTCAACAATTGTTTGATCCATATGATACTTGAACAATTTACTACTACCACCACATACTCAGCTTCAGTTGTTGATTGGGAAGTGCAGTTCTACTTCTTGGTTGTCCATGAAACCAATCTCTTTCCTAGAAATAATGCACCACCATTTGTGCTCTTCCTATCATCAACATTTCCTTCCCAATCAGAGTCAATAAATACCTTTAGTTCAAATCTATCATTCTTCTTGTAATAAAATCAATAGTCTTTTGTTCCTTTCAAATATCTCAGTATTCTTTTCCTTTCCATCATGTGATTCTATTTAGGACTTGCTGAAAATCTAGCAACTATCCTAACTACTAATTTGCAATATTTGGTCTACTATGAACAACATATTGCAGTTTACCAATACATGATTATAGTTGGTACTTCTAGCAACTATCCCAACTGCTAATGCAATAGTCTATATAGATGTAAGAAAATTAAATTCAGGTTCTTTTATAAATTGGGGCTTTTGGAGTTGTTTTAGTGGGCATTTAGAGGATTATGTGTTAGAAATTATATTTTATGCATGCACATAATAAATGATTATAACTAGTTATATAATTAATCATAGGTCTAGAGTCTGAGCACTTTTTTTCTTTTCTGTCAAGAATAAGATTTAGGTTTTATCAAACATTATAAATGGAAGATTTAAAAGAAACTCTTTTCCTACCAAGCTCATGTGAGAGTCATTGAGGACACATTTCTAATAGAGGCTTTTAAAGGCCTTATACTCATCTGGTATGTTGGAGTTTTAAAAAGGACTAAAACTACTAAGCAACAAAATGCTTAATACTAGGATGATAATACTCATACAATCTAAAGGTCAACCAATTCTTGTTAACAATTGCATGTGTAAAACATTTGAATCCAACTTCTACAAAACCAAAGGTGTTTTTCTACTCTTTTGGCTCTGCAAAACTAGGGTGGGTATACCCACGGATGATTCAAAACTGGAACAACTGTATGAGGATTATTCTTAGTTTCATTATGATTCTCATTTCAAAATCCTCAAACGTATACATAATTCTTACTAACTTGATAAACACGTCCCATAAAATAGATATGGCCAAGAATTCTTCTATAGATTTGCAGATGTTCTTAACAAAAGTGGCTAACTAAAGCTAAAACATTCCATGCAGACAAGTGTTGGCCAGCTTTGAAGATCTACAGGAAATAAAAGTAAAATTTAATTTGATGCTACATTTTGATAATCATTTATGATATATTTCTCCTTTAGCTGAATCAATTTGATCAGTGCCTAATCCATTGGGGTTCAGGGTCTATAGCAAATTCTCAGATCTAGTTTGTTGCCTTCAACAAATTCTATCAGCAATTCTTATCAGAATTCATCATTCAAAACCCTTTCCACTACTGAAAAAACCTTACCACATTTACCAAAGCTTTTATTTAATCCATTGAATTAACAGCAATGATAAATAGATATACAACCTAACTGGATTGCAGTCAATTGCACAAGCCTTTACTTATACAATATCAAGATAACCCAGTAATAAAAAGGAGACAAGATTCAGAAAAGAATGATATGGGGACAGTTCACAATTTGTATTTATTTTCTTTGAAAATTGTATACCATTTACAATAGACTCAGAATGACCTTTAGAAAGAAACACAGCTCACTCTATATTCATGTATCCTCAGAGAATTGACAGAGAAAATACATCATGAATTTTCTTTCAAAAATTTGGACCAAAGACAGACTAAGCATATCACTTAGAAAATTAGAATTTGGACCATTCTTTAGCCTTGGAATCTCACTTAAATAGTGTGAGATGCAACAAGCTTTAGGCTAAAAGAAAGTGACACGTGTCTTCTAAAAGATACTGACCTACATCTATCATAAAAGACAAAACTAAATAACAGAAAGGCTATTACATCAAACATTCCTTGGTGGGTCCCTTTCTGTTATGCTTCTCAATTGTTGAGACAAGAAAATATGATCTGATTCTTCATTTATTCTTCATTCTCGGAGTAAGTGGCCATAAGGTTAAAAAGTGATGTATCATCTTCAACTACCTACAAACTTACTTTGATCTAGGGATTTTCCATGTCTTCATTACTAACTATGAGGGTAACTTTTACCTTTGCATCTTCCTCCTCATCATCTTCTAACATTTGTACTAAGAACTAATTTTTCCATTCATTATAAGCAGCATCATCTGGCCAATCAAAATTTAGAGCCTCTCTTTGTATAATCACTAAAGAATTTGCCAATTCCTCTAAATCATCAAGCTCTTATCTGATGGCATTATAAAATAATTGTATCTTTAACAACTCTTCGTTTGTCCTTGCCCAAAACCAATCACCAGTTTCACTCATGATGTTCTTGATCCTTTCATAAAATATTTCATCTAACTCTTTTTTCCACTTTTCTTTTTCCTTTATTGTATCAACAAATTCTAAAGCACAAGGAAATAAAATGAATTTTTCAGCAATATACTTGGAAAAACAAAGTGCTAATCTTTTGTGCAAAGAATCCCTTTTATCATCAAAATCTACTAGCTTATTTAATAAATCAAAAAATTTCTCTACTTGATGACAGGGCATTTGGATGGCAGATATATGCATGAATGTGATATCATTGTTTCTCTCCCTCCGCTTCTATGCCAAAGGAGTTAATTTAACCTCATCTCTGTTCAACTCATCCATGAGAGTTGTAATTCTTGTCAACTGATCAAAGAATGTTGACCATTGTATTTTATTCCTTAAATACATCACACCCTGCTTCAATTTTCCTTCATATTGATTCTTTAATTATACCTGCAACTCATGTAATTTGGTTTTTTCTTCTTCAAATTCCTCTGCAGTATCAAATTGGGACCTTTCAGGGGTGTCTGGTATTTCAACAATAGGGGTTGCTCCAACAAATGACTATGAAGGGTAGGCAATTCTAGGTGCACTAGATTCTCCCACTTTTCTCTTCCCAAGTATCTTCTCCATTTGAGACACTTTGTTTTCCAGTGACTGTATCTGTAGACCCCTTTCCTCATATGCTTTTAAAACTTCTTCAAATTTAGCATTGAGTTGGGTAAATCTATCTTCTTCCTTTCCAGATACAATACCACCAAATTTTAGCACTTTTGAGACCATTCCCATTATTTGCTTGCTACTTACTTCACTAGCCCTGTATACTGTCAATGTACCAGTATGTTCTGCAGTAGAGATTTCATGCATCCTAGTTTTATCCCTTTTCTCAATTGACGAAATTACAAGGGCTTGGTGATCATCACTAAATTTAACTCCTTTATGAGCCTGTAATATCTCTTCTTCAGTTTGTAACTGAACATCCTTTTGTTTTCTTACTGAATCAAAAACCATAGCATTCACTATATCCCATTCAGGTAAGATAAGGACTCCTGATTGTTTAAATAATTGCCTCCCGGCCTCAGGTGTAAATTGGGCAAAATCATTCAAAAATTTAGATTTTACCTCTTCTTTAATAACAGGGTCTGGTTTATCTGGTTCCTCTACTTTTTTTTTTTTACAAGTATTTTCAAAATTGCCTATATTCAGCCTCCACAAAAATTGTGCAAATGCTCTAGATTTCACAAAATTTTCATCATTTACAAACCTCTTAGAGGCTTGGGAAACTATAGGATCAATTTCCTTACCTTTATAGTCAGCAACAGTAAGCTCCAAGGAAGGTGCAGGGGGTTCTTGTGGTTCCCCAATCTCCAGATCTGTGGAAGTAGCAATTATATCCCCTTCTCCTCCAATTTGTCTTAATTGTTCCCCTAAATATTCTTCATCATCTATCCTAATTGGGGATTGGCTCAAGGAGTATTGTTCTGGCAGAGAAGAAGAAGATCCCTGTTCTAACTTCTGCCTTTTTGGAGCACTGGTTGTAGATGGACTTCCTGGTCTTTTTCCTTGATGAAGAGGACCCTGTTGCACACTCTGAATCATTACATAACCTGACCTTTTCTACAAGGTATATTGGCCAGGAGCTACTATGTTTTTACTATTAATTCTTTTCTGCACTTTTGCAGCCTTGTCTGGGTATGACTTAACATAGTAGCCCTTTTTTCATTCATAGCCTGTGTTATCTCAACAAAATTATTCATCAAGGCCTGCATCTTGGCTCCCCAGTATTTCTTTTCTTTCAATGGGTCATAGTGGGGATCAAAAGCATTAATGAATTCAAGAGTTTTACTAAACACCATCCACTTTTCTTTTCTCAATTCTTGTTCTTGTAAGGTGAAAATGTTTCTAATCACATCTTTAGGATAATAGACTTGTTGGATCATGCGAGAAGCTTTTATTCTCTCCCTAAAGATATCATAGAAACCTTTAGGATCAATAAATCTGGCATGAGATTTTGCCATGTTATATTTGTCTAAAAACAAGTTTAGATGTTTCCAACCTTTCCTTACAAAAACAAAATGATGGGCCATAGTGACTATTGGAAAAAATGTGACCTTCCTAGTCAACTCCCTCTCATCTATGGTACCTATCTTCTATAACAGCTCAGCAACTCCTATCTTCAAAGGCACATGAAATGGTAGCACATGAGGTTTTCCCAAAAACCATACACTCTTATTACTATCGAAACATTGTAGGAAATTATATCCCCCCAGTTATGACTGACAAGTAGCCCTTTAGCATGGTCCTTGGGTCTGACAATTCTAACAATGCTTGTGGGATTCTAGGGCTATCTCCTCTTAAAAGAAGTCTAAGCTTTGATGCAAAATACCTATCAAACCTCACATAACTGGCACCTATGGCTTCCAAGGTCATATCTACATTCCACAACTGTACTGGATTCTTCTCCCCCTCCCTGGTTGTTTCCAATTCCATACTTGTCAAGAAAAAAGTAAATCCCTTGTACAAGCACATCATAAGCAATGAATACCAACAGAATGGCTTATTTACTTTTCCTTTTGCTATCCCAACCAAACCATTGTGAATTTCTCTTGCGAGAAATGTTGCAAAATCCAGGATAGAGCTCATTCCAAATTGAAGAGTTTGTGCCATGACGAGGACAATTGAGCCTGGAATTTTTTCTACCTCATTTATTCCAAAAATCTTACAAAGGGAAACATATAATGCCTTAGCCCTAATGTTAAAATGTATTTTTTAATAATGGCTCTGGGGTGCTGATAGTAATTACAGACAAATTAACAACCTTGGCAGCATGCTCTTGTAGTGGCCCTCTTTTCAAGTAGGTTTTTTGTGCATCATACCTTGCTTGTAGGTTATCCATGTCGATGGTTTCCTACACAGCATGGTTAGGGTTAAGATTGAAAACTTCTCTAATCAGTTCAGGGCAGACCCTAAAGAGGTTTACTCTAGCATGATTCTTTATCCACCCTGTAATTGGGTCATACTTCTTGGCCAAATCCATTAATAAATCACTGTCGAACAAAACTGTAGGGATTGTCAACTTTCCAATATCAAACTCCCGGACATTGCTCAGAGGAGTATCCAATTTTTTCTCTGAAAACCACTTTCTGAATAATTCCAAACCTCCCATGGATACCTGAGCATCTCGTACCCAATTGGCCTTGTCATAAAAACCCTCTACTACAGCTACTCTAGGGTTTTTAGGAATTAACTCCCTCCCCTTAGTTATCTCATGTAATGACAAAGGAAATTGTTCCAAAAAATCATCATGCACACCCCTTTTTGAATATTTTTTTTTCCTGGAGAAATCCTTTTGTGGAGGCATCTTTAAGAGTTCAAAAACTTTATAACAGCAAATTCTTATTTCTACTGGTTACAGATCACTTACCCACCAGATTTTCCCTCCTTTCTCTGTAGTTTCTTCTGCGAATTATGCTGAAAACCTTGAAAAATTTTGTGCCCTAGCTCTGGAAATCCTCTTGTACTACAAAAATCTGTAACTATGCTTCAACAATGGAAAATTCACGTGCTATATCAGAGTATTTAGGTCGCACGAAGGAAACTTTGTATCATATTTATTTCTACAACTGTTATTTTCATGTTGTATCTTGAATTTGAATTCTACCCATTGATCTCCCATGCATCGGACGGCTTTATTTCAAAAGCAAAAAGCCTTTTAAAAAATTAGGATCCCCGGACATGTCTTGGAAGCCCGCTTGCTCGCATTATTTAAAACCCTCACATCTTGATAATGCGGGAATGCGGGCACCATCAATTTTACCCTGATCAATGGTGAACCAAGATTTCTTTATTTGGCGGCCCACTAGATCAACTTGACCAATGAAAACTTAGCCTTTTGTCCATGTGCTTCTGATAGCAATTAAAGTTTCCATGCCCATGATATTGCCACTTCCAACTTGGCATACCTGTCACCCACCACCAATGAGCGTGTTCCATTTCTTTTAGTCTTCTCCAGCATGGCATGATTCTGCATATTTCTTAAAGCTTTGTCCAGGTCCCACCATGCCCACTTGCCCGCATTATTCAAAGACTGCGCACTTTGATAATGCAGGAATGAGAAATCCGTTGAACTTGCTTTAATCAACGGTGATCAAAAACTTGTGATGACTGTGCACTCATTCAATTTGAATAGACCAATGAAATGCTTTCTCTTCATTCCATGTCATCTAACAACTGCCACGGAGGACATAACGTAATTACCTTTCTGTAAAAGGCGGGCCCATGTTGTCACCATTGCCACGCATCATGAGCCCACTTCCTCGCATTATTTAAAGATCACGCACTTGTAAAATGCGAGAATGCAGGAACCGTAGATCTAAACAAGATCCACGGTTGATGAATATTGCTCATAAGGTGAAGTTTCATTGATTTAGACAACTAATGGCAGTGCAGGAAAATAAAATGTGTCCTAACAAATCTGACAAATCTGCAAGTGTCCTAACAAATGCTGACATACCAGACCTTTTGTGGCACACTGAATCTCAGAAACCATCAGGGGCTACATGTCACAAATCCATTTCCTCGCATTATTTAAAGACCTCGGAACTTGAAAATGCAAGAATGCGGAAATCCGTTGATCTTGAGAAAATCATCGGTGTTGAAAAACATTTCAGCTTAGCATCCTTTTTGAAATAAAATATCCAATTAGAGCGCATAAAAGGTTTATCAATAAGGATAAACGGTATTCTAATGCAAACAAATATTTAAGATAAAATGCCGTGCCAAAATAGTTTGAAATAATACCCTTTGAAAATTTTGAAAACTAGGGCAACACAAAACAAAGGTATAAGGGTTTTTCACGCACTTAGTGCCTTTTTATGGATAATTTGAGAGCCAAACCCTGAGAAATTAAAAGGAAGATACAACCTATAGAATAGGGCATAATTAGGGTAATCTAACAATTTTTAGGATTTCACAAAATAAAACCCTAGTCTGCAAGAAACAAAGACTTAATTGATTTTTCATCTAAATATCAAAATTTTTCTATACTGTGAAAAATCACACCAACACAGTAGAAACTGAAGTTCAAGCAGTACATTTTTTAATTTTGAGATTCTCCTACCTATGGCCAAACTTCTATGGGTATCTTACACAAAATTCTTGGGTCCTACAAACTTAGCGGAATTTATCTAGTTTATCTTCGGTGGATTATACTTTCAAGTGTTGGCAAAATGCCATTTGGGCTTTTAGAAATATTTTTTTGGAAATCATTTTAAAATAAAATTATAAGTATTTTTCACAATGTGTGGATTTTAGAAGATCTATTTTCATTATCAGCAACCAAATTTTGCAAATATGCAAAACTTTTTAAAATAGAAACTTAGAAAATTCTCAAAATTAGAAAGGTTTTTAAGTTAAGATTTCACTCAACCATGTGGTTTACCCTATTGTGCGTTGTGTGATTGCACATTGTAGGAGGTTTCTCAAGACTAAGATTTTCAAATTTTGTGGAAACAAAATGCTCTAGAGCTGCCTTAGTAATCACAAAGATTTTGAGCACTGATTGAAGGACTACACAGATGGTGAATGTACTGCATGTTGGTCTGACTTTTTGCATGATAATTTTCCTTTGCCTAGGTAAAAATCAGATTGGATCTACTGAAGGTGCGTAAACTTTTTTAAAATATGTGAATTTTCTTCATCCTTTTCAAACTTTTTGCACCCCAAGTCTTCCCTTTTTCTTTTTGTTTCTCACCACTTGACCCCTGAAAGATCTACAACAGTCGCTATCTCGCTATGAAAAGATGCAAGTGTTTTGCCCTTAGCGACATAGTGACTGCCGCTAAGTTAAAAGGCGATGCCGTCAAATGGATGTGTGGTTTTATTTTTTATGTCAAAAGCATTAATGTTTTGGCCCCAAATTATACACAGTCAAGGGAAGTTGCTATATCGCTATTGGGAAATTTGTGTTTCTCACCATTAGCGACATAGCGTCTTGATGGAAAGTAATCCTGCGGCAACATTTTAAAGAAAGTGGGTCCTAGACAATGCTTTATCAGATATTAGTTATAAATTTTTGGCACACGATGGCATCAAATGGGATACACGTATACACCAAGAAAAGTGACGGCACTAGAGGTCGCTATATTACTATCGAGAAACTTTTTCTTCTCATCATTAGCGACATAGCACCCAGCCGGTAAACAAAAACACTCGGTGGGACACAGGCAGCATGGTAATATGACTAGGTTTTTAAAATACAAATTTATATGCTAGCGGAGTAGGGTTTTCTCATGTCATCAATAACTAGACCCACGACTTAATTCATGAAGCATATGAAATATTTTGATCATCGCTATCTCGCTATGGTGAGTTGCACGAAGGCTACGAACAGTGACATAGCGACAAGGGGCCCACCATATTTCTCTTCAATAATGCATCAAATGTCTTCCACATGATCAATGCGGAATCAACAGTCCTCGCTATCTCGCTATGGAAAGTTGCAAGTTGTTTAGTCTATGTGACATAGCGAGTATGGGACCCACCACTTCTTCAGGGTACTTTGTGCAGTTTCTCTACCTTTGATTTGGTCTCGGATCGATGGACATCATTATCTCACCATGAAGAGTTACTTAGAGGATATGTATGGCGAGATAGCAATTCACTAACACGTGTCCTCAGAATTCTATCGGTACAGTTCAAAAATGCCAACATTAGAGGAAAGGTACAAATGGAGTTGTTTTATTGGGTTGATTGCTAGCGTGTTAAGAAGACAAATGGGTTAGCCCAATTTTCATCTGCAAACATTGATCTTGTCTTGATCAACAGTTGGTGCTTACCCACAATTTCAAAGTGCAAGAAATTTAGGGAACACGGGAAATTGGTAATGTGACATGTGGCCCCAATCTTAAAGGTATTAAGTTTGTTGCTTTTTGAATTAGAACCGCCAGACGTGGTGAGGATCTATGGATAAAATTTAAAGCTGATTGCAATTTGGAGGTAACAATTACTAAGAGTTAAATATGGCATGGAGCTCAAAGCTAGGACATAGAAATCTCATCCAATGATCTAGAGAGTGGCAGCGGGAATTATACAGAGAGGAGGTGTGAATTTAATGTTGCAGATGAAATTGCAATCAGATTTCGATACATTTTCATTTGATTTAACTTCTTTAGCCATTGTAAGGGTGAATTGAATGTTTTGGAGGTAGTTGAAGAAATTTTTTTTTCTGGCAATTGCACAAGTTGATCTTCACGGCAAAACGGATAAGACAAGTAAAGATCATATTTTTGGAGCCTCAGTGCAGATTGTGATGATTTCTTGATATTCCCTCATGAAATATTTGCATATTTTAAGTGGAGATATAGTAGATATTTTGGCATCATTTATGGTTTTCAAGGTGCAAGTAGTTGAGGAAGTTCAGTTTCAACAACTCTAGATTGAAGACTCTTTGAGTGGGACACATGCCAAATTCAGATGAGAGACCCAGAAAGATCTTCTCTCCTTTATATCTTCCTTTTCTGCTTATTGTAAGGGTTCCAATTTTTAGGACTGGTGAGACCACAAGGTTGGCTCCAGGTTTTAGAGTTGTGATACCAATTTTCTCATGTTATCCTACTTTGAACATCATATTGTATTCCTTTTGAGACATTCCATATTACACAGTCATTCTTTGTGTATTTTCTGAGTTTTGATATGCAGATGATGTATTGGTTTCAAGGAAATTAATGCAAAGAGTTTAACCTTCTTAGTTTCATTATGATGCTCATCTCCTTCTTTTGTTATTTGTAATGTTTTGTGTTTGAGAACAAATATCTTGAACTCAATTGCAATCCCTTAAGGTTGTGTATCAGAATAGATTTGCTATTGGAACAAAGAGCTAAGTAAATGCTTGTTTATACTGATAGGGTTACAAGTTACGCCAGGAGGATATTATGATAAGTACAAGAATTGTTATGAAGAATGATGTCCATTTGCAAGTCAAATAGATAGATCAGATGCCTGAATATATGAGTATACTTTAGGTATCCATCTGTATGTTAAGGTTTAGTTGATGCCCAATGGATAAGGGACTGGCCAGCTTGAAGGATGCATGTTCTCTGTTGTTGCATACTTGGGTTATGCTGAGATTCAAATCTTAATCAAATATCTTTCTTTTGTGTTTAAGGGTTAAAAGAGTTTTCCCTCGCTTGGTTTATCAAGTTCATGTGCTCTATTATTAGCTATTTCATCCATGAATTCTTGCATAAACATAGAAGATTAAGGGATTTTATCTATTTTCTAGATTCAGTTGTATGCCTTTACACTTGTACCATATAAATATTCTAAGGTCCACCTACCTAGGTCTAATAGAGCCTGAAGTGAAGAAGGATTTATCCTTATAGTTGGCCCAAGACTGCAGTCAAGTGCATTCATCATAGGAATTTGCTAGCCTTAGATGCATTTGTCTAGTTTCTTGGTTGTTTCCAAAACTGTTAAATCAGAAGCCAACAAAATGGTGACTCTGTTGGGGAATTTACATTTAAGTGTTGCCATAAATAGTGAATCATTTAAGATCTATGTTTACCTTCGGTAGAGTTTGAAGTAAGCATTTCATGTTGAGGTTTCCCGTGGATTTGGAATTTGTATACATTTTGCTCGAAACTGTCACTAAAGGATTTATCATTTGTTCAGTTCTTTTTCCCATTCTGATAGAGTGGGTGGTGACTCACAAGGTTGTAACCAATGTCATTATTTAAAATTTTGTTGTTTCAATATCATGAAAAATAAGAGAAATACATGGGAAAATGTACGGAAAAACTCGAGAATCAAATTACAAATTGATCTCCCTCCTAGAGGAAGACAGAATTGGGCTATGAAGGGAAATCAGATGTAGAAAGGAAGCTATTCATAGGAGCAACCAGTAGGGAAAGATAATGCTCATCATTCTACTATTTAAAAGGTGCCTTTCTCCAAGTGTCTGAGATCTCACCCAATTTTGTCTGATGATGATTTCTATAATACCCTTGAGATGATATGTCAGGAAAAGGTTGTGCAACCACATATTTTTAGTCTTGAGGATAGGAGTAGTAACAATCTCTTTCAGTGCAGTACAAACCCTTTCATGTCAGATTATTCCCCTGAAAGGGTCAGACCTAGACACTTAGAACCTAAAAGTTTTAATGATGAGAAAAAATCTTGGTCTAAATTCACTATCCCTGATCCTGATGAGATTGAAATTTTGAAAGCTTAGCTTGCTAAGCAAGAACCTATAAATAGGATGTTTCAAAGGGAAAGGGAAGAGAAGATCACGAAGGCTTATGAAGAAAAGTAAGAATTACTTTGGCAAATCACTGCTATGAAGAAGAAAAATGAGATAGCAGCTAGTGCCTGGTAGCCTAAGATTGTGGGACAAGTTGAACAGCTTAAGAGGCAGGAGCAGAATTTGTTGGAAACTCATAAAATGAATCTAGAGGGACCTGTAATATAGCAAATTAGGAATATACTTCTCTAGAAGTTGGTAACAATAGAGTAAAAAATGTGGAACCTATTATAGGGGCTAAGGACAAAGGAAAACAAAAGGAGATTGGTATTAAAATCAATGAGCCAGTGAAGAAAATTCAGATCCATGATTCCATGTCACTTTTTGATATTGAATTGGAAAAGAGAAGGAAAGAAAGGGATGCTTTAGCCAAGAGATTGGAGATTGCAGAAAGTGAGGCTGTATAGCTAAGATGAACAATAAGATCAAATTCCTAGACAATACCAGGAGGCAGTCAGTAGCTATGCCTAAAGATGATGATGGATCTAATGATGCAAATCAGAATACTACTAAGGTACTTGTTTCTTTCTTGTCTTCATCTTCACTAAAGGTAGATCTAAACAAATCTATTGGTGATTCTAGCACTAGTAATACTATGAATAATACTAAGAAAAATAGTGCAAATCACCCCAAGATTGATTTACAAAGAAGACTTGTTCAATTAGAAGGCTATAGAAAAATATGCTTTTATGGAATCCCTGGTTTTCCAAATCCTATCCCACAAGAAATGAGGAAATGATTGCCTAAATTTGATGGAAATAATGCTATCTCTTGTGAGAACCATTTAAGGAGTTTTCTTGATATGATGAGTGATTATGAGGTTGAAGCTGAAGATGTCATTATGAAGTTGTTTGTGCAGTCATTAACTGAAGATGCTAGAGAGTGGTTCGAGAGACTTCCTGAATTGTCTATTGTTGATTGGAAAGATATTGAGTGTTGTTTCAAAGAGCAATATGGTGACAAGAAAAATCAGAGCTATATTTTGAGTGAATTCAATAATATCAAGAGGTTGCCTAATGAATTTGTTATTGAATTTAACACTAGATTTCAGAAAAGGATGTACAAGCTAATGCAAGCCATGTGAATTGATGACAAGGTATGTCTCATCACTTATCTGAATGCTTTTGATGGTTAAATGGCATACCAGCTTAGGGATAAAGAGCCTAAGACCTTAAGAGATGCTTTCAGGATTGCCATTAATATAGAAAATAATTTAAGGATTTTAGGAAGATTACAAAGAAAAAGAGATGATCCTAGGTTATTTGGGAATAAGGGAAATAGAAAAGAAGAAAATAAGGTCATAGGAGGAAAAAAGAAAGAGCCTAGTGAAATGAGTCAGATTCTAAATGTTATAAAAGGTCTGAATCCTCCTCAAATGAAGAATGATAGGAACCCCACTGATAATAGGGTCCCTTAACAATCAAATTTTAATAGACAAAATAGGCTACAAAATTTTCCTTACAATACTACTTGGAAGGATGGTCAACCAAGTATCCCTCTTCCCAAGAAGAACAACAACAAGGTGTCCCCTGATCTTTTGTCAAAAAATGCTATAAATTTGGTAGATGATCTTGAGTTTGTTACTGAACCTACGTGGTGCTTTGCATGTCAATTACCCCATTCTCTTGAATCTTGTGCAGTAGCATTGTCATTCCCAAGAAATCAAGCTATAATAGAAAACTATCATGAGAAGGGAGAAAATAATGATGATGTAGGATGCAATATGTTTGAATCACATTATTTTGATTGTGAAGATTATGATAGAGATGTGTATGACCAAAGACAGTTTCAAAATGTCATACAACAGCAAGTATTTCCTAATGAGAGTGATCTGGAAGACAATGTGTGTAACATGGTAAATGCAAAGGAAGAAGTGACACTAAGAAAACCTTCTAGGGAAGAAATTGATAAATTACTACAAACATGATAGCTCAGGTTCAAACCAGAAACATGGCTCAGAGAGATGAAAGTAATAAGGTAGCTAGTATCTTCATAAAAGGGGCTGATCCTAAGAAAGGGGAAATGGTGAAACCTAAAGAGGCTCCTGCTGTGAAGGTTAAAATTACTAATAGAAGATGGGAACAAAAGAAAGGAGGAAATCTTAAAGATATGGAGTTTTCAAATAATATCCCCAGAAAAGAAGATGAAAAGGTATCAAGGATCATCAAAAAACATGATAAGAATCATCAAAATGCTCTGAACACTTTGGATAAACAAGATGAGAAAAGGAATGTGACTAATGATGATCCTTTTGGTTCTTCCATAGATATGCTTGTTGTTATGTCTCAGATTACTATTAAGGTTCCATTGTCTGAATTGCTAAGAATCCCTGAACACCAAAATAAAGCTATAGCATGGCTAGGAAATATTGATGTAAAGGTAAGTTAGGATTGTAATGAAAATCATAGTTCCAAAGAAAGTAGTAAAGAAGAAGTAAAGAACAATGAAGCTGAAGGAGTTATCTCTCAAATTCCTCAAATGTTTTTAGATAATTCTATAAATTAGTGTTTGGGAAATGTTGAACTATTTTTCTTGAGCATTTTAGTAAATGGTAAAACATTAAAAAATTGCATGATTGATTCTGGTGCTTCCAACACTGTGATGCCTTTTGAAATATTGAAGGAATTAACCTTAAAAGTGTATACTACTCAAGGGAGATGTTATGCTATGGATAAAAGAGAGGTGACAGTCATAGGCACTATAAACTTTTTTCCATCTAGATTAACAACCTACCCTGACAAAGAGCTTACTATGAGTGTATTGGTTGCTGATATTCCACCTCAGTATGGCATGTTGTTATCAACAAAGTGGAGTGCTGCTGTGGGTGGGAGTTTATAGTGTGATTTGTCATTTGCTACTTTAAATATTGAGGGAAATTTGATAAAAGTCAATAGGGAACCTAAGAGTATATACATGATAGAGGAAGATGACAACATGACAAATTTTGTGGATATAGAAATTAATGCATTTAGAGCTGAGGTTTCGAATTTGAAGAAATCTAAGCATAAGTCTCTGTTAGAAGTGGAAGTTAACACAAAAATAGACAAGGGTGATCTATGGACTATTTTTTTGATGGTGCATGTTGCAAAGATGGATCTAGTGTAAGCATTTTGTTGATATCTCTAGCAAGGGTAACATACAAATTTTCCTTTACTATGAGTTTCCCTTGTACTAACAATATAGCAAAATATGAGGCTTTATTGTTAGGTCTTAGATTAGCTCATAAGCATGGGATAAAGTGTTTACATGTTGTAAGGGATTCTGAATTGGTGGTATCCCATGTAAGAAATGTTTATGTGTCAAAGAATAAAAGATTAAAATAGTATAGAAATGTAGTGTGGGACATGATTCAATGTTTTGATGCATTTGGAATAATTTGGAAGGATAGGACAAATAATAAAATGGCAGATTTACTAGCAAATATAGCAATAAAACCTAATGATGTCACATTTGTTGGTGTGTCTACAATTGAGATTCAAACTAGACCTTCTATCCCTGATAATGTTCAAAATTGGAAAGTGTTTGAAGATGATAAGGATATTCTGAGATTTTTGAATTGTGAGCATATGTTGTCAGGACAAGAAATTGATTATGCAGCCCATGTGGAAAAGATAGATGGAAAAGATACAATTTTTGGGTAGGAAGTTGTACAATTGAAGACAAATAAAATTCCAAAGGGTCTAGTTGTTTTAGAAACTATTTTTGATAACCAAGATAGGTCATAGATGGACACTAGTGGATATAGTGCCAAGGATTTAGAGGAGGTGAACTTGGGAACTTGGGAAACACCTAAAAAGGTATAAATTGGTAAGAAATTGCCTACTAAAATTAGGAAAGATTTAATAAACTTGCTAAGGAAATATAGGCATGCGTTTTCATGGTCATCTGATGATCTAAAGGCCTATAGAGAAGATCTTTTTCAACATGAAGTCCCTTTGAAACCAAAGGCTAAGCCTTTCAAATAAAAACAAAGGCTAATAAACCCAACCTTGGCTCCCAAAATGCAAGAAGAATTGATCAAGTTAAGAGATGCTGGGACTATAAAGCCTATCAGACATTCTTCTTGGGTATCCAATTTAGTTCCTGTCAGGAAGAAAAATGGAGACATAAGGTTATGTGTTGACTTCAGGAATCTCAATATACCTTCCTTAAAAGATAATTATGGATTGCCAAATATGGAAGCCATGTTGGAAAGGGTCACTGGCTCAAAGCTTATGTCAATGATGGATGGCTTTTTAGATTACACTCAGGTGGTTTTTAAGGAATCAGAATAGTTTAAAACTACTTTCACTACTCCATGGGGTACTTATGTTTATGTTAGGATTCCTTTTGGGCTTACCAATGCTAGGGCTACTTTTCAAAGGGCTATGGATGTGGCTTCTGCTAATATTATTGACAAATTTCTGGTTGTGTATTAGGATGACCTTACTGCTTACTCCAAGGATGAAAATGATCATTGCATGCACCTAGAAAAGGTATTTATCAAAGCCCTTAAATATGGAATATCTTTAAATCCAAGGAAATGTAACTTTGGTGTCACTAAAGGAAAATTTTTAGGACATCTAGTTGGAAAGCATGGAGTAAGGATTGACCTTGAAAGGGTAGAAGCAATAGATAAGATTCAAAAACTAAAGAGTGTTAAAGGCATCCAGTCATTCTTTGGATAGATCAATTTTCTTAGGAGATTTGTGACAAGTTTTGTAGAGATTAGTAGGCCTATATCAAGAATGCTTAAGAGGGGATCTGAGATAAAATGGAATGGTGAACCTAGTATTGCATTTTAGAAGATTAAACAAGTAATTAAAGATGCCCCTATTCTCAGAGCTTCTGATTATGATAGACCAATGCATATATTTTCTTTTGCCTCATTTCACACTATTACTGCAATACTATTACAAAAAAATGAAGAAGGTTATGAGCAACCTATTGCATTCTTCAACAAGTCTTTGCAAGCAACAGAGCTTAAGTATGACATCAATGAAAAATAGGCATATGCACTGGTGAAATGAGTTAAGGCTTTTAGATGTTACTTGATGGGCATTGTTGTCATTGCTTTTGTTCCTACTGTTGCTATGAAGTACATCTTTTCACAACAAGAGGTATCTGGCAAAAGGTGTAGATGGATTAATAGGATACAAGAGTTTAACATTGATATTCAGATTACCAAACTGGTTAGGAGTTAGAGTTTAGCCAAATTAATGATAGAAGGTAATCTAGAGGCAAACCAAATCAACCAACTTAATGACAGTTGCAGGGAGAATCTTTGTGATATGGATATCTCTAACTGGTACAAAGACATAATTTATTATTTACAAAACATGAAATCTCCATCAGAGCTAACAGATAACTAGAAAAGATCCCTCAAGTTGTAGGCTATAAGATATGTTATAGTGCAGGGTCAATTATGGTGGAGAAATATGGAAGGGGTACTTTTGAAGTGTGCAGGTGAAAATGAGTCTAAAAGGATCCTAAAAGAGATGCATGAAGGTGTATGTGGTGGTCACTATATGGCTAAAACTACTGCCCATAAGATTCCAAGGGCTGGGTTTTGGTGGCCAACACTTTTTAAAAATGCTCATAACTTTTTGAAAATTGTGTGATACTTGTCAAAGATTCAGTGGGAAGTTGAAGTTTTCTAGAAATCTACCCTTAAGACCTGTTGAGGTGCAAGCACCTTTTCAACAGTGGGGAATTGATTTTATTGGTGAGATTTCAAATAAATCCAGTGGCAAACATTCTTGGATACTAGTGGCTAACATTCTTAGATCCTAGTGGCTACTGATTATTTCACTAAGTGGGTTGAAGCAATCCCTACTAAGAATGCAACAAGAAAAGTGGTGATCAACTTCATCTTATATAATGTTATAACTAGGTTTGGATGTCCTCAGAAGATTGTAACCGATAATGCTATGTGTTTCAGATCTGATGAGTATAAAGAATTCTGCAGGAAATATGGCATTATAGAATATACATCCTTACCCTATCATCCTCAAGGGAATGACCAGGTAGAATCAAGTAATAAGAGTAGAATCAAGTACTAAGAGTATATTAAAAATTATCAAGAGGATCTTAGGAGAAAACAAGAAGGCTTGGGACTCAAAGTTGCCATTAGTCTGTGGGCTGACAGGGTTACTACGAAAAGGGCCATTAGGTGTGCCCCATTTGACTTGGTTTATGGTATATAGAGCAGACTTCCACAAAATAACCTAAAAGAGATGTATAGATTTTTTCAATTGTATGAAGATGATATCATTGATGAGATGCAACTCAGAATGGATAATATATTGCAACTAAAAGAAACAAGGAGAGAATCTGTTGTTCAAAATGCCAAGTTGCAATCACAAATGAAGCCTTTATATGACAAACGAGCCAGTGACAGAAAATTTGAAATAGGTGACATGGTACTGATGTGGAATGCTAGAGTGGAAGATAAAGGAAAGCATGGTAAATTTGACCCAATCTGGCCTGGCCCATATAACATTTGTGATAAAAATGGAGAAGATTCATATTTTCTGAAGGATTTAAGTGGAGGTATTCTTGAATTGCTAATTCATGGACAATTCTTGAAGAGGTGCTTTTCTTAAAGTATATGTTTTCCATGAACAATAGCATTAGGGTTCTTGGCTTGTCTGTAAATTTTGTATATTTTGTAAAACCCTGTAAATAGTCTCTTTGTATAGTTTGGTGTCTAATTTCTTGTTTCTGTGTGTTGTTTTGTGTTCTTTGAAGAATTTTTCATTTTTGTATCAAGTTTGTGGTCTACTCTCCCAAAGATTCTCAATTCTTGCATAGACTCAATTAGTCTATCATCCCCAGATAGAGCCATTGTTGGTCTAATTTTTTGCATGATAATTTTCCCTTGTCCAGGTAAAAATCAGATTGAATCTACTGATGGTGCAAAAACCTATTAAAAATATGCAAATTTTCTCCATCCTTTTCAAACTTTCTACGCCCTGAGTCTCCCCTTTTCCTTTTTGTTTCTCACCGCCCAATCCACAAAAGATCTACGGGAGTCGCTATCTCGCTATGAAAAGATGCAAGTGTTTTACCCTTAGCGACATAGCGACTGTCGCTAAGTTGAAAGGCAGTGTCGTCAAATGGACGTGTGGTTTTATTGTTATGTAAAAAGCATTAATGTTTCAGCCCCAAATTATGCATAGTCACCAGAAGTCACTATATCGCTATAAGGAAATTTGTGTTTCTTGCCATTAGCGACATAGCACCTTGATGGAAAGTAATCCTACGGCAACATTTTAGAGAAAGTGGGTCATAGACAATGCTCCATCAGATAATAGTTATAAAGTTTTGGCACACGATGGCATCTAGTGGGATAGACATATACATGAGGAAAAGTGATGGCATTGGAGGTCACTATATCGCTATCGAGAAACTTGTTCTTCTCACTATTAGTGACATAGTGCCCAACCGGTAAACAAAAACACACGGTGGGACACAAGCAATGTGGTAATATGGCCAGGTTTTTAAAATACAAAATTATATGCTAGCGAAGTAGGGCTTTCTCATGTCATCAGTAACTGGACCCATGCCCTAATTCATGAAACATATGAAAGATTCTGATCGTCAGATCAATCATATATCTACGATTGTTGCTATCTCACTATGGTGAGTTGCACGAAGGCTACGAATAGCGACATAGCGACAAGGGGCCCACCATATTTCTCTTTAGTAATGCATCAAATGTCTTCCACATGATCAATGCAGAATCAACAATCCTCGCTATCTTGCTATGGAAAGTTGCAAGTTGTTTAGTCTATGAGACATAGCGAGTATGGGACCCACCACTTCTTCAGGGTACTTTATGCAGTTTCTCTACCTTTGATTTGGCCTCAGATCAACGGTCGTCACTATCTCACCATGAAGAGGTTCTCGGAGGATATGTATGGTGCGATAGCAATTCAACAACATGTGTCTTCAGAATTTTGTGGGTCCAGTTCAAAAATGCCAGCATTAGAGGAAAGGTACAAATGGAGTTGTTTCATTGAGTTGACTTCCAGTGTGTTAAGAAGACAAATGGGTCAGCCCATTTTTCATCTATAAACGTTGATCTTCTCTTGATCAACAGTTGGCACTTACTCACAATTTCAAAGTGCAAGAAATTTAGGGAATGGAGGTAAGCAATAATGTGACACGTGGTCCCAATCTTAAAGGTATAAAGTTCTTTGCTTTTTGAATAGAACTGCCCGATGTGGTGAGGATCTATGGATAAAATTTAAAGCTAATTGCAATTTGGAGGTAACGGTAATACCCATCCTAATACTAAACTAAAAATGTAATACCTTTCCTTATCGGGTACTCAATTTGAGAACGGGTATCCGATTTAAGAATGGGTACCCAATCTATGTGCCCAAATCAAGCTGCCAAATTGAAATGTAAAGGGGGTGGGGACCAATTTTTAAGTTATATCAAGCCTTAGTATAATATAGTTATAGCATAATTGGGGTGAGGGGGGCAATTATTATATATAGCTACTAAATTTATTATATAGTGTTCAATAATAATAATAATTTTTTATATAATTATTACTTATTATATAATTGTATATCACATATATTATTATTATATATTATATATATTAGTAACCTAAGTTAATAAACTATATGATGATGTATGTTCCTAGGGGTCCCCCTAGAGACATACATGTGTTCCAATGAGTTCAAATGGATTATGGGATACCCTATAACCCCTTTCGATCCATTTTATGACAAGATATCTTCCTAGGGTCATAGGATGCCTAGGGACATACATCTTGTGTTTCAATGGGTAGAAAGGGGTTATAGAGTATCCTATGACCCCTTTTGACCTATTAAATGATAACATATGTTCCTAGAGGTCCTAGAACCCTTATAGACATATATGTTTTGTTTCAATGGGTTGAAAGGGGTCATAGAGTATCCTATGACAACATACATTCTTAGGGGTCATAGGACTCCTAGGAACATATGTTGTCATGTAATGGGCCCAAAGGGGTCATAGGGTATCTAATGATCCCTTTTGACCCATTGGTACACAACAAATATGGCTCTAGGGCCTTAGGACACCTAGGAACATATGTTATCATGTAAGGGGTCAAAATTTGACCCATTGGAACATAACACACATGATGCTAAGGGTCCTAGGACCCCTAGAAACATATGTTTTTGTGTAATATGTTGAAAGTGGTCATAGGGACCTCTTTATGCCCATTAGAACACAACATGTATGTCCTTGGGGGCCCTAGGACCCTTAAGAACATAAGTTGTCATGTATTTGACTGAAATGGGTCATAGGTTATCCTATGACCCCTTTCAACCCATTTCAACACAACATGTTTGTCCCTAGGGGTCCTAGGACCCACACAAACATATTTTGTCATGTAATGGGTTGAAAGGGGTCATAGGATATCCTTTAACCCCATTCAACCCATTGGAACACAACATGTATGATATTTTGTCATGTAATGGGTCAAAATGCGTCATGGTATACCTTATGACCCCTTTTTACCAATTCAAGCACAACATGCATGTCCCTAGCAATCCTAACACACCTAGGAACATATGTTGTCATAAAATGGATTGAAAGGGGCCACACAGTGACTTATGACCCCTTTTGACCCATCACAACACATTGTGTATGTCCCTAGGGGTCCTAGGTCCTATAAGGACATACATGATGTGTTTGAATGGGTTGCTTTAAATGATAACAGATGTTCATAGGGGATCTAGAACCCTTAGGAAAATATATCATGTGTTCAAATAAGTCAAAAGGGGTCATAGAGTACCCCATGACCCCTTTCAATACATTATATGACAACATAAATCATGTGTTTAAATGGGTTGAAAGGGGTCATAGGGTAACCTATGACACCTTTCAACCCATTAAATGATAACCTATGTTCCTAAGGCTCCTAGGACCACTAGGAACATATATCATGTATTTGAATGAGTTGAAAGGGGTCATATCATGTATTTGAATGAGTCAAAAGGGGTTATAGAGTACCCTATGACCCCTTTCGACATATTTCATGACAACATGTTTTTCGAGGTCCTAGGACCCCTAGGGACCTATTTTATTTGTTTAAATGCATTGAAAGGGGTCAAAGGATAACCTAGGACCCCTTTTGATATATTTCATAACAACATATGTCTTTTGGGATCCTAGGACCCTAAGGACCTATTAAATTTGTTCAAATGGATCGACGAGTTTCATAGGATAACCTATGGTCACTTTCAACACATTTCATGATAACATATGTCCCTAGGGACCTAATTTGTTTGTTTAAGTGGGTTAAAAGAGGTGATAAGATAACCAATAACCTCTTTCAACACATTTGATGACAACATATGTCTCTAGGGGCCCTAAGACCCCTAGGGCCCTATTTTATTTGTTTGAACAGGTCGAAAGGGGCCATAGGATAACTTATAACCCTTTTTGATATGTGTCATGATTAATTATGTCCCTACACATCCTAGGACCCCTAAGGACATATTATAATCATTTATATGGGTTGAAAGGGGTCATAGGATAACCTATGACCTCTTTCAATGCATTTCATGACAATATATGTCGCTAGAGGTCCTGGGACCGCTAGGGACCTATTTTATTTGTTCAAATGGGTTGAAAGGGGTGATAGGATAATCTATGACCCCTTTCAACATATTTCATTACAACATATGTCCTTAGGGGTCCTAGGACTGCTAGATAATCTATGACCCCTTTCAACATATTTCATTACAACATATGTCCTTAGGGGTCCTAGGACTGCTAGGGACATATTGTAATTATGTTGGAATGTTCAAAATGGGAAGAGAGCTTCTGAGGGGGGGGGGGGGGGGGGGTGAATTAGAAGTATCACACTTTTAACCTTTCTCAAAAATTTAAACACCTAACTAAAAAGTAAATTGCATACATGGAAACATGTAAATGAACATAAGGTAAACACGTGCAATAACACATAGCACCAGATTTGGTAACCCAAAAACCCTCTAGGAATAAGAAGGTAAAATTGGGGTGGGGATGATACCCACAAAAAGCACTGTAGCAATAAATGTTTGACCACTTCTGATGGTCTACCCTATGAAAGGCCTGCCATATTAAAGGCTTTACACTATGTCAATAGTGACCTGATTAGAGGATTTACAAAACACTTTACATGAAGTGTCAACCTCTTAAAGGATTTACAATGGGTTTTTAAACCTAGCTAATACAATAGGATTTTCAATCACCTTCTCCAAAGGTTGTCCTACCTAGTTGTTAAGCTAACCTATCAAAATAGGACTTTCAACTTCCAATACAATGGCAAGAAAGTATTAGAACAATGAACCTAACAGTATGCAATCTCTAATTGTTGGATTTAGGCACTTGATTTGCTCTCTTGATCCTCTGAGATTTGATATCTGATCATGTCTCTTGACCCTTGTGTTGTTTTGATCAACTAGATATGAAATTGTTTCTCTATTCGTCTAAGTCTTTCCTTCTTCACACTAAATTTCACTATAGTCTCCCCATACACTACTCTCTATCACACATGCAATGGATTTTTTGACCTTCTTTTAAAGATTGTGAAGACTTAGGGTTAGGTATGTATTTACGATCCATATTGAATCTCATGTTCCCACTCATTCCCTACTTTTTCCTCATTGGTTGCATGCCTTCTCCATTTTTCTGATTGGCTTCATGTCGATCATATAGGAAATGTAAAAAAATTCAATATTATCCTTTCTCTCCCTTGAAATCCTTCTATGTCAGCTCCAAAAATGGTTTACATCTGAGTTTGTGAGGGTACAAACTCATATGTTGATTCTATGTTACTCGGCACATACTAAACTATTGCTGCTCGGCACACATACTATCCTGGATTGCTCAGTACCTATTACACTTTGTCTTGCTCGACACATATATAATTCTAGCTCACTCAGCATATGAAGTATTTTGAATTGCTCGGCATTAGTTGTGACTTAGCACCTATATGTCACTCGGCACTTATATACTGCTCAGCACTTGAAGTCACTTGGCATCTATTAAAAATTTGACTTGGCACATATTGTGGCTCAACATACATAGTGTACTCAGCTTCAATGTAGAAAGTGGTTAAGTGTATTGACACTCAAATGTCAAAACAATCTAAGGACAAACAATCTCCCCCTTTGTCATGAGTGTCAAAAACACTTAACTAGACATTATTAATCTATCCTTTTGAGCACCCTGTCCACAAATTTTTAAAAAAAATTCAAATTACCTTAACTCCCCCTGAGTTATTTATGCCTTGTCATTCTCACAACAAAAATTCTATGCATGTGATACTCTTTGTCCTTTTTGTCTTGTTCCTGCATTGTGTACCTATATTCAGTATCTGATCTTCCATATTCTTATCAAAATTTTGTATCTCCCCCTTTTTGCTATCAAAAATTTATAGTATTCTCCCCTAAAACATATAGTATTCTACCCCTTTTTGACACTAATGTCAAAGGGTTCTAAGGAGTAATACCATACTTAGCCAAAAAATTACTAGTTCCCTCCATTATTATTTTCAGAGCTACATCCCAATTCTCCAAAGCTATGTCAAGTGACTTGTGCCGGATGGCAGTCTCTGCAGCAAGGTGTACAAATCCATCAAGTGTAGGAAGATTTGAATCTTTCTTTAAAACTATTTCAGGATACACTTGCTCCTTGTGGATGACTCCTAAATGAGGGGTTATGGAGTAATAAATTTGCATCAATTTAGCCTTACTATTAGCTTCTTCTACTGTAAGTACAGCTAACTCCCTTTTTTTGGTCAAATAAATAGTATTGACAAATGAGTGTCAACACACTTAACCATTTTTATCATACATGCCAAGTACACAATAGATGTCGAGCCAAGTCACAGTTATTGCCGAGCAGATTACAATATAGCATATGTCGAGCAATACAAGAATTCTTCATGTGCCAAGTAACAAAATCATTCAAATTTTGAGCAACTCAGAATAACATATGTCGAGTGATATAGGATACAACAAGTGCGAGCAAACTAGGAAATATAGTAGATGTCGAGCAATCCAGAAATAGTATGTGCCAAGCATCAATAATACTTCATGTGCCAAGCAACATAGTATCAACATAAGAGTTTGTACTTGCACAAACTAAGACATAAACCATTTTGGAGCTGACTTAAAGAAATTTTGAAGGAGAAAGAGGATAAGGACGAGTCATTTATATTCCCTATGAAATCTGCATGCAACCAATCAGAAAAATGGTGAAGGCATGCAACCAATAAGAAAAATGAAAAATGTGAGCGAGAATTTGAGATTTAATTTGGATCGTAGATCCATACCTAACCCTAAGTCTTTGCATTCTTTATAAGGAGGAAAAATGCACCATTGTATTTATGGAAGAAAAGTTGCATAAGGGGAGATTATAGTGAAATTTTAGTATAAAGAGACAAGACTTAGTGAAATGGATAGCATTTATATCTAGTTGACCATAGTAGAATAGGGGAAATATTCAAAGATTAGATCAAGCAAGGGTCAAAAGAGAAAGAGCATATCAAGTGCTTGAACCCAGCAATTCGAGATTGCATTCAATCAAGTCAAAAGTTCTATTACTATCTTACAATTGTATTAGAAGTTCAAATCATATGGTGATAGGTTAGCTTAACAGCTAGATAGAAGAGTCTTTGAGAAGGACAAGAAAATCCTATTTATTAGGTAGGTTTAACAACCTTTTTGTAAATCTTTTAACAGGGTGACACTTCTTGTAAACTGTTTGTAAATCCTTTCAACAGGTCACTATCGACACAATGTAAAGCCTTTAACAAGGTAGGCCTTTAATAGTACAAACCATCAGAAGTGGTTGAATTTATTGCTACATTAATTTTGTGGGTGTCATCCCCACTCTAGTTTTACCTTCTTATTCTTGGAGGTTTTTTGGGTAACCAAAATCTCTTGCGTTATGTGTTGATGCATGTTCTCATTTTATGCTTGTTTACTTGCATGCATGTTAATTTCAATTATATGTTATTAAGAGTTTAAAAGGATAAAAATTGGTAGTTCTGATTCAACCCCCCCCCTCAGAAGTACTCTTCCCATTTGAATATTTCAAAAATTGGTATTAGAGCTCTGGTTCTCATAAGGAGAAGCCTAACAGCTTGGAGAAAAAGGTTAGAAGATGGAAGTCTTCAAACATGGGAAGATCATTAACAATCAGGTGATTGATGTGCAACTAGCTCTACACAAAGTAGAGGAAGCCAAGGAGGAATTGAGAAAATCTTTGAAAAGAAGAAAGGAGATAGCCATAGCTGAAAATTACATACATTACAAGGAGATTGATACCACACATGTATTTTCCAATGGAGATTCCAAGGAATTTGATGCAGCAATAGCATAATTAATGGAGAAAAGTAGAGCACAAGCTAAAGAAATCAGATTACTCAAGCTTGAAAGAGAATCACAAGCCACAATGCTTTGTGAAGTAACTGAACAAAAGAAAAAAGCTATTGAAGACAAGGTCATGGTAGAAGACAACAAGAGAAATCTCATCAATAGACTGGAAGAGAAGACAATTGAATTTGAAAATATTTCAAATATGTAGCTACACACCTTGAGCCAGATGATGAATGCTCATCATGAGCTGAACATGGACATTGAGATCTCCACCTTGAAGATATAGAATGAATTGAAGAGAGAAAAGGAAATAGCAGAAAGCTACAACAAACCCAATGAGGCCATCAAGTATTTTGAGCAATTTCTGAAATCACCAAGGTTGAGTAATGATACTTTAGGACTTGGCTACATAAGCATCAAACAAGGAGAATCATCTAAGACTATAGAAGAAAGAATAAACAAAGGTAAGAAAACTAAACCTCATCAATAGACTGGAAGAGAAGTCAATTGAATTTGAAAAGATTTCAAATATGCAGCTACACACCTTGAGCCAGATGATGAATGATCATCATGAGCTGAACATGAAGGACATTGAGATCTCCACCTTGAAGATACAGAATGAATTGAAGAGAGAAAAGGAAATAGCAGAAAGATACAAAAAACCCAATGAGGCCATCAAGTATTTTGAGAAATTGCTGAAATCACCAAGGTTGAGTAATGATACTTCAGGACTTGGCTACATAAGCACTGAACAAGGAGAATCATCTAAGACTATAGAAGAAAGAATAAACAAAGTTAAGAACACTGAACTGACTTGTCATTACTATGGTAAAAAGGGGCATACCTCTAATATGTGCAGAAGAATGAATAGTCATCAGCATGTAGAGCCCACAAATGCAATTTTTTATCACAAGTGCAAAAAGCAAGGACATCAAGCACATGAATGTAGAACCAAGACACTAAGATTTGAAGGTCACTGCTACAATTGCAAAAAAATATGGGCATAAAGCTTTTGAGTGCAAATCAAAGCCTATGTGGACACCTAATTAGCCTGCAAGAAGAACCAATCATGCACATCATTACAATTGGGATTACAACACTAGGTATAGGTGTCACTATTGTCAAGAGTATGGACACATTCCTAAAAACTGCATAAGAACACATTTTAAGGGAAATTATAGCAAATGGTTATATCGAACTACTTGTTTTAGATGCTTAAAGACTGGTCATATCAATAGGAACTATCCAACAAAAGTCAAAGCACCCAAGACTGAAGTTAATAAGGGCAAAGAAAAAGTTAATGAGGAACACATTAGGGAAGATATGAAGAAGACATGGCAAAAGAAATTTTAATGGAGCACATCAAATGGAGAGATCACTTCACCCAAGTGGCCAAGTGATCACACCTCATCAAATTAAGCACTTGAAAGGCACATAGGGCTGATACATATAAAGATGTATCATACATCAGCCCAAAAAGAATGTAGGAACACTACAAAGAAGAAATCTACATAAGTTAAGATGCCAGGATAAAAGTTGGAAGATGATGTCGAGCTATCTTCGGTTGCTAAGTAAAACTCCAGTACAGACTGAGCTAAATAGTCTAGTGGATGCTAAGTAAAGAGATAATAGTAGCTACCAAGTGAGTGAAATGCAATTGATGTTGAGTTAGAAAATCCTTTGGAAGCCGTGTGTACAGCTGTAAAGCACGAATGCAATAAATGTTAAGTTTCAAGCCTAATAAAAGTGAAAATCATTCACTTTCATGGCATTCAAATGAAGAGAAAAAATTAGAAGAGCTAAGAGGTGATCAAGCAGCTACCTTACAGTCACTCACATCAAATACAATAGAGATTCAACATGAACTCATCAATCTAAAGGTATTTAATAAGTACCGAGCTACGTAGAGTTTCAATTTTTAATACATTTTGAAGCCCTAGTTTGGAAATATGGTTTCTAGCTCAAGAAACCCTAAGGCTAATGGAGATCATGAGATTGAATTGGTTAGCAATGAAGTTAAATAGCCTGAATTCAGACTAATCCCTAAAGTAGCCTATAAAAATGACTCGGCTAGTGCACTATCTATCATTCCACCCAAAGTCATCATGGTTCAAGACATAAGGAAAGGCTACAGTTGTAAAATTGGTGCCATAGGTGACCTAGAAATCTTCAATGCCTATGATAAGTTATGTGAGAATAAGATATTGAAGGATGAGTTTTCAATCATTGAGAAGAAGGGTTTAAATAAAACCCTAGTTTTTCCCATAGTGTTTAAAACTGAATGGATTCACATTATTCTAAGCTGAATTGATGATGGATGTCTGTGGCTAGAGTTAGGACTGGTCAAGATTACTAAGAGGATTGTGCTTAGGGTTACTGGTCTTCCAATGCTAGATCAACCAAAAACATTGAGAAGTGACAAAAAGGAGGTAATTGAGAAGAACACAGGTGCAAAATGGAACAATAGGGGAATGACTATTGACACTATGAATGACCCCCTACTTGACTTTGTTGTGAAGATAATTTCACATAAATTTTATCAATCCAACAAACTAAACAACATTCCTTGCATAGCTATTGATGTGGCATATAAGATGGTAAAGAAAGATCACACCTATGATCTGGCTGAACTCATGTTGCAACAAATCAATGAGAACTTAGGATCCATAAGGAGATCAAAAGGTGCACAATGTAAATTTGGCTCAGTTCTCATGTGCATATTCTTTTATGTGATGGAAGAATTCCCTTCAATTGGGAAGGTAAATTGGAATTCTAACAAGACAGTAGTCACTCAAATTAATGAGTTCATTGATCGAATGGGAGACAATTTTGTAGCCTAGATGACTAATTATTTTGAAGACTTTAGGAAGTCTATGAAGCAAAGGATGAGGATACCAGTCTCACTAGTTGAGAAACATGCCAATGACATATGCTTCTTGGTTGATATTGACTTCACATACATTCAAGCTACAATACCAAGGGTAAGATGGCTAGGACCATTAGGATATGAACTGGATATTGATGAAGCCTCAATAGCAATCAAAGCGTTGTTAGTAGAAGAAATTGATAAAGCAGATCCTCACTTTGGAACTTATGATGTTGTTAAGTCCAAAATTGAGATTGAACTAAAAAAATTCTTTAGTTATTAAGAAGAAGGATAAAATGGTGAGGAAAATAAAGAAGACATTTGGAGCCAATATTGAAGGAGAAGCAGAAGAAGTGGAAGAAGTGGAAGGAAAATGTGAAGAAGAAGAAGAAGAAGAGCAAGGGCAAGAGATAGAAGAGATGACATAAGGGAAAGAAGAAGACAAAGAGGAAGGTGTTGAGGAAGAAGAAGCTAAGGAAGCACCACCACCTACCGAGCAGAAGAAGAGAAAGGCAAAAACATAGCCTGCAACTCAGTCAAAGTAGAAGAAGGTAACAAAATTAGCCCCAACCAAGCTACCTCCAACTAAGCCAACAAAAACAAGGGTCGCAACAAGAGCATCAACTCAAAAGGCCAAAGAGGCAGAGAAAGAAAAGAAGAAAGCTATTGCACAGCCAGTAGAAGAGCCTAAGAAAAGAAGAAGATATGTGACTCAACCAGACATAGATGAAGAAAGGATGGAATCTAAAGATATAAGTCAATTTAAAGTGGTAAGTCATCCACCAAAGTCTTACATTGATAAATTATGTGCTAAGATTAGCAATGGAGACTTAAATGATTTGAAGAATGTAAATTTTAATAAGCTCACAAAAGATGAGCAAAATATAATAGAGATATTTGTCTATAATATGATGGCAGAATATAAGCATACACCTCTTGAACTGGATAGTTCATTGCCAAAGAATTATACCAAATTGTAGAGGAAAAATGGCATTTTTATTTGCAAACTGAGAAAGAAATAAGGGAGTCTACCTTAGCAAGGATGTTGCCTGATTTGACTAAAAGCCAAATAACAAATGCAGTCAAAAGGCACAACAGTAGATTTACTACCAAATAAATGCAATTTAGTATTCTACAAAATAAAATTGAAGAGGTTGTGAGAAAAACCACAAAAGTGAGGAAAATTATCTACAAGAAAATTGATAATGTACTTGATGAAGAATATAAGGCAGAAGCAAGTGCAAAAATAGAGGAAATAAAAGAAGCAAGAAGAAAGAAGGTAGAAGAGAAGAAAGTGGAGGAAGAAAAGAACGATGAAGAAGAAAATGAGGAGGAAATAAGTAAAGAAGAAAAGGGGATAGGTGAACAACAAGAATAGAGTGTGCAAGACACACAATTGTCACCTTCCAGCCCTCCTCACTCAACTACTACACCTGTAGAGATAGTCATCATAAAGGATGTTACTGACAAAATAACTCAAAACATCAACCCACTCACTGTAGAGGATCTCTCAAAGATCCTTCACCAATCTACTCTATAGGCACAATTATGCATAAATCCTATATTGGTGAGTGTAGATGAAATACAAAGAGTAGTAGGAGCACCACAAAGTCAGAAGGTGAAGCCAAAGGTACAACCTTTTACATACACTAAAGCTAAAGTTTTGATGCTACCACCACCACCTCCACCAAGTGTAATTAAGGATAATGTTTAGATGCCGAGTATAGAGGAGAGGAAATCAGATGAGAAGGATGATGTAGTAAAAGCAAAGGAGCAGGCCGCCATTCAAACATTGGTAGAATTACCAAAGATTGGAACTCCTACTAAGACTATTCAAGAGCCAAGCACTAAAGTTATTCCATTGCAATTTTCCACACAAGGCTCGAGTTCAACAAGAGTGGCCAGGGTACTTCACTATGGAGACCCTGAACTAGATGAAGAAATTAAGATACCCTCCTATGATTCCAAAACTATCACAATGGCACAAATGACTGAAATGCAAAATGCATTGGATAGAAGGATGAGGAAGGAAATTCTAAGAAAAGAGTTTAAACAAAAGCAAGCACTTCATGATATGAAGGATATCTTCATGGATGCCTTCAGCTTGCAATCACCAGATGAAGGAAAACCAATAATTGAGCAACTATTAGACATAGGTTATCAGGTGACAAATAAGGACCAGGACACCAATGTTAAACTAATGGAATGGTTAGAAAGAAAGTTTTAAGGTAAGTTTAATGAGAAGATATCAAGTGGCATTGTACTTGAACAAGTAGAGTTGGCCAAGACAATTGATAAGGCTAAAATTGTTCTTGAAAATATTTTTTCATTATATAGGAAGTTGTGTGATTTTTCTTATTTCAAACAAGAAACTAATCAATGAATAATGAGCTTGGAAAGAAACTTGAAAATCTCTAGTATGTAATTACCTAGAGATCTAGCTCAAAGTGAGAAGCATTTTGCACAAACACTTCACACACAAAAGGAGTTAGCTGTGCTAACAGTAGAGGAGGCAAATATAAAGGGTAATTGATGCAGATCTAGTCCTCTATAACCCCTCATTTAGAATTCCTCCAAAAGGAACAAGTTTATGCTAAGACAGTATTAAAGAAAGATCCCAATCTTTCTACTCTTGATGGACTTGTACAGCTTGTTGCAGTGACTATCATCTAGCACAAGTCATTGAACATGTTAGCTTAAAGAATAAATTTGACAATTGAGTGTCAATACACTTAACCAAGATCAAAATTAAGTGCTGAGTAAGATAAACTGCCGAGTGATAACAAGTGTCAAGTACAACAGGTGCCGAGTGTTAACAAGTGCCGAGTACAACATGTGCCGAGTGATACAGTTTTGTTTAGGTGCTAAGCTATCTAGGAAACAGCATGTGCCGAGTATCAGAAATACTTTAGGAGCTGAGTAACTCAGTAGATCAGCATAAAAGTTTGAAATTGCACAAACTATGATGCAAACAGTTTTGGCAGTCGACAGAAGGTAAAATTTGAGGGATTTAATGATATAATTGAATCTTTTATTTTTCCCATGCAACTCACATGCAGCCAATAAGAAAAATAATAAAGGCATGCAACCAATTAGGAAAAAAAAAAGTATTAAGCGGGAAATTGAGATTCAATATGGATCGTAGATCCAAATCAAACCCTAAGTCTTTGAAGTCTTTATAAGGAAGATGAAATTTCATTGTACATATATGGAAGGACATACAAGGGTGCATAAGAAAATCTATTTTTAGAAGCAAGGGTTATCAGATCACAAAGGATCAAGATCAGGAGAAGGCGGAAAAGGAGCCTGCATTCAGCAATCAAGGATTGTAATCTATCAGGTTTATTATATCTAATACTCTCTAGCAATGGTATTAGAATGAAAATCCTATGGTGATAGGTTATCTTTACAACTATTTTGTAAGATCCTTTTGATTAGGTGATTAAAATCCTTTAACCGGGTGACACTTCATGTTAAGTGTTTGTAAATCCTCTAAACAGGTCACTATTAATACAGTGTAAAGCCTTTAACAGGGCAAACCATCAAAAGTGGTTGAACAATATTGCTGCAGTAAATTTTTGTGGGTATCATTCCCATGCTAGTTTTACCTTCTTATTCCTGGAGGGTTTCTGGGTTACCAAAATTTTGGTGTTAAGTGTTATTGATGCATGAGTTTTGTTACATGTTTATTTGGTGTATTTACATGCATGCGATTTACTTTAAGATAGAAATTTTATTGACTAAAGTGTGATACTTATGATTCACACACCCCCCCCCCCCCCACTCTCATAAGTACTCTTTCCATATTTGAATATTCCAACAATTGGTATCAGAGAAAGCCAAGTTCTCACAAGGAAAAGCCTAATAGCTTGGAGGAAAAGATCTAAAGATGGAAGCTTTCAAACTTGGAAAGATCATTGAAAATCAGGTGATAGATGTGCAACTTGCTCTGCATAGCTTGGAGGAATTTAGAAACAAATTGAGAAACTCATTAAAAAGGAGGAAGGATCTAGCCATAGCTGAAAATGATATACACTACAAGGAGATTGATACCACCAACATATTTTCCAGTGGAGACACTAAAGAGTTTGATGCAACAATAGCAGAACTGATGGAGAAAAATAAAATTCAAGCAGATGAGATAAGATCTCTCAAGATGGAACATGAAATATAGGCTATAATAATATGTGAAATTACTGAACAAAAGAAAAGAGCAGTTGATGATAAGGTCATGATGGAAAATGACAAAAGGAATCTTGCAAAATGACTTGAAGAAAAATGTACTGAATTGACAAGGATCTCAAACATGCAGATGGATACACTTGCTCAAATGATGAATCTTCATCATGAACTCAATATGAAAGATATTGAGATCTCTACTTTGAAGATGCAGAAGGAACAAATGTAGAATGAATTGAACAGAGAAAGAGAGGTGGCAAAAAATCTCAACAAATCAAGTGAAGCCATCAAATATTTTGAGCAAATACTGAAATCTCCAAGATCAACCCATGATACAACAAGGCTTGGATATAACAGCACTGAAGTTGGAGAATCATCAAAGAGTGCAAAACAAAGAAGTGAAAAAGGTAAAGATGTTAAACCTACATTTCATTTCTGTGGAAAGAAAGGACATACATCTAATGTCTGTAGAAGCAAGAATGCCCATCAGCATGACAAACCCAAAAGCATAAATCATTGTCATAAATGCAAGAAGAAAGGTCATCAAGCATATGAATGCAGAACCAAAATTATCAAGACATCAAGATTTAATGGACATTGTTATAATTGAAAAAAGTATGGACATAGAGCTTTTGAATGTAGATCAAAGTCTATGTGGATAGTAAATCAACTAGCAAAGACATCAAACCATGAATTTTGGGATTACAACACCAGGTACAACTGTCACTATTGTCAAGAATATGGACATATCCCACAGAACTGCATAAGAACACATTTTAGAGGGAACTACAAAAGATGGTTGAGTCAAACCACATGTTTCAGTTGCTTAAAAATTGGTCATGTCAGCAGGAATTGCCCAACAAGGTCAAAGGCATCAAGTTCTGAGTTCAGCGATGGAAAGGCAAAGATAGATGTTGGACATATTAGAAGTGAAATGAATAAGACATGGAGGAAGAAAGATGAGTCTAGCACATCAAGTACAAAGATCATTTCACCTAATAGGTCAAGTGATCACACTTCATCAAATTAAGCAAAGAACAAGTGTGTGGGATTGATAAACCAAGTCACATCATAAATTAGTCCCAAGACATATAAGAACTGCAAAAAGAAATCAGCATAATCAAAGATGCTAAGTTAAAATTGAGAACTTTTTGAAGATATGTCAAAGTTGCCTTCAGGAGCCGAGTTGCTAACAATGACCGAGTTGATAGTTGATGCCGAGCTATGAAATATCAATAGGAGCTGAGTAAAGTAAAACATAATGGGAGCCGAGTCATGACGAAACTTTTCAAGTGCCAAGAAGATAGTTGGCAGCGTACTAAGCATTTATTACTCTATTCTGAAGGGTACATAAATTTGATTTTCGATCATTTTCCCACCATTCGAACAAGAAGCAAAGTCGAAAAGAGCGAAGAAGATCAAGATCAGCTCAGAAGCCATTTGTGAAGATTTCAACAGTGATTCAAGATAAATTTCATCGATTTAAGGTATTTTACTTAAGTGCCAAGCTACGTAAGACTTATAAACTTGTTTAAATTATAAACCCTAGTTTGGCAAACAATGGCATTTGGGTCAGGAACCACTAAGGGTATAGACAGTCATGAAGTTTAGTTGGTCAGCAACGAAGTTAAACAACTTGAATTTAAGCCCATTCCAGAAGTAGCGTACAAGAATGATCCTGCAGGTGCATTATCAGTTATTCTGGATAAAGTTGTTATGGTCCAAGATGTTCGTAGATGTTATAATTGCAAAATAGGTGCCATAGGAGACTTAGAAATTCATAATGCATATGATAAACTATGTGAAAACAAAGTACTGAAAAATGAGTTTTCAATAATAGAAAGAAAAGGATTGACCAAAACCCTAGCATTTTTGATTGTTTTCAAAACTGAATGGGTACGAATAGTTTTGAGCCGAATACATGACGGAGCTTTTTGGTTAGAGTCAAGGCCAGTAAAATTCACCAAGAAAACTGTTCATAGAGTTACTGGTATTCCAACCCTAGATCGGCCAAAAACCTTGCGAAGTGACAAAAAGGAAGTAATAGAGAAAAATATAGGTGCCAAATGGAACAATAAAGGAATGACTATCGACACAGTCACAGATCCCCTACTAGATTTTGTCGTGAGAATCATTTCACATAAATTCTATCAATCAAGCAGGTTAAACAGTGTACCTTGTATAGCAGTTGATGTTGCATACAAGATAATCAAAAGGGATAACACTTATGATTTGGCAAAGCTCATGTTTCAACAGATTAATGAAAATCTGGGAGCTATAAGGAAGAGCAAGGGAGCTCAATGCAAATTTGGATCAGTTTTGATGTGCATATTTTTCTATCTGATGAAAGAATTTCCTTCTATGGGTAAGGTAAGATGGAATCTAGATAAAACAATTGTTGAACAAATTAATGGATACATTGAATAGATGGGTGAAAATTTTGATGCCCAAATGACTGGTTATTTTGAGGACTTCAAAAAGTCCATGAAACAAAGAATGAGAATTCCAGTCTCATTGATTGAGAAATATGAAAAAGACATTTGTTTTCTTGTAGATATAGATTATACTTACATACAAGCAGTTATACCTAGAGTAAGATGGCTTAGGGCACTAGGTTATGAACTTGATGTTGATCAAGCCTCTGCAGCAATAACAGCTCTACTTGCAGAAGAAGATGATAAAAATGCAAAAAAAATTGGAACCTATGATGTTGTTAAATCAAAGGTGATAACAGATTTGAAGACTGCTTCGGCAGTAAAGAAGAAGGAGAAAATGGTGAGACAAACCAAAAGAAAATTTGGCGTGGAAGAAGAAGAAGGAACAGCAGAAGAAGAGGGAGAAGACATTGAAGAAGAAGGAGATAAACTTCAAGGTCAGACTCAAGTGTTAGGAGAAGACAAAGAGGAAAGTGTTGAGGTAGAAGAAGCCAAGGAAGCACCAGTGAAGAGAAAGACCACAACTCCTTCTGCTCCTAAATCCAAGGGGAGGAAAGTAGCTGCCCCTGCACCAAAGAGACCTACCACAAGGGCTATAGCACAAAGAGCCCAAGAGGAGGCAAAAGGAAAGAAGAAAAACTCAAAGAAGACTGTTGATGAGTCAAAGAAAAGGAAATTTATTCCCCAGCCTGAAACAGATGAGGAGAAAATAGAGTCAGAGGACAATAGTCAATTTCAGGTGGTAAGACACAAACCCCAGACTGCTGTTGATAAATTATGTTTAAAAATTAGAAATAATGATTTAAAAGGTCTAAAGAACCTGAATTTTTCTAAGCTCACCAAAGAAGAGAAAAATCAATTAGAGGAATCTGTGTATGCTATGATGGCTGAGTATAAGCACACACCTCTAGAATTAGATGAATCTATGCCAAGAGAATTGTATGAAATTGTAGACGATAAATGGCATTTTTGTTTACAAATGGAAAAAGAAATAAGGGAGTCAACATTAGCAAGATTGTTGCCTGATTCGACTAAAGATCAAATAATAAATGCTGTAAAAAGGCATAATAACACATTCACGCCCAAGTATAGAGCATTCAACATATTGCAGAATAAAATTGAAGAGGTAGTTACTAAATCCACAAGATTGTGGAAAATAGTTTACAAGAAAATTGAAGATGTATATAATGAAGAATATAAGGTAGAGGCAAGTGCCAATAAAAAGGAAAAGAAAGTATCAGAAACCAAAGAAAAAGAGAAGGAACTAGTGGATAAGAAGAGTAAAGAAGAAAAGGAAGAAGAGGCACATAATGAGGAGAAAGAGGAAGAGAAAGATACAGCTGAGCCACAAGATCAAAGTATGCAAGACATACAGGTATCTCCTCCTAGTCCTCCTCATGCCACCATCGCACCTACAAATATAATAAAAATAAAGGATGTTATAGATACTTCAAATCTAAACATCAATCCATTAACTGCAGAGGATTTGGAAATCCTTGACCAATCATCACTAGTAGCAAAATTAAGTTCAAATCCTATATTGGTCAGTGTTGATGAATTACAGAATCCAGAAGTCAAGGTAAAATCACTAGTGCCACCCTCAACCATACAAACTACTGGCATTCTATTTCTTCCACCACCACCTCCACCAAGTATAGTCACTTATACACTCCAAGTGCCAAGTACAGCAGCAGGGGAAATAAAAGAAATATCTGAACAACCAACAAGTTCAACCCCACCTAGCAATCATAAAAGGGATATTCGAGCTGAAGAAAAATATGAGACAAAGAAGAAGGAGGAGACTGCAATACAAACACTGGTTGCATTACCAAAATCTGGTACTCCAACACAAACTCTTTAGCAGCCGAGCACAGATGGATTACAGCTGCAAATCAGGACACCAAGCTCGAGCTCATCAAAGGCAGTCAGGAAACTTCACTATGGAGTTCTTGAGCTTGATGAAGAAATAAAGATCCCATATTATGAATCTAGCACTCTTACTGAAGAAAATATTAATGAAATTCAGAGTGCATTAGACAAAAGAAGGAGACAAGAAGCACTAAGAAAAGAATACAAGCATAAGCTTACCTTGAATGAAATTAAAGACATATTCACAAAAGCTTTCTGCTTACAATCTCCAGATGAGTCAAGACCAATTATAGAGCAACTATCTGATATAGTTGACCAGGTGACTAATGAAGACCAGGAAACAAATGCCAGATTTCTTGAATGGTCAGAAAAGAAGTTCCAAGGTAAAGTAAATAGTAAAATATCTAGTGATATAGCACTGTCTAAAGAAGAACTGGCAAAGAAAATTAAAACAGTTAAAATTGTACTAGGAAACATCTTTTCCCTGTACAACAAGTGTGATTTTTCCACATTCACACAAGACACTAGCCTGAAAATACTGAGCTTGGAAAATAATCTAAAAATTTCTAGCATGCAACTCCCCACAGATCCAGCTCAGAGTGAAAATCATTTTGTCCAATCGCTTCACACACAAAGAGAGTTAGCTGTCTTAGCAGCAGAGGAGGCAACCACAAAAGCAAAATTGATACAAATTCAATCGTCAATTACTCCTCATTTGGAATTACTTCACAAGGAGTAGATAAATGCAAAGACAATCCTCAGGAAAGACCCCAATCTTTCTTCATCTAATGGACTTGTACACCTAGCAGCAGAGATTGCCATCCAGCATAAGGCATTGGATGTTGCATTAGCAAATTGGGATGCAGCTCCAAAGGTACTCCTTGAAGTAAATAGCACATTTTTGGCTTAGTATGGCATTTCATTGTAAGACCCTTGACATAAGTGTCAAAAAAGGGGGGGATAAGTAATAAGAGTTAAGTATAGGAATGAAATGATAAGTATGACAAAAGGGGGAGATAGCAAATTTTGGGAGCAAATTTTGAATGAAGGATAAATTACTGAGTCACATGGATCTTAATTAAGTGTTTTTGCCACTCATGTCAAAGGGGGAGATTGTTAGCTTAAAGAATAAATTTGACAACTGAGTGTCAATACACTTAACCAAGATCAAAAGTAAGTGCTGAGTAAGATAAAGTGTCGAGTGATAACAAGTGCCGAGTGATAACAAGTGCCAAGTACAACAGGTGCCGAGTGTTAACAAGTGTCGAGTACAATAGGTGTTGAGTGTTAACAAGTGTCGAATACAACATGTGTCGAGTGATATAGTTTTGTTTAGGTGCTGAGCTATCCAGGAAACAACATGTGTTGAGTATTAGAAATACTTCAGGAGCCGAGTAACTCAGTAGATCAACATAAAAGTTTGAAATTGCACAAACTATGATGCAAACAATTTTTGCAGCCAACAAAAGGTAAACTTCGAAGGATTTAATGATATAATTGAATCTTTTATTTTTCTCGTGCATCTCACATGCAGCCAATAAGAAAAATAATAAAGGCATGCAACCAATCAGTAAAAAAGCAAGTATTGAGCGGGAAATTGAGATTCAATATGGATCGTAGATCCAAATCAAACCCTAAGTCTTTGAAGTCTTTATAAGGAAGACAAAATTTCATTGTACATATATGGAAGGACATACAAGGGTGCATAAGAAAATCTATTTTCAGAAGCAAGGGTTATCAGATCGCAAAGGATCAAGATCAGGAGAAGGCAGAAAAGGAGCCTGCATTCAACAATCAAGGATTGTAATCTATCAAGTTTATTGTATCTAATACTCTCTAGCAATGGTATTAGAATGAAAATCCTATGGTGATAGGTTAGCTTTACAGCTATTTTGTAAGATCCTTTTGATTAGGTGATTAAAATCCTTCAACCGGGTGACACTTCATGTTAAGTGTTTGTAAATCCTCTAACCAGGTCACTATTAATACAGTGTAAAGCCTTTAACATGGCAGGCCTTTAATAGGGCAAACCATCAGAAGTGGTTGAACAATATTGCTGCAGTAAATTTGTGTGGGTATCATCCCCACCCCAGTTTTACCTTCTTATTCCTGAAGGGTTTCTGGGTTACCAAAATTCCGGTGTTAAGTGTTATTGATGCATGAGTTTTGTTACATGTTTATTTGATGTATTTACATGCATGCAATTTACTTTAAGATAGAAGTTTTATTGACTAAAGTGTGATACTTATGATTCACCAACACACACCCCCCCCCCCCCCCCCCCCTCTCATAAGTACTCTTTCCATATTTGAATATTCCAACAGAACACTGCTTTGGAGAATTGGGATGCAACTCTAAAAACAATAATGGAGGTAAACAACAATTTTTTGGCTAAATATAGTATTTCCCCATAGAAACCTTTGACATTAGTGTCAAAAAAGGGGGAGATATATATTATAGGTGGAGTAATAAGAAAAGGAGGAGATATGTAATTACCAAATTTTCACAAATATATATTATAGGGGGAGTAATAGGAAAAGGAGGAGATATGTAATTACCATATTTTGACAAATTTTGATCATTCATTCATTTTGAAAATAAAGTGGAATGATTGTAAATGGCCAAAAAGGTGAGACAAAGAATAAAGAAGCAAAGGAGAGATGTAAATTTTTGGTAATCACATGGAATACAGGGTCATCACACAGATCAGCTACAACATTCAGGCTCAGAATGTAGAAACAGGTCAGAGAACAGAGAGGATCAGGCATATTGGTACAGAATTTCAAATTTCAAAGGCATAATCAACTCGGGGGGAGCTATACGATATATTACCACTAACAATTTTTTAAACTTTTGCAATTTTTGCATGAAAGTTGAGTGAGTAAAGAATGTACTCAATAAGGTTAAGATCATCAATGCTTAGTTAAGTGTTTTTGACACTCATGTCAAAGGGGGACATTGTTGGTCAAATAAATAGTATTGAAAAATGAGTGTCATCACACTTAACCATTTTCATCATACGTGCCAAGACACAATAGATGCTGAGCCAAAATTTCAATAGGTGTCAAGTCACAGTTAGTGCAGAGTAGATTACAGTATAGCATATGTTGAGCAATATAAGAATTGTTTATGTGCCGAGTAACAAAATCATTCAGATGTTGAGCAACTCAGAACAACATATGTCGAGTGATATAGGATACAGCAGTGCCGAGCAAACTAGGAAATGTAGTAGATGTCGAGCAATCCATAAACAATATGTGTTGAGCATCAGTAATACTTTATGTGCTAAGCAACATAGGATCAACATAAGAGTTTGTACTTGCACAAACTAAGATGTAAACCATTTGGAGCCGACTTAAAGAAATTTTGAAGGAGAAAGAGGATAAGGACAAGTCATTTATATTCCCTATGAAATCTGCATGCAACCAATCAAAAAAATGGTGAAGGCATGCAACCAATGAGAAAAATGCAAAATATGAGCAAGAATTTGAGATTCAATTTGGATCATAGATCCATACCTAACCCTAAGTCTTCACATTCTTTATAAGGAGGATGAATGCACCATTGTATGTATGGAAGAAAAGTTGCATAATGGGATATTACAGTAAAATTTTAGTATAAAGAGAAAAGACTTAGTGAAAAGGATAGCACATATATCTAGTAGACCATAGCAGAATAGGGGACATATTCAGAGATCAGATCAAGCAAGAATCAAAAGAGAAAGAGTAGATCAAGTGCCTGAACCTAGCAATTCGAGATTGCATTCAATCAGGTCAAAAGTTCTAATACTCTCTCACAATTGTATTAGAAGTTGAAATCCTATGGTGATAGGTTAGCTTAACAGCTAGATAGGAGAATCTTTTAGAAGGTCAAGAAAATCCTATGTATTAGGTAGGTTTAACAACCTTTTATAAATCCTTTAATAGGGTGACACTTCTTGTAAAGTGTTTGTAAATCCTTTCAACAGGTCACTATTGACATAGTGTAAAGTCTTTAATAGGGTAGGCCTTTAACAAGGCAAACCATCAGAAGTGGTTGAATTCATTATTGCCATAATTTTGTGGGTGTCATCCCCACCCCAATTTTACCTTCTTATTCCTAGAGTGTTTCTGGGTAACCAAAATCTCTTGTGTTATGTGTTGATACATGTTCTCATTTTATGCTTGTTTACTTGCATGCATGTTAATTTCAGTTATTCCAACACCTTTGAGTGTGAATCAATTGTGAAAAATGCTTCTCACTTTGAGCTAGATCTCTAGGTAATTGCATGTTGGAGATTTTCAAGTTTCTTTCCAAGCTCATTATTCTTTGATTTGTTTCTTGTATGAAATTGGAAAAATCACACAACTTCCTATACAATGAAAAAATGTTTTCAAGGACAATTTTGACCTTATCTATTGTCTTGGCCAACTCTACCTATTCAAGTGCTATTCCACTTGATATCTTTTCATTCACTTTTCCTTGAAATTTTCTCTCTGACCATTCCATTAGTTTGACATTGGTATCCTGGTCTTCATTTTTCACTTGGTCAACAATGTCTAATAGTTGCTCAATTATTAGCTTTGCTTCATCTTGTGACATCAAGCTAAAGGCATCCATAAAGATGTCCTTAATTTCATGAAGTGCTTTCTTATGTTTGAACTATTTCCTCAGTATTTCCTGCCTCATCCTTCTATCTAATGCATTTTGCATTTCAGTCATTTGTGCCATTGTGATAGTCTTGGAATCATAGGATGGTATAACAATATCTTCATCTAATTTAGGGTCTCCATAGTGAATTACCCTGGCCACTCTTGTTGAACTTGAGCCTGGAGTTGAAAATTGCAAGGGGATGGCTTCAGTGCTCGTCTTCTAAATGGTCTTTGTAGGAGTGTCAGTATTTGGCAGTTCTACCAATGTTTGTATGATAGCCTACTCCTTTTTTTTTGTTGTATCCTATTTTTCATCTGACTTCCTTTCCTCTGCATTCAGCATCTGAACAGTATCACTTGTTGCACTTGGTGGAGGTGGTGGTCTAAGCATCAAAACTTTAGTCCTAATAGCTATGTATGTGAAAGGTGGATCCTTTGTTTTCACCTTTTCCTTTTGTGATGCTGCTATTGCTTTTTGTAACTCATCAACACTCACTAATAAAGGGCTTGTGCATAAGTGTGCATGTAGAGTGGATTGGTGAAAGATCTTGGAGAGATCCTCTATAGTAAGGAGATTGATATTCTAAGCAGAGTTGTCAGGAACATCCTTAATGATTACTATTTCTGCAGGTGTAGTGGTGACATGAGGTGGACTAGGAGGTGGTAATTGTGTGTCTTGCACACTCTGTTCTTCCTCTTGTTGTTGATCAACTATTGTCATTTCTTCTCCCTTAGCTGATTCATCTTCTTCTCTCCCCTTATTCTCTTCCTCTTCTTTCTCTTCCTCACCTTTCTTTTCCTCCTCTTTCTTTTCTTCTTCTTTCTTCTCTATTTCCTTTGCCTCTACCTCTCTTTTCTACTCTTATGCTTTCTTTTCCTCTACCTTCTCTTTGGCACTAGTTTCTACCTTATTGGTTTCCTCTACTTTATCATCAGTAATTTTATAAATTGTTTTCCAAAATTGTGTGGATTTATTCACAACATCTTCAATCTTATTTTGAAGGATGCAAAAGGCTCTGTATTTGGGTGCAAACTTGCCACTATGTTTCTTGTTTTCCTTTGTTATTTGAGCCTTTGTCATATCAGGCTTCACTTGAGCTAGGGTAGATTCTCTAATTTGTCTTTCCATCTTTAGAGAATAATGCCATTTATTCTCTATTATTTCATATAGTTCCTTTGGCATGGTATTTTCAAGCTCTAGAGGTGTGTTTTTAAATTTTTCCATCATGGCATACATAGATTCCTCTACCAATTGTTGGAATTCCAGTTTACCTTTCCAATTGAATGGAATTCTTCCATCGCATAAAAGAATATGTAGAAAAGAACTTAACCAAATTTTCATTGAGCACCTTTTGATCTCCTTATTGCTCCTAGGTTCTCATTAATTTGTTGTAACATGAGTTCTACCATATCATAGGTATGATCTTTCTTCACCAACTTGTAAGCCACATCAACAGCTATGTAGCGTACACTATTCAGTCTACTAGATTGATAGAATTTATGTGAAATTATTCTCACAGCAAAGTCAAGTAGGTGTTCAATTATAGTGTCTATAGTCATTCCCGTATTGTTCCATTTTGCAACTATATTCTTCTCAATGACCTCCTTTCTATCACTTATCAAGGTCTTTGGCCGATCTAGGGTTGGGAGACCAGTAACCCTATGAACTATCATCTTTTTAATCTTGATAGGTCCTATCTCTAGCTATAGACATCTATCATGAATTCAACTCAAAACAATGTGAATCCATTCTATCTTAAACACCATGGGAAAAACTAGGGTTTTTGTCAAACCCTTCTCAACAATTTGGAACTTGTCTTTCAATATCCCATTGTCACACAACTTATCATAGGCATAAAATATTTCTAGATCATCTATGGCACCAATTTTTTAGTTATAGCACTTTCTTACATCTTTTACCATGACTACTTTAGGTGGAATGATGGATAACGCACTAGCTGGGTCAATTTTGTAGGCAACTTTGGGTATTGGCTTAATTCAGGTTGTTTCACTTCATTTCTAACTAATTGGATCTCATGATCTTCCTTTTCTTTAGGGTTTCTTGAACTAGAGGCCATTTTACCAAACTAGGATTTTAAACGTATTAAAACTTTAACTCTGCATAGCTTGGCACTTGATAAATACCTTTAAATCAATGAGTTCGTGTTGAATTGCTATTGGAATACATGAAAATGGTTGTTAGGTTGCTGCTTGATCACTTCTTCACTCTTCTTGTCTTTACTATGTGTCTAAATGACATGAAAATGAAAAAAATTTGACCTTATACCTGTCAAAGACCTAGCATTAAATGCTTCATTCTTACAACTGTAAAATCAACACTTGAAGGATTCAGTATGACTCAGCTCCCATTGTAATTCATTTACTCGGCCTCCACTAGACTTTTACTTCACTCAGCTTCAACTATCAACTCGACAGCTGTTAGAAACTCGACGTCCATAGGAGCTTTACTTGGTATTTCAGGGTAACTCAACAGCTTCTTCAAAATTTTGACTTGGCATCTTTGCTCATGCAGATTTATTCCTTGTAGTGCTCTTTTGTTCTTTGAACTAATGTATGGTTTAACTTTTTATATCAATCCCATGCATCTTTCTTTTGCTTAGTTGGATGAAGTGTGATCACTTGACCTCTTTGGTGAAGTGATCTCTCCATTTGATGTGTTGCACTCACCTTTCTTCTTCCAAGTCTTATTCATTTGTCCTCTTATTTGTTCAACATCAACCTTCTCTTTTCCTTTGTTGACTTCTGTCTTGGGTGCTTTTGACTTTGTTGGGCAATTTCTACTAATATAACTAGTTTTCAAGCAACTGAAACATGTAGTTTGGCTTAGCCATTTGCTATAACTTCCTCTAAAATTTATCCTTGTGCAATTTTCAAGAATGTGTCCGTACTCTTGACAATAGTGATACCTATACCTAGTATTGTAATCCCAATTGTAGTGATGACCATGGTTGTTTCCTCTTCCAGGCTAATTAGGTGTCAACATAGGCTTTGATTTGCATTCAGATGCTCTATGTCCATATTTTTTACAATTGTAGTAGTGACCTTCAAATCTTGATGTCCTCATAGTCTTGGTTCTACATTCATGTGCTTGATGTCATTTCTTTTTGCACTTGTGACAAAAGCTTGCATTTGCAAGCTTATCATGTTGATGACTATTCTTGCTCCTACACACATTAGAGGTATGTCCCTTTTTATCAAAGAAATGACAAGTAGGTTTAGTGTTCTTACCTTTCTTACTCCTTTCTTCTACAGTCTTGGATGATTCTCCTTATTCAGTGCTGGTGTAACCAAGTTCTAAAGTATCATTACTAACCCTTGTTGATTTGAGTAGTTGCTCAAAATACTTAATAGCCTCATTGGGTTTGTTGAAGCTTTCTTCTATCTCCTTCTCTCTTTTCAATTCATTCTCCAATTGTTCATTCTGCATCTTCAAGGTGGAGATCTCAATGTCCTCCATGTTTAGCTCATAATGAGCATTCATCATCTAACTTAAGGTATCTAGCTGCATGTTTGAAATCTTTTCAAATTCAATTGTCTTTGGCTCCAGTCTATTGGTAAAATTTCTCTTGTCATCTTCTATCATGGCCTTATCTTCAATGGCTCTCTTTTTTTGTTCAGTCACTTCATAAAGCATTATGGCTTGTGCTTCTTGTTCAAGCTTGAGTAATCTAATTTCTTCATCTTGTGCTCTATTTTTCTCCATCAATTCTGCTATTGCTACATCAAATTCCTTGGAATCTCCATTGGAAAACACTTGTGTGGTATCAATATCCTTGTAGTGTATGTCATTTTTAGTTATGGCTATCTCCTTCCTTCTTTTTAAGGATTTTCTCAACTCTTCTCTGGCTTCTTCCACTTTGTGTAGAGCTAGGTGCACATCAATCACCTAATTGTCTATGATCTTCCCAAGTTTAAAGACTTCCATCTTCAGACCTTTTCTCTAAGTTGTTAGGCTTCTCGTTGTGAGAACCTATGCTCTGAGACCAATTTTTGGAATGTTCAAAATGGGAAGAGAGCTTTTGAGAGCAGGGGGGGGCACGCGCGCGGGGGGGGGGGGTGAATTAGAAGTATCACACTTTTAACCTTTTTCAACAATTTAAACACATAATTGAAAAGTAAACTACATGCATGAAAACATGTAAATGGACATAACGTAAACACATGCAATAACACATAACACCAGATTTGGTAACCCAGAAACCCTCCAAGAATAAGAAGGTAAAACTGGGGTGGGGATGATACCCACAAAAATCACTGCAACAATAAATGTTTGACCACTTCTGATGGTCTACCCTGTGAAAGTCCTACCCTATTAAAGGCTTTACACTGTGTCAATAGTGACCTGATTAGAGGATTTACAAAACACTTTACATGAAGTGTCACCCTGTTAAAGGATTTACAATAGGTTACTAAACCCACCTACTACAATAGGATTTTCAATCACCTTCTCCAAAGGTTCTCCTACCTAGCTGTTAAGCTAACCTATCAAAATAGGACTTTCAACTTCTAATACAATGACAAGAAAGTATTAGAACAATGAACCTAACAGTATGCAATCTCTAATTGTTGGATTCAGGCACTTGATCTACTCTCTTGATCCTCTGAGATCTAATATCTGATAGTGTCTCTTGACCCTTGTGCTATTCTGATCAACTAGATATGAAATTGTTGCTCTATTCCTCTAAGTCTTTCCTTCTTCACACTGAATTTCACTACAATCTCCCCATATACTACTCTCTATCACACATGCAATGGAGTTTTTGACTTTCTTTTAAAGATTGTGAAGACTTACGATTAGGTATGGATCTACGATCCATATTGAATCTCAAGTTCCCGCTCATTCCTTTCTTTTTCCTCATTGGTTGCATGCCTTCTCCATTTTTCTGATTCGTTGCATGCTAATTGCATAGGAAATGTAAAAGATTCAATCTTATCCTTTTTCTCCTTCTATATCAGCTCCAAAAATAGTTTACATCTGAGTTTGTGAGGGCACAAACTCATATGCTAATTTTGTGTTACTTGGCACATACTAAAGTACTAGTGCTCGGCACACATACTATCTTGGATTTCTCAGCACCTATTACACTCTGTCTTGCTCGGCACATATATGATTTTGGCTCACTCGGCATATGAAGCATTCTACCTTGTTCATAATCAACTGTGACTTGGCACCTATATGTCACTTGGCACTTATATACTGCTTGGCACCTAAAGTCACTCGGCACCTATTGAAAATCTAACTCGGAACATGCTATGACTCAACATACATAGTGTACTCGACTTTAATGTAGAAAGTGGTTAAGTGTGTTGACACTCAAATGTCAAAACCATCTAAGGATTGACAAATTGTTCATATGGGTTAAAAGGGATCATAGGATAACTTATGACCATTTTCAACACATTTCATGATAACATATGTACCCCTAGGGACCTATTTTATTTGTTTCAATGGGTTAAAATGGGGTCAAAGGATAACCTACATCCTTGTTCAACACATTTCATGACAATCTAAGACCCTAAGACCCCTAGGGACATATTATAATTGTTCATATGGGTCAAAAGGGGTGATAGGATAACCTATTACCCCTTTCAATATATTTCATGACAACATATGTCTCTAGGGGTCCTAGGGACCTATTTTATTTGTTCCAATGAGTCAAAAGGGGTCATAGGTCCTTTCAACACATTTCATGATAACATATAACCCTAAAGGTCCTAGGACCCCTAGATTCATATTATAATAATTCATATGAGTAGAAAGGAGCCATAGAGTACTCTAGGACCCCTTTTGAACCATTAAATAAGAACATATGTTCTTAAGCCTTCTAGGAACATATATCAAGTGTTCAAATGAGTCGAAAGGGGTCATAGAGTACTCTAGCACCCCTTTTGACCAATCATATGACAAAATATGTTCCTAGGGGTACTAGGACCCCTAAGGACACACATGATGCATTTGAATGGATCAGAAAGGGGTCATAGGGTACATTATGACCGCTCTTAACCTACTATATGACAACATATGTTCTTAGGAGTCACATGACCCCTAGGGACATACATCATGTGTTTGAATGGGTTGAATATTGGCCCGTTAAGTGAGAACATGTGTTCCCAACGGTCCTAGGAACCCTTGGAATATATATCATGTATTCAAATGAGTTGAAAGGGGTCAAAGAGTACCCTATAACCCATTTCGACTAATTATATGACAACATATCTTCCTAGGGGTCCTAGGACCCTTAGGGGCATACATCGTGTGTTTGAATGGGTCGAATGGGGTCATAGGTTTCTTCGTGATCCCTTTTGGCCCATTAAATGTGAACATATGTTCCTAGGAAGATATTTCATTTGTTTGAATAACTCAAAAGGGGTTATGGAGTACCCTGTAACCTGTTTCAACCCATTATATGACAACATATGTTCTAGGCCTCCTAGGACCCCTAGAGACATATATTATGTATTTTGAATGGGTCAAAAGGGGCCATATGGTACCCTGTGACCCCTTTTGATTTGTTAAATGATAACATATGTTCCTAGGGTTCCTAGGACATCAAAGAACATAAGTCATGTGTTCAAATGAGTCGAAACGGTCCAAAGACTACCTTATGACATCTTTTAGCCCATTATATGACAAAATATGTTCATAGGTGTACTAAGACCCCCAGGGACATACATCATGTGTTTGAATGGACTCAAAGGGGTCATAAGGTACCTTATGATCCCTTTCTACCCATTATATTACAACACATGTTTTTATGGGTACTAAGACCCTTAAGGACATACATCATGTGTTTGAATGGATAAAAATGGGTCATAGGGTACATTGTGACCTCTCTTAAATCATTATATGAAAACATATGCTCTTAGGGGTCCTAGGACCCCTAGAGAGATACATTATGTGTTTGAATGGGTCAAATGTAGTCATAGGGTGCCCTATGACCCATTTTAACCCATTAAATGATATCATATGTTCCTAGGGGTCCTAAGAAACCCTAACATATATAATGTGTTCAAATGAGTTGAAAGGATGCATTATGTGTCAACATATATTCCTAGGGGTACTATGACCCCTAGTGGCATATAACGTGTGTCTAAATTGATCTAATGGGGTCATAGGGTGCCCTATGACCCCCTTTGACCCATTAAATGAGAATAGATGTTCCTAAGGGTCTTAGGATCCCTTCGAACATAGATCAAGTGTTCGAATGAGTTAAAAGGGGTCATAGAGTACCCTATGTCCCATTTTGATGCATTATATGACAACATATGTTCCTAGGACCCCTAGGGACATACATTATGCATTTGAATGGGTCGAATGGGGTCATAAAGCTCCCTATGACCCCTTTTGACCCATTAAACAAGAAAATACATTCATAGGGGTCCTAAGAAGATATATCCTATGACCCCTAAGCACACTTAATGTCATTGAATAGGTCAAAAGAGTCATAGGGTACTCTAAGGCCCATTTTGAGTCATTAGATCAAATCATTTATGTGGTTAAAGGTCCTAGGACCCATAAGCACACATATTGTGATTGAATGGGTCAAAGAGTGTCAAAGGGTATGTTATGACCCCTTTTGATCATTTGGAGCCATTATATGTATGGTTAAGGGTCCTAAAGCCTTTAAAAAAACATATTACGGATCCTAAAAGGGGTTCATACTATTTTTGTTTTTTTTAAATTGAATTCTTTTTTTAAAATTTAAAATAATAATTTGAACTTTTTTTTAAAATGGGTATCCAATGTGAGAACGGGTATCTAATTTGGTAATGGGTACCCAATTAGGCTTGGTTTTTCTCCAAATTATAACCCTCCATGGTCAACACCAAAAACGTCTCAAAAATGTGTTTTTGGCCTGTTATTCTATGTTTCTTACTTTTACGATGTAGGTGACCACATTCTTTTCATCCAAATTTGATGAAACGAAAAGGGTTTCTTGAAAACATTCTCAGTTTTCCATTGATATAATATCAGTTAAATTATGAGTTTAGTAAGTATATTACTTAATTTCTAATGAAGTTAGCTACAAAGTGTTAAACGACATACTAATTGAAAAATAACTATAACTTTCAAACCGTATAAGATTTTTGAAATCCAAAAGATGTGTCACATTTTATGCTTCAACTACTATAAGGGGAAAAAAATCTATTTTTGATTTTTTTTTAACTAGTTAAGGTGGTCAGACATGAGAGTTTTTAAATTCTGAAAACAATATAGTAGAAAATTCATAATTAATTATTTATTTGGAATAAAAATACCAAAAAATATGCATCACATATATATATATATATATATATATATATATATATATATATATATATATATATATATATATATATATATATATATATATATATATATATAATCATTTGATTTAGGTTAAGGTGGTCAGACATACACCTAATGTTTATTTTTGTCCTGAGATTTTTGTAGTACTGTATTAAAATCCAAAATTTTGATCAATCAAATAATTTTTTCTCCAGATAAGGCCTAGTAGTTTAAAAACCACATTCAATTTCCTACAGATTCTTTTCTTAAAACTTTTTGATATAAAGTTTAGAACTACTTTAAAATTACGTTTCAAGTTCACATAACCTAGATTTGCTAGTTTTTCACTGCCACTTAAGGCCATGGTTTGGTTGACCATGATCCCGAACATACCCTCATGTATCTAAAGACATAAATGCCTTTTATTTTTATTTAATTAGAATTGTATGAAATTTTTATTTTAAAAATCATATCAACTGCACTAATTTAAATGAACGCCCAAAAATATATAAAGATCTAAGTCAAGTATATTCAAAAGAGCAAAACAACTTACAATTCCAAATCAAGTGTGTTATAAATATACAGTGATTTTTATACAAATATATACAAAGTCAAAAACCATAAAAGAAAATTAATGCATCGCCTAAACGTGCTAACCCTATACAACTCAAGATATAGAAGTTTTTATAGTACAAATAAATCATGTGAATTCATGAATGTCCTATGTTAACTACCAATAGAAATAGAAGGTGATTAATGTTATACTTTGCTTATGACTCCAAAGTAGACATGATACAAGAAAACTTCATAATCCCATAGAAGAACTAATACATAGGCTAATAATATCCTCCATACAATGACAACTTAAGAAAGACTCACCACACAATCTTATTACCGCAAAAAGTACTCCTAATCACCTCATTTAACATTTTAGGTCCAATGATCAATGATAGAAAATAACATATAATTGAATGGTGTGATAGGTGAGAGAAGGAGGAGTGGCAGTGTAGGTTTGAAACCTAGGGTTTCTTGCTTCTTCAGGGGTGTTCCAGGGTGCCACAAAAGGGTGAGGAAGAGGATAAAGAGGATGATGGGGATGGTGATGGGGGGGTTTATTTTTCTGGAGTGGAGATTTTTTCTTTCCCATGTCTAGATTCATTTCACTTGGACTTGGATCTAATTTCTCTAGTTGATGTGCTTGAGTTATTTGTGGGGAGTTCGATGCCTTTTTCCCATTTGGCTTCGGTAGTCTTGGGTTTCAGATCTTGGTGGCTTATTGGGTTTTTTAGTGCTTGGTGGTTTGATGCTATTGGCCCTTCTACTACTCATGCCTGACCTCTATGAACTTATTGGTTGTGCTTGTGGAGAAATATTAGAAATACACATAATAGGAGCTATACATTTGGCTCACAATTTTCTATAGCTATATTCTATCTTTACAGTGCTAGACATTCCTTCCTCTAGTCCTTACTATTTGAGCCTATTCTTCCCTTTGACTTTGGTCATGGGGGGGTCTTGATTGGGGGTTGTCTACAGCCAATGTGGAGTGACGTGGTTGGGGGATTTTAGTAGGTTCCCTTCGCTGGGTTATTTTTGTATAGTCCAAACTCTTCAAGATTTTTTGATGCTGGCATGGGAATATGACTATGTACATTGTTGGGGTTTGAACCTAGATCTCTACCCATGGTTCATTCTTGATCATTGGTAATGCTTAACTATAGAAGATTGTGGTGATTATTTGGGAGGTGTTTAAGCATTCCTTAATGAGACATCTCAAAGGTATGTTTCATTCCATGTCTATGGTTGGGTTTGAGCATACCCTACTCTTTAGAGGGCCATTGTGTCCATAATTTTCAGTGACTCTTTCATTTCTTGGGGTTAAAAAACATGGATTAGGTGGTGACAATGTTTTATTTTTTTTTGGATGATTATCTATGTGACTTGTATGGGAAGGACTTGGAGTTCCCAAGTTTTTTTGGACTATTTCTACCTATATAAAAAAATCTCTCAGGCTAAGTTTAATGGGACAAGTTGTGCTACTACTACCTCCATTTTTTTGGTGGGTAAGATCCCAATGTGCTTGAGTACCCAGATGATTCTCTATTTTAGTTGACGTAGTCTGGATGAGTGGCCAAGTTATGAGAGGAAGCCTAAAATTTTGATAAAAGATGTTGACTTGTTTGACTGGTGTTTAAGTGCCATTGAGCCTTTTCTTTAGGCTTGGTTTCCCCCTTCACAAGGTATTTTGTTCATTTTTCAAAAGGCTTTGCTTCACCTCTTGTTTGGGAGAAATATGTACTTACTCAGGTGTGTTGACATATTAGTCAATTTTGTTATTAGTGACATACACTTATTCAAATTGTAAGTATTTGCCAAGTTTATTGTATAGTTAACAGTGTTTGTCAAGCATTTCAGTTGTCATCGAGTTCTACAGTTTCTATCGAGTCCTTTGGACAAATTCCAGTGTTTACCAAGCAGTTATAGTTACAGTGAAAATTAGCAATGTAAACCATGCATCTCAATGTATGCCAAGTTTACCAATGCAAACCAAGTTGTGCAATGCTTACCGAGTTCACAGTTTATGTGATGCAAGCCCAAAGTTAATCAAGCAACTCAATGTTAACCAAGTGACTTAGTTTATACTGAGCTTGAGGTGATAGTGTTTACAAAGCTATACAGAGGTAAACAAGTGATTCAATATATATGACAAGTTTCATAGTATCTACTGAGTCATTAGTGCAGACCGAGTTCAAGACTACTTGAAAGTGATTAGTATGGACCGATCTTCTACATCCACCAAGTACATGATGATGCACAGCATTGATAGTGGATGTCATGTATCTGAATGTCACAGAGTCAATCTTCAGAGCCTAAGTGTCTACACTTGAGCTGACTTTGTAATATTTGTGTAAACTTGTATAGTGGCCAACATTATAATTTGTATAATTGGATTGGTTTATATGTAGTGTACTATATCACATCCAGTGTGTGTATATATCAATGCAATAATCAGAAAAGAGAAGAAAGTGCAAATTACAAAGGCTACAGTAGTATAAGGAGAAGCAAAGATTCATCTATCACAAAAAGGTGATTTGTACACTTAAAGTAATCTCATTCAGAAAATCAAGTTGCAAATTAGAGACCAGCTATTGTTTCATTCTAACAAGTGGATCAATCAAATTCTTTAACAAGGTAGACCTAATAGTCTTTTGCAAATCTCTTTACCAAGTGCATACTTCATTGTATGTTTGTAAATCCTTTCACAACTAGACCTAGTAGTCCTTATTGCTCCTAACAGGGCAGATCATTAAAAGTTATCAATGTAAGCTTTAATAGGCCAACTTTATACTGCAGTACTAAAGCTTGTGGGTATCATCGCCACCCCAGTTTTACTTTCTATTTAGAAGGTTTCTCAGACACCACATCTTTGTGTCAAAGTGTTATGAATGCTTTTATTTTTTTAGTTTCTTATGCATATAATTAGATCAGATTATATGTGAAGGATTAAAAGCTAATTGGACTATTGGATTAAGAGTTAAAAGTGTAGAAGTTTTAGAATTTACTTATTCACTCGTCTCCTCTTAGTAACTTAGCATTGTTAAGAATATTTCCAACAAGGTGGTGGACTTGGAGTTTGTTGTTTTCTTCTTCCATGATTTTTTTGAAGCTGGGATTGTCTCCTATAGAGGTGGAGTTCAAGTTTTTTATTTTGGTGGAGAAGGTAGTTGGGCTACAACTAGTAATAGCACTGATATTTAGAAGTCTCATTTCCCAACATTGGTTTTGTGATCTATCCTCTCCCTAATTCTATTGATGTGGGAAGGTAGTATGTTGTGGGGTGGAAGTTCTTTGAGATTGTTGATCCAAACTGGTGGATTGGTTGGCTATGGACCTTTGGCTATGATGGTGAAAGAAGGACAGGCTATCTGTTGCCTAGGTTTTGTTATTAGACCTTTTGAGAATGAGTTTGTCTCCCACTTTCTGTTTCTTTTCTTCCTATGATCAGATGTTTGTTGTTAGTTTTAAAGGACTCACCTCGGTCATTTTTTCTTATTTTTTGTTAAAGAATGTAGCTAGTATGGGGGCTTGTCCTATGATGATCTATCACAATGTGGACTATGGTTGGTGGTTTTTCCACATTAAGGGCTTTTCTTTTTATAGAGGTAGACCTAGTTTGTTCTCATTGATAATTGGCACTAGGTGTTGTTAATGTTGTTTTCTAGTGTCTAGTGTTTTTTGTATGTAACACGAGCCAACACCCTCTTGTTGCTTTTCTTTATCAAAAAAATTTTAGGTCCATAATTCATCGAACATATCATGTATTGCTCAATCATATATTTTCTCCCAAGTAGTAGACTACTCTTTATAGTGGTGAGGCAATGACGATGTTTATATTTAATTAGAAACATGAAAGTGATTCAACCATGATCTAGAAAGAGTTTTGGGTTGAGAGCAATACATTGGAATGATAAGGAATTGCACATTCAATTCTTGTTTATTAATTTTGTTGTTTCAGTCCAAATCAAGTACTTCAAGAAGCCTAAAAAAACACACACAATTCACATAGACAAGCAATAAAGATATCACATAATTACAAAAGAAAGCACAACTACTGATCTTGAAGGGAAGCTAACATAAATGCTTGAAATCCAAAGTATAATTCTAATTAGGTGTGGCAGAAATTAGACTGTAATTTATTTGTTTTATAATCATTCTTAAAATTCTTTGCTAGAAAAAATAAAAATATCTAAATTAATTTTTTGAAACATTTGCACACTTCTAAAATCATAAAATAGAACAATTCATAGTAGCAAGGCAAGTCACTATTTCTTTGAAATTACTCTATAATTATTTCTAAAAATCATAAAAATAGTATGATAAGTTCATAATTATATAGTGAAGTGATTGTATGTGTCTCCCAATCATCTTACCAACACAAAGGAAATTGCATGTTTGACACTTGCCACTTGATCACATAGGACTTTTTATGAGGACATACTAGTTTTGTACTGTGTGGATGTAACATTCCAATATGTTTTTACCTCTGCTGATGCATTGCAATAGAAGCTTCAAAATCTTATTGAATTTTCATTAATGAAATGGACTTATGTTATTTTCTATCACCTTCCAATATTTTTTAAAAATGGAGACATGGTTCTTGGATGGGATGGAGAAAGAGGTTTTTTATCAGAGGCTTGTTGATAGGGATCAACGAAAGAAACTCCAAAACTTTGGTGGTGGTTGGACAAGAGCTTCATGACCAAAGTTACTAATTTTGGTAGTAAAAATATTTGAGGACATGACCCAAATTGTAACAACAATAAGAGGGTCAGTGCAAGAAGTTGTGTCTCACTTTTGGCCAAAAAGTGGGAGTGTTCTCCTATTTTTGAAATGTATTGTCAATTGATGCCAGAATTTGAGGCATTTAGAGATTAAATATATAAAAACTTCAGCAATAAAAATTGTAGTTCTTGGAATCTTCTTTTTGAACATGTAATTTATTTGTATACCCATATGATTTTTTTTTTTTATATGGATCTTTAAAACCCACTTTTTCAAAATGCCTATTTCTAGACCATACCACACTTGTGAATAGACACCATAATTTGATACAACTAAATGAATTTTTGTGAATCCTTTTAAATGAAGTTATTTGACACACCAAAGATTGATGAGAATAATTTTCTTTAATTATTTAATGAATATATATATTTTATTAATTTTTAATTGATGATTAAGCTAATTTCTAAAACCTCTTATGTACAGACACCATAATTTAATCAAAATTTAACTTTTTTGTATTTCTTTTTAACTTCAAAGAAATCAATATAAGAAATATGAAAAATTTAAAAAGTTATTAAAGTTTTAGTGAATCTCACTATTTTATGTTTAAGAGACACTTTTGATTAATAAATAATGCAAAAATAGCAAATCTCATAACACTATAAAATTTAAATTTTTGAAATAAGAACAGTAAGACCTATAATGGGTTTTTGTTTTGTCAAAAAATTCAATGGGGAAGACCGTATAAAAATTATGACAATCCCTGAAATTATCGATTAATTGCCTTAGTCAAAATTTGATACATAAAGGCACAGGCTTGGTCCCACCAAGCCTATACCATGTCTTTCCCCAACTCAAAACCTGATGCCAAAGGGAAATTCCAACTCATGACTTTAGAATTGGGTACCCAATTATCTAAATATCGAGTGCCTAATTTAGAATTGGGTACTCGATTATTTAAATTTCAAGTGTCCAATTTAGAATCAGGTACCCAATTGTTTAAAAATTGGGTACTTAATTCTTAAGTATTCGTTGGTCCCCAAAAGATGCCCCACAAGGCACTTATCAATCATTGAAATGATTGATTGATACTTTTAAGCTACAACGACGAATTTCTATCACAATTATTTTATTTTCTTGTCATCTACAATTTGCATGCTATTGATTTGAATTCAAAACTAGTGCAAACATGGGATTAAAACAATAAAGAAAGAAGAAAATAAAATTTCTAACAAATGAGGAGATTACAACAAACAAAGAGAATGAAGCACAACATCAATGAGAGAGAAGACAAAGAATTAGAAAGTTGAGCAATGTTTCAGAAGAGAAAGACATTGAGGATACCATGATGGATGAAGAGGCTAAAGAAGAGAACCTAATAGAAGGAGATTCAGGTGCACATTCTAATCAAACATTCAATATAGGTGTGTCTCCAGACCTTTAATTTTTTTTTCATGATGTCATTGGTCATTTTGTAGAAGCAGGTTACAATTTAAATGATTTAGGTTTTCTCCATGAGAATAGATTGTCAAATGATCATGCACAAAAAACTCCAATGGAAATGCAAGCCCCAAAAGAAATACCAAGAAAAAATGAAAATGAGATTCAAATTCCAAATAACATTGAAAATGAAATGTCAATTGAAAATAACAATGGTATGAATGTAGACATGGAAACACCAAGTACTAAACAAACATATTTGAATAATATTTAAGTGTGTGAACATAATTTTCTTTTTTCTAATGTTGCGCTAGATAATCTTCATGGATTGGTTTCGTGGAGACGGATTAGGACATATGTTAATAGATTATACAAACTTTTTTTTTATAATAAAAAATTTGGGTTTCAATGTCAGTTGATGTTGTTGACATTACAATCAAGTTTTTTCATTAGTGACACACACATTGAATCAAATGGTTAGCAACTACCGAGCTTATCTTGTTGTTAACCAAAGTAATCCAGGCTATACCAAGTTCTACAATTGCTACCGAGTTCTAGGAACAATATTCAATTTGCACCAAGCAGTATCTACCAAGTTGGTGATTATTAGTGTAAATTGAGTTTCGTAGTGTTTACTGAGTCTCTAAGTGCAAACCAATTTTTCTAGTGCTTACTGAGTTCACAACTCCAGCAATGTGAATTTAGTGTTGACCAAGCTATGTAGTGTCAATCAAGTGATTTAGTTTATATGTCGAGTTTCGCAATATTCATCGAGTCACTAGTGCAGACTGAGTTCAAACTTCTTAGAAGTGACTAGTATGAGCCAAGCTTCTATGTCTACTAAGTGCATGATGGTGCCAAGCATTGACAATGGTTACCGAGTGTCAGAACCTCAACAAGTTTGTCTTTAAACCCTGAGTACTTAAAGTTGAGCTGACTTTGTGTATTTTGGTGAAACTTGTATTGTAGCTGATTTTGATGAAATGTATATTGGATTGGTATATACGTAATTTATTGTATCACATCCAAAATATAAGAATATGAATGTGAATATGGAATAATAAGAAGACACACTAAGAGAAGAAAGTGTGAAGTAAGAAGGCTAGAAGCAGTATAAGGAGTAGTAAAGATTTATCCATCACAGCAAGGTGATCATTAAAATTCAAAGGAATCTCATTCAACAAATCAAAGTTGCAGATTAGAGATCAGCCACTGGTTCATCCTAATAGGTGGAACAATTAAATCCTTTCACAAGGTAGACTTAATAGTCTTTTTTAAATCTCTTTACTGAGTGCATACTTCATTATATGTTTGTAAATCCTTTTGAAAGGCGGACCTAACAGTCCTTATTGCTCCTAACAGGGTAGATCGTCAAAAGTGATCATTGTAAGCCTTAATAGGCCAACTTTATACTGCAGTACTAAAGCTTGTGGGTATCATCCCCACCCTAGTTTTACTTTCTATTTGGAAGGTTTCTGGGTCACCATATTATGTGTCAAAGTGTTATGAATGTTTTCATTCTTTTGGCTTTTCATGCATGCAATTAGATCAGAATACATATGAAGGATTAATTAGTGAATTAAGATAAAATTTAACTGGTTACTGACTCACCCCTCCCCTCTCAATAACCTAGCCTATCTTATATTTCTAACAATTGGTATCAGAGCTTGTGGTTCTCAAAGAAGAAGATTAATAGCTTTAGCAAAGATTAGAGGCAATAGAAGTATTTAGACTTGATAAGGCTGTTGACAATGAAAAGCTAGATTTGGAATTGGCTATTGGGCAACTTAAGAAAGAAAAGGAGAAACTCTATCAATCCCTAAAAAGAAGAAAAGATCTTGTATTACAGATGAATGACAAACTCTACACTGAAGAAAGAATTGAAGATATCCATTCATAAAGTAATTCAAATGAAGCTAATGAAGCAATCAGAGAACTATTAGAAAAGAATGGTATACTTCAAGAAGAAGTAAGGAAGCTAAAAAGAGAACAAGAAATCCAATCAATAAGATTATGTGAAGTCATAGAAGAGAAAAAAAAGATAAAAGAAAAATTAGAAGGAAAGAATAACGAAATTCAACATCTATCCCTTCAACAAGAAAACTTCATCAATTAGCTTACTAATGCAAATGAGGATATCATGAATATAAGATAAGAAAATGAAAGATTGTAGAATGATCTAAATGCTGAAAAGAAAACCAATGAGAGGATGATGAAATCTCAAGAAGACATGAATCAATTAAATGAGCAAATCCAATATAGACATAAAGGAAAAGTAGGAATTAGATATATAGAAGAAGGTGAATCATCCAAGCAAGGAGCTCAAAAGAATCAAAGACCTACTTGCAATCACTGTGTTAAGCTAGGTCATACATCAAAAAAATGTTCGAGTAATGGTAAATCTGAATTCAATGGAAAATGCTACAATTGCAATAAGCATGGTCATAGAGCTAATGAATGTAAAGAGAAACCTAAATTTGAAGGCAAATGTCACAAATGCAAGAAGCATGGGCACAAATCTTTTGAATGCAAAACTAAGATATTGAATCCAGCAAAACAAATTGTAAAAGCTATATTTAATGGGGACTAAAACACTTGGTGTAGATGTCACTGCTATGGAGAATTTGGACACATTGGAATGAATTATGTAAAACATCACATGAGAACAAGAGACACCACTAGAAGATGTTTCATTTGTATAGAACCTAGACACCTTGTCAAGAACTATATTAACCCTAGAAGAATTGAAAAGGAAAAGAAAGCCAAGGTTGATAACATTAGAAAATGGATCAGACATCAGTGGATTCCAAAATCTTCTAAGAATAGAAATCCAAGCAATGAAGCACAAGTCACTCAATAATTGGGTAACTCAAGCATTTCTACTTGATCTCCCACAAGGATAATTGGAACTAAGATTCTGAAGCAAACATCTTACAGTAGTTCTAGTTAGAAAAAAGGAAAGATCCATATCAGCATTCAAGATGCAAAGGGATCACTGAGTGTCTAAAGAAATTTTGGACCTTATTGAGCTAGGTCAGGTTGCAAGACCCTGCCGAGCAACGTCAAGAGTAACTAAGTCGTTGTGTGGAATCCAAGTCATGAATGGCTCTCTAGAGAAATCAAGTCAAACTAAGTGGAAGATAGTCTATCATCAAGCAAGTGAATGTACCAAGCATTTATGGCGATTGGAAAGTGAAATTTGTCAAAAAATGTGAAATCGAATTCATTTGTCACAATGAATTTTCAAGAGCTTATGTGAAGAGCGATTTCTATGCATCCAAGTGATCGATGTGATTTATTATTAAGGTTTTCCATATTTGTCATAAACCCTACTGAGTAATGGCATCCTATAGCAGAAAGACCAAGAAAGGATCTGAGATGTTAGTTTGAGGAGTTGAGTGGAAAGCACTTGACTTCAAATTGAGGCTGATAACTGCGAAAACACTTGATCCTACCAGAGCTCAATCACAAATTCTTCCCAAGGTATTACTAGTTAATGATATTTGCTCACATTTTCATTGTTCAATTCAAGACATAGGAACCCTAGAAATGGATGAAACTTTGGAAAATTTGTGTGTGAATGGTGATAAAACCCGAGCATCAACACTTGGAAACCAAGGGTTTAACCCACATTCCACACATGCCCCAAGAATTCCTAACAAAATGGATAAGGTTTATCCTTAGTCATGTATATAATAGGCAACTATGGTTGGAGCAACCTATTCTCATAACAAAGAAAATGATTCATCGAATCATGGGGCTCCCAATGTTGGCCAAGGCAAAAACCACCAAAAACCTAAGTAGGGTAGAACTGGAAAAGAAAACTCTTGTCGAATGGGATGGAAGAGGTATGAAGATCAGCTATGTAGCTGACATGGAGCTGAAGTTTTGAATTCATATAATTGCATACAAAATATATAGCTCCAATCATCTCAACAGCATATCATGTGAGGCAATGGATCTTGCTCTCAAGGTGGTGAAGAACAACATGTCCTTTGACCTTGTTGAGTTGATGTTGAACCAATTCAACAAAAACTTGGAAATCATTAGAACATCGAAGAATAACCTATGGAAATTTGGTTCACTTTTAACATGTTTATTCTTCTTTATACGAACATTTTTCCCTTCAAAAAGTATAGTTGTATGGAGAAAAGATGTGCATGTACTCTATCAAATCAATGAGTATATAGCAGAAATGGGTGAAAATTATGTCAGTATCATGCACAATGTTTTTTTCTTTCAAATAAAAGATGAATAACAAATTCATAATTCCAAAGAAACTTGTAGAAGATTGCAAGGATGATATTTTTTTTGTGGTAGATTGTGACAAAGTGTACATACAAGCAGTCAAACCTAGAGTGGTATGGGTCAAACCTCTAGGCTATGAGGTCAATATTGATGAAACTAGGGATATCATTGAGGCATTATTGAATGAACCTGTGGATCCCAAGGCCACATATTTTGGTACATATGATGAAGCCAAAGCCAAAATTGAACTAGAGATAAAACTTCCTCAAGAAGTTAGCAAAGGAATGAAGAGGATAGAAAAATTGAGACAAACTAGTTCTACTCTCCTATTAACAAAAGGTAAAGGAGATGATGTAATAGAAGATGATGCAGAAGATGAGGCAAGTGAAGAAAAATTAGAAGAAGATAACCTAGTCAAGAAGAAAGGTAAGTTTATCATAACCAAACCTACAAAGTCATCTACTACAATATTTACAAGAAGAACATCTAGAAAGAAATTGAAATTAGGTGAAGAAGTAGAGGATGTGATTTTCAAAAAAAATCCACCTACATTTAAAGAGAAACTAAAAGAGATTGATTATGGAGCTGGCATGGAAAAATTTTAAATCATTGAGATATGAAACCAAAAATGTAGAAGAGAAGAAGCAAGTTGAAGACATGGTTATTTTTGAACTAGGTAAATGGAAATATTCATTTGACCAACTTGTACAACAAATTCCCAATGAACTGATGGAAAGAATCAAACCAAGATGGGAACATGCCAAGCAAACTACAAAGGACATATATGAGTAGACTTTGAAGCAACTCACGCTGAGTCTTAATGATAGAGAAGTAAAAGAGTCCATGAAGCATAATGAAATGAAACTCACTTTGAAATTTAACACCTACTTGATATTGGTTAATGACATTGTGTGGTGAGGAATGCCACTAACACATGGAAGAATATCTATAATCTTCATAAGCAGAGTGATTTTGTTGTTCATGTCAGTGACAAAGATGATGATGGTGAAGATGACAAGGAAGAAAATGACAATGATGATGAAGAAGAAACAAATTATGATAATATAGATGATGAGGAACAAGAGAAGGAAACTACCTAGGAGTATCTCCATGAGATTTAGAACATTGAGGAAACAGACCCTAAAAAGATTGCAGCAACAGTTGTGGCCTCACTTCCTCACTCTCCAAGAAAAGCTTTAAAGCCATCAAGCTTAGAGAAAGCTACTACCAAGTTGGTTGTGAAAAACACTGCAAATCCAAGAACTCAACCAATCTCTACACCTGCTCAACTCAGTACTTCATTGACTAAAGTGATTAGCACTTCATCTACCGAGTAGTCAGTGCTTCCTCCTTCATCAATCTTGGCTACTCAACAACAAGGTATTTCTTCAATTAGTGCAATATCTACTTTTGTTGCTAGTCCTTCCATTTCCATAATTGTTACTATTCCAAGTATGCAAATAATTAGTACAAATACAGTTCAGACTAAGCCTCATCCAAGTACAAAAGTTTCTAGTAAAGGCAAAGATAAGGAAGAAGACATTGATCTTGATGAGGATATAGTTATCCCAAACTAGGATATCTCTACTCTAAATCCTAATCAAATGCATATAGTAGGTGAGCTTTTGAAGAAGAAAGATAAGCAACAGAGGCTTAGAGAGGAGACAAACAGAGAAAATCAAGTGCTAAAAGATGCAAAGAACATTATTGCAGATGCACTTAGCACTAAGGTTGGTACATCTCAACCTATTTTGGATTAATTAGTAGAATTGGTCCATAAATTCAATGAATATTTGAATGGGAAAGAATTTTTTTTGCAAAGAGTAGAGAAGAAGTTTGAAAACAAAGTATTGGAGCTAGTTGCACAAAAGATTGCAATATATCAAGTAGACTTGTCTACTATTCTTAGCTCATTGGAAACTCTACCAACAATGTCACTTCTCTATTTGGTAAACTATGTGATACATCTATCTTCATGTAGGAAATCAAAGATAAACTCTCCAAGATAGATGAATATTTGAAGGCAAGTGCATACCAGCTATCACTTGACCCAAGCTACAGTTCTGCTCATTGTACACAAAGATCAGATTTTTGACTGATATGCAAGCAAAATTACTAGAGGAAGAAGCTAGGATAAGGGCTACACTTGTAGGTATACAATGCATGATTCTTCTAAACATGGATGCATTATAGAACAAATTACACATGCCAAAACTCTCATCCATGATAACAACTTCTCCATAGCTAATCACATGATGGAATTATTAGCAGATGTTAAAATTACATTGCATGCAAGCAAGATGTTGCAAGAAAATTGGGACAAGACAATGTCACTAATTTTAAAAGTACATTCTAACTTCTTGTCACATTTTGGAATAACTATATAGCATAAACCTTTGGCATTTCTGTCAAAAAGGGGGAGAATATGTAAAAGGGGAGAATATGTGATGATACAATAAAAGGGGAGAAGAGAGAAGATGTATATAATGTGTAAAGTATATTGAATATATATGTATGGGAGAGCATCATAATATTATACATGTATAGATATTCAAATAAACATCTCTTACAAAATCAATTTTGAAAAATCTCAAAAATAGAGTATGTTACGGAGTTGGAGGCACGGGATGGAGACTAAAGATTATTTTTGAACTTTTTGAATTTAGTTTTGATCGATAAGTGTTTTTGTCACTAATACCAAAGGGGGAGATTGTTGACATTATAGTCAAGTTTGTTTATTAGTGACACACACACTTAATCAGATGGTTAGTAGCTACTGAGCTTATCTTGTAGTTAACCAAAGTAATTCAAGCTACACTAAGTTCTACAGTTGCTATTGAGTTCTAGACACAATATTCAATTTGCACCGAGCAATATCTACCAAGTTGGTGATTATCAGTGTAAACTGAGTTTCATAGTGTTTACCAAGTCTCTTAGTGCAAACTGAGTTTTCTAGTGCTTATTGAGTTCACAACTTCAACAATGTGAATCTAGTGTTGACCAAGCTATGCAATGTCAATCAAGTGATTTAGTTTATATGTCGAGTTTCACAATATTCACTGAGTCACTAGTGCAAACCAAGTTTAGACTACTTGGAAGCAATTAATATGAGCTGAGATTCTACATCTATCGAGTGCATGATGATTTCGAGCATTGACAATGGTTGCCAAGTGTTAGAACCTCATCGAGTTTGTCTTGAGAACCCAAGTACCTGTAGTTGGGCCGACTTTGTGTATTTTGGTAAAATTTGTATTGTAGCCAAATTTGATGAATTGTAAATTGGATTGGTGTATATGTAATGTATTTTATCACATCCAAAATATAAGAATATGAATGTGAATATGGAATAATAAGAAGACACGCTAAGAGCAGAAAGTGCAAAGTAAGAAGGCTACAAGCAATAAATGGAGCAGCACAAATTTATTCATCACAACAAGGTGATCATTACACTTCAAAGGAATCTCATTTAGCAAATCAAAGTTACAGATCAAACATCAACCACTGGTTCATCCTAATAGGTGGAATTGTTAAATCCTTTCACAAGGTAGACTTAATAGTCTTTTGTAAATCTCTTTATCGAGTGCATACTTCATTGTATGCTTGTAATCCTTTTGCAAGGTGGACCTACCAGTCCTTATTGCTCCTAACAGGCAAAATAATCAAAAGTGATCATTGTAAGCCTTAACAAGCTAACTTTATACTACAATACTAAAGCTTTTGGGTATCATCCCCACCCTAGTTTTACTTTCTATTTGGAAGGTTTCACGGTCATCATATTATGTGTCAAAGTGTTATGAATGTTTTAATGCTTTCAACTTTTCATGTATGTAATTAGATCAGAATATATATGAAGGATTAATTGGTGAATTAAGATTAACTTTTAGTGGTTACTGATTCACCCCTACCTCTCAGTAACCTAGCCTATCTTATATTTCCAACAAATCTTGCAACTAATTAAAATGTCTAAAATGTGAAAAGTAATGAAAAGGTTAGGACTGTATGCAAAACCCAAGAATAAAAATGAGTCTTTAAAACAAGTTGTATATACTATTGCTTGTGCCTTTAATGTTATCAGAAAGAGAAGTTGATGTAAAGATAAGAATGCAACACCATGAGCAATAACAATAGCTTTAGTTAACAAATCAACTACTAACCAAATATTGATTAGTAACATAAGTGGATATCTTAATGTGAATTGTAAGACTTTAGAAAGAATTTTAAAGAGAAGGGTTAACTTTGAATATGATCTAATAAATAGTTTGTGGACTTCTAGTGGTAGACTCCCTAGATCTTATATGAAACTTACTAGTGAAGTCAAAAGTTTGGTTGAAACTTTTTGGCATGATAATACAAGAGTATCACCTAATTCAAGAGATATTCTTAAATTGAGAGTTGGCTCAAAAATATGTGATCCACATCCTAAACACCTTTTGTAAATGACTCAAATTGAATTGTTCAGAAAAATTTTAGATGATAAGGTGTTAACTATTACCATTAGTCAAAGATCATTTCAAAAGTGCAAACCACGGTATGTAAGGATAACAAGGGAAGAGTCACATGTTGTTGTAAAAATCATGTTCAAAATTGTTACCATTATGATGTATTTTGGTCTATACATGGGACCATGCATAGTAAAGAAATGTTGCAGGAATCTAGTATAAAAATACCACCTCAAACTATAAAGGATTTCATATCAGGTTTGTTTTGTAAGCCACCTAATGACCAATATTTTCTTTTCAATACATGTCTTTCTAGTACATGTGATATGTGTGGCAATCTTTCTTTGCTAGATGAATGTTTGCATGAAAATTCTTTGACTACTTTTGGACAACAATTAGTTGATATAAAAAGATCTAGAACTATTGAATATCCATTGAAGGACAGGAAGATTGGAAGAAGGTGTGATCTAGTTATAGATCAAGTTAGTTGTCATACATTTATGAATGAGTTAAGAGTGTGATCATACCAAAATATGTTAAACACTCTTAATATGCTAGATGACTTGATGAAAAATTTCACATATGTAAGAATACATTTCCAATTGGTACTATGCTTTTAGTTGTTGACTTTGTAGAGAACTACACACTTGCACCGCAAGATGAGGTACAAGCACAATATTACAATTTAGTATAAGTAGAAATTTTTGTTCATATAGTTTATAAGCATGCCCCTGATAGTACAAAGGAGTATCAAAAAATATTGAGATAGTACCATTTCTATATGAGTGATAATAAACTTCATTCATCTGAGTTTGTCCAATATTGTTTCAAGGTCTTTTATGATAATTTAAAAGAGAGACAAATTCAAATGACACAACATTAGATATGGTCATATAATTGTACAAGATAATTCAAGAATGATAGAATGTTCTATTGGTTGAGTAGGAGACATAGGCAAACTAATATCCAACATGTGTGAAATTTTTTTGAGGGTGGACATGGTAAAAGAGAACATGATGGTACTAGTGTGTGTGTGAAGAGAGCCCTTTGTAGAGAGTAATTAGGATTTGAGGAAAAAGTCAAATTCAAAAATACACATGAGAATGTGGAATGGTGTAACAAATATTTATACATAGGATAAAGTCAGAACTCTACAATCAAACATTTCTTCTGCCTAGTTGAAGAGAAGAATATCCTTTCAAGATATGACTATGACACAATTGGCAGGCTAGCTAAATGGCATTCATTTAGGAGTTTGGATTCTAACACTTGGACTATTTGGACTAGGGAGCTTGCTTGTTTTTGTCAATTTTGTCTTGTAGGTGAAAGGGAAGAATGAAAGAATACAAAATGGATTGAAGATTGGAAAAAGAAATCATTTACACCTATTGGCACACATTTTCAAGATGATATAGTAAATGAAGGCCCAAATGTTACATTTGCATCAGAAGACTGATCGTATTTCAAACCTCATACAACTTGGTATGCACAATTTAATTAAATTTTGTTGTGATCATGCTTCAATTTATATTATTTATTTATGTACATGTCATTAATATAATTCAAGTACATGTCATTAATATATTATTTATTTATGTACGCATGTGATTAAATTGTTTATGTACTTTATCTTAACTTGTAGGACATGTTTATGTTGTTATTGCACCTAGTAATAAAGATAAAAAAATTGAGTATTGGCTAGCTAGATGTGTGGAACCTAAGAAAAAATTGATATGTCAACAAGTACATGATGATGGTTTTGAGTATCCAATTGGGTCTATTGTTATAGCTGGCACATGGCTACATACATACCTAATAAGAAGAAATGGTTTACCAGCATTTGAACACTACCAATCAGAAAAGAAGATTTTACACAATTCATATTTGGTTGTGGAAATGAATATCAAATTAGAAAGATACAAAGGGAGACCCACCAATAAGGTATTATGGACAATTTCAATGGATGAGCATGAGACAATCATAGATGCATTGCAAAAGAGAGAGGATGCAGATGGTATAGTGGGATGACTACAAAATACACACATGTAAGTTTTTCTTTTATTATGCTCTTTTTATATATGTACTTATATAATTTAAATGTATGTATGCATTGCCAATATAAAATTAGAGAACTTATATATACCTCTTATTCAGGTCTCAAGTACAACTTATGCAAATTTAAATGTTTAAGGTGGATCCAACATCAACATCTTGTGCAATTACAAATAGTGAGTACATACATTACACATATTTACATAATATAGATAGGTCTTATTAATTTATGCTTTTATTAACATTTCAAATTGTGTTTTAAAAAAAAATAAAAATTTGTAGGACCTCATTTGAAGAAATGTGTTGAACCAATTTTTTATTTTGAAATCGAAACATGTTGTAAACATTTTAAAAAGGAGTTCACTTCTATTTATGTCTTTCACATTATGTTACATATATATGACTTCACTTGTTATAAATTTATATGACTTCACTTTTTATAATAATATCTAAGTTTAGTTGTGTAAAATACAGGAGTTCACTTCTATTTGAAAGTTAAAAGTGTGCACTTGAAACTAAATTCTTTATCAATTGAAGTAAATACCTCTTACATTTTTCCATTACTTTTACATTCAAACATGTTTAAATCAATGTTCTTATATTTAATTAAAATTATTGTTCATGTACCATATACTAAAAAAATGTGTCATAACATGAATAAAATATGTCAGAATAAAGAAAATGGTTCATACTTACAAGATGGTAACATAATAATCTATACTGGATACACTAGCATGATAAGAAGTTGTAAAAATATATAACATTCGTCTAACATGTCATAACATGATCTATGAAGTCAAAATATATATATATATATAATATAGTTAATTATCCTAATACAAAGTGTATGAGAATTAAAAATATGTGTCATAAAAACACAATCTAAAGGTGCCAAAAGACCTAATATATCTTATCTACAGTCCTCTTTACTCCATGTGAAGAGGACTCAGATGGATCATCTTGTGTAACATGATGTATCTCATCATGTGGGACATCATGTGGGGCATTGTGTATCACATCTTGAGAAGATAATAAATATACATGATTAATTGAAATCGGTTTCAAAATCTAGCTTGCAAATAAATTAAAATGTCTCATACTTATTTAAAATAATACCACATGAGATAGGTGTCCCTCTATAACAGGAGTAGGTGCACTGTCAAAGCTACCAAATGTGGTAGTGGTGATGTCCTGTAATAGAATACATAAATTTTTAAAATTTTATAAAGATCATAAAGAACTATGTATAAATCACAATACTGACCTAAAAGAATGATGTTTGTACCTCCATCCGGCTTAGTCCTATAGTCCCAACAACACTCATGGCAACATAGTCCTAAAATAATTGATACATAAACCTTGAGTCAAAATTATATATACATGAATTAAAAAGTACATAATTTAAACTACAGTTTTTTGAAATGGGTATGTGTAGGGTCATGGTCAACCAAACTATGGCCATTAGTGGCAGTGAAAAACTAACAAATCAGGGTTATGTTAACTTGACACATAATTTTAAAGTAGTTATAGGCTTTATTTCAAAAATTTATAAGAAATGAATCTATAGAAAATTGAATTTAGTTTCTAAACCACTATGCCTTATCAGGAGAAAAAACTATTTGATTTGTCAAAATATTGGATTTTAATACAGTACTACAAAAATTTCAAGGCAAAAATAAAAAGTAGGTGTATGTCTAACCACCTTAATCAAAACCAAATATATAATTATAGATATAAAAAGTAGACTCATGCTCAGATGTGACACATATTTTTGGGTTTTTTTATTCCAAATAAATAACTAAATATGAATTTTCTACTATAACTTTTCTAGAATAAAAAAAACTCTCGTATCTAACCACCTTAACTAATTGAAAACTTAACAAAAAAATATTAATTATTTGTTTTCTTATACTAGGAAAAGCATAGAATGTCATGTAACTTTTGGATTTCAAAAAAGTTATACCATTTGAAAGTTATAGCTATTTTTCAATCAGTATGTCAATCGATAGTTCACAGACATCTTCATTAAAAATTAACTAATGAATACTTATCAAACTCAAAATTTGATAGCAATTATATTGATGGAATTTTGAGAGTGTTGTCAAAAAACCCTTTTTGTTTCATTGAATTTTGATGAAAAAAATATTGTTAGATGGCTACTCATGTTGAAAATATAAGAGAAAATAAAAGAGGAGTAACTGACAGGGGAGGGGTGAATCAATTACTACAAAAATAAATCCTAGATCCCTTAGATGTTAGCACAAAATAAACTCTAAAAACTAAACTCTGCTAATGTTCAGTAAACACATTGAAAATGTAGCAACTCGATAAATATTGAGAATACTTGGCAAACACTTAACATGAAAATCTTAAGATGTTATCTATGATTACTTAATATTTTAACTTAGTTGCAAACACATAAAAGAAATAGCATGAACACATTTGACACCAAGATTTAACATGGAAACCCAAATTGAGAAAAACCACCAATTACAGCTAATTACTATTTTTCACTCTTCTGAAGTGAGCCCTATTAGGAGCCAACCCTGTTAAAGGTTACAAAACACACTATTAGGTGTGACCCTATTAGAGGATTTAATCACCTTGTTAGGAGTGGCCTTGTTAGAGGTCTTTAGGCACTTCAATATAAATGCCACCTTGTTAGAGGATTTACAAATAGTTGTTAAGCCAACTCTGTTAAGAGATTTAGATCACTGCTACAATGGTTAGAGAGTAACAATGACATGACTTGATTTGGATGAAATTGAATTGCTAATTATAGATCTCAAATCTGGCTTGTATACTTGATCCTTATTGATCAAATGTATCTTATCAGCTTCACAAGGATATACTATTTATCTTTCTAATTCGCTTCCTCTTAGCATCATCAAATCTTCAATTATCTTCCATGCATTCATTCTTCACACACTCTAACCCTCAACTTGACCTTTTATTTATATGTTCCATTTTGTCAAATCGGCTCCAATACAACTTACAATAGTTAATATTCATCTTCTCAGTCAACTAGAACCAATCAGATAAATTGATTAAACTCATTATGCCAAAACAAGAAAATCCTTCATTAGCCAACTCTGCTCGGTAGACACTAACTCAGAATTGATTTTCCTATGTTAAAAAAGTGAACTCAGTCAACACTACATACTCACAAAGTTCCTTTGGTAATCGAGTGAGCTCGATTAGCACTGGTTCCATCCAACATGTTCTTCATTAACCGAGTGAGCTCAGTTAACACTCATCTTTCGCAAACTATCGTTTGGCGCCCCAGTGAATTCGATAGAAATTGTCTTCTGAATTGAAAAAACTCTAGAATGCTCCATAGCCATAGAAAATTGTCATCAATGCCCGAGTGAAATCGACATACACTAACTGATAATGATATGGCATTTTGTGTAACATCAAAGAAAATACAAAATTAATCAATTAATTCAACAACGTCAAGTCTGAATGTCAGTGAAACCTATCTCAAACACATTTTTTGAGTTGACCAAAGAGGTTTGGTAAATACAAAGCCTAATCCAGTACCTGATTTGAAATCGGATACCTAAAAATTGGCATCCAAAACTTTTCTTTGAAAATTGATTGTCCAAATTTTGTAGGGAAATCAAAATTTGGGAAGTGCGGGCAATCAATAATCATTATTATTTTTATTGACTATTATTATTATATATGATTATTATTATTATTGTTAAATATAATATAGTAATATATATGATTATTATTATTATATAATCTAGTAATATATTATTATTATATTAAAATATATAGTCATATATTATTATTATATCATATAGTAATGTATTATTATTAAATATAATATAGTCAGAAGCATCAAAAGGGGTCATAGGTTATCCTATGACCTCTTTTGACCCATTTGAACAAATCAAATAGGTCTGCTAGGAGCCCAAGGGACATATGTTGTCATGAAATGCATTGAAAGGAGTCATAGGTCCCTTTCAACCCATTCGAACAAACTAAATAGGTCCCTATGGGTCCAAAGACCCCTATGGACATATATTGTCATGAAATACATCGAGCCCTAGGGGTTGTAGGACCCCTAGGGACATATGTTGTCATGAAATGCATTGAAAGGGGTCATAGGTTATCCAAAGACCTCTTTTGACCCATTCAAACAAAAAAAATAGGTCCCTAGGGGTCTTAGGAGCCCTTGGGACATATGTTGTCATGAAATGCATCGAAAGGGGTAATAAGATAAATTAAAAAGGTCCTTAGGGATCTTAGGACCCCTAGGGACATATGTTGTCATGAAATGTGTCGAAAGGGGTTATAGATTATCCTATGACCTCTTTTGACTCATTTGATCAAATCAAATAAGTCCCTAGGACCCCTAGAGACATATGTTGTAATGAAATGCATCGAAAGGGGTCATACATTATCCTATGACCCCTTTTGACTCATTCGATAAAATCAAATAGGTCCCTAGGGGTCCTAGGATCCCTAGGGACATATTTTGTAATGAAATGCATCGAAAGGGGTCATAGGATAACCTATGACCCTTTTCAACCCATTCAAACAAAACAAATAGGTCCCTAGGGGTCCTAGGACACATAAAGACATGTTGTCGTGAAATGCATCAAACGGGGTCGTAAGTTATCTTATGACCCCTTCCAACCCATTTGAAAAAAAAAAGGACCCCTAGGAAGATATGTTGTCATGAAATGCATTGAAAGGGGTCATAGGTTATCCTATGACCCCTTTCAATCCATTCAAACAAAACAAATAGGACCCTAGGGACATATGTTGCCATGAAATGCGTCGAGAGGTGTCATAGGTTATTCTATGACCCCTTTCAACTCATTTAAACAAACCAAAAAGGATACTGTGGGTCATAGGACCCTTAGGGACATATGTTGTCATGAAATGCATCAAAAGGGGTAATAGATTATCTTATGACCCCTTTCGATCCATTCGAACAGATCAAATAGGTCCCTAGAACCCTTAGGGACATATGTTGTCATAAAGTGTGTTGAAAGGGATAAAAGATTATTGTATGACCCCTTTTGACCATTCGAACAAACCAAATAGGTCTCTTGGGGTCCTAGGACCCCTAGGGACATATGTTGTCAAGGAATTCATTGATAACCTATGACCCCTTTCAACCCATTCAAACAAAACAAATAGGACTCAGACATATGTTGTCATGAAATGCGTCAAAAGAGGTCATAGGTTATCCTATGACCCCTTTCGACTCATTTGAACATAGGTTGTCATGAAATGTATTGAAAGGGATCATCGACTATCCTATGACCCCTTTCATCCCATTCGAACAAAACAAATAGGTCCCTATGGGTCCATATGCTGTCATGAAATGCATTGTAAGCTATGACTCCTTTTGACCCATTCAAACAAATCAAATAGGTCCCTAGGGGTCCTAGGACCCCTAGGGACATATCTTGTCATGAAATGCATGGAAAGAGGTCATAGGTTATCCTATGACCTCTTTCAATCCGTTTGAACAAACCAACTAGGTCCCTAGGGGTCCTAGGACCCTTAGGGACATATGTTGTGATGAAATGCATCGAAAGGGGCCTATGACCACTTTCAACCAATTCAAACAAACCAAATAGGTCCCTGGGGGTCCTAATACCCCTAGGAACATATGTTATCATGAAATGCGTTGAAAGGGGTCATAGGTTATCTATCCTATGATCCCTTTCGACCCATTCAAACAAACCAAATAGGTAAAACCCCTAGGGACATATGTTGTCATGAAATATGTCAAAAGGGTTCATAGGTTATCCTATGACTCCCTTTCAACCCATTCAAACAAACTAAATAGATCCCTAGGGGTCCTAGGACCCCTACAGACATATATTGTCATGAAATGCATTGAAATGGGTCATAGGTTATCCTATGATCGCTTTTGACCCATTCGAACAAAATAAATACATAGAACCCCTAGGGACATATGTTGTCATTAAATGTGTTGAAAGGGGTCATAGGTTATTTTTGACCCATTCACACAAACCAAATAGCTGCCTAGGGATCCTAGGACCCCTAGGAACATATGTTGTCATGAAATGCATCGAAAGGGGTCATAGGTTATCATATGACCACTTTATACCCATTTGAACAAATCAAATAGGAGCTTAGGGATCCTAGGACCCATAGGACATATGTTTTCATGAGATGTGTCAAAAGGGGTCATAAGTTATCCTATGACCCCTTTCGACCCATTCAAACAAAACAAATAGGTCGCTAGGGGGACCCCTAGGGACATATGTTGTCATAAAATGGGTTGAAAGGGGTCATAGGTTATCCTATGACCCCTTTCAACTCATTCAAAAAAATCAAATAGGTCTTTAGGGGTCCTAAGACCCCTAAGGACATATGTCATCATGAAATGCATCAAAAGGGGTCATAGGTTATTCTATGACCCCTTTCAACCCATTCGAACAAATCAAATAGGTCTTTAGGGGTCCTACGACCCCTAGGGACATATGTTGTCATGAAATGTGTTGAAAGGGGTCACAAGTTATCCTATGACCCCTTTCGACCCATTCAAACTAATGAAATAGGTTCCTAGAGGTCCTAGGACACCTAAAGACTTATGTTGTCATGAAATACATAGAAAGGGGTTATCGGTTATTCTATGACCCCTTTCAACCCATTCGAACAAAACAAATAGATCAGAAAACTTTACCATCATTTGTCATTGCCTTTATTTCACCCCATAAGAGAACCACTGGAAAATTCAAAAAAAATTGTGGATGTCTCACCGTACATAAACCTTATGGGCTTAATAAATAATATTGTTTTGTTCTAAACAAGATCATTCATTACTCTATATTTTTAATCGTAACTTTTTGAATTATATAATGATGATGATGATGATGATGATGATGATGATGATGATATTACATTACTATATATGACTATATAATAATTATTATTATTATACTGACTATATAATTATAATAATCATATATATTACTATATGATATTTAATCACTATTATTATATTACTATATTATATTTAATAAAATACAATTTTGTTCACATTGCCCACACTTGCCAAACTTTGACTTCCCTCCAAAATTTGGGCAACTATTTCGAGTACCTGATATCAAATCGGGTATTTGATCTTGAATTGGATACTCGATATGGGATCAGGTACTCAAAATACTGGCATACTTTTTCAAAAATGTTCTTTATAAATGTAGACTTGACAATCACATTTTTTGGGGGCCCTTTTCATGGGTTTAAAGAAAAATGATTACTTAGGGGCCATTCGATTGAAAAAATTGCTATAATGTATGATTAGATGTCTGATATTGTTGTTTGAATGGGGAGAAGTAGTCGTTGAAAGGATAAACACAAAAGGAAGGTATTGAACGAAGACATTGCAGCATATAGGGAAAGAGACAAGGTAAATCACCGAAGGAAGAGAAAATGTATGTTAAATGTGAATCAAGTTGATGATGTATTGATCGAAGGTGAAATCATAGAGTCAAATAATGAATATGTACAATTGGGAAATGGAAATGTTCCAATTGATAATGATAATGCTAGGATTAAAAATTTGGAAAATGAAAAATTTTCAATTCATAATGTAAATGCCATGATTGACAATGTCAAAAACGAAAATGCACACAAACATTACATATCTCCTAATTATAATCAAACTGAAGGTCCTAGGACAACACAATGGATAATTGGAATTGATGAAATGATTATTACTAATTTGAAAGGGAAAAAATCACAAAGAACGATTCAGTTATGGGCTTCAAGACTATATAAGATGTTTTTTGACAACAACACAGTGGTGGAACAATCTCAACTTTTTATGCACTTATTAAAGATGCAAAATATAAGACCTATGACTTCCAAATTGAAGATTTGTATCAATCAAAAATTGTAAAGAAATGTCATTATTGTGAAGAATCTTTTCAGTGCTCTCAATAGCATTGGGAAAAATATCAAGGAGAAGGATAAGAGAGCTTCTTGAAGGGTTATTACAACATCTTTGGTAAGTCATCATTTGAGAAAGGGTAGATATATGAGACAACCTTGTATTGACTTGAACCTAAATCGTACTACTTTGAAAAGAGCACTTAGTAGACAAGAGAGAATTGATGATCCTTTTCAAAATGAAACATGGGCTTTTGGTGGGAGACTTCCACGTTTTGATAAGAAGCTATCTGATGATGTGAAACAAGAAATTACACAATTTTGGCACTCTAGCTCAAGAGTATCACCCAATGCTAAAGATGTGTTGAAGTTGAGAATTGACATTAGAGACCACTCGCCACATCCTAAACATTATTTGGAGGTAAGTAAAACTATGTTGTTCAATGAATTTAGAGAGAGTCATCCAAGATTGCATATATCACAATGGGCTTTTGAATCTTTGAAGCCATTTTATTGTGTGCCACTCAAAATTCAAAATTCAAGGGACTTCCTAGATCAATTTTTATGTCATAGAGTTGATGGTTGTTTCTTTTATAGAAATGATTTCTTAAATGAGAAGTGTTTAGAATGTGGTGGCTTATCCAAATTTGACACATGTTTCCATGAGGGGTGCGAACAAGATCTTGGGAGGATAATAGTAAAACAAATGGTATATAAAATGGTGAAATACACATTGAAGAGTGGAGGTGAGGGCTCTAGATGTGAATTGGTTGCAAAAGAAATCAGTGTGGCTAGTTTTATTTCAAATTTCAAGACAAATCTTTTCTACAAGTATGCAAGACATAGTCATAGGTCTCAATGGTTGGATCAACAATTTAGAGTGTGTAAGGAGACTTTTTCCATTAGCACTATTATATCAGTGGTAGACTTTGCATAAAACTACACATTGCAACTCCAAAATGAGACAATCTTCATATTACAACTCCATTCATATTGTTATTTGTGTCCACATAACATATAGACATGCCCCTGATAGTGCAGAAGATAATCAAAATATTATTAGAGAGTACCATTTTTACATGAATGATGATAGATCTCACTCTCACAAGTTTGTGCAACATTGTTTCAAGAATTGTTTTGATTTCTTATAGGAGCATGACATTGCTATGGATAGACATCATTTGGTTAGACAATTGCATAGGTCAATTCAAGAATGCTGACATGTTTTATTGGTTGTGTAGGATGCACATAGAGAGGGGGGTGCCTCATATTTGAAGTTTTTTTAAGTTTGGCCATGGGAAAGGGGAACATGATGGAGCAAGGGCATGTGTGAAGAGAGCTGTAGTTAAGGAGCAATCGAAGATTTTAGGAGTAGAGCTTCTTGATGCTTGTAGTATTGTTGATTGGTGTAGTTCAACATTACCATAGGGGGGACTCTTGATTTAGTAGTACACAGGTTCTTTTGGTTGCTTTTGTCCTAGTTGGTATTAGTGTGATTGGGATCACTGTGAGTCAAGTGAGTGGGTGGACACATGGGCTCCACATTATCTTACTCTGTTGTCTATCATACCCTCTATCTGAAATGATGACATGGAAAATTCACTTGAGCATAACCATCTATCAAATCTTCTTCAGCCAAGACATGTCTTTGCATCGGTTGCACCATAGGGGAATGCTAATAAATCAAATTATTGGTTAGCACATTATGTAAGAGGTAAATAAAAACTTGCAAAACTAATCGCACATGATGATGGATTCACATATCCTACTGGTTCAGTCATTGTTGCTAGAACATGGCTGTAGACATAGATGTTAAGAAGGAATGGAATTCCTACATTCAAAGACTATCAGAAGCACAAAATAATTCTCATATATTCACATCTTATTATAGCAACAAATATTAAGTTGTTGAAACATCAAGGAAGACCAAAAGTAAAAGAGCTTTTTACTATTATTAATGTTGATCATGAAGCCCTATTGGAGACCCTAAAATAGAGAGGACCCTACGGAAACACTCGACTAGGTATATTTACTTCTTATGTTCTTTTGTTCATAATGATTTGGTGAACTGATGATTATCTTGTTTAATACAATTATTTACTAATATTTTTTATGATATTGGAATGTAGGTACATCATGAAGAGTAGCCATGCATGAAGATAAAAACTAAATAAGGAGCAAAATGAAGAAAAATCTATTCTATTTTTGACACTACAATTTTTGATAGCTGTGTATTGATGTAATAATGATGAATTACTTGAGATATTGTAAATGTAAACTTGTTGATTTAATGTAAGAAACAAATTCATTTTTACTTAATGTAATTTATGTGGAGGGACCTAAAAAATGATGATTTTAATACACACTAACACCAAACTTGCACTATGCCCAATGCCAAAAACTTGAGGGAGGTAAAAAATAATGTTTTTACTTAATACTAACCCTAGTGACACCCTTGTTCTAGATGTAGAGAGCCTCCATCGTTCATGGCCACCCCGTACTGAAGAGTCTCCAAGGTGCTCTAAGTGCATTTGGAGGTCGATCTTCTGAGGGTCATAACTAAGCTCGTGTGGGCTATCAGTGAAATATTGAATTCTACAAGACAATCATGCTGAGGCCTACAATAACCTATCTCATTTCTAAGATATCACATTCCATTACGATTTAGCACAATGATCTCGCTCAATGCTAAAACTCATAGGGTGCCTCAGTTCATAGGTGCATCACTATGTAACTTTGTAATCACTAATCTTGGTATTGCATCATCAGTGTCATTAGCTCTAGATGGGTGGGTGATCCCTAGTGACACCCTTGTTCTAGCTACGAAGAGCCTCCATCATTCATGGCCATACCGTACCAAAGAGTCTCCAAGGTGCTCTAAGTGCACTTTGAGGTCAATCTTTCGAGGGTCGTAACTCAAAGCTCGTGGGGGCTATTGGTGAAATGTCAAATGTTATAGGATAGTCATGCCAAGGCCTATAATAACATGTCTCATTTTAGAGAGATCACATTCCATTTAGATTCAGCACAATGATCTCGCTCAATGCCAAAACTTGCAGTGTGCCTCAATTCATGGTGCATCACCGCATAACTCTGAATCCACTATTCTTGGAATTGAATCATCAATTTCGTTAGCTCTAGATGGGTGAGTGAACCCTAGTGACACCCTTTTTCTAACTGTGGAGAGCTTCCACCGTTCATGACCACCACGTACTGAAGAGTCTCCAAGGTTCTCTAATTGTATTTCAAGGTCAATCTTCTGAGGGTCGTAACTCAGAGCTCGTGGGGCCTATCAGTAAAACATCAAATGCTATGAGGTAGTCATGTTGAGGCCTAAAATAACCTATCTCATTTTTTCAAGATCACATTCTATTTGGATTCGACACAACAATCTCGCTCAATGCTGAAACTCGTAGTGTGCCTCAATTCATAGGTGCATCACTGCATAACTTTGAAACCCCTGATCTTGCCATCGAATCTCAGTGTCATTAGCTTTAGATGGGCTAGTGAACCCTAATGACACCCATTTTTTGGCCATGGAGAGCCTCCAACATCCACAGCCACCCCATATTGAAGAGTCTCTAAGGTGCTCTAAGTGCATTTCGAGATCGATCTTTTGAGGGTCGTAACTCAAAGCTCGTGAGGGCTATTGGTGAAACATCAAATGCTATAGGATGGTCATGCCAAGGCCTACAATAACCAATCTCATTTCTAAGAGATCACATTCCATTTGGATTCGGCACAATGATCTTGTTCGATGTCAAAACTCATAGTGTGCCTCAGTTCATTGGTGCATCACTGCATAACTTTGAAACCATTGATCTTGGCATCAAATCATCACTGTCATTAGCTCCAAATGGGCAGGTAAACCATAGTCACACCCTTATTCTGGCCACAGAGAGCCTCCATCATTCGTGGCCACCCTGTACCGAAGAGTCTCCAAGGTGCTCTAAGTGCATTTGAAGGTCAATCTTCCAAGGGTCATAACTTGGAGCTCATGGGGGCTATTGGTGAAATGTTGAATGCTAAAGGATGGTCATACCAAGCCCTACAATAACCTATCTCATTTATGAGAGATCACATTCCCTTTGGATTCGGCACAGTGATCTATCTCAATGCGAAAACTTGTAGTGTGCCTCAATTCATTGGTGCATCACTACGTAACTCTGAAACTGCTAATCTTAGCATCAAATCATCAGCGCCATTAGCTCTTGATGGGCAGTTGAACCCTAGTGACACCCTTGTTCCAGCTACAGAGAGCCTCCAACGTTCATGGCCACCCCATACCGAAGAGTCTCCAAAGTGCTCTAAGTGTGTTTGGGCAGGTGAACCATAGTGACATCTTAAGGGATTGCAAAGATCATTTCAAATTAAACATATATGATATCATTTCAAATTAAAAATTGCATCAAAATTTGATAATAAAGGTTGTTAAAATGTTCTTCACAAATTAGTGCATTTGAATCGAATATAAAAAACATGATCAAAATGAATGATATTCCATAAACATAAAAAATACACATGATCCACGATAAATTGAACAATACTATACTAAAATAAAATGTATATCATTGTGCATATAAATGACATGTGTGTGTGTGTGTGTGTGTGTGTGTGTGTGTGTGTGTGTGTGTGTGTGTGTGTGTGTGTGTGTGTGTATGTATCCATAGATAAATTACACAAATATATATCAAAGTTCATGTACCCATAGACAAATTACACAAATACATATCAAAATACATAGATCCATATACAAAATGTGTCTGATCATGCCATCAAAATGTGTATAATATCAATGTTCCTGTATATAATGTGGCATATATGCCATCTCAAAATGTCTCATGATGCATCCTATGACAACTATACCATCCTACACTATTGGTGGATGATCAAAATGCAACCTCTTGATTGCACTAGGTGGATCAGATGCCTCCTACATAAACAAAAAAGGAAAACCCAAAGTTAGACTACTAAACTAATATGATTTTGTGTATCTAACATTGAATTACTCAAATGTATAATGATCATTTTTTCAATGAATATTTATAGTATTAAACTTTCATTATAAATACCTCTCTCATCGACCTCCTACACTGACCAAGAGTCCTCTCATATGTCCTCGACAATGCTTGAACCTCATTGATTGTGGCTTGTATATGTTCAAGTATGTTTGTCAAATGAATCTACAACTTAAACTATAACATTGCAATTCATAGCATACTAAATTTATAACATATAATAAAGAATTCAAACTACAAATTACCTCTGTCAACTCCTCCTCTGGACATAATGGTTTCTTGAGCAAAGATACAAAACTCTAACATCCAACCTCTTGTGCCCTAGGTGTTTCCTGTGAGATACAAAAGACCAGTTGTTAATATCAAGGAAATCAATTTTTAATTTGTTTATGAAAATAAGGAAAATAAAAAATAAATGATACTTATACATATGATGGGGCTCTCACTACAAATGGAAATGCCAGAGGGTCTATGATGCCAAATCTTCCTAGACTCATTGCTAGTAGCCACACTTTGTACAATAAAGAATGTAATTAAATCTCATTACCACAAACATTTTTAAAGAATGCATCGATATTTAATCACTTTAAAAGCACCTAATTACCTTTCCCTTGTCAATGGGTTGTGCCTCACCCCTCGCAATCTGCCCCCCACTGACAGGTGATACCTACCAGAGAAAAGAAAGATTAGAAACCATATATGCTCCAATATCAAATAGAAAAATAATGAGAGCACAACATCATCCTATCTAAGCTCCTCCTCGGTCATCAACTAAACATGAATGAAGATCACATACATGTATAAGTCAGTATGGGTTAAAATTAATATATTATGAAGATTAACTTTAAATCACATATGTCGTAACCAAAAAATGTATACACATACAAACACAGTAGGATGCCATGCCTCTACATGCCCCTCCCCTCTCACGTTAGGGTGCATAGTCTTTGTACACATGTTTGGTGTATCCTCCTCCTCCAATACAAACTAATACTCAAAAAGATTTTGAAACACTTTTAGATGTTTTCAAACTCCACTTTTTTCACATCGCTACTTTTTGGCACACCATGATCCTGCACATACACAAATAAAAACATATATATCATACCTGAGTAGTAGCTAGTGTCACAAATGTGTCTAGAGATATGCTATCATGATGATCATCGACATGTCTGAAATGATCAAAAGATGAAGGAATCAAAAATAGACTATACTGAGGCCTATATGGAAAAGTATGATCCATCTCCTATTTGTAAAACCAAAATACATTATTATACATGAATCATAGTTGAAGATAAGTTAATAACAATGTGTGCATAAATATAGTACTTGAATTATTTGTCTTTCAAAAGTTCATACTATAGGTATTTGAGGTTATGCATCAATGGTCGATGGATCAAGACCTATATAAGCATCGAACTATGAAACATATGATAATCCCTACAAAATCAGATAAAAAGAATATATAAGAACATGTTATTAAATTTCAGTTCCAATGTGCATTATTTAAAGTGTAATTCAAAGTGCATATCGTATGAGGGATGCCAACATCTAAAGGTCTCAAAAAAAACTATATTGTCTCCTAGGAGGAACAATATCATCCATCCTCTGTTAATTGAAAATCAACATGCATTAATATGGTTAATACAATTATGTATATATGTAGAAAGTAAACAATAATATTATACTTTATAAATTTTAATTAAATTTTTACCTATTGCTCCTAACTCTCTCCCTCTCCAAAAAGAAGGTCAACAAATGACTCAACATCAATCTCATTACTACCGCCATCATGAGTAGTGTATGCCTCATCATCAAAATCAGTGCCCTCAACATCATGGCCATCCTGTGCTACATCGGCATCACCCTTGGGGCCTCTTCATATACCTCCACAACTAGTACAAACATGTCCAAGTGGATGAATATTTGTTGCCTGCATCCACTGGTCTACTAAATTTCCCAAAAAGGCACTCAATGAAGTAAGAGCAGATGACACTACTCGATGATGGGGAGGCGTTGGGACAACTAGTGCAGGTATAGGAACAAGAGGCTAAGGACGTCTACAATTCCTCATATTATCACTGAGATTTTCTCTAGACCTGTCTTGAGGCATCCCTCCACCAACCCCTTGAAATTTTCTAATATCATTTAAATAATTGGGTTTCAAACCCAATTCAAACTCAACCCATAGTTTCTTAAGGAAGTACATGGGCACCTCATGATTAGCATGTGGTGGATGGTCAAATATCATCCACCACCACTCCCAAAAGTGTTTTGATATACGAGGATGAGTGCACCATCTAATATTTATGTGAGGCTTCTTCTCGCTTATCTCAAGACCTGTCTTTGGGTTTATAAAATATCTTTTAAAATGTCCTTTTATATGATAGGCCATCAGAATAGAAGGCACATATGTTTTACCTCCATAGTCTAAAGCTATCTATGTCACTATCTAAATGCTCAATAGGTTGTACAATGCCTTGCATGCTACCTGCAAGGTGAAGTAGGTGAGGGGGGGGGGGGGGGGGGGGGGTGTGGACCTCGTGCCTAAAACTTTGAATATCTTGTATGAGGTTGCGAAGGTTATGCCTCATGCTCTCATGTAGATCCTCTGTGGTAGGTGGTCGAGGAGGACTACGTGGTCGTGGAGGTGGAGGTGGAGATGGAGGGGGTGGGGGTGGGGGCAGGGGTGGGGATGGGTGTGGGGGTGGGTACATCAAATATAATCCGCATATATGTAAACAACATAAAAAATCACAAAATTACTATTTAATAAAATAAATCTAAAATATCAATATAAATACATCTTTAAAACTATATAAATTTACATATAATACATCTTTAACTACTTGAATATAACAAAAAGATGAGAGAATATATTTGGATTAAAGAAACATTATGGACATCATAAACATACATAATTGTAAACTATAGGTTAGTGTTAGGGTATGAATTAAGATTCAAATTACATTTAGATTGTGGTCAAGATTAGGCTAAGGATTAGAAGTGTTTTTTAAAAAGGTTAGTGTTATGATTGTGCATAGACTTTACAAAAGTGTTCTAAAGTGTTAACATTTACAAAATTAGGTTTTACTAGATTGAGCATTAATATATGTTAATTAAGATTTAGGATTTAACATTTTTTATTAAAATTTGGCCATTTAGAATTAAGGTCACAATTTAGTGCATTATTTTTTTGCCATTTATCATTTATTGGGCCAAGGACATGTAACATGAGAGAAATAGGGTGGAGCTTAATGGACTCGATTGCAAGCTCACATGTCTTTTTGAATTAGGAATAATGCATGTAGTTTTTCACTATGAAATTTGATTCAAGCAATAAGCTTTTAATAATAGTTGTACAATAGTTATATCAAATTTGTAGAAATTTCTATTTAAAATATATGAGAACTATATTTCTAAATATTTATTACAAGGAAGAGTGGAAATAATTTCACTTTTAGAATTATGAAAAAGGGTCAACATTTTGAATATAGAAATATTTATAGTAATATGATTTTTTCTATAACTATAATTATGTGTCAATAATTTTTATGTTGAAGGTATTTTATTATTTGAAATGAATAATTAGATATTTGAGAGTTCAACATATTTATAATTCTAATCAATATTTTAAAATTTCAATTGTGCTAAATTTATTTTATTAATTGATATTTATATCAAATATATTAAATTTTAAATTTTAATTAATTTGTACTTATGATAAAGGTTTTAAATTTTTATTTTTATTTAGTAGATATTTATATCAAAATTAGATTTAAATTTGAATTTGAATTAATTATATTTATTGCAATATCACTTTTTAACAATATAAATATCAAATTTATATTTTATTTTAGATAGTATTAAAATATTTTTAAAAATATATTTGTTGTTTAATTATATTTTTGGATTGTAATACATTTGATTTGGAAGGGAAACATGACTTATTGAAAATCACAAATAGAATTTAAGAGAGTCTAGGTTTATGTCATAATTAGGGCTAAGGTTGTGTTAAGGATTTGGTTATGATTGTTTAGGATTAGGGTTTTAGTTCATGTTAGGATTAGAGTTGGGCTTAAGATTAGAGTTACATGAAACTAGGGTTTAGAGTTAAAATTATTGTTTTAAGGTAAGGGAGCACATTATACTTAGTTTTATGTTTAGAGTTTAGATTTTTATTGTACAATTATGGTTAGCTTGAGGTTAGACTTAGGAATATAATTAGTCTTATGGTTGAAGTTATGATTTTTAATAGGGTTAGTATTAGGATAATGGTTTAGGTCTATGTCATGATTAGTATTAAGATTTAATATTTGTGATAGGGTTTGATAAGGTTAAGGTTTATGGTAATAGAGTATGATTAGATCTTTCTAACTTTAGTGATTTTTTTAATCTATTAGTTGTACAAATGTACGCAAACGAATACACCAATGTGTTTTTCTAATTGACCTTCAATATCTATTCGACATACCTATCACACCCTAAGGTGTGATTTCTAGTCTTATCCCAATCAAATTAATTCTACCTTTGAGTAAAACTTTCATGTTAGATATTTAGTATATATTTAGGCTAAAAAGAAAATTTCTATTGTTATGTTACATGTAAAATATAGACAATAAAATCAACTTGTGACATTGGCAAAACCTATTAAAATTTAAAGGTTCATGGATCTAGATATTGTCTTACCAAGTCCTAGGGGCCTATTCAAGGTGATAGGGGAAATTTTCAAGTTTAATATATTGAATATGAACCAAGTTGTTATTGTGATATACATATATACATTTACATAACTCTAGATCATTTGATATAATGGTAAATTACTTTTATCTATTATTTGATATATCATTTAGAATTTATTTTAATATATAAAGATTGATTATTTATTATTTAAAAATTAAAATAAATTCTAACTTGATTTTTTCATATAATGTTACCAATTCATACATGTGAACATATGTGAATAATTGAGAGACTACAACACTTACCAATTTATAAATTTGATGCACCTACATAAAATATTAAATAGGCATTTAATTCAAACATACATACATCATCTTAAACTACAAGGTTAGGGTTACATGGTTAAGTTCTAGAAATAACATTTTAGGGTATGAGTTCATAAAACTTGGTTAGGTTTAGTGTTAGGGTATGGATATGGGTAGCTAACATCACAGTTTACATTTAAGTTTAGAATTTAGTGTCTATATGGTAGGGTTAGGAATATAAGGTTTGAAACTTAACTTATTATCTAGAGCTAGGATTTTAAGGTTTAGAGCTAGATGTAGGATTGAAGTAAGGGTTTCAGATTATGTGCATTATGTAGGGTTTAGTTAGGATGTACATAAATTAAGTTCAATGTTACTATGGCTCTAGTTAAAATTGGATTGCATGGTTAGCATTAAAATTAGGATTATAGTTCAATTCTAGGGATTATAGTTACATAAGATTTGGATTATATAGTTGAATTCTAGGGATACAAATAGGGTAATAAGTTAATATATTAGAGTTAGAAAAATATTTCATAAACATGTATTTAATATGTACAACAAACTAATTTACAATTGCTATTTAGTTGAAATAAATCTAAAAGATAAATGTAAATACATGTTTAAACAATCTAAAAATCTAATGCATCTATCTAATCATCCATCACTTTAACTTTAATTATGTTTCATATAAATTAAATACATTGAAACATCTAAAATAATAATTTTTAAATGAACATCTACAAAACAAAAATTTAAATGAACATTTAACTATAAAAACAGATGACATTTTAATTTGTGGAGATTTTAAATTAACAATAATCTAAATATAAAACTAAATTAACAGTGGAAATGTAGAATTTTACATATACAAAACTAGATTAAATGTGAAGAAAAAGAAACAAATTGATGGAATTATAAAGCAAAAACTAAAAACAATGAAATAAAATAATATAAAACAAAGTAAAATACCTGGTAGAGTGAAAAGCAATAGGGGAGGGTTAGTAGAAAACACAAACTAGGCTCTAGTTTCCAAGCATAAATTGGGCTCCCGTTCAACAATGAGCATGAAAATGACAAAAAACCTCACAAAAAATGGGTTATATGTTTTTTACACATCAAAGTGCCTAATTTTTAAATTATAGTTCGAGTACCCAATCCATATTCAAAAATCAGGTGCCCAATTTTTTAATATAGATCGGGCACCCGAACCATAACAGGTACCCAATTCCAACAAATCGGGTACCATTTTTGAAGAGGTCTCATTCCACGAAATTGACTTTTGTGGAATTATGACCCAACTTCTTGCACTTACTCAAGAGGGACACCTGGTTACTTTGTCCCTGAATGACTATGATGTTATATTGCTACTAAAAAGTGTGATGTATACAACTTTGGGATAGTGCTGCTAGAATTGGTCTCTGGGAGAAGGAATTTTGACCCTTCTACTATTTCCCTACTTAGACAATGCTCATGGTCCTAAAGAGAAGGTACCTAGAATTGGTAGACCATAGGCTTGAGAACAATTTCGATAGAGAATTTGTTAACAGAAGACTAAGGTGGGATTTTGGTTATTCAGGATAATCTTGACAAGAGTTCGTGGATGAATATTGCATTGAAGGTGTTGAAAGGGGAGTGGAATGTCCCTAAAGCACCTTTGGTGTTGGTGCAAAGAGGTCCAAAGTTCTTGGAAGAATATGGGTATGAGCCTATGGAGAGAGACCAAGAGGATCCTTGGTTGGAAATGAGCGAGCATATGATTTCATTCCCTCAGTGTCCACCAAAGAGCTATCTAGTCCGAGATAAACATGTCTACCTATGCTTGGTAAATATTTCCATATAATTAAAGTAGTAGAAGATGGGAAGTTGGACCATGGATTCCACCATTGAGGTAGAAGTCATAGAGCATTGGGCATTTTCATAAAAGAAAAATTGGTCCTACCTTAAGGAAAACTGTGCAACAATCTATACTTATATACCTTGGAGGCTTAATGCTTAAATCTTCTTTCCTTTTACCCTAGTTGTCACTTTATTCTATGACAATAGAAAATGGTCTTTTGTACATATACATAATTTCCACTCTGTTGCCCCCAATGGGAGAAGGTGAGGTGGAATCATTGCTTCAAAATTTAGGGCACATGATTGCATTGTTGTAGTGTCTGCTCCTAGTTTACATTTTATTATTGCTGAACTCTTTTAGGCCAGTTTATGCTTGATGATTAGTAGCATTATCTTTTAGACTATCAGATATTGTTTCCCACTTGGTTGATTTTATGATGAGACTACTTGGTACTATTTACTTCATGTATGCATGATTATACCTTAATGATGATTATTACAGTGATTTCAGTTATTTGATGATTAGTTAGTTGGATTATTATATGTGTTTTTTTATGGATACTTACCTCATACTGCATGTGTATGGTGTGCATGTATATTTTCTTTATGTATGACATTTTTTATGTGGTTAAGGAAGGGATTCATAGTCACCTGCTAGTTGGGATCTACATGATGCACCACTTCCTCCCATTGCCTATTTATTTTAGAATATTGTGTTTGTACATGCGTGGATTTTTATGCAAATTGCAGGTACCGAGTATCAACTTCCTTGAATTGCCAGGATGAGCCTACCCTATCGCATTATCTCAATGGTAAGAGAGGGGAGATAAATTCTTGAGTCCAAATCATAACCTTTAAACCCATTTGTCCTAGAAAATTAGGACAAGTATCTGAGATGTTACTCTTCCAAATTCATTGTATGACCTAAATTTGTGATTATAACCCTTGAGTTTGATTTTGTATGTGGTATTTTATGATGGGTTTTCATAGTTTATCTTTAGGTCTTTGGTGATTTTTCTATTAATTAAGTCAAATTAAAATATTAATTAATGATTTAATTTAATAGAAAATTATTATGATAATTTCAATATTTAACTAATTGCAAAATTAATTAAATTTAACAAGAAAATTGTAGTCTAATTTTAGAGCGTAATAATATTTATTTAATTTAATAATAATATATTTAGGAGATCATTTTTTAATAAATGCTAAATATTATTATTACTTAAGTTAATAAATATTATATTAAAAATGCTTCAAATATTATTAAGAGAGAGTAAGCAATTATTTAATAAAGTTTATTTTAATTATATTGCATGAAGCTTATGCATGAGATTAAAATATAATAAATTAATTAAAAAGATAAAGCAAATAAAATTATTAAAGATATTTAAAATTGCATAAAGCGTGCATGAAAACATAAAAGAAAAGTTAATAAGAGTTAAAAAGTTGTGATCAAGGAGTTCCCCCAGGTGATAGCACAATCAATGCGCCAAATTTAGGAGAGAAATCCTTATCAGCATTTAAGGGTCCATTTTTCAAGGACGAAGAATTTTGGAGAAGGAATTTTTGGGAGAAGGTTTTGGGAGAAAAGATTTCTCTCACAATCTTCTAGGTGTTTGTAAATTTAGCATTAGAACCAAGTAGATTCTTGTGTTTTAATCACCCAGTTAGTTACGTTATTTCTATCTTCTTCGTGACTGTGAATTGTTTGTCTGTATTTCATTGTGATCAACCTTTCAATATTATATGTTAGATTTATTAGTATACATGTAGGTTTCTTCTGCATATGTGGAGATTAAAATTATCATTAGAATCCCTCTTTCAGTAGATTTAAAATTGAAAATTAGACCGGGAAGGTTTTTTTTTTTTTTGAAATGAAATGGAAAACTTAAATTGAAAATTCAACACGGTGGGAGTGGGTCTTTTTGGGTTACCAGGCGGTCGGGTGGTAGTGCTTTTTACTCTTACCTTTGAGATCCATCCATTAATGTTGTGGCTGGAGTTCCCTATTTGCATTTCCTTTCTTTCTATCCTTGTGTATTATGATGGATGATTTCACTTATTGTATTGTATCTTGTTTCATGGATCTAAAAGGGATGATGAATCTATTTTTATAAATGTATATTCTTTCAACCTTTCATACCCTGTGACATGTACAGTGGATGATTGTGCATTCTAAATTTTATTGCCGAGTGGCATTAAGAACAAATGTATATTATTTAAATGGACTTGGATTTGTAATTATTCTTTCGTATGGATGTGTTATTTATTTGACTTTGTATTAATTAAAATTAAATGTGACTCAACATCTTGGGATCCTTAAGGAATGCAATCTATTATGTTTTCTTAGGTATGATTGGATGTTATTGCTTCTGCTACTTTATGATTGATGTGTATGTTATTCTTTTAAAAAAAATGTTTGGCAAACTTAGTAAAACTTTAGGTTAATTCTTTTGGATCCCTTGGTGGGGTGTTACAATTTCCACGACGACTTTCGTAACTCACATTTAAAAATTAATATGATCGAGGGTGCCAACTTTGAGGCAAGAGCTAGAGAGAAAAGGGCATTGATAGAAACCCTAATGTGGCAATTGAGGTAGGAATTTTTCTTAGGGACAGTACTTCAATTATGTTCCCCCTTGATTCTACCCTTAAGACTAGTTGTTTACATTGTTGAACCAAGGGCCCATTGTAGAAGTAGAGGAAAAGCCATCCCCCAATAGTGCCGAGAATTATACTTTGTGTTTTAAGCACCCACGAGAGATCTTGAAGAAAAATACTAGGACTTCAACATTTGAAAGCAAAGGCATCTGAGACATGGGAAGAATCTAAGTTGTTGTTGCCTTTAAAAGTAAATATTAGATTCCTCTATCTCTACACCAAACATTAACATCTCGATATCTAAGTTGGAAGTCCTTTACCTATTCTACAAACATTATAGCTAAAGCTTCCAAAATTGGGAAGCAAATTTCATCTAGTGAAGAAGATAAAACATTACTACAATGCTATAAAAAAAAAAAAAAAATTGCTATAATGTTATAAATTTTGTAATTTTTGTGAAGAAATTGACTTTTCTAATACCAATAAAAAAATAGAAATATCATATATTCTACCTATAATTAATATATGTTAATAACTAATTATTATATTTTTAGGTGCAATAAAATTTAATACTCTATTCTCATTAGTTGTTAACTTGGAACCTAAATGATTCCATAAGTTACCTACTTAGGACATAAAATAACAAGGGGTGCAAGCACCAAAGTTCCTGCCTTTATTGGTGTGGTGGATTGTGGGTAGGAGTTGAGTGAATTTTGTGAAGTTGTACATTTAATGGTAAAATTTATAGTTTGTGAATTTTGGCATTAAACTAAATAAATTAAAACTTTGATAATTTATTGTAGATGGAAAATAGAAAAATTAATGTCATTTTAAAAAATATTTAGATAATAAATGTCTTTTGACTTAAATCATATAAATCTAAGATCAACAAATCAAAGAAAAATAATAATGACCATAATAACATGATAATAATTTTGGCTTACAAAAATAATTTAATAATATTGGTATGATTGATTTACTCATGACTAAATTATAGATCATTATTCAATTTTGAGTTGTCTCATATGTAAAAAAAACTAAGTCTTGTAATTATTACTTTAATAGTGCCATAATATTGAACATTTAATAATGACAATGTCATTTCAGTAATAATTATACTTACTAAAAGCTTCAAAGCTTGATATATGTTTTTCAAAATTAAATAGCAATGATATCTAAATTTCATATAATATATGTTTTAAAATTATAAAATAATATTAAAATCAAAATATATAAGTATTTTTTAAAAATGACCTTATTATTTAAATTCCTCATAATTTTTTTTAAAAACAAAATTTATAAATATTTTTAGTAAAAATTTATGAAATAATTAGATTCTTAAAAATATACTTTTGTTATTTATTAATTTAATTACAATTTAGAATTAAAAATATATTTTTTAATTAGAATAAAATAAATTATAATTATAATTAATTTAGTTTCTTAGTTTCAAAAATTAGTTATAATTTAGGTAGCTCCAAAAAAAACATTGACAAGTTATGTTGTTTGCTTTTAAAAAGCTTAATTAGAATAAGATTGGAAAATAGTAGTTAATAAAATATAGTGTAAACGTAAAGAAATAACATTTTACAAATCAGGAAAATAAACATCAATATAAAACTAATAATAAATATATTTAAAATAAGAAATATAAAACATTTAACTCCATATTTGAACTTGGTAAGGAAAATTGATAGGGATAATTAATATTGATTAGACATTCATTTGCGAGGTGGAAGATAAAAATGATTGTTTTTAAAAAAAGTTAATCCACTTGTCACAAATGTGGAAAAGATAAAGTTGTAATTAATGCATTCATTAATAGAGTTGTTAGAAAATATTTGTATTTTTGTTGGAGAAAATTGAATTTTTTCATTGCCAAAAATAGAATGGTCCAATAGAATGAATGAAAAATGTGATTTATAAAATAATGAAAAATTAGAAAAAGATATAAACATTTGAAGTTTCTTTTAATCTTTGAAATCCTATGAATTGATTGGTCAGTTAAATTGAAAAATTGAATTGAATGAAAACAATAGTACCCTGCCAAAGGTAGGAACTAAAAATTGCTAAACAATTTATCATCCCTTGTGTTGTGCATTACCATCTACGGTGCCATGAGAATGCCCCTATCAATACAGTGAACATAATGTACTTAAAAAGTATTAACATGGAGATGGGTGCATATATGTTGCACCCTACCCATTGCTAATTCGAGATGCAACAGCAAGTTTTGAGCCATCCAATGCATTTATTAGCTGATGAAAAGAGCTCTTCACTCATTTAGTACCAATGTCCTCACCAGATAAAATTATTCCTTCCTAAGATGTCAATTTAGATTTACCCGTGCTTTAATAAACAAAAAATCAAAAGTTGCAGACAACTCAATTACACTTGTAGTGGTGAACCTCAGGCAACAACTATCCAGGTAGTTTGTTCGACTGCTCAGATGCCCCCTCCCCATCATGGCCATGCCCCTGACTCATGCCCTCTATGCTTCCATGCCCTGTCAGTTTTCTATTAGTCTTAGGTGACCTGCAGTTTCAAATTGCATTCTGGTGCAATATGTAGAGTTTTAAAAGAATTAAGAAAGAATGTATTTTTTTGGAAGACTTTATAAGAGTTAAATGTTTTTTTAGTATTATTTAGAAATATAATTTTGTTTTTTTATTTAATCATATTTTTAAAAAAAGTAATATGATTTTATAAATATTTTTAAAAATGTAATAATATTTTAAATGTTTATATTATATTTTGACTTTAAGATTGTAATAAAAATTTAAGAATATCATATTAAATTGAAAAAAGGTCTCAAATAAATTAAGAAAAATTCTATCAAACTATTCTTGAATCATTTGCATTTTATAAATATTAAAATTTTATATTTATAAATTACATTATTTTCATTATTTATTTATTTTAGAAACTTGATCAAAGTTTTATACATTGATAAGTAATTAAATGGTTTGAATTTTTTTACCACCATTATATTCATCAAAAATTAACATTTGTAATTAAATTATTAGTCAAGAAAGAAAATCATGCAAATAAAAATTACAAAATTCAAAATTATGTTATGAAATCTAAATATAAATTAAACTATTAGTCAAGAAAGAAAATCATGCAAATAAAAATTACAAAATTCAAAATTATGTTATGAAATCTAAGTGAAACATTTATAGATTGACCTTACAATGTAATTTAGAAAATTATTTATAGATTAAACTTATAATGTAACTTAAATATAACTAAAATTGTAAAACTATACCTTAGTTTTTAATTACTAATTACTAAAGTAAAGTTATTTTAAAATCCAAATATGGTGCAGAAGCACCTATCAAGACAATGAAGAACACCTTGGTACCGGATGAAGAAAATGGATCAAGGACCTCTTTGAAGATCAATTGGAACATTCTAAGACCAATAATGGCATATTGTAACGAACAAAGTGCATTGAAGGTCAAAGGTCCTAATAAAGCCCTACGGGCAACATGATGTAAAAATGGCATATGAGCCATGAAGGGTAGAATAGGAAGTAGTTTCATGTTTTTTTTTTTTGCATTCAATAAGGTCATTGGATCATTCTTAAATCAGTTGCATAGGTTAGAATGCTAAAATATGCATAGAAAGCAAAGTTTGAAATTTGAATTTAGTTTTGGAGGGAAAATAGTAACTTGCTATTTGTTTGATTAAATAAGCATTTCCAACCAACTTGGTTAGTTGGGCAGGTATTCGAAGGTTTATTTAAGATGTCTCAGCCATATGGAAGAGGAGAGACAGTGTTTGTACGGAAAACACACAGAATTTGTACGGACAGCCTTGTGAATAAATGAAAATTTGAAGTTTTCTTGCAATTTAGAGGTTCTTTGAATATAGAAATCTGTTATTTACTTTGGCAAGGTGTTATTAAGAGGTTTTGCATCCATCTTGAGATGTTTCTTATCAAATTACAGTTATTATTGTTGCTGTCACGCTGAAACTGTGAGTTTTGCTTTGATTTTTCAATAGGAAATGAGGGTACCATCCTAGTTTTTGTACATCTAACCCATGGGATGGACCCTAAATGCCCTAACATGTCTAACTAATCATGAAAATGAAAGAAAAGTGAAGATTTGCAGGTTACTGTGAAAGAAATGCAAAGTTGAGTGCTGGAAGGATTAATTTGGGTACCCAAATGAGTGCTAGGTGTTATGCAGCCGTACATCTGGCTTAACAAGGTATATTTTTTATTTGATAATGTTTGAAGACAAGGTAAATTCATGGTGAATGCTGAAGGAGAAGTTCTGGAATTGAGTTTTGGGGTTTGAACAAGCAGGCCCTAGTTTTTAAGCCATTTTAAGGAGGGTTTTGAGGATTGGGTGTTTAGGAGTGTGACCAAGACCTATAATCTTGAAATTCCTTTGATTTAGATCATTAATAGAGACTATTCAAAAGGATTAAGTCGGATTGCAAGTTTGAAGGGTACTTGCTTTGTAAAAGTGGCCTAATTAGGCTTAATTCTGAGACAAACTGCCCTGTTCCGTACAATCATTCCAAAGGAGTGATATCTGATTTTTTGATATGTTATAAAACTCCGAAAAGGGTATTTGGAAAGCCTATTTATTTTCTTGGTGTTTTGGAAAGTTTCAGAGAAAAATCAAGAAAACAGGGTTTGCTGATCCAAAGAAGAGAATAGCATAGTAAAGGGCAAAACTGGTCTTTTTTGTATCTACTGAAGATTTCTGGGTTTGGAAACCTTAGAAACATGTTGGTTGAAGTTGTTTAAGGTGTGTAGAGGTGGAGGAAACACTTGGTGAAGGTAAATCCAAGTTTGAAGTCTTTGGTGGCATTGTGTGCATTTGGGAACACCATTGAAACATAGGGGTTTGGGTCCATATTGTGCTTGAATTTGCAAGTTTGTCGATAGATCCTTCATCCTCTGCATCAAAATACTAAGAATAATTTAAATTAGCTTAGTTGAAATCTTTTTTTAAAAATTTAATTTACAATTTATAATTTTTTTGGGTTAAAATACAAAAACAATAGCCAATAATGTTTCTAAAAATGAAAATATGATAAAAATATTGAAAATAATGTAACATTTTAAAAGTGATGTGTAAAATTAAAATTAATTATAATATTAAACCATTTTTTATATGATTGAACAAAAATTAAAAATATTTATATTTTAAACTATTATTTATCTAGAAATATATTTTAAAACAAAAATATATTAATACATTTAAAACAAGTTGTATATTATAGATCTAATAATATAATATATATATATATATATATATCTTACCCACATTCATTTAAACTTTAAAAAAACATATAACTCTTTTAAACTCTTCCAAATAAAAATACATTATTTCTTAATGATAATCTGTAGGGCAATGCAATGGTACACACCACGCCAATGTCTACGCCGACATCGCCGTAAACCAGAAAGTTACCCTGCCCCCTTCGCCACAAATTCCCCTCAACATTCAAACACACGTGCAGAACCGAAGTCATCGTCTCTGCCAAAGACTACCTTCCTTCACCTACCCCGCCTCAAATCTCCTTTTTCTCATCCACTCACACGTGCGACGCCACGTGCGTAGAAAGTAAAAGAAAACAACGCAGCAGCTTACCTTCCAGACTCCACTTCCGCACACATCCAAATCGGGGCTTCCGCGTGACATTTCCGCTGTTTTCTCTCTTGTCCGAGAAGCGGAGGAGAATATGATACTTATCAGATCTTAGTCACAATATTTTACTACCATACGCAATGCCCCAGTTTTTTCCGACTCTATGAGAATATGATATCAGACTGCTATTTGCAAATGTCTTTCAAGGCCTCTTTCAGATCCATAACGATCTGAGTTGATATGATTTTATTTTATCTACTTTAAATTGAGAGGTTCCTATAAACTGTCTCCTTCAACACCATTTGATTCCACTGTTTACAGGGAAATACAATAGTTTAATTTGATTAAAGTGTTATAAATATTTGTATTATTTTAATTATTCAAGTGTGTGATATTGCTATCGTGTCTGTGTAGTTTTTTATATGTTTATATCTTAATAAAATTGAATGATTATATTTTAAGTTTCGGGATTGGATTTTTTTAATGTATTTTTAGTATCTATATTTTGATTACATTTACTAGGAAAGAATTAAAAATATACAAAGAATATATATATACAATGGAATGAAAAAGCTTATTATATAATTATAGGGAATTTGATATAGTATAACTACACAAGATTATATACTCTACACATAAAGCAGATAAAGACAGATAAAAGACAGCTACTTTAATTTTAAATCATGTAAATGAAAATGACTATTCTGGTTAAGCACAAAAAAGTAGTTTTTGTCAAAATTCAGAGACTAAAAGGCTACAGGGGCTACGATTTGAGCATCTCAATTCAAATGGATTGTCTTTTTTTTTTAACCTCGCACTTTCTGCTCCACAAAATAATGTACAACAGTTTGACAAAAAAAAAAAAAATATTAAAATGCGGAAGCATTGAGCGTGGAGGTTCTGAGAAAGTGATATATTCTCAAAACCACGACATTTGAGCGTGCTATATTCACATATTTTTTTAAAAAAATCAATGTACTCTCTAGAAGTTCTATTATCTTATGTTTTAAGTTTTTTGTCGAACTGATTAATTTTTAAAATAGTTATGGATAATTAGACATTATAAAAATAGTAAACTATATAAATAGTAAATTTTTAATATTGAAATAAAACAGATTATAATGAATATGAAACTGTAGTGGATACTAATAGAGGGTTATATTTCTTAGTAGATATTTTCTTGGGAGATGGTGTTAAATAGATCTTTTAATATTAAAATTCTTAATTTTTTTCTTATATTTTTAAATTTATTTTATTGAAAATTATTATTAATAAATCATATATTTAATTTTATATTATTTAAAATGGGTAAAGAAGGGGCAATATATTGTGTAAATAAGAGATAGGACATTTTTATCATTTTATGGGAATTTGTGTTCAAATTTTACATATGAAGGCTAGAGAAGCCCATCACATCAAGTCAAGTTATGCGAGATTATCTAAGATCTAAGTAAATTTTAAGGAAGATAATTTGTGATTCAAACAAAAAATATTTTTGGAAGGTGGAGAATTAGATTTGCACCATTAATTGCAATTATATACTGAAGCTAACATGACTTAGTTGCATGATTATACTAAATTCATTTATGTTTTGTGAGAGTAACTTATATATGCATTTTATGGGTTGGCTAGCCATCTTTAAGTTAAATTGTATGAAATTAGTAATATTTAACATAGGCAAACAAATATTGTATAATTAGCAAGTAAAAAAATCTCCTTTTTACCTATATTAAGCTTATTTAAATAATTGAACTCTATACTTGAAATATTTAAATATGATTTATTTTACATTCTATATTTTCTTTTATATATTTCATTATTTTATTAATAATTCTATTTCAATTTACATGAATCCAAATTATAATTGACTCAAATTTTGGTTGAATGAAAATATTCAATAATCAAAATAATTTTTAAACACTAAACCATAAATATATTTATTTGAAATATAAACCCTGACTTAAAGCATTAACGAAAAATTTCAGGAACAATCATGACTAAATTACCGAATTTGAAGTTATACATAATCTACAAGAGACGAGTTCCGATCAAGATTTCAAATATTATCCTCAACTATATCATGCAGAACTGCCGTCTTTGTTAGCAGAGATAATTTTGAACTGTTTCGGTTTGGGACGATGTATCAAGGATGCGGAGGATCGGGACGCGTGGACAGAAATAGGGTTCGTTGTAAAAGATAATCCTGTCCGTCCGTTTCAGCTTCTCTAATTATTTTTATTAGTTAGATTTGTCTTTACATATTGCAAACTGGTGAGAGATCCCTTGATAATGATAACGAGAGTAATGTTAATAAAAAGTCTAGGGTTTTCCGCCTAGGATCCGCGGCGCATGCACCTGTGAAGAGTGGAGATGCTAATTGTTTATCTATTAAATCATTGACACGTGTCAGCTGTATATCGATGTGATTCGAATCCCGTTTGGTTGGAGGAATATGATTTTAGAATTGGCATTCGGAATTCTTGATTTGGGATTCGGGAACTTGAAATCCAGATTTCAGTTTTGGGAATTCAATTTGGGCCCGTTTGGTTCACCAAGAATTCAATATAAGAATACACATTTCCTCTGTTTGGTTGCACATTTACGAATTGGAATTGGAATACCCACATGAACAAGTTATTTTTTTAAAGATGAATGAAATATATTTTTAATAGATCATTTTAATGTGATTACATATTATATGATTTTAAAGCCATTTAATATATTTATTGTCATCAAAATTGTGGAAAATACTTACCAAAAGGCGTTAACAATTCATGTCTCAAAAAAAAGTAGTACTTGTCATTGCACAACAAATATTGCCAGGAGTAAATAATGTAATTTGCGTTGATAATATTTAATTTAAAATAGATAATTTTAACTTATATGTAAAATTCAAAAGTACCAATTTTTTGTAGTCTATATAATATGTGAATTTAGTGCTAAATACAAATAGTAGTACTAATTTTTAATAATTATAACTAATTATTTTGAAGAAAATTGTAGAATCTAAAATCAATGAAATCTCAGACTTTATCTAAATTTTGTATTGTAAAATTTAATATAAAATAAACGCAACTATGCTTCTAATAATACAAATATATAAAATGTAAGGTTCAAAAAAAATAGATATAAATATAATATAACATTTGTGAAATATAAAATATCATTTAATTTAACTAGAACAATTTAAGTACTAAGAAACAAATATAAAAATATTGTGCAATATTTAAACAAAATAATATTTAAAATGAGTCAAAATATATAAGAATTGTTGAACATCTTATATTATCTATATTTTTCAAATATTTTTGACACAACATAAGATACATTTTATTTATAATTTCTCATATTTCATTGTCTTGAGATTGTTAATTTTGGAAAAGAAAGTCTAATAATTTCAAAATTAAAACTAAGAACTCCAAGATGCACACAAATGTTAAAAACCCTAGGTGCATACCTCAAAGAATCACCAGAAGGAAACACTATCGGTGCAGACAGAAGACACTCGGCAGTGTCAAGCAGCACACACAGCGGGTAGACTGAAACCTCGGCGACGTCAAGCAAGAACAACGACAACGAAAGAGAACGGGCTGAGGAGTCAAAATGGCGACAACGAAAGATGAGCATGCAGGAAAAGTTTCACGGACACGACACAGGGAGTTAAAACGAACATAATCGCACTTCCCGCTTTCCCAAAAAAAAATTAAAATGCACATACCACGAATTCCACCTATTTCGATGGAAAATCATATCCTCAATTTGAGGGGCAAATGAGGATACAGGATTCTTTTTTTTTTTAATCCCCATTCGCATTTGGCAGGCCCAAATAGTGGATACACATATTTTAGGAGTGCACTATCCTAATTCCTGCTGAAATCTGCGGTCCAAACGGGCCCTTAAGCATCTGCATTTTACGCATGTAAAACCCTCGCATTACCCTCTCCAATCGAGAGGGTGCGAAGTAATTTATTGGAGTACAAAATTACATGAGAATTCACTTTCTGGAAACTGCACGTTAGCTGTCCTTTGATTGTTTCTTTGGTTATGAATTTTAAAGAAAAGCAAACTTTAATATAAATTCCATTCTCTCTTTGTTGTTCGCAAAATAAGATATTAGTTGTCCTTCACTTGTTTCTGTAGTTTTTAATTAAAAATATAACACTTTTCGCTTTTGTCAACGACATTCAGAACCTTGATCCCAGATAACGATGACTTCTCATTACAAAAGCAGTGCAATTACTGGCTCACTTATACTCTCCTCTGACATCCTCCATAGATGTGTAGAGCACACTGAACAATTATAATGTGTTCACTGCTTCGCGTGCGAATCGGGTAAAACTATGACATCGCAAAAGGCCGAAGCATCGTAAAGGTGTTCTTTTGGACTATGTGTACATCATTAATGAGGATCTTGATAATCTGGTGTTGCTTTGGGTATTGACAATTAGGGTCTGTTTGGTGAGCGGAATAGGAATACGTATTCTAGAATAGAACGTATTCTTGTTTTTCGTTTGGTTCAGCAAATATTTGATGAGAATTTGCGGACTCAAAAATTTATGTTTTTTAAAATAAATTAAAATGGAATAGGAATACGTATTCCAATACCACCTATTTTGGTGGAATTGCAAAACCCCATTTTTGGGCCAAAAATGGAATACGTATTCCATTTTTGGGCCAAAAATGGAATACGTATTCCATTTTTGCTTCGTATTCCAATCCCGTTTTGGTGCATCCAAACAAGGAATTCACAATTTTTGGAATACGTATTCCTATTCCGCTCACCAAACGGGCCCTTATGTTTTAGGAAACGATCTAGTCGATCGTAAAAAGTCCCAATACATGATTCCATATGTAATGCTAGGATCATGTACTAATAATTGATATTTTTTAGTTTTATTGGTTGCTGATTGGTTCATTTGTGTAAAAATAGTGTTTTTTGGGTGAGGTTTCAGGTGAAATTTTTAAAATGACACTTTTAACCACGTCGGACTCTATGAGTTCTATAAAGAACTCTATAAATAAAGAAACATGAAAGATTAGTTTTAAGCTATCCACTTACGGGTGAATTTCTTGAGTTTAATGCTATTTACACTTCTAACTTATCATTATAGAAACCAACTTTCATAGTGGATTGAGTTAGGGTAATTTAAAATGGTAAAATACTAGCTTGCAATTGTCTTGTGGATTGAGTTAGGAGAATTGAGCTAGGAGACTTGAGAACAATAAAATACTAGATTGTAAGTATGGGAGTTGATTCACTTATAAGTAAAGTTTGACATTATGCCCCTTCAAAGTCTAAAATTAATAGAGACAATAAAACGGTAGCTTCACCGTAAGAAGATTATTTATAAAAGAATTTCAATACTTTTTAGTCAAAATAATACGAGTAACAATAATTCTTCATCATTAGAAAATTATCTTATAAAATATTTCTCTTTCTTATTTTAAGATACCTTTTGAAGATCCTCTATTTAATATAATCATACTTCAATCTACAATTATATCTCCAGATTTTCCTAGACTTGAATCTATCTTTAAAATTATTTTCCAATGTTATCCTCCTCTTCTATGTTAAGATATATCAAATCCGTCTAAATATTTTGTAAGCTAGGGGAGAGGACCCAGTAGTTGAACAGGCACCAATAGTTGGGAGGGTGGTTAACATCTTATGAACTAATTTTAGTATCAATATAGGCCATTGATTGAACAATAAGGTATTGATGTTTAAGTTTTTTTATTAATAATTATTAAAAACTAATTCATTACAAATTTTTCTTGTATATATCATTGGTTTACTAAAATTGCTACCACTTTTAGATAAATAACATTCATTGTATGTTCCATATAAACTAATATAAAATGTTAGTTTTCATTATTCAAATTACTCTTTACACAATATAAAGAAGCATGTATAAAATATTATATTTCATATTGTACACTTTTTGAAAAAAGTTTGTCCAAACACATGGACAAGACATCATTTCCTCACTTGCTTTCCAATTAATTACTACTGTACAGTTGTTCAACATCCAATGCATATACATATATAAATAAATCAACATTTATTCCAGAACTCATCCCATCTCTAACAAATATTCAAGCCAACTGCTGGACTTGGAGTCTTCCATAAGCAACTCAGAGTCTTTAACAAGCAAGTTAAGAGTACCTGCATCATAAACATTGATACGTTTGAGCTCCCCAATCCATCAAAAACAGGCAATTAATGGAGAAATAAATCCAATCCATCAAAATCAAGCAATTAATGGAGAAACAAATCCAACTCTTCGATAAGCAACTTAGAGTCTTTGACAAGCAAGTTAAGAGTACTTGCATCATAAAAATTGATACGTTGGAGCTCCCCAATCCATCAAAATCAGACAATTAATGGAGAAAAAAATTCAAAATCTTCTCTTGGAAACCACAATCAATTGCCAACCAATCAAATTACAAACTTTCAAATGCCACGGATTAACCAATTTGCAAGTTCAAGAAAAATTGTCAACCACAGAGAATTATCAATTTCAAATTCAAAATTGTTGGAGGGAAAATAATCTATTAATACTACATATAGTGAATGAATTATGTTGAAATGAATATACATTCTATCTCAGCTCAGAGCACTACATAGAACATTGGGCTTCTCTATGGGCACTTAGAGGAATTGGATAGAACATCAATTGCTCAGGATATCAAAAGCCCAGTAGACCAGGTATTTTACCACTCAAGTTAAAGAACTATATTAGCTGTATTCTCTATTATAGTCCATCATATAATGTATGATGTTACTGGGAAATGTTTATTCGTACACTAACTATGAATTATTTTGCCAAAGAACTATATCAGCATTCTTTGTATTCTCTATTATAGTCCATCATCATATGATGTTAGTGGAAAATCTTGTTTATTTGTAGACTAACTGATCTTCCAGATCAACAAATAAAGTATGTTGTTATTTGTAGTCTAATATCATATAGTATGAAGTTATTTATGTGCCACAAAATAGATCAACATCAATTTTCAGCATATAATGTAGCTGTTAACATCTTATATAGTTTCTGTCATGATCCACTACGTAAATCTGTGATAGTCCTTCAATGTATGTTGTTATTTCCAGACTAATAGTTAATTCATTCCCAAAAATAACAGCATATTATATGATGGAATATAAGAGTTATTTCATTTCCATGTAAATCTGTTATAGTCCATCATTTAACGTATGCTGTTATTTCATTCCCAAAAATAAAAGTGTATTACATGACAGAAAATAAGAGATATGTCATAATCCATTGTGTAGTATGAAATTATTTGTGGAAATATTATGATAGAAATTTCTTTTCCATGTAAATCTGTTATAGTCCATCATTTAATGCATGTTGTTATTATTTCTAGACCAACTATGAATCCATTCCCAAATATAATAGCATATTACATGATGGAATATAAGAGATATTTCTGTCATAATCCATTGTGTAGTATGAAGTTATTTGTAAAAATATCATGACAGAAATTTCATTTCTACAAGACTGATTGAACTACAAACCATCATATAGTATGAAGTTATAGTTGGGAGAAAATATAGCAATTCTAAAAAAGATAACAACATATTATACGATGGAAATGATGGAAATGAAAAATCTATGAAAAAATCATTTCTAAGAGAGTGACTGAATAATTGTCTTAAGTTCAAATGTTTAGTCATTCTCTTAGGAATGCTTTTTCCCATAAAAAAACTTTGTTTCAGTTTTGTTGCTCTAAGATAATCTCTCTATAATGTGTTTTTATGGTTTTTAATCCATGACATTTTCTATTTAGGCATTATGACAGCAAGAAAGAGAAGAAGTAAAAGATCTGCCCATAAATTGACACCTCGCTATCCACGAGGTGTTAAATTACATGTTGTTGAATCTGATGATGAAAACACTTCAACCAAGCCAGCTCCTGATAAACAAAATCACATTCTTATTGTAGACAATACAAATAGGCTAGATGGTGCTGTCAAATCCTCTAAATGTCAGAAAAAGAAGAAAAGCTTCCAAGGCAATCAGTGGACAGAAGAGGAAATGGAACATGCCATTGAAGATGTTGAAGATAATTGTTTTTCAATAAGAGGAATGGCAAAGAAGTGGGGAATTCCTGCTAGCAGTCTATCTTATTGGCTAGCAGGACTCACAACAACAAAAATTAGGGGACCCCCAACAATTCTCTCCTTGGAAGAAGAGCTAGAAGTTGTTCAATGGTGTAAAGATTTAGCTCAGCTTGGTCATGGATTGGAGGTAATTCACCTTAAGTCACATGTGGCTCACATCTGCCAAACAAGGCCAAATCCATTCAAAAATGGCTTACCAGGTAGATCATGGTGGGTTGGGTTTTACAAACGCCATCCAGATTTGACAATGCGGACTGTAGAGGGTCTACATAGGGATAGAGCATTCATGCTACGACCAAGTATTGTGGCAGATTTTTATAATAATTTGACAACATTGTATGATTATAATCATTATGAACCAACACATATATGGAAACTGTGATGAAACATGTGTGCAAGCAGGCAGAAATTGTGGAATGCGAGTGATTGCAAAGTTGGGAAGTAGAAGTGTGCCTCAAATTTTATCTAAAAGTAGAGAATGGATCATAGTACTGTGTTGTATCAATGCTGCAGGTCAGAGCATACCAGGCTTTTATCTTTTCAAAGCAAAAAAAAGACTTCAAAATTACATTGCTAACTGTGAGGCAAGAGCTTGCATGGCAGCACAACCACATGCTTGGATGACAAAAGAACTTTTCTTAAATTGGCTACATCATTTTGCTAGATCTGTTCCAGGTGGGGCTTCATCCAAAAATAGGCATTTGCTCATTTTTGATGGACATGGAAGCCATGTTGCCTTTGCAAAAATTCAAGAGGCGAGATCTCTGGGCATAGATCTTCTTACATTGCCTGCTCACACTAGTCATCGACTACAACCTTTAGATGTAAGTGTGTTTTCTCCATTCAAGGCATATTTCAAATCTAAAAGGTCAAAATGGATGGCCAAACATCCACGCATAGAAATAAGAAGAACAGAATTGGCGGAACTTGCAAGCAAAGCTTTCAAACTTGCCCTTGTGCCTAAAAATATTACAGCTGGCTTCCGAAGGACTGGAATTTGGCCATTGAATAAAGATGCACTTTGTAATGACATGAAGCCAAGTAATGCATTTAACGTTGAAGATGAAATTGATGTTGTAGGTATTGAAAGCATTTTAAGGTTAGCTGGTTATGATGATGAAGCCATTGAAAATTGTGTGGCAGAAATGGCAAAACAACAGAAAGATGATGCAAATGAAAATACAAGTTCACCAGTAGATGAAAATACAAGTTCACCAACAGATGTACTTGCAAATTCACCAACAGATGAACTTGCAAATTCACCAGCAGATGAACATACAAGTTCACCAGCAGATGAAAATACAAATTCACCTGTAGATGAAAATACAAGTTCACCAACAGATGAAAATACAAGTTCACCAGCAAATGTTACCCAGAGACAATTTGATGACGACTTGCATGATGAAATGAGTTTACCAACACAGTTTGATCCACCTAACTGGGTTAAGGAAGGAGCAAAAGAATTGGGAGTAGAGATTGACTTTCAAGATGAAGACATTTCATTATCTATTCCTTCTCCACCTCCAATGCCAAGAGAAGAGGTGGTTCATTATTATGCTAAAACAAGCAATTGGGAGACTTCAGATTTGGAATGTAATGAGGGTGAAGATGGTCACATTGAACATATTCTAGATGGTTCAAATATGGATTGCACTGAAGATGAAGATGGACAAGCTGAACATAATCTAGATGCATTGAAGACATCTATAGATGAAGATGGACAAGCTAAACATAATCTACATGCACTGAAGACATCTATAGCTTTTGGGGCAGAATATGAACAGAGGTTATGTAGTCAGGGATCATTAAGAAATTTTTTGAAGCTACCAATTCAAAGGGTTACAAAGAGATTCAAACCATCTGATAATACCACTCTTAGATTGGGAAGAAAATCTCAAATACTTACATCTAATGAGTATATAATATTGCAAGAGCAGCAAGAAGCAAGGAAGGTTGATCTTATAGAGTTGAAAGAAAGGAAGAAAAAACAGTTGGAGGAAAGGAAAATTCATCAAACTGAGTTGAGAAAAAGGAAAGATCAACAGAAACTTGAAAGGCAAATAATAAAACAAAGGAAGCAAGAAGAAAAGGTACAACAACAAAAGGAGAGGGAGTTGAAAAAGAAAGAAAAGAAGGATTGTAGAAGAGCCAAGCTAACAAAAGCTAAAGTCAACAAGGGACTTGCAAATATTGGGGAAGCAAGTTCTTTAGCAACTTCTCTTGAACTAAATGCAAATAGAGCAAGACAACACAGTACTTCAACAGCTCCCTTACCTGAGCATCATCAAATTTTAAGGGATATGTACAACATTCTATCCCCTAGCTATGCTGCCCTTCACAACATGCATACTGCTTGTACCCAAAGCCCCCCTCATTCTCCAATCAAACAATTCCAGATTAGTAGGTTACTGGATGAAAATATGTTTGGGCAAATGAATCCCATCACCCCATAGGTTGTTTCATTTAGTCCAGAAAATCCCACAATAGATACTACCGAGGAGGAGCCAGAACCCTTCCCTGGCTTCATGGTGAACTAAGTATGTTACAGTGAAGACATATGCTACAATGAAGGCTTGGTTATTTTGAACAGAAAAACAATGCAATGAAGACTTAATCATTCTGATGGCTCAGAGGAATATTTGCACAACTGATCATTTTGTTATAACCTATAGATTTGTCCTCTATTTTCATAAGCCAGTCATTTTGTTGTATCCTATAGACTGGTCCTCTATTTTCACAAGCCAGTCATTTTGTTCATTTTGTTATATCCTATAGACTGGTCTTTCTATTATACATTTTCTTGAGAAGGTTGTCATTTTGTAATGTTCTATTGACAGTCATTATAAATATATCTATAAATCTATTTTCATAAAGACACAAATAGCAATTGAAGGTCTGCATATATGTCAATTTAAAGTTTACTTTCTATAGACACGATCACATTTATTCACTGAAATAAACAAAATTGTGATATTTGCTATCAAGATTTAACTATGTGATTTTGAGTCAAATTCATTGACTCAAAATCACACAGTTAAATCTGCTATGAAAATTATCTCCATAAAAACAAAAGGAAGAAATAAGGATAGATGGGTCATTTCCCAGTAAGGTCTTTTAGACCTTACCTGCTCAAAAGATCTCAAATTTTTCAATGTAGTTGTGTCAATAGACACATTTTAAAGATAATTGAAACCCTCTTTCCCCAACCTGCATATGCATAAAATGTATTAGTAATTCATCTATCAACTATTAATTAAGATGTAAAATGAATGGTGAAAACAATACAAGTTGTTCACTACAATTAATGTGACAGAATATAACATCTATTTTACTCCAAATTCAATACCAACCAAAAAAACATCTATCTTATATGTGAAAAATGAAAAATAAATCCAAAAACAATTCTCAACATATAGTGTGACACAAATTTATTGAACAAGTATCAGCGTAAAGCTAAATATACTCTGTTTTTATAATCCATGGTAGCGGCTATTACTTGGTTCTCCCATAAAGAGTCATTCCTAAGTTTCTAAGCATTTTATATAAAAAATAAACAGGCACATATTACTATTCTACTTTAAATATCTCTTATCATTTATCATCTGTTTCAAGAGAAAAATCCCTAAAACCTTTAACTACTGCAGTGACTGTTTAAGCAATCCATATTTTGGGATTTGCCAATTTGATCAAAATGGATATATAACAGTGTACCAACTAATTAGACCTCCTTTAATCAATGCAAATACTATAAATCAAAGGAATTCCTTAAGCCTCCTACAATCGATTCAAATCCCATTATGTAGCAAGATATGCAACAGGATAACCCATTATGCAGATCTACCAAAATTGGAGCGGTGGGGTAGCACAAAAAAAACTACTGAACTAACCTGAAAACAATTCGGCTCTTTCCATTTCATGTAGCAAGATATGCAACAGGATAACAATTCAACTTCGTTGTCCCTCTGGAAAAGTGGCGTGGTAGTGGAGAAATTGGCATATGCCTTCTGATTCCTCCTCGCCTGTTGATGAAACACGTTCCTCATCAACGGCCGCCGTTTCAAAATGTAGATGACAGTCTTTTGCAGCAGGATACTTCCGGCTATTATGCTCAAGAAGTGCCTTCTATTCTGCCTCCCTTTGTTAACCTTGTCTTTGCAGCCCTCTGTCAGTTTTTAACGACCATCACCAGTTTTAATAATATCGCCAAACCCCTGCGAATCAACAATAATAAAAACCCTTTAGCAACAGATCTAGGATATCCACCAGAATAACACAAATGAAAGTGAGGTTGCCACGCACCCTTAAAATAGTAGGCAACGATCGGGCAGTGCACTGGAAGGAATGAAAGAAAGGGGTGCAACACCACAGGGAAGGGAAGGAAGCCCAACTAAGGGCAGCCCCTATATTGAAAAGGCCTCTTTCACGAGGTTTTGTTCCCGTTCCCAATATCTGTGAAAAGAGAGCTTCGGAGCCAGTTAGGTCATTAGCCAGTTAGGTCCAAAATTAGGACATCGGTGCTTGGAAGGGAGCCAAACAAAAGAGAAGTTCAGGATGTTGGGTTAACTGCTATCAACCGGGGGTTCAGGACAGACAAGAACAATATCATTTTAAAACCCTTCAGCAACAGTTTTTTACAAAGAGCTGCTAAAAAATGGACAGAAATTGAAACACTAAATATATACCTCAACGCACTGGAATCGCGGCCTTCTAAGCATGTGATTCGTGGCGTCTTCCCTATCTGTTCACCATTTTTATGTGCCAGAAAGCATCGTTACAGAGCAATAAGCGGCGACAAATGAATTAGGGTATGAAAGCATCGTTACAGAGCAACAAGCGGCGACAAATGAATTAGGGTATGAACAAGTTTGTATAAACATCGCAAAACGAGTCTAGGGTTAGGTGTAAAAAAAACAAACCTAAGACAATTTTTAATTTAATTTCTACATTTACATATGTCGGTGGTAAGATAAAATTTGCACAATAATTAAATATTAATAAATACAAGTAGAATATGTTTGTTTATATACAAATGTTAATATGTTTAGGTTTTAGGTTTGTAGTGTATATTTTATTCATATGTGGTCAAAATTTAATGTGACAACGTGTACAACTATTGGGATGTGGTCAACTATCAATTGGGGGTGGTAGTGTACTATGATGGGTAGTAGGTTAGAAAAGGGACAATTTGAACTCATTTTACTACCATGCATAAAACTATGATCAAATTAAATTATGACGAATTGAAACCTTAGTTATAAGCACTTGACTAGTCAAAGAAGGTGCCATAAAAAATTTGGCCATTTTTATGATCATTACGATCAACTTTAATGAGCACGAAGTTAGAGTGCACGACTACTGGGTCCTCTCCCCTAGTCCCCATCCTCTGATTTCTTAACAAGTAAATTAAAAATGTTCCACATCCCCTGTCCAGCTCCACTATGAAAGAATTGCTACACGACTTACTATCCACCGTGTATAAATAGTCCGGTGAGCCATCATAAAGTTAATGAGTCATTTTAGTGGCCGCTTAAAACAGCTCTTCTTTCATTCAATTCCAACGCCCTCACGAGATGTCAAATTCAATTCGTATTTACTCCCATCTCCTACTTTAATAAACCTCTTCTCTCCCACGTGCCGTAGACCAGAAGGATTTTAAACCCTCCCTCCCCGCTACGCGACAAGTCGCCATCAACACCATTTCCAACGCACGTGCAAAACCGAAATCATCGCCTCGTCCTTCTTTTGCCCCACCTCAAATCCCCCCTTTTCCCATTCTGCTACCGCAACTCACTCACACGTGCGACACCACATGCGTAGAAAACAAAAGAAAAACACAGTAGCTTCCCTTCCTCACCCAGTTAAATCGGGGTTTCCAAGTGACATTCTCTCCGCAGCAGGTCCATCACAATTGATTAGTAAAAGACACAAATCTCCGCTGTTTTCTGTCTTGTCCGAGAAGCGGAGGAATCGGGCAGCCATGACGTCTGGGGGCAAGCTTCCAAGCAGTGAGGAGCGCGAGAAGAATAAAAAGCGTGAGAGAAAGAGGAGAGCAATCGCTGCCCGGATATTCGCAGGGCTTCGGCTCTACGGGAACTACAAGCTGCCCAAACACTGTGATAACAATGAAGTTCTCAAAGCCCTCTGCAACCAAGCCGGTTGGACGGTTGATCCGGACGGAACCACCTACCGGCACGCACCGGTAAACTTTAACCCACAATATCCGATTCTCTTTCCTTTTTTCTTTATTTAATTCTTCTGGTTTTAATCCGGGTCTCTTTTTTGTGGTAATAGGGCATCAACGTTTCCGAGCCCGTTCAGTTTGTGCCCGTGCCGGAAAATGGACCTCCCATTCCCTGGCTCAGAGGTCTGCGGGATGACCGGCTGCCCGCTCCCACAACTTTGCTGCCCGTGCAGATCATGAGCGGCGATCTGCTCACTCCCAACGGCTTGGAATACAGTAGCCGGTCTAATCTTAACTCGCCCTCGGCTTCTTCGTGGCCTTCACCGGGGGTTTCCGGTCAGACTGGCGCTCATGTTAATGGCTGCCATTGGGTTGAAGATTCGTCTACGTTTTCTTTCGCTTCCTTTGAACAAGAGCCTGCCTCTAAAGCTTCAACTCATGTAGAGTGCTCTCATGAGAATCTGGGAATGGTTTATATGAGCGGCGAGGTCAATAAAGAGGGACAGATAAATGGCAGAGGTGAGGACTGCTCAAGGGTTCGGAATGGTGAGAAGAAATCTCATGAGGAGCCTGGACTGGACCTAACGCTGGGGTTTTCTAAGATTGGGGAAGCGCAATGTAAGTAAAAGTAATGATTTCTGAGACTATTGGCATACGATCTCTCTGTCTGATAAAAAGGTTTTTGTTCCAAAGTAGCTATTTTTTAATCAGATCTTGTCAGAATATTTTGCGACCATACGGCATTAATGGCCCAGTTTTTTCCTGCTATGTGAGAATATGATTTCGGAGTGCTCTTTGCAGATGTGTTTCAGGGCCTCTTTCAGACTCCTAACGATTTGATTTTATTTGATTTATTTCAAATTGAGAGGTTCCTATAAACGGTCTCCTTAAACATCGTTTGACTTAACTGTTGACTGAGAGTAATTTATTTAGGGTAAAATGTTTAAATACTTGTTCTATTTTAATTTTGTAATGATTAATTTATATTTTTAAATATGTGTTATATCTTATTTATATTGAATGATTATATTATCAACTACAGTCTAATGTAGAATAGTTTTTGTTGAGAGGTCTAGAGGAAGAAAAATGCATTATGAGCTGTTTAGACACCGATTGTAGTAATATATAATATAAGAACTTTTAAAAAAATTATTTTAAGAATATTTAACAAAAGAAAAGACCATTTTTGATACATGAAATCATTTTTCTATTATGATTACACATGATTTCAATATCAAGAACATAGATAATGATTTTTTATTTATCAAATAAATCAAATCATTTATACTAGAAAAGTTCAATTTATCAACAAATTTATAATTTATAATTACTTACCTAATATTAAACACCATATATAAATCTAAAATTTTCTAAATTTTATTCAAAAAGAAAATTATTCAGATTTCCAAAACTCTTCGAAATCTCAATAATAAAAATGAAATTCTCCGTAGCTTATCATTAATATCCTTGAACATTAATTTATTCTATCCTCTCTATGTTTATAAATTTTTATTTTTAAAAACTCGACATTATGAGACATCTAATTTTAGAATATAAAATTAAATTTCAATGAAATAATTCAATTTATTTGATACGGTTCTGAGATTTGAGTTATGTATTTAACATATATAACTGCAAAAGACGACTACTTCAAATTTAGCCATGTGCATGAAAATGAATGGTTCACATGCACTTTGTATTTTCTTTTTAAAAATCTGAGAATCTGAAAATTGTTGATCAATTAAAACCCGAAAAAGTGATTTTAGGAGAGGAAAAGTACCATTGCGTGGAAAATTTAGAGACGAGGGGCTCATTTTTCCCGTAACTTTCTGCTCCACAAAGCACGAAATTCGAGCGTGCTATATTCACATGTTTTCTAAAAATTGGAAAAAGGGTCGTTTTAAATTATTTAATTAAATATAACTTTTAATTCATTTGCCTGCAATTTTCTAAAAGTTATATTATATTTTAAATTGAATTGATTATTTTTGATGAATAATCCTTTTCAATTAATAAAATTTACTAAGATTACAATTCACAAAAAAAGGTCGGGGGATACAGGATCACCTCGCGAATGAGTTCAATCGGCTGAAGTCGGAGTAAACAACATGGCCGCAGCCAGCAACTATAAACTATTCATCAAAAAAAATATTTAAAACAACTTCATGCTGCCAAGGCAGTACCAGTAGAGGGAGGAGGATCATCTTTATCAAAAAATCCCCAGGCATCAGTGGGATTGTGCGGCGGACTAGGAACAGTCCAACCGTCAGCAGCATCTACAGAATCTGGGGTAGTTGCAGTCTCCGCATCCTTCTTGTCTGGCCGTGAAGGAGAAATAGCCACGGCCAACCGGGGAAACTTGCCAGAGTGCGCCCGTCCAAGGGGAGGAGCTAGAGACCGGCCAGAAGCCCGCCCAAGGGGGGAGCTGGGGACCAGCGAGAACCACCACATGGTGGGGAAGCGGAGCGGTGCCTCCAACCGCCATGACCACCGCTGGGAGAGCGATGGCAGGGACCTTGGGAGCGCAGCGTGTGTGATGGCGACCAGAGGACTGGTGTCTGGAACGGCGACCGCGAGACGAGGAGGCATCAACCGAGGCATTTGGAGGCACTTTGGCAATGGTACAAGGAGCATTGCCCCAATGGTTTAACAATTCCTGTAAGTGAGCAACCTCCAGAGCAACTTTATTAGCTTGCACCTGTATCTGCATAATGACATTGTTACAAATGCATGCCTTAGTGTACATTGCAATGTTAACATCCAAAAAATTGTGAGTGAATAAAACTGCATTCCTATCTTTCCATAGAGAAAACAAAATTTACATCCTGAAGGTATGCCAAATCTAGGAAAACTTCCAAGGAAATCTGGGGGAATCACCCAGCAGGATCATGTGCCATGAAAAAAGTTCGGGCCTGAAAGACTTGAAAAAATCATGGATCCAGTGCCAATAATTTTGACCACACTAGCAAAACCAAAAAATATGCAAAAAGGACTCAGGTTGGCCACAGAAGGGGCATCTGGGATCAAGAACCCCAATGTGCTTGAGCCGAGGCCCCAAGGGAAGACCTTGGAAAGCAAGGCACCAAGCAAAGTGAGCAATCTCAGGTTCTGTAATGGCACTCCAAATGGTGTCGAACCATTTTCTCTATTGAGAAAGCAAAGAATGCAAATGCCACTGTTGATTAAGCGTGTCCACCATCGGAAGGTGGGGCGAAAGCCATCTGTATCCCATATTGGGCTTATAATTGGTAAATGGAGTGGCAGGAAACCACTTCCAATCATACCACCAAGGTCGAACAGACTGAATCCCCACTTTATGAAGTAAGTGCACAGGGATGGAAGACAACAGAAGCTCATAAGTTTGGCGATCAGCACGTACAAGGCGGTATTGAACTTGCATATCCTCCCAAGACCTGAAATTCGTGGCGACTCTTGAAAAAATGTCCTTGGTAGTGCGAATGCCACGTTTATAGAAATGTAGAGCACTGGCACCTTGAGTCTTGGCAAGAGGAATACCCTGGAAGGCAAACAAGGGATACCACCAAATGTTCTGCTAATTTAAGGATAGCCCATTGCGAAACTCATCACCAGCCCAACGAAGCCAAGGTTTAACAGCTTCCCAGGCTTTTCAGATGCTCTTTATAACGAAAGAGCCCTATATGACCACTGGTTCATGCATAGTGAGAAGGGTCTGAAAACCAATTCCCTTCCACGCCGGTCTGTTAGCAAGGAAGCCGGAAGAGATGCAATGCCTGACAAGAATTTTCCAGGCTTCATCTCCAGAAATAGCTCTGATAATCCATTTAGCATAGAGGGCAAGGCCCTGCTTTCGAGTGGAAAGCAGGTCGAGACCCCCAGATTCCCTTGGGAGACAACAGAAATCCCAAGCAACTCTGTGAAAACCATGATGGTCAGAACTAGAGGCCCAAAGAAAATCTCTGAGCAAACGTTCTAATTTGAGATAGGAAGCTTTGGAGGGAGCCCAACAAGAAGAATAAAACACATGGGTGGCAGCCAAAATCTTAGAACAAATCTGGAATTTACCAGCAAGAGAAAGCGGCTTAGTGATCCAATAATCAAGCTTTTTGGTAATCTTTGTAAGCACAACATTCCAAAGTTCCACAGGGGAAGCTTGGAAAGCAAAGGGAATGCCAAGAAAGCGGAAAATTTCTCTATGAGTAACCCACTTCCATTGGAATTGGCTGAGCGAAGGTGGAGCTGGCAAAAAAGACTGTCAGTAACAGAGCGTTTTATGCCATTGAATGGCAGATCCAAAGGCTTGACAAAAATTGTCAAGACAATTTAAAACATTTTTTATGTTTTCTTCATCTTCAAGAAGAGTAAGAAAAGAATCATCAACAAAATGACCATTGACTAACTGGGAGGAAGAATCAGGCAAGGAAATGCCACGGACCAGTTCTGAAGACACAGAGTGAGCAAGTAGATAACCAAAACTTTTAGCAGCAAGGACATAAAGCGCTGGAGCTAATGGACAACCTTTTCTGATGGAACGAAAAAGTCCAAAAGCTTCAAATTGTGAATTATTGATGGTGATGCAAGCATTAGCATTACCAAAGAGCATCTCCACGGACTGAAAGAAATTGGGACCAAAACCTAGAGCCTGAAGCATAGCCAAAATGAAAGGCCATTCAATGCGATCATAGGCTTTAGCAAAATCTATCTTTAAAAAGATAGCCTGCTGCTTGGACTTACGAGCCCATTCCATATCTTCCCAGACAGCAATGATGTTGTCAAGAATATACCTGGATTTGATGAAGCCAGTTTGTTCAGGCCGCACAATTAGAGGAAGCATATGGCAGATTTTGAGAGAGAGCACCTTAGCAATGATCTTATAAAACACATTCAAGAGGGTGATGGGCCTCCAGTTGCAGATGTCCTCAGGGTCACCAACTTTAAGTATGAATTTAATATTGCTTTTATTTATGATTGCTCCTAAGCTTTTAGAATGGTATGCTTCAAGATAGACTTTGTGCAGATCAAGACCAATTTGCTCCCAAAGATGTTTGTAAATTGAATTGATTATTATTTAAAGTTGTTATGAATAATTATGCATTATAATATAAATGATTAGGTTTTAACAATAAAATAAAATATATTATAATGAATATAAAAGTGTAACAACGAGAGCCTCTTCAGCCACATAAGGGAGTGGAAACCTATGTAATGTCTGAAAATATTTGAAATATATTATTTCGACACAATGGGAAAAAATGAGCTTTGCATTTGGTGAAAATATTTACATAGGTAGGTCCATCTGAACAGGCCAAAGGATGGATCTAATAGGATTCAGTCATATAGATTGAGCTTCAAAAAAAAAACAAATTCTATGGCAGGGTCATCGCTCAGCTTGCAAATCTCCTTCAAATTTAAATTTATCAGTTACCGAAAACTTCTCATCTCTATTTCGATACTTGTTTTTTAGTTTAGGTTAAGTTGTTATTATTATTATTACTATTATATTGTTTTCTCTTTAGTACATTTTGTTTAAAGAATGAAGCGAAAGTACTGTAATAATTTTAATAATAACCACAGCTTATTTTGAATCACTCGAGTTTTATTGTACCGAAATACATGTCTATTCATTGTCCGCAAACTAGAAACTAGCTGTCCTAAAAAAATAGCATACTTTTTTTCATTTTTCAACGAAATTCAGAGCCTTGATCACAGATAATAACAACCGTACCAATAACAATGACTTCACGTTATAAAAGTGGCACAACAGTTTATTCTACTCCCCTCTAACATCCTCCATTATATTCGAATATACTGACGATATTTCAAATTGTGTCAAGCAAATACATTGAGACTGGCCAACTATAATGTGTTCACAGCTCAGCGTGCTACTCTTGTACGTGTGAATCGATACGCCATTAAAACATTCATTTAAGCGGCGCTCGTGATTGATGTTGATGGCTGAGCTAAACATCTCAATTTTAAACAGTTAAATTATCTCTTTTAGATATTTGATATAATGACCTTGGATTATCTAGTGTTGCTTTGGTTAGTGACCTTGGATATTTCAAATTTGATGGAGGCTCGCCACAAATCAACAAATCTTGTTGAAAGCCATACATTAGGCCCTAGGAAAATCTTTGAGCCCAAAATGCCAATAGAAGTTTATACCTTGAGAAATGGGCCCAAATGCGTTAGAGGAAAAGGAGTCACATAAAAAACCTCAAGGTTGCTAGGATCAAACATAATGGGCATTTCAACCTCAACATCACAAAAATGAGGTCTATTAGACACTAAAGCCTCCAATTATAGGTGATAACGTTTTTTAAGTATACAAATATAGCATAACAATATCTCTTAATACAGAGTTTGAAATCACTTGGAACTCCACTTCAGAATAGAAATCAAAGTGTGTATTGTTCCAAACATTCAGAAAAGTTTACTTAAATGCATTGAAATCTTTATTTGCAAGAGGAGAAAGAGATAATCTAAACTAACTTTGATTTATTCAACATTGAAAGTCCTAAACTATTTTTACTTGCAATGTTATTACATGCAATTACATATTTTATTTTGTAAGTAATTTATCAAAACATAAATGCATAAAAATATTTTTTTAGAAAGTGTGGAAAAGATGATTGTCTTGAGACACCTCTTCGTCATCTTCATCTTCATCCATGAAGTCTATTACATTTCAAATTGATTCTTGTACTTCATCGAAATTTGGCTCAAACGTATTCCTTGTAATAGTTTTGGTCTTGGTGACAATATTCAAGCAATCTACAAGTGTTATTTTGTATCCCTCTGCAACGATCTATTTTTTATCTAACAAAACTTCATAGCTTGTGAACTTATTGATTTAAGCCAATGAGAAATGATTATATTCAATTTGTTCATGAACCAAATACATGATCTATCATTAGCCGCTGACTTACAAGATATTTCTTCAAACATGGGAAGAATATCCTAGTCCTTTTCAACACAATAATCAAGAGTTGCCTACACATCTTTGATCAAATCCTCAATAGCCTAACCTCTATTAAGCACAAGTTCTTGAAACTTAATGTATATTTCCATGCTTGGTATCATATCATTCTCGCACAACACATCTATCTTCAAGTCCAGGAGCTTGAGCCAAACAAGTCTAGAGCTTTCTCCAAAGACTCTATATTTTGAGTGAAGACCTCTGGAGTCTAATTTGACTTTATTTCAAACTAATTGTGCATTGGTCAAATTTTGAAGAGCTTTCTTCACTAACTGAGTGGGTAAGTGCACCAAGATCGTGTACAAAAGGGGGGTATAAGTGGACACCTTTTTTTTGAACTCAAGTAAACCTAAACTTGAACAAGACATTTGAGGGTCATCCACTAAAAATGACAAGATGCATAAAACATATAAATTGTAGTACTTTGAATCTACTTTCTAAAGTACTAGAATTTTTATAAAATGGATAAGATTAGGTGGGTCAAACCTCGCACACACAAAAAACAATTATTGATTTTTTAGAAAACATAACATAGTTGTTTTAATGTGCAACACAAAAGACAATTATATTTAGTATTTTACATATCCCTTTGGTAGGATGATAGTTAAAAGTCATATTTAGAAGTTGTGTATTTTTTTGTAATTTTATTATGAGCATTTTTTTGTTATGAATTATTGAATAGACTACATCCTGAAATATTGGTACATGTCCGTGTGCTAAGCATAACTTGCATCAAAATATATGAAAATGGAATATTGGTGAGATATCTAAGATATATCTAAGATTATTTTAGATCCAATGGGTGTATCTCCTCCATTCACAAATGTAAGTTCTTGCAAAGACTTGTTGGCTCTAATGTGTCAAAATGGGTCATGAGGGGTCCTAGTGTATCACAACGAACATTAGGACCCCTTAAGATCCCATAAGATCTCTTAAATTCTGGTTTTGAGTGCATGTGCATTGAAAACCTTCTATCACTACTTGAGATACTTGTAGATGGTGAGTATTCTTCATCATCATCTAACATAGGCTCACACACATATCTTACTTCTTTCCTTTGTTGTTTTTCCCCTTCTTAATAGGATTCATAACTAGATTCTCCATAGCCTATTTTCTTCTTGATCACTACGATATTTTTTCGTCAACTGAACATTTTGTAGTCATTTGATATATAATCATAGTTTTCTCTTGGCCAATCCTTTAGCCATGTAATTGAGCTTGTAGATCCATAAAAGGTTTGAAATATGGATCTAGTAGAAGAATAGTATTAGATCCACTTAGGGCACAATTGATGGCTATAATGTATTAAAAGGGGCCATAAGGGGACCTAGAGCTTTGAAATGAGCTTGCATGCATCTAAACACAAATTTATACATGTTAAATGGTTTATGTGTGTCCCAAAGCTTAAATATATGTTCAAGAAGAATGTGTGTTTAATGGAGTAAAATTTGCATCATGGTCTTTAGTTATTGTAGCAACATCAGAAGCCATCTTTAACATAACATGATCACTAGATAGGTCTATATGCTACTTTTACGATGGGATGTTTTTGTTTTTTTTAATGAAGCTAGGAAATCCTTGGAATCTATATTGCATATATTACCATAGGTATTAGGTATCATGTGTTAAGTGCAACCAAGGTGAATGTTAACTAGGCTTTTCCAGTCTCAACAATCTTAGGAATCATCATAAGATCCCTTAGAATATATTGTTTATGAGTACATGTGCACTAAAGACCATCTGTCACTAATTGAGCTACTAGTAGATGGTGAGTATTCATCATCATTATCTAACATCTAAGCTCACATGCATATCATGTGTTAATTGCAGCCAAGGTGATTATTTCAATAGATCTTCCTAGTCTCAACAATCTCAGGAATCATCAAAGCCTATCAATGTATGAGACTCTTGGAGATCGAAAACTATCACAAGTAGTAGAGAAAAAGGAGATGTCTTTTACAACTATTATTTATTTGCACTAGCTTCTTGTAGGAAAAGGTCTATTAAAAAAAGTATTGTATATGATTATCCTTGGATGTCTTGCCTATCCATCATTCAAATTATCTGTAGATAGAAGGCATCAAATTGTTAGAGGTCTTTTGTAGTATATAGCTTGTAAATTTGATAAACCCTTTGCAATTGTGTACACTTTGACAATAATAATTGAAGATGATAGGACAGAGCACATTACAGTGGATGTAAATTTCCATATACATTGGTAAAAAGACATCAAGAGGATTTTGATACTAAAATCTGAAGGAACATCAACTGGGCAAGTTAGGGAACTACATATTTATAGAAACTAGCTCGGCTAGCTACGTCACCACATAATTTTAGGACATCAGTTGGGAAATCTATGTCAGCATGATAGTTTTCACGAAATTTTGTGGATGGGTAGGACCAATAGATTGCAAATTTTTAGGCTAAATGGGTCCATTTTTTGAAACTAAATTTATCACATTGTTTTACTCTAAATAAGCCTTCTAATGACCATACTTTTAATATGCATTGTGTTTATTGTCATGTTTTATTGGTAATTTAATTAAATATAGGTTGTTTGGCCATTTCATAAATCGTTGTTTGAAGCTTTGGGAAAAATTGAAAATGAAAGAAAATAATTTTTTTAAACTATGTTCATCAAAGGTATGTGTGTTACCTTTATAGAAAAACAAGAAAATTTCCATTTTGAGTTATACATAATAAATTATATCAAACAAAATCAATCTATGTCTAATTTATCATTGATGTCACTTTACCATTGAATAAAATTTACATTTTTTAATGAAATTGAATGAAACCAACTAAAGATGCTAGGTGTTGATGTTACTATTATTAATTTTGATCATGAAGCCCTATTGAAGAACCTAAAGCAGAGAGAGGGCCCTATAGGAACACTTGACTAGGTGTATTTATTTCTTATGTTCTTTTGTTCATAATGATTCAGTGAACCATTGATTATCTTGTTTAATACGATTATTTACTAATATATTTTGTGATATTGGAATGTATGTACATCATGAAGAGTAGTCATGCATGAAGATAAAAACTAAATAAGGAGCAAAATGAAGAAAAATCAATTCTATTTTCGATACTACAATTTTTTGACAATACAATTTTTGACACTACATTTTTTGGTAGTTGTGTATTAATGTAATAATGATGAAACACTTGAGATATTGTAAATGTAAACTTGTTGATTTAATGTAAGAAACAAGGATGTTTTTACTTAATGTAATTAATGTGGAGGGATCTAAAAAATGATGTTTTTACTTAATACTAACACCAAACTTGCACTATGCCCAATGCCAAAAACATGAGGGCTATCGGTGAAATGTGAACTCAAGTGACAACCTTGTTCTAGCAGTGGAGAGCCTCCAACATTCACGACCACCTCATGTAGAAGAGTCTCAAAGATGCTCTAAGTGTTTTTGGAGGTCGATCTTTTGAAGGTCGTAACTTAGAGCTCGTATGAGATATCGATGAAATGTCAAATTCTACAAGATTGTCATGTCGAGATCTACAATAACCTATCTCATTTCAAAGAGATCCCATTCTGTGTGGATTCAACACAACGATCTCACTCAATGCCAAAACTTGCAATGTGCCTCAGTTCATTGGTGCATCACTATGTAACTTTGAAATCATTGATCTTAGCATCAAATCATCACCACCATTAACTTTGAATGGGTGTGTGAACCCTAATGACACCTTTTTTCTAACTGCAGAGAGTCTACAATGTTCACGACCACCCTATATCAAAGAGTCTTGTAGATGCTCTATGTGCGTTTAGAGGTTGATCTTCTGAGGGTCATAACTCAGAGCTCATGGGGGATATTAATGAAACACATCAAATGCTATAGTATATTCATCTAGAGGACTACAATAAGCTATCTCATTTAGGAGTGATCACATTCTATTTGGATTTAGCACAATGATCTCGCTTAGTGTCAAAACTTGCAATATGCCCCAATTCATTGGTGCATCATTGAGTAACTTTAAAACCATTGATCTTGGCATTGAATCATCAGTGTCATTAGCTCCAAATGGGCAGGTGAACCCTAGTGAAACCCTTTTTTTGGCCACGAAGAGCCTATAATGTCCGCAGCCACCCCATACCAAAGAGTCTGGAAGATGCTCTAAGTGCGTTTAGAGTCGATCTTGTGAGGGTCGTAACTCAGAGAATGTGGGGGCCATAGGTGAAATTTCAAATGCTACAGGATGTTCATGTTGAGTTCTACAATAACCTATCTCATTTTAGAGAGATCACATTCGATTTGGAATCGACACAATGATCTCACTCAATGCAAAAACTTGCAGTGTGGCTTAGATCATTAGTGCATCACTGCATAACTTTGAAATCACTAATCTTGGCATCAAATCGTCAGCGCCATTAGCTTTGGATGGGTGGGTGAACCCTAGTGATACCCTTGTTCCAATCATGGAGAGCCTACAAAATTCATGGCCACTCCATATCAAAGAGTCTCGAAGATGCTCTAAGTGTGTTTGGAGGTTGCTCTTTCGAGGGTAGTAACTCAAAGCTCATGGGGGATTAAAATGAAATTTTGAATGCTACAAGATGGTCATGTTGAGGTCTGTAATAACCTATCTCATTTTGGAGAGATCACATTCCATTTGGATTCAACACAGCAATCTCACTCGATGCCAAAACTTGTAGTGTGCCTCAGTTCATTGGTACATCACTATGTAACTTTGAAACCACTGATCTTGGCATCGAATCGCCAATGCCATTAGCTCAAGATGGGTGAGTGAACCCTAGTGATACCCTTGTTCCAACTACAAAGAGCCTACAACGTTCACGACCACCCTGTTCTGAAGAGTCTCAAAGATGCTCTAAGTGTATTTGGAGGTCAATCTTCTGAGGGCATAACTTAGAGCTTGTGGGGGCTATCGGTGAAAACTCAAATGCTACAATAACCTAAGTCATTTTAGAGAGATCACATTTCATTTGGAGTCAACACAACGATCTCGCTCGATGGAAAACCTTATAATGTGCCTCAGTTCATTGGTGCATCACTATGTAATTTTGAAACCACTGATCTTGGCATCAAATCGTCAGTGCCATTAGCTCTGGATGGGTGGATGAACCCTAATGAAAACCTTGCTCTAGCCGTAGAGATCCTACAACATTCATGGCCACCTCATACTAAAGAGTCTCAAAGATGCTCTAAGTGCGTTTGGAGGTTGATCTTCCGAGGGTCATAACTCAGAGCTCGTGGGGACTATCGATCAAACATTGAATGTTATAGAATGGTCATGTTGAGGTCTACAATAACCTCGTGACATCCCTATTTTGACGACAGAGCCCCTATAATGTCTGTGACCAATACATACTGAAAAAACTTGTAAGACCAAAGATGGGCTCCTCAAACCAAATTGGCCATGGATTTGGATAATTGTAGACATCTTAAGGGATTGCAAAGATCATTTTAAATCAAAAATATATGATATAATTTTAATTTAAACATTGCATAAAACTTTAATAATAAAAGTTGTTAAAATGTTCTTCACAAATTATTGAATTTGAATTGAATATAACAAACATAATCAAAATGAATTATATTCCATAAACATGAATAATACACATGATCCACGATAAATCAAAATAGATGTATCCATAGATAAATGACGCAAATAAATATCAAAGTTCATGTATCCATAGACAAATCATGCAAATATATATCAAAATACATAGATCCATATACAAAATGTGGTTGATCATGCAATCAAAATGTGTATAATTTCAATGTTTCTATATACAATGTGACATATGCCATCTCAAAATGACTCATGACGCATTGTATGACAACTATACTATCCTATGATGCTAGTGGATCATCAAAATGTAGCCTCTTCACTAAACTAGGTGGATTAGATGCCTCCTACACAAACAAAAAAAGAAAACCCAAAGTTAGATTACTAAATTTATATGATTCTATGTGTCTAACATTGAATTACTCAAATACATAATGATCCTTTTTTAATGAAGATTTATAGTTTTAAACTTTCATCATAAATACCTCTTTCGTCGATCTCCTGCGACAATCAGGAGTCCTCTCATATGTCATCGGCAATGCTTGAACCTCATTGATCGTGGCCTATATTTGTTCAAGTATGGTTGTCATATGGATCTACAACTTAAACTATAACATTATAATTCATAGCATACTAAATTTATAACATATAATCAAGAATTCAAACTAAAAATAACCTCTGCCAACTCCTTTGGATATAATGGCTACGTGAGAAAAGATACAAAACTCTGAGATACAAAAGCCTAGTTGTTAATATCATGGAAATCAATTTTGCATTTTTTTTTATGAAAATAAGGAAAATAACAAATAAATGATACTTATACATACGATGGGGCTCTTGTTGTGAATGGAAATGCCAGAGGGTTTGCAATGCCCCATCTGCCTAGACTCATCACTAGTAGCCACGTCTTGTACAATAAAGAATTTAATTAAATTTCATTAGCAAAATTTTTTTACAAGAATGCATCAATGTTTAATCACCTTAAAGAACCCAATTACCTTTCCCTTGTCAATGGGTTGTGCCTCATCCCTCGCACTTTGTGCCCCACTGACAGGTGATACCTGCAAGAGAAAAGAAAGAGTAGAAACCATATATGTTCCGATATCAAATAGAAAAATAATGAGAACACAAGGTAGTGTACCATAGATGTCTCAAGGCCAAATGAAATAGCTGAGAGCATGACATCATCAATCGGTCTAGGGTGAACCCCCACAATACTGGTTACCACTTTTGGGGGATGAAGGAAATTGCGAAAGGATAAAAAATTTCCATATTGAATTTTACGTATGTTCTCACGAACGTACTAACTACATGTTTGTGCGAAAATAAAATAATTATATGTTCGCGCGAACATATTGAGTTTAAATAAGATATGTTCACGCGAACATGCCTTATTATTATGTTCGCGCCAACATATTTTAACGATGATTTTGAAATTTAAACCTCATTTTTCTGTTTGAGATAAAAATAAAAAATTTACCCTTGCCTTAATAAATTCATTTTTTTGTATGTTCGTGCAGACAAACATTATTTTACATGTTCGCCTGAACACATTAACTTAAATTTCCAACTACCAGATTATTTTTGCTCATGCACGAACATATCTAATATGTTCGCGCAAACATAGTGTTCGTGTGAACATGTCAATTTACAAATTTTTGGTGTTGTTTTTCGAAAAAAATGAAATTGGCTCTTGTGACCTCAAAATTGAGATTCAATGATCTCCTACTATAAAATAAAAAATGCCAACTTGTGCTGATTGGAGCAAGCTTTCCAATGACTATAATTGTAATACATATTATATTCATTAAGACTTTCAAACATGAGTTTAACTCATTATAGGTTCATTAACGGTTGAACATCAATTGACTTCAACACTTCGGAAAAATTTGTAAATCCCCCAATTTTTTTTGAGAAATATCTAGGAAATAGGTTACTGAGATAGCTTTCTATTATATATATATATATATTTATTTATTTATGATAAATTGAGTTCAAGTTATCTATGTCAAAATGAACATATGTCTGAATTACGATTGATGTCACTTCAAAACTTCATAAACTATACAATATTCAACCAAATTGAATCAAACCAAATGCATCCTCTGGATATTGAAGTTACAAATCCAACACCAAAAGAATTACCTCATTATCATTTCTAGAAAAAAAGTGTTATGCATGCCAAATGGACTGTCACTCTTTAAAAATATTAATTTTTCATATGTACCACTTTTTGGAGGAGAAGAAAAATTTGACTTAAAAATTTTTTTTTTTTTTAATTAAAAAATATGGTTACAAAGTAGGAATAGAGTACTAGAAATCACTATTTTATGTCATCTTGGAATTATTCATAGTTTTAGAGATATACTCACTCGAACGTGAGTTTTGTTTCAAAAATATTGATTTTAGTGTCAAAATTGGTAAAAAAATGGAACCCATTATTGTGGGATCACCCTCTAAGGTACTCCTTAGTCATCAACTAAACATGAATAAAAATGACATACATGTATAAGTCAATATGGGTTAAAATTACTCTTTAATATTATAAAGTTTAACTTTAAATCACATATGCCATAACAAAAAATTGTGTACATGTACCAACACAGAAGGATCCCATGGCTCTGCATGCCCCTCCTTTCTCATGTCAAGGTGTGTAGTCTCTTTGGGTGTGTCTGGTGTATCATCCTCCTCAAATAGAAACTGATACTTAAAAAGATCACCTATGGGACCCAGGCAAATATTCTTGCACGTTATGCAAGTATGGGGCACATTAACATGTGATGAACTCAAGCCAACATCATTAACACACAGAGGCAACACTGACCTAGCCTCGGATATCAATAGGCTACTCAATCTATGGAAGGCTCTAATAGTCTAAGAGCTAGCCTCTACAATGATATCAGGATGCTACACTGGAGGGGGGGAGACATCAGTAGGGGGATAAAAGTTTCATCTTTCTTCAGATGGGCAAAGGGTCTATCCTGAGGAGCCCCTCCTCCTACACCCTTGTTGGGCCTCATGCTCTAGTAGTTCACCTTGAGACCCAACACAAATTTGACATACAATTTCTAATGAAATAGAATGGCACCTCTAAATTGTTGTGTGGAGGTTTGTCAAAAACCATCCACTAACGATCCCAAAAGTTCAAACACATAGCCTCATTTGTGCACAATTTAATTGATAATTTGGGCTTTTTGTGTTCTACTATTTTACTAGTAACGTCTACTATTGTAGCATTTAATAGTATCATTAATACGTTTGATATTATTAAATGAACCTAGCGTTCTTATTTCTCGACATCAATGTCACAATTGGGAATTCATTAGGGAGAGTTGGGCACAAATAAATCAAGTCAAGTGGACATTAGATGTTTTAAGAAAGGTTGAACTTGCAAATTTCTCTTGGCACAAGAGTGTTGAATGATTCTTCAAGTGCGTGAAGGACTTTAAGGGACAATGATCTACATTGATCAAAGCCCTTGCTATTGGTTTGTATCTTGCAATTTCACTATTTGTAACCTTATTTTGGGTTGTAGTGTTTTCAATTTTATGGCAAAATGTGTGGAATTTCATCTTCTTTGTAATTTCTTTGAAATCTCACGCCTGCTTTGTATAATATTTTGGTAGATGATTTCCCAGTCAATTATTTTGGGAATCTTTATAATTTTTTATATGGCATATACACAAGAGGAGTGTCATTTTTCATTTCGCATGTGGGTGTTTGTTGGTGGTTCCAAACTGCTCTTTGGTAACATGAAGTATTATTTTATTTTCCCTTTGTTTGCATACATGGGCTTAGTAACAAAAATTATTTTCTAATCATAATTAATTGTCTTAAATTCAACTCACTTTTTAGAAATCATTTTTTTCTTCCTTTTATGGAAAAGGGATATAACTAGGCTTCTTTAACCTCAAAAGCTTATAAGCCAAATTTTAGTTGCAAATATCTCAAGTGGGCCAATCAAAAAATCTAGCGGTAACCCCAAATTATTTTCCCAAATTTTCAACTTGGTAAGATGCACTATAAATTCAATGCAGTTGTTATATGGGAGAGACATCTTTACATGAATTGGGCAGACCCGTGGCCTGTTGAATTTCTCCTCTGTAATGTGCAAATAGTTTCCATCCACAATCAATTGGTCATTCCCAATGAATTTGATGAGAGAACCATAGAGGGAAGTGTCATTTTTGTACGTGACGAACTTCAAGAAGGGAAGAATACCCACCTGTGCAATAATAGTTTGTTGTGAGGGGTCCAAATCATGATGCCACATTGGATACATGCTCTCTATTTATCTCATGGGCCTTCACATTTGACTGTCGAACCTTTCCCTTTTACATCTAGCCCATTTTACTACCTCTCTTTTTGGAATCTATTTCCTTGTTTCTATTAATAGAGACTTTTTGTCTTGACTTTCATATTACAATAGAAGTAGTTTTTTCCCAACCAAAGTTATGACAATTGATTCCAAGGCTCCTATGTTTGCACAAGAAGATAGTTTTTTGGAAAAGATTGTAGCATTTGGTTGTATCTTGGTCCTCTTGAATCACTTTGTTTAGACAAGTGACTTATATAGAAATTAATGAATGCAACACCTATTTTAATGAAAAGATTTATGCATTCACTGCGATTAATGAAATCCACATCTTCTTTTCCTATGGATGTAGTCAATTTTTTGGTGAAGTGTGTCCATGTATTATTATGGTACCTCTATTAGTCAATTTTGGTGTTATATATAGTATTTTATATGCTCTATTTTCTTAAAAAAAGGGAACTAATTACATAGTGACTAGTAACTTACTACGATTTAAGATTTTGTCCCTTCAAATTGTTTACCCATTTAAGTAATGTAGAAGAATTTATGGCATTACTGAAATAGATATAACCCTTATTATGGATATCTAACACAATGAATTATAGCAAAAATTCAGAGATCATCATAACGCTATGAACAATGACTATTGGAAGATATCAACTTTCTTGGAGGAATCTGTTTGTTTAAACTAAAAGCTTCGCCATCATTTTTTTATCTAGATGGAAGCTTGATTAAAAATTTATTTATGTACCATTTTATGGAAGTTAAAAAAAGTTGCATACTACCTTTCAAAAAGACTATTGTGCCTAAAATGCTTAGTTGATGTAAAATCTTGCAAAGAGTCATTTTCTACTGGAACTTATTTCAGTTGAAGAGATGTTCATGAGATTAAAAACAAGTTGGAGTGTCTCAATTTTTAGTAACTTTTTTATTTAAAACCTCTTCCAAAACATGGTTTAAGAAAAGATATTCCTTAGTTACTATTTGAAAAATATAGTTATTAGATGCTAGTATCCTACCACAAAAAATAGTATATTGAACCAATAAAATAAAATTTCCAACTACAGAATGCTCTCCCTGGACAACTCTATCTTTCATGAATGGTTTTTTTCTTTCAAATGAATTTGTAAATAAGTTTCCCAATTAAAGGATACTTTCCCCTACTAGCTCTATCTGTCTCTAAACAAAAATTAAGATTGAAAGTTAAAAGAGGAATTGTAAGCCTTACTATAAATGTGCCAAAGGTAATGTTGAAGAGATTTTTATGGTGAAACCTATTACTTCCAAATACAAGATTTTACTTTACCAAATCATGGGAACAATGGGGAAGAGCATAGTAGATATATTTTTACTTTAAAATACTACTGCAAAAAACTATAAAAATTACTTAACAAAAATACAAGGTCCCTAACAACTAGATAGTGCACATAAAGCCAAGTTTGACTGTAAAAACCACCAGTATAGAAGATTAAACCAAAATATTTGTAATTTTTTCTTTATAGTATTTCTCTTTAAATACAATATTCTTCCACAAAAATCTCACAACAAATAGGAGTTGTTATCCAGAATCAAAGGTTCTATTATATTATAGTAATATTGGTGCTAGCTTTGGTAAATTGCATATACACAAACAAATGGAATATAGCCAACATGGTCTCTTCATGAAGGTACATATTCAAAGCAGTCCTCTTCACTTGTGATTTAATATTAATTAGTTGTTTCTATATATAGTACTAACTTGTCTCATACAATCATATGATTACTCTATAGTCTAGCCTCCACTACATGATGCCTTCTTGTGAACTTTTGTAGTTGTTCTTACAAAAATTTGGTGTCAAATACCACTCTACAATTAAACATGAAACTCCACAATATGTTCTATATGCATTAGACAATTACCTATTTTCTTACTAATTGTATTCAACACTTAGTCTCATAATTTCCATACACTATCTAGGCTATCTTGAAAAAGTTTTCGAATGATATGTAATGCTATGCACATTATGCCTACTATGGTTCTAACGGTAGCAAAAAGCATGCAATTTCAATTCTTTCAAAAATTATACTTTCAACAAATTTGAAAACCACATTCAATCCATGCTACACTCTTACAAATTCAATATTATGTACATGTTTTCTTCAATTATACATTATGTATATAACACTGCTGCCACAGGTACCAAATTTTTTTTATATAAACTATAACGATCACTACATATTAAACTATCTATAAGTTTAATTGTCTACTTCGTATTTTTGAATTTTCCTTGCCTCACCTATTCAATTCTTTAACTTCTCGAACACATCGAGCCTAACAACAACTGCTTCAACTACAAAAATGAGAAACAAAATTAGGTACTCTATTCTACAACTCCATTGTCCAATTTTATTTGTAGATATTACTTGCTCATGTTTCTTATGTTCTTCTCTAATTTGCATAGAAAATAATAAAATGCATTTGTGCAATGTTAATGATGATAATATATAGCTTAGAATTCAACATTCTATTCATTTGACTCTTTATAATTCAACATCCTAAGTCACGTGTAGAATTTTGGAGCACAGTAGTACTCATCTTGACCACCAAAGAAGGTATTCTAATTTCTTTTTTAAAGTTCTAAGTTCATTTATATTGCTTATGCAACCTTCATCTTTTTCATCTAACTACTTGCGAGTCACAAGCCATCAGATTTTAAATCTTCAACATGTTTTAAAATGATAAGCAATAATCATGGTTTATTCTAGGTGAAACATAGTAATGCGAATATGTATGACTGGATTTTTTAATATATATGCATTCTCACTCTAAGTATTTCTCTGCCTCTCCAAATGGATATTTCTCATTTTACGTTGATCAAATAGCATTCTCTATCAATCTTCCATTACAGTTTGCAGAAATTCCAAGCGCATGCCTCAAATAAACTCATTTAAAAACAACACCAAACATACCACTTATCACAATTACACATTTGTTTTGAATTTTCAATAAATTTACATTCCCAAAAAATAGTATACATTCCATAGCAATCATAGTGCAAACTATTTTCTTCTAACTTTCGTTACTTCCCTTCTATGGAAACCTTCTACATTTGTTATCTTAGAATGAAGATTGAAGAAGGCAATAAACCATGAAAGAAATGTAATCTACCACTAGCCTCTGCATCAGATTTCTAAATACTCTTTCCAGAATCTGCAAAAATTGAGGTACTGTATTTGGTAAAATATTTTGTTGCTACAAATAGTGAATAGCACTCAGCATGCCACTTCTCACATGTATTTCGTGGCAGATTGGGGTTGTTCATCATCTTTATCAACATGTACAATGCTTTCCACAAGTACACATTTCTTTTGAATTTTTAATGTACATTTACACTCAAAAAATTATATACATTCCATACCAATCATAGTGCAAACTATTTTTTTCTTACTTTCTTTACACAATCATGTAAAATAAAATAATAACCAACGATGAAATAGTTGATTTTTCATATTCATGCAATTCAGTTGTTAAAATTACATAGATTACATCCAACTATAATAATAATCAACTAGATAATCTTGCATACCAACTCTTCACAGTCAATCGTCGACACTCATTTTTAAAGGTACAATTGCTTTCCATTTTCTCTACATCTTGATTTATGACATAATTAAGCTTTGCTTCATATTTGTAGACTTCAAATTTGAATTTAGCCATGATCTAAAATAATGATGCTTAGTTTTAAGCTATTGTCATTTTAAAAAATTGATTTTATATCTTTCCTACTTTCTATTTAAATCACCTATTTTTCTTATTTTGGTCCATGGAGATTTCAAAAGATTGAACACGCTCATCTTTATTGCAACATAGTCAATTTTATCTGCATGTTATATGCTCAAAAAGTTGGTGTTTCTGTCACTCCACCCATGTCATACATGTTTCACTACTTCTATATGGATTTTTAAATACTCTTTCTAGAATATGCAAAAATCGAGGTACTATATTTGGTACAAATATTTTGTTGTTGCAAATAGTGAACACCACTTAGCATGCCACTTCTCACATGTATTTGGTGGCAGATTGGGGTTGTTCATCATCTTTGTGAACACGTACAATGCTTTCCACAGGTACATATTTATTTTGAATTTTGAGTACATTGACATTCAAAAAATAGTATACAATCCAACCAATCACAATGTGAATTATTTTTTTCTTACTTCTTTACACAATCATGTATAATAAACAATAACCAAGGAAGATATATTTGATTGTTCATATTCATGTAGTTGAGTTGTTAAAATTAGATAGATTACATCCAACTATTCACAACCAATTATAACAACAATCAACTAGATAAGCTTGCAAACCAACTCTTTACAGTCAATCCTCTACACTCAGTTTTGAAGGTATGCCTACTTTCATTTTTCTCCTCATCTTAATTACAAAATAATTAAGCTTTTATTTATATTTGTAAACTTCAAATTTGAATTTAGCACTAATCTGAAATAATGATGCTTGCTTTTAAGCTATTGTAACTGGAACACTTTGATTTTATAAATTTCCTAATTTCTATTTAACTCGCATATTGTTCATATTAAATGATCCATGGAGATTTTGGATGATTGAACACACTCATCTTTTTTGCAACATAATTGATTTTATTTGCATGTTATATGCTCAAAATGTTTGTGTTTCTATCACTCCACCCATGTTATACATGTTTCACCAATTCTACATGCATATTCCTTAACATCAACAACAAAATGTGGTGCACATATCTATTGTTCATCTACTACAAATATGTTTAATCAAAGTGTAAAAATAACATCGATTTAAAAATTTAAAAATTATGGAACAAAAATACTGTGTCAAATGGGCATGTGCAGGATTATGGTGTGCCAAAAAGTGGTGATGTTAAAAATATGTAGTTCTAAAACATCTAAAAGCATTTCAAATTGCAATTTGACTTTTTTCCCACCCATCTTGATACCAAAAAAAATGCAATACCTTGCCTGATCGAGTATTCGATTTGAGCATGGGTATTCAATTTGAGAATGGGTATCTGATTTGAAAACGAGTACCGATCTATGTTCCCAAATCATGGCTCCAAATTCAAATATAAAGGGAGTGGAGACCAATTTTTAAGTTGATATAAAAGTAAAAAACTAAGTAATTCAGGAGGAAAGGGCATGATAGTGATGTGTATTTGTATAACGAGAGTATTAGTTTCCCATTCGCTCTATTCGAGGCATTTACCATTAAGTAATTTGTATGAGCCATTCATGTTCCTTTTATGGACTTCCTCCATGATCCATATAGTTATACAACTACGGGGTAGTATGCTTGGTGGTTAGGTGCAATCACTGTGCCCAATGCTATGTTAACTCTTGGTTTTGCTACTTTACGTCTTCCACATAGTCCTAGTATAATATAATTATAGCATAATTAGAGGGACCAATTATTATATATAGTTAGTAAAATTTATTATATAGTATTAAATAATAATAATAACAATAATTTATTATATAGTCATTATATATACAATATAAAACAAAGTAATTAAGCTAAGAGGCTTCCTACAGTGGAAGCATTCATCAATGTAAACTTTTGAGAGATTTTATAAAATTTGACAGTCATTTAACCTACAAAATTATTAATAACTACAAAGATTAATAATATGGTTATGATGCAAGAGACATGACACGACAAAAGGTTGAAATTAAAATGAATTCCTCAAAGAAAGGGAGGTGCAAAGAAGAAATCCATCAGTAAATCAACTAAAGCTCACATTTAGTTCCTTTTTGGAAGAAGTAATAGGTCTTTGAAGAAGGGCACATATATATATGCAAAGAGAGTGGGAATAGGAGCTCCTATGTATGTTGCAGAAGTCCCAGAGTCCTTAGCAGCCGAGGTTTATTGCCCATTTTATTGTTTTTAGAACTATGATAGATTTTTAAGATTTGAATTTGTTAAGAACAAGGGATTGGGAATTGAAATTGATTTGTTTTGCTTTAATATGTGGACAAATGTTATAATACATTTGTTTTACTTCAAGTTCTATTGGAAGATATGGAATTGATTTATATTGTTTTGAATTTTATTCATCAGTGCTTTGTCTTCTAATGTTACCAGTCGTTCCGAAGAATTAGGGGAAATTGATGTGGATTACCTGTTAGAGGCTTCTGACGATGAGCTGGGCATTCCAATACAAAATTCAAAGGAGCGTTATAATTCATTTTTTGTTTCTTCAAATGAGCAATTTTTAAATCCTTCTTCTAATTTTCTTGAAAACCTAGATTTTAATGGCTTTGTGGATAATTAGCTTTTTGATGATGATCTGGTAGATTATAGGCAGTTTGCAGGGTTTGACGATGGCGTTGCCTTTGATCTTTCCAGATCACAGGGTTTATTGACGGAGGCTTCAAAAAATGCTAAGGATTTTTATTGAATTGAAATTGATTATTGCGCTCTTGTATGCAAAGATCTGGTAGAAAATATTTCACAAGATTCTTCGTTTGAAGGAAAAAGAAAATCTTTTGTCGAAAATGTTGCTCTGGGTGTCAAGTGCCATTGAATCAGGGATCAACCTGGTCCAATGGCATAGTTATAGTTGTGAAGTTTTGAAATTGTATTTTCTTTTAAAGATAATCAAAATAGTTTTTGTGCAAGTTCTTTATAGAGACGACAAGTATTCTGTTTCATTTTTAGTATAGAAATGTATTCTGACACTCAGAAACTATAGATTCTAAGTTAATTTTAAAAAGAAATTCAAATGGTAATTCAGTGATTGTAGAAAATAAAATTATTATTTATTTTAAATAATAAAGCATTTAAAGAAAATAAAATTATTATTATTATTTGAAAAGTGAAATTTGTTTTGTCATTATTCACTTTACAAATGATAAGTAAAGAAAAAATAATTACTATAATTATTAGGTTTTTAAAATTCTTTTCAATTTATAAATACTTGATTTTAATCTATTTGAGAGGTAACTAGTTTATATATATAATAAGCTGAGAGATATTCTTCTCGAGGCGCCTATTGCACTGAGTCAAATTATGAAAATAGAAAGAAGGATATCTCTTGACTTTTATATATATAAGCTAATCTAATTTCATATAATATAATATATTACACTTAAAATTAAAATTAAGTGGAATTAATTAGCCGATAGGCTTTCCCTATGAGGTTGCTCGCAACCTGAAATTGTCTCATGCCGGGAAACAACCACCGCGTAATGGTTTGTTGATCACAGTTTTCTTTGGTCAAAGTTTTGGTAAGTTACAAACTTAAGAATGACATGCTAGTTGTCTCAAAAGTTGCGATGTAAATCGTAGATGTAGATTTCGTCTGATGGTAATGATCTAACAGATCTGGATCGATCCAACAGATCTGGACTGATACGACAGATCTGCAAGCGATAAGCACTCTCCTCTTAAATGGAGGCTGTGATTTACCTTATATCCTATCTGGAGGAGGAAATATGTCAGATCTGTAAATATCTATTGGTTTGAAGAGATATATAAATTAAAGTTTATATTAAGATAGCATGGCCTGTCTGCAAGTACACCTGCAAATGCCAGACCAGAGGAAATGTAGCGAGCAAGCTTATTACAAGAAGCGCTAGTATGGACCACGCCACACCTCTTATCTCAGAGAAAGTAAACTCAGGATGGCGCAAGGTCTCCATGAGGGAATATGTGAGTCACATGACAGAGGAAACACCACAGCCGCTGTGGAATCCTCTGACGCACTGAAGGAACGATGTCGTGGAGGTCTTGAGAGGGAGTGGAACCCATGACCTCCCGAGCACCTTCACCGCCAACCAGAACACAAACCTCAGAAAGACCTCGTTGCGTCACAACACTAGCGCTAGAATATTCCCCACTGAAAAGAGAGCAGCTTCTTTCTTAGCGTATGAGAAGTTGTCGGTCGCAGCCGAAAGGAGTGCCGTCAAATTGAAAGCGAAGGAGAGCAGGAAGAGATGCTTGTACACAGTAAAGAGGCCTTGGTCAAGCAATATCACAGACTTACACGTTTCAGCTGCATGAGGCTTGGCAGGTTTCTTTGAGAAACCTGCAATATCACAGACATACGTGTTTGTATTTTGTGTGCTACGTTGTTTGAGATGGATGATTGATTATGCTTCTCTAATGGTGATAACAAAGAAACTAAAAATGACCCAACTGAAGCCACACTATTGTTGTGTTCTTACCACGGATCAGGTACATTGTCTGGCACAAATTTTGTAGGCGCAGCTGTTCATTTCTCCCCTTTCTATTAAATTCTAAATCAATCAAGGCATACAAGGTATAGTTTACATTATTCTAAAGGAGGGATTTATTTTATTTGAGACGTAAGGGTTAAGGAGAAATGTTTGAAGGACACCGATCCTTGTTATCATGCAGAGGACATGGAATATCATATTAAATCGTTAAATTTAATGTTTAATGTACATCATTTTAAGTTGTTTCCTATGTTTAATTATGTGGAGGGCTAATAGATTTTATTTGCCATCATAAATTGAAATTGTCGTCGAGAGTCTATGAAAGTTGCAATTATGCCATAGAATTAGCTCATCAAGGGTATAATTGCTTTTACAGATTTCCAATGTATCATATATTAAACTTTCTTTTGCTTGTTCATTAAGGGTTACGATCTTCTGGGCAAGGCAATCAGGTATTACGGAGGTTGCAACATCTGATGCAACATGTGATATAGACTTTACAATGATATTGTAGTAAGCATTATGGCTATTGTTGACTTCTGATAATGAAGAGTTGGTCCAATTCTATTCCAGATTTTAACATTCAGAGGATGAGCTAGGAAGCTGCATGGTTTAATGCTGGATATGTGGCAAAGAATGTTCAAGTGACATGTTATTATTGCAAAGGGTTCATGTAATTCTTCTCCAGAGGTTAGTATGCAGGGGATGAGCTAGGAATCTAAATGATGCAGAGTTGATATTTTAGGACAATTAATGTATGCATTTGACATAAAATATTCTGAACAGTTGACACAAATATATTGTAGAGATTTGGTGTACAACTTACTGGACTGTGTAGTCGACTTATAGGTGGTGGAAGTGTGAGAAATAGGAGAAGCAATAGTTGTGTTCTTAAAAGAGTTTACAAAAGGCCCGATGTCGATGCAGATATGTGGCCGCCTAAACTGGGTAGCTGAGCAATGGAGGAGATTCGGCAGTCAATAAATAATGGGCAAATAGAGGCAGGTGATGTTTGCGGACTGAATCCACTGGAAACTTTGTATGTAACCTGTGAGTTATGACTACGAGTTACTTGTTTATGTTTTTGAAGTTTCCTTAAATTTTCTGTGTATGGTTGCAGGAGTGATTATTTATTATGTATTATGTTTATCATCATTGAGACGGCTTACTGGTTTGTTGTTCATCATCATATTTCTCAACTAAAAAATTTGTAAGAATGATTGTGAAATAAAATAGCTGGTAAGGCAAATCTTTGGTGCAAATTTTAGTTAATCCTTGCTTTAGCACAGTAGCCTAGGGGTTTCGAAGGTTAAAGTAAATCATAAGTTTTTCTCGTGCTTTAACTCGACAGTCTGATTTTACCCTGGTTTGTTGTTCATCATCACATTTCTCCACCAAAAATTCTGTATGAATGATTGTGAAATAAAATATAGCTAATAAGGCAAATTTTTGGTGCAAATTTTAGTTAATCCTAATCCTTGCTTTAGTACAATGGCTTGATGGCTCTTAAGGTTAAAGTTAACCAAAGTTTTTCTCGTGCTTTAACAGAGCAGTCTGACTGCTCTGAAATTTAAAGCAGAAAAGCTTTATTTGGTAATTTCTGTTATTTAAAAGAAACTTTCAAATGTCCATTTGCGAGCAATTGTTTTGTTTTCTTTTGCATAAATCAAGTTGATGTCTGCATGGCTTGTAAAATTAAAATTGGGTAACAAAACAAACACAATAGAATTAAATCAATTAAATCATGTTGAATCCATAAGCCTGAATGGCTAATAAAAGAGTCTCCACTACAAATAAATAATGCAGAAAGCGAAAAAAACAAAAGCTTGTAAGTTACAAACTTAGAATGACATGGTGGTTGTCTCAAAAGCTGCGATGTAGATCGTAGGTGCAGATTTTTTCAGATGCTAATGATTTCACCTACTTTTGATAGTTCAAAATGCAGTTGTCACTGTATGTACAATAGTTTCAAAAACCTTTTCATAGTATATTCTTGTTACAAGATCTATTAGGTACCTATTGCAATCTCGGAGACGATAAAGTGGCTAAAAAGAAGATAGAAGATATCGATGAGTTGAATGGCGCTACCTCTGAAATTTAGGGAAGCATCATCGTAATCTTTTAACTACATCTGTTCCAGGATGAAAGGTGTCCAGCTAGATCTGAGCTACTTCATTTGGATCATAGATCTGTGCCACCCATATTTTACCTCAGGTTTGTTTCCCTACTCCTCTATAACACACCTTTCTTAGTTGCTTCATTGATTGAGAATTTTGTATTGCTATTTATCTGAGCCCTTCATATTTCCAATTCAATGCTCACAATTTGAGCATGACTATGCCACACTTTATTTAATATTTTAATGCTCAAGAGTTGTGTTATAGTGTTGGGAAAATGTTAGACCAGTTTTACTATCGATGGAAGTGGAGGGCTTTTACCTCGTGCCATTAGTTTCTTTGAGGTGTGGAAGACATTGAAGAGATCTGGGAAGCTCCCAAATATCTTTGTGGAGTGTGCAAGCAGTTCCATGTATGATGGATTTCATTACAAAACACAAGTTGAGGTTCTTCTCCAGGCGTCATGATTTGTTCAATATATCTCATTTGTAGTACTAAATTTGTGTTATAATGCTTCCAAAATTGTGTTATAAAATCTTTAGTATGATTTTTTTCAAATCTTTCAATACCAAAATTTGATTGAGAAAAGTGATATATTAATACTTTTACTATATTTCTATTATGTTGAAGGTGAAAAGTGAGATTTCCCTACTACTTTTTTAAAAAATGTATTGAAAGATTTGAAAAAAAATCATACTAAAGATTTTATAACCTTTACTTATGTACACAAGACTTCATTAGCATGACTGACATGTAAGATTGTATTCTCACTTTACATCATTGTTTAAATGTAAACCCATTTCTAAGGTTACAAATTTCTATTATTATAGATATATATTTTAAAGTTAAGATTAAAATGATAGGGAAACAAATATAATAGTAATTGTAGCAAAGCCCTCAAATTGAATAAATGGGAGTAGGCCTTAACTATAAAAAAAAGTTCAATATTATAAAAATAAATGTTAAGTATGTCATTTGTTTAGATTTTAAGTTGAGACTAATTGCAACTATTCAATTCTAAAATATATGTATTCTAAAACAATTATAAAATTAAAAACATTGTATTTATATATTTCATAATACACACATTTTCAATTGAGTTGGATGGATGGTTTTATCCTTTAACTAAAGAGATTATGTCATTGTGCATCTTCTATGGAAGCTGATGGTATTGAAAGATTGGCCATGAATTTCAATTGTGCATTGGTTGTTCCCATTCCAAGAATTTTTCTTATTTCAGGGCAGCCAAAAGTGGGCAGTAACAAGAGAGAAGATTGTTCTTTTGATCAAGAGAATGAGCTGAATTTAGAGATCCCTTTGAACTGTGAAAGTGAGCTCATTAGAAGGGATATTTGTCTCCCTTACCTATATACCAACTGCATTTCACAACAGGGTACAAAGAATCAAGTTCGTTCCAATTCCCTCTTTTAATGCCATTCGTTATGAAAGTTTTCATTAAACCTTTCATCATAGGATTGGTAATAAAAGAAATAGAAAATGATAGTTTCATTTTCATGGTAAATTTTGGTTGAGATCAAACTTTAGACCATAATGGGGTAGGGCAAGTCCTCTTGCTCGGTAGCATAAGTGAGAGAAACTATTGAATTTATACTCTTTGAAATGTTTGGATAATTCCTTCCATGGTTTAGCATAAGCACTAGCCTGTGAAAGTTAGGGCAAAGACGTGCCTACTTGTGAGAGATTGTTCGAGTAAGTGGGAATGTAGTGTTTGGTGTAAACAGGATGGAATGGATTACATCATATTCATAAGATTTACGAGCACAGGTCTCACTTGGCAGGTCATATTCTTAAGACTTTAAAATGAGGCTTTATTATGAACCTAGGAGTGAAAAATGAAGTATTTCTTATGGACGTTGTAGGCCAACTTCTTCTTACATTGCGGTGCAAGGCATTCTTCTTCTTCTTTCTATCCAAATGACATGATTACTAAAATGAAAAATTAAGCTTGGGAAAAATTAGTCAATTTTATCTATTTCATACTTTTAGTATTTCATTTATGTTTCTCTAGTATAATAAAGGCATATGATTAATGATTTGTGGAACATTAACAAGGAATACAAAACAATAATGTAGCTTACAAAAAGAGGGGAAGTTTGCATTAGAAATAAGTGTTCTAAATTATAACACAACTAGAAAAAGGTAAAGATGTGATTGATTTCTATTTTTCCAATTTCTTTTATGTAGTGAATTATTGATTGACGACAATGATAAAATATGGAGAAAAGATGGGCAAATCTATTCAATGCTATTTTTAGGCTTAGAAATTTATATTTAAAAAAATAAAAATAAATTCTTATTTCAGTATATTTATTAGTTGATAAGTAGGAGATGATTTCCACAGCTAGTCAAATTGTGATGTGAATATCAAGATTTAACTGTGTGATTTTTGAGTCAAACTTGATGACCCATGTTTCATGAGTAGTGATTCAACATGAATCCATCTCTCATGAGAATAAATGGAACACTTAGCACTCATTGGATCTAGCATCACCTAGATCCAATGAGTGCTAAGTGTTCCATTTATTCTCATGAGAGATGGATTCATGTTGAATCACTACTCATTAAACATGGGTCATCGAGTTTGACTCAAAAATCACACAGTTAAATTCTGATATTCACATCACAATATTTATTAGTGTTAAGGTTTTCTTAAGTATTTAATTATATCTTATTTTCCTTTAATTATAGTTCACTTAAAATGATATACTTTTAAATACAATGTTACAATAATAGATTTTATGTTCCTCCTTAAAGATTACTATTATGCTCACGAATCACTGCTACAATTCAAAATATTTGTATATTTGTATAATATTTCCTTCTATTATATATATCTTTAATTATTTTTCACAATCAAAAAACTATCGACGTACCCCTTGCACCTCCTTTTGGTACAAGTGCTAATGTAAACTAATTTAATAACCTATCCTAATGTACAAATCAAAGATGCTAAAATACAATACACATACCAATTGCCCAAAATACAAAGCAATGTAAAGGAAGTGCATTTTCGTGGCTGTATAGCCACGGGCAAATGGTTGTGGGGTTTCTGAGGATTCCGCGTCGCACGTGTGGCAAAGTTTCCCTTGATTCGCAGGTATCCCTGGATAGCGGAACGTGCGAGCCGTCAAATATTTAATGTTGCCAGCGCGGTCTGCAGGCATTTACTGAGGGACTGTCGGACATAGCTCTATGAACTTAATTAACCGTTAGCAGTTATTTCCATTCAATGAGGTTTCATGAATATCGTCGTTAAACGCGCCTGGTCATTTTAGGAAATGGACATTTCGTGGCCTTGTGGAGGGTGCCCAACCATTTGGACGCTTCTTCCTTCCTTCCGACTGCACTATACTCGCGTGTCTCTCTGTCCACAATAATCAAGTCCTCACATTTATTCTTGGAAAGCGTAAATAAGCCGCCTTCTGTCTTTGAATTGCCCAGTTGAAGCAAAGCAGGCCCCCCTTCTCCATAAAAGCCAAAAATGGCGGTCCCGTTATTCTCATGCCATTTTCTTCTATTGTGCAGCCAAGCTTTTCCTCTCCTCCTTCTTCTCTTGAGAAGGCAACAGGATGGCAAGCAGCGCAGAGCGAGAGAAGAACATGAAACGAGAGAGGAGAAGAAGAGCTGTGGCCGCCAGAATATTTTCCGGGCTTCGGCTTCACGGAAATTACAGGCTTCCGAAGAACTGCGATAATAACGAAGTTCTCAAGGCCCTCTGCAATGAAGCCGGCTGGATCGTTGAACCGGACGGCACCACTTACCGATCGGTAAATTTATTTAGCCTCTTTTTCCTCTTCATTCTGCCTTGCTCTTTCTCATGCGATTCTTTTCTTGCAGTTTCCGAGAACATTCCAGCCGGTGGGCCTCGGACCTCCTGCTCAAAACGGTTCTCTTATTCCCTGGCTCAAAGCTCTGGGATGTCCGGGTGACCGGCTGCCGCCTCCAAATGGGCAGAGTGTGACCGGCGGGCATTGCGGTGTGCCGGTCATTCCGTCGACATGTTCTGATCCCGCGGGGACGGAATATGTTGGCGGCTGTAAATATTGGAGCTCGCCTTCGGATTCTTGTTTGATTTGTGAAGACGGATTTTCAGCCGGTTGTTCGATTCCCGTGAAAAAAACGGTTTGGCCGACGACCGCCGTGAACGTTGACGGCAGTAATCCGGTCAGTGCAGTAGAGGATGAGAAAATAGACGACGACGGTGATGAGGGTTGTGGAGAGGTTGAGTTGAAGTTGAGTTTAGGCTCCTCTCAACATTTTCGCCCCTGAACATCTTTCAAGATGGCATTGTACAATTCACTTTCTCATTACATAATAATAAGATACTAATTTATGGTCATCTCTAATTGCAAATATTGCAGAATAATTCATTTGGGTCCGCTATTCATGCTTTTCCAGTGATTCAATGATTTGTGCACTGTATAAAATAAAATAAAAATAAATTTTAAAATGTCAATGGATTTCTGGTTGATTTGTTGTGAAGTTAAATGGCTTAGATCAGAGATCAAGTTCACTCTTCGATGATGTGAAAGAGATGAGACTGGGGATTGTTAAAGAGATTTAAATTTATATTATCCCCAACTCAAAAGTATTAGCGAAGAATTTCAAAAATTATCCTGACTAAATTATCTATGAAGATTGCTAAATGAATTTCAGGTTATGTAAAACCTACAACCGAGTAGTTTCGGTCAAGATTCCCAAATATTATCCTTAACTATTTATCATGTAGAACTGTAGTCTAATTATAGCAGAAATGATTTGTAACTGTTTTGCTTAGGGACGATTTGTCAAGGATATGGAGGGTCGAGACCCGCGGACAAAAAGAGTAGTGGTTGTAAAACAAAATCGCGTCCGTCCGTTTCAGCTTCATTAATTATTAATTTTATTTGTCAGTGCACATTGGAAAATAGGGAGATATCCCTTGAGAATGATAACGACAATAATGTTAAATAGTCCAGGGTTTTCTGCTTAGGTTCTGCGGTGTCTACACGTGTCAAGAGTGGAATTGCTCATTATTTATCAAAAGATCCTCAACACGTGTCGCCTGTATATCCATGCGATTCGATTCCCCCTTAAAGCGTTAAAATCGGAAAAGGGAACTTACAGAGAAAAATCTCCTAATCTTTGTTGTCAAATTACACCTTAGCGGCACTCTCTACGCAGTAAGGAATTACAATTTAGCTGCAGTGTCTACTTAGCAACATATTTGTACTTTGGTAAAAAACATAATGCTAACAAATAATAGTATATTAGTAATTATGTTACCTAATTGTATTAATATGTGTTACTAATTTGTAAATAATTACAATTAAATAACATAATTACTAACATACTATTGTTTGAACAATATATTATTTACCAAGGCGCAAATATGTTGCCCGTAGATAGTGTCGATCCCATATTATAACAATGACTTCACACAGGTCTCAAATTCGATGGTCGTATTGGTTGTTTTTCCATTTTTGAACCTATATGACAGGTTAAAAAATTGTGGGACCGTATTGATTGACATTTATTTTTCTTATAAAATCCTCAATATGACACTTAAGTTAATAAATAAAACGTCAAAATTCATTTGAAATATTAGTATGCAAAATATAAACTTATTAAAAAAATTAACTTGGTATATATTGTTGATTTATAATTACTTTCTTCATTTTTATTTTTATTTTTAAACATATGAATTTAGAAATTTTGAGATATGATATTTTTCGTAAATATTACTAATTTATAGATACATTATATTGATTTTTGGCAATCAACATTATTTCAAAACATAAAATGAAAGACATTAATATGACCAAACTATCATAAAAAAAAAAGATGACGGGCAGTGGTTAATGTCAAATTCTTGGCTTAACTGCACATTACAAAAGTGGTACACAAAATTCTTCTAGTCCCTCTGACATTGATCTCCATTATATTTGACTATACTGATGAGTTTTCAATTGTGTAAAAAAGATTGCCCAATTATAATGTGTTATTTGATAACATTATGACACGTTAAAGGTTGAACCATCTAAGCAAGGAAATTCTAAGATAATTTTTTGTATTTATTAACTAGTACTTGTACCTCATAGGTCCAAAGGTCACACTGATATTGTTGAATATTATATAGGTCATCCATGATAAATGTATAGTAAAGGTCACTCGTGATAATGCAGAAATGATAACTAAAAATTAGTTACTCTTCCTCCACTATGGTTCCCTGTTAAAGCTGACTATGTTGGATCATTTTCTTATCTAACCCGCATTATATTGACCAATTGTCACACTTTTGGATGGTCTTCTTGCACATAACCAATGGTAATTGTAGCATGATATATTAGTTTTTTGGAAAACTTATAACAATCATGGCCAGAGTAGTTGTTAATAAATATGAAGTTGGAACTTAAAGAAACAAATAATGTTGTAAATTTGTGTATGGTTGTACATTTTGATATTTAAAGTACAAGAACCAAAATAGTGATACAAAACATTGAAAATACGACATAGCATGTCTTTGAAACAAAAAATATATCTATAAGACTATATAAGAACACCTTTGTATATAAAATCTAAACAAATGTACAAAATGAAAGTACACTTTCAAGTTGAGTTACAAAGGATAATACATAATAACATACATAAACCACTCAAAATATTTGTTGTTGAATATTTCTAATGATGGAAAGGCCCACTATGTTACCCACAGAAGGGAAGTATCCCTCTTTACAACACATATAGTGTTATTAGACGAAGCCTTCAAGGAGAACTGAAGATGTAATTCATTGATTTCAATATACAAGGGTATCAAAAAAATCCTTTGCATCCTCCTCATGACATCTACAACATTTAGTGGGGATATTTGGTCAAACATTTATGTTAGTAGTTGATATCTTAGAATCAATTGTGAATGTTTGACATCATAAGACTTTGTAACTTACATCAGAGAGACATAATTTATATCAAGAAAGTTGCAAGTGAATAAAACTACATTTATATCCTTCCAAAGAGTGAAAAGAATCTCCATCCTGAAAGCATGCCAAATCTAGAAAAGCTTAAAAGGGATTCTAGGATAATCAACCAAAAGAACCATATGCCAAGGAAAAGGCTCTAGCCTGAAATGCTTAAAGAAATAATGTATCTAGAGCCTGTATTGTTGAGCTCTTTGAAAAAAGCAAAAGATGTGCAGGAAAGATACCAATTGCCCACAAAAGGGACAATGGAAGTCAAGAACAATCAACTTCTTGAGCCAAGGACCCAAGGGAAAATCTTGGAAGAGGACACGCCAAGAAAAGTGTGCAATCTCTAGCTCAGTGATGGAATTCCAAATAATAATAAAGCTATATCTCCAATTCTACTACGAGGACAGGAGGCACCAGAGCTGGTCGATGTTCTCAATGATGGGAAAATGAGGCACCAACCAATGGTATCCCATCTTGGACTTGTAATTAACAAGAGAAGTACATGGATACTACTTCTAATCTTTCCACCATGGCTTGACAAACTAAATGCATAGCTTATGAAGCATATGAGGAGGTACAATAGTGTTACCTAGTTATTTAAATCTCTCAATTTTGGTCCTATTTAATCTTTTGGTCAAGAGTTGTTGCAGGTTAATAAGAGACCTGGAATAATACTCGCAATACAATCTTAACCATTAACTTTCTAAAAAGTGGTTAATATAAGCCTCAAAAGTTAACCTTTTTAAAAAGGTTAATATAAGCCTCCAAAATTAACCTCTCAAAAGAGGTTAAGATAAGCTTATAATCTTAACCCATTTCCAAATACAAAAATAAGGTTAAGATGAGCTCACGATCTTTACCATTAACCTGCCAAAGCAAAAAAAGGTTAAGATATGTTCAAAAAATTAACCTTTTAGAAGGTTAAGAATTAAGCTTATTTGAATATAAGCCATTTTACAGTCAGCAGCACAGGAATGAATGTTTTGGATAAAGCCTTTGCTTTCAACCCACGACCTTTTTCTAAATTAAATTAACATATTACTCAATGTTTTACTACTACTATAGTACATTTCAAAAAAATTGAACTAGAAGAAGAAAAAATAAATTTTAATATTTAACACCTTCTTAAAACTCTCTCGTCAATAGGCCCTTGGTCCACTAGTGAAGTTGAATGACTCACAAAAACCCTACCAGTGATCAAGTCTTACTGAGTGCAAAGTCTGAGATCATGCTGACATGCTTTAATATTCTATTTTATGATTAAAATTTTATATTTTTATTACAATACATAATTAATCATATCAACTTTAAACATTAATCAATTTGATCTAAAATATAATAATTAATCATATCAACTTTAAACATTAATCAATTTGATCTAAAATATAATAGAACTTTTAGAGAATAAAAAGAGTAATAACATGCAAATGAAATTTAAAATTATATTTAATTAAATAATTTAAAACAACCTTTTCCCATTTTTTAAAACATGTGAATATAGCACGCTCGAATATCGTGCTGTGTGGAGCAAAAAGTTAAGGGAAAAAATGGCACTGTTCGTCTCTGAATTTTGATAAGGGGGGTTTAATTAGTCAACAATTCTCAGATTCTCATATTTTTTTAAAAGAAAATACAAAGTGCATGTGAACCAGTCATTTTCATGCATGTAAAATATATACCTCAAAGTTAAGACCGTATCGCAAGACGGTCGAAATTTAATTATTATAGAAAATTGAATTATTTCATTAAGTTTAATTTTATATTCTAAAATTGAGATATCTCATAATATCAAGGTTTTTTTTAAATAATAAATATTAAAAAGAGAGGATATTATAATTAATGTTCAAAGATATTAAGGATAAGCTATGAAAACTTCATTTTTATTGAGATTTTGAAGAGTTCTGTAAATTTGAATAATTTTATTTTTTAATAAAATTTGGTTAAATTTTAGATATATATGATGTTTAATATTAAGCAAATAATTATAAATTACAAATTTGTTGGTAAATTGATATTTTTCTAGCATAGATGCTTTGATTTGTTTGATAAATGAAAGATCACTATTTATGACATTGAAATCAGGTGTAATTATAATAGAAAAAATGATTCAATGTTTCAAAAATGGTCAATTTTTTTCCTAAATATACTTTTTCTTAATACACATTCTAATGACTTTATGAAACTACTCGCAATGTGTTTTTCTCTTCTTTTTAGACCCCTTAGAAAAAAGTATTCTATACTACAGCATAGTTGATTATGTTTCATTAGCCATGGCTTTAAGAAAATAATTTATCAAATAAGTTGTTTAAAAAATAATAGATTGATTCAAAATTATCACATATGGTTAGCATGTTCAGCTATTAAACCTTCTACTCTACTTTGACACTAAATAAAACAAATAGTTCCACACATACACATAAACATTAATTCTTTTACTTTAATTTGATATCAAACAAAACAAATAATTGAAAGCAAAATAAGTGAACCCTTCTAAAAAATCTAAAATTAATTATCATCAATTGATATAAACTCAAAAGACACTTTACAATTTAGAGATCAGTTTTCCACCATCCATTAGAATTACATAATAAGCTTCTCCATTCAATTGTATGTGTATTTTTAATTCTTCCATCGTGATGATAGATTATAGTGTGTGATTTGAAATGAAAAACTAAAAATACATAAACAATCAGAACTAGAAACTTATAATATGATCAATTAAGATATAACAAATATTTAGCACATTTGAATATAACTTAAACATTTAATAACTAAAAATAGAAAATTATCATATTCTCAAATAGTAGGAAAAATCTGGGCCATTCCGTATGATAGAAAAATATTCTGGCAAGATCTGATAAAAGAATAGCTACTTTGGAACAAAAGCCTTTTTACCAGACAGACAGATCCTATGCCAATAGTCTCAGAAATCATTACTTTTACGTACGTTACGCTTCCCCAATCTAAGAAAACCCCAGCGTCAGGTCCAATCCAGGCTCTTGAAAACATATCTGATCCCTTCCCTGTCTCTCTTTATTAACCTCGCCGCTCATATAAACCATTCCCAGATTCTCATGAGTTGAAGCTTTAAAGGCAGCTTCATGTTCAAAGGAAGCGAAAGAAAAAGGAGACGACTCTTCTACACAATGGCAGCCATTAGCATGAGCCACAGTCTGACCGGAAACCCCCGCTGAATGCCATGAAGAAGCCGAGGGCGAGTTAAGATTAGACCGGCTACTGTATTCCAAGCCGTTGGGAGTGAGCGGCTCGCCGCTCATGATCTGCACGGGCAGCAAAGTTGTCCGAGCGGGCAGCCGGTCACCATGCAGACTTTTGAGGCGGGGAATGAGAGGCCCATTTTCCGGCGCGGGCACAAACTGAACGGGCTCGGAAATGTTGATGCCCTATTACCACAAAATAGACATCCGGATTAAAACCAGAAAGGAATAAAGGAAAATGGAAAGAGAATCGGATATTGTGGGTTAAAGTTTACCGGTGCGTGCCGGTAGGTCGTTCCGTCCGGTTGAACCGTCCAACCGGCTTGGTTGCAGAGGGCTTTGAGAACTTCATTGTTGTCGCAGTGTTTGGGCAGCTTGTAGTTTCCGTAGAGCCGAAGCCCTGCGAATATCCGGGCAGCGATTGCTCTCCTCTTTCTCTCGCGCTTTTTATTGTTCTCCCGCTCCTCACTGCTTGGAAGCTTGCCCCCAGACGTCATGACTGCCCGTTTCCTCCGCTTCTCGGACGAGAGAGAAAACAGCGGAGATTTGTGTCTTTAACAAATGAATTGTGATGGACCCGCTGCGGAGAGAATGTCACTTGGAAACCCCGATTTAAGTGGGCAAGGGGAAGAGGGGAAGCTGAACCCTGATGCGTTGTTTTCTACGCATGTGGTGTCGCACGTGTGAGTGAGTCGCCGTAGCAGAATGAGAAAAGGGTGGAGCAATTGCACGTGTGTCGGAGATGGACTTGTCGCCGAGCGGGGTGGGTAGACTCCTCCTGGTTTACGGCACGTGGGAGAGGAGAGGTTCTTTAAAGGAGGAGATGAGGTTTCTGACAATTAGTGAAAGGATGAATTTGACATCTCGCGAGGAAGAGCTGTTCTGAGCTTTCTGATGGCTCACCGAACTATTTATACACGGTGGAGAATAAGTCGTGTAGCAATTCTTTAAATAGTGGACCTGGACAGGGAATGTGGGACATTTTAATTTTATTTTTGAAGAAATTTTAAATTCTCTTAAATTGAAGGATGGAACTTGCTTACAAAATATTTAGATGGATTCTATATATCTTAGTATAGAAGAGGAGGTTAATATTGCGAAATAATTTTAAAGCTAGATTAAGTCTAGGAAAATCTGGAGATATATTTGTAGATTGAGGTATGACTATATTAAATGGAGGATCTTCAAAAGATGTGTTAAAATAAGAAAGAGAAATATGAAGATCTTTGTAAGATAAATTTTCTGATGATGAAGAATTATTATTACTTATATTAAGTGAATCAATTCCCATACTTACAATCTAGTGTGTTATTATTATGAAGATTCATTAGATAGTTGCAAGCTATTATTTTACCATTTTAAATTCTCCCAACTCAATCCACTATGAAAGCTCCGTTCTATAATGATAAGTTAGAATTGTAAATAGAATAAAACTCTACAAGTCCACCCGTGAGTCATGGTTAAAAGTGTCATTTTAAAATGTTCCCCTAAAACCCCTTGCTAAGACCTCACAATAGCCACTCACCCAAAATACAATATTTTTTCCACAAATGAACCAATCAGCAACCAAGAAAACTAAAAAATGATGAATGATCAAACTACCAGCACTACACATGAGATCATGTTTTAGAACTTTTTATAAAAAGTAACTAGAAGATAATTGTCAATACCCAAAGCAAACACCAGATTATCCAAGATCCTCATTAATGGTGTACACGCAGTCCAAGAGAGCACCTTTACTACGCTTCAGCCTTTTGCGATGTCATACTTTTACCGGATTCGCATTTTCAAGAGTCGCACGCGGAGCAGTGAACACATTATAATTGTGCGGTCCGCTTTACACATCTCAGAAGTTTTGAAATTGGGGAGGATGTCAGAGGAGAGTAGAAATTAGAATCAATAATTGTGATGTGAAGTGATCGTTGTTATCTGGGATCAAGGTTCTGAATGTCGTTGACAAAAGCGAAAAGTGTTCTGTTTTTTATTCAAAACTACAGAAACAAGTGAAGGACAGCTAATATCTTATTTTGCGGACAACAAAGAGAGAATGGAATTTATATTAACGTCTGCATTTTTTTTAATTCATAACCACAGAAACGATCAAAGGACAGCTAGCGTGCAGTTTCCGGAAAGCGAATTCTCATGTAATTTTCTACTCCAATAAATTACTTCGCTCCCTCTGAAATGCGTGGATTTTACAATTCGTAAAAAATGCAGACGCTTAAAGGGATATTCGAATTACGGGATCGCCATGTTTGGCTTTTATGAAGAAAGAGGATGTATGGTTCTATAAATGGAGAAGCATACAAAATTAGTGTGGCTTTAAAACATATGAGACAAGCGTAATTCCAACTCACGACATCACCTCATACAAAGTATTTCTTTAAAAATTGCCATACGCATAAATGTGGGCAATGTTAATATTGCATTTTCCCCTCCTTGCATGCTAAGCAAATTAACGTGACTATTGACTATACAAACCTGTTTACACCTGTTTGCATCATTAAGTGTTTCCGGATTTCATTCTTAATTTGATAATGATCTTTGTAACTTTGGTATATGTTTTTTTACGGTTATGGCTTCTTTTATTGTTGTACATTTCATTGAGTTTCTCTATAAAAATGGTCTGCACACATTACTTCTTGACCAATATCATTGTTAGCTTAACCAATTAAAAGATGTAATTGTATAAGGTCGCCTTTAAGTTATTAGAAAAGTTATTTATAACAACAAATCAAGAGGTCATGTAATATTTAAGATTCAAAATGACTAACTATAATATTTGTTGTACCCTTAGTAAACAATTTTTGTTGTCCTTACTTATATCTTCGTATGTATGACCTATCTTTGATTAATATCTTAATTTGGTAAGTAATTTAGGAGTTACTATCGAGTGTTTTCTTGTAGTTAAATAGTAGATTTTTTAATTGATTAATTAGTGTATCTTTGATTATTGTTTTGTGGTTTCAATTATTTTTAAGGAGAGAGTCCTCATCATCTGCTCCTTTGTTGGTTAATATATTTGCTTCTTTATTTCCTTCTCAATATATATGTTTAATACTAAGTTCTTCAAATTGATCAACTATCTTTAACGAATATTCAAGTTTAGAATTTATTATCCAATTACGAGTATTTCTTTTCCTTAATGCATTTAGAGTAATTTGTGAATCCCCTTCAATGACTAACTTTCTAATGTCTATTTCCAAGCTAAGTTTTAGCTCTTCGACCAAGGCCTCTAATTCTGCTAGATTATTAGAGAGTGCCCCTAAGGGCTTGACATATTTAATCATCCAAGAAATTTTGTTTGAATGTTTAACACATCGTAAATCAATATGCCCTAGATTGCTTCTTGAAGCCCCATCAAAATTAATTTTTTTCCAACCTATTGGAGGGGGTTCCCACTTGCAATCTGCCCTGGCTTCGTTATTTTCTTTTGAGTAGATCAAAGGTGGGTTAAGAAGATTAAACTAGTTTTTGTGCATTTGTATATCTCATTCAGAAAAATAACCTTCTTCATTATGAGAATTTATGAGGTTATTATTTTCTACCTCTATAATACATGCTTCCAGTTTACTGAGAAATGAGGTTAAATCTAGACTTTTATTTACAAAAAAATTTCTATTCCTCTGCTTCCATATCTCTCATATGAGTATGGATGAAAAAAAATCCCATAAATTACTTGTTGGTAAACATATTTGTCACTTGAAGAGATGATGTAATTTATCCCAACGGAGCATACGTGACAAACTATTCCCAACAATTGAATAGGCCCTTGATATGTGGCCTTCCTCTGTGTCTAGAGGGGCATCTCCCTCGTAAGATGTAATTTTTTTTATTTTTCAATAAAGATGTATTCGAACTTGAAGGATAGATAGAAAGGTATTGATGACGAATGCAACAAATGACTTCAAAGATTTCTTAGATTAACACAAACTGCTAATAAAGACAATCAAGAGCTACACTTGAAGATGATCATTAGCACATTGATGATTCAAGAGTCATGAACATTTGCATAATACCATGAAAACACTCACTACAAAGAGACTCAACACTTTCACGCTTTAACAATTCAGATTTTTAGAAAGAGAGCTCAAAATGTGCTTTCCTTTATTTTCTTGCACCAAGAACATATGAGGATTTTTTTATTACAAAGACAAAATCTGTACACACTTTCCAAAATTTGTCTTATCACACCATTTACATTATAAATGGCCTTGTATTTATAGGCATTTTCACATAACCAACACCTCTCAGGTGAATAACTAACTTCCTTTTGCGTGTTTTTGAAGAGGTTTATTAACCTCTACAAAATTAATTTAAAATATGAAATCCTTAACCTTTGACCAAAAGCAACAATAAATTTTATCAGGTTTCCACAATCCATATTTGACATACATGATCTTTCTGGATTCAATTATGTATATAATTTTTTGCATCAACGTTTTGAATCACATTCTATGATCCATCATCAAGATGAGAAAATGCAAGAATAGAATCCAAAAACATTGATGGTAAAAATTATATACACAATCAAATCTAGAAAGATCATGTATGTCAAAAGCAACAAGTTCACTTTTAAAAAATTCTTAGCTAAGTAGAACAAAGAGAATGCTAGGGTGATCCTAGGGTTAGAACCCTCTTTAAATAGATGATCTTCAAAAGTTCTAGATCATAATCAATGGTTCACAATTCATCTCTTTTTTTGTTTCCCTTCTAATTTTCTGATTGGTTGATTTAATTTTTTAGGATTAATACCTCCTGTAAAGATGCATAAACTCCATCTTAACTATCTCTACAATCATTAAATGTTATATAGAAGTCAGCCAAAAATAATTTACATAGGTTTCTATGCAATTACAAACTCATATGACACAACTGGTTTTCTCGGCATCTAAATGTTATGATGCTTGGTCATAACTAACATTCATGCTAGCACTCATCTTCTACACACTTGATCTTTCTTGTTCACTCAAAAAAAATTGTCTTCCAATTTACTCGGTCTTAACTCTATAAGCTTAGCTTATATATGTTCTCAGTCTCAACTGGGGTGCTCAACAATCTCTGACTTGCTCGACATGTAATGCAAAATAAACAAGTCCTTATGTACTCGGCCTTTACTAGATGACTCGGTCGTAGTGATGACCATCCAACCTTGCTTAGTAAATGACTTAGTGTTTGGACACTAATAGGCAACTTAGGCATAGAGATCAACAATAGGATGGCTTAAGGGGATCATATCTTATTGAAGATCAGTCTATCATTCATACCAACCTAGGTCATTATCTCTAGTTCAAGTGCATGTTGAAGTGGGTCTTGATAAGACAACTTAAGGGAGACTCTACAATCCAAGATCAATCTATCATTTACTAATCGAGGTCACAATATCTAGTTTAAATGTGCATTTTTAAATGGGTTCTCATTAGATGGGTTAAATTTATTATAGTAGTGTTTCAATTTTTAGTATGTGCCTATATATAGACAAGAAACTAATGTTCTTTGTTGTCAATACAATTAATTTTTATAATCAAAATCACTTATCTTCTCAGGTTTAAAAATAGTTTTATTTTGATTTTTTTATGGATAGTCCCTTTTCTATTAATTAAGTATTAAAGTTGCATATTCATGAAAAAGGGCCAGGGGATACAAGATCACCCTGCAAAAGGACACGTGGTAGAGCCAAAAAGCGTACAACTATTCATTAAAATACAAATATAAAAGTAGCCTTAAGGAGGCTAAAGTAGCACCAACCGAGGGGGGAGGATCCAGGTGATCATGAAAACCCCAAGCATCAATGGGGTTGGATGGTGACTCACTCATCATAGCATTTTTCTCTTCTTCTTCTCCCTCCACCTTGGCTAGAGAAATCACCAAATCCATATGGGGGAATGACCACTTAGGGTTAGAACTAGTAGTAGGCCAACCAGAAGTAGCAGGAGGAGCAATTGGGGACTAACTAGAACCTTACCACAGAGAGGCAAAACGAAAGTGACACACATCTCAACCATAGTTGGGAGAGTGACGAGAAGCCTAAGAATGTGGCATTCATGAGCAGTAGGCTAAATAACTGCGACCTTAGTAATGACCATGAGGTGACATCTAATTCATTGAGGTAGAATCATGAGGAACCTAGGTGACCATACAAGGCACATTGCCCCTATGATTGAGAAGCTCTTAAAGGTAGACCAACTCTTGAGCCACCTTGTTGGCTTGGACTTGAATCTACATCATTACATTATTACATATACAAACTTTAGTGTACATGGAAACATTTATACCAAGAAAGTTGCGAGTGAATAAAACTGCATTTATATCCTTCTAGAGAGTGAAAAGAATCTCCATCCTGAAGGCATGCCAAATCTAGAAAAACTTGAAAGGGATTCTAGGATAATCAACTAGAAGAACCATATGCCAAGAAAAAGGCTCTAGCCTGAAATGCTTAAAGAAATAATGTATCCAAAGCCTGTACTATTGAGCTCTTTGACAAAACCAAAAGATGTGCAAGAAAGATACTGATTGCCCACAAAAGGGACAATGATAGTCAAGAACACCCAACTTCTTGAGCCAAGGACCCTAGGGATAATCCTAGAAGAGGACACGCCAAGAAAAGTGTGAAATCTTTGGCTTAGTGATGGCATTCCAAATAGTATTAAAGCTATATCTCCAATTCTACTACAAGGATGGGAGGCACCAAAGTTGGTTGATATTCTCAACCGTGGGAAAATGAGGCACTAGCCAATGGTATCCCATCTTGGACTTGTAATTAACAAGATGAGTACATGGATCATACCACTTCCAATCTTTCCACCATGGCTTGATAGACTGAATGCCTAGCTTATGAAGCATATAAGGAGGTACAACAGAGAGCAGTAAATCAAAAGTCTGAGGATCTGGATGAGTCAAATGAAATTGAACTTGGATGTCCTCCCAATCTCTACTACTCATAGTGACTCTAGAAAAGAGATCTTTTGGAGTCTTGATGTTGCGTTTAACAAAGTGCAAGGCACTGGCACCCTGAATCTTGGCCAGGGGATCACCCTAAATGACAAAAGAGGTTGACCCCCAAATATTATGTTGATTCATGGAGAGATGTTCTCTGAATCTATCTCTTGCCCAATAGAGCCAACGCTTAATAGCCTCCCAAGCTCTCCAAATTCTTTTGATAACAAGTGTGCCCTAGATTTTCATAGGTTCTGAGGTCATGAGAAGGGTTTGAAAGCCAATCCCCTTCCACGTTGGTCTATTGACTAGGAAACTAGAAGAGATGCAATGCATAAGAAGAATTTTCCAAGCCCTGTCTCTGGTGAGGGCACGAATAATCTATTTAACTCACATCACTATTCCATGTTTCTAAGTGGAAATAAGGCCAAGACCTCTAGGCTCCTTTGGAAGACAACAATATTCCCAAGAGACTATGTGAGAACCATGATGCTCATAATTTGAGGCCTGGCGAAAATATATGAGGAACTTTTCAAGCCTGAGATAAGAGGCCTTGGAAGGATCCCAATAGGATGAACAATATACATGGGTGGTAGCCAAAACCTTGAAACACATGGAGTTTTATAGCTAACAAAAGGGGTTTGGTGAGCCAGTAATCCAACTTTTTAGAATTCTTGGCAAGCATAGCTTCCAAAGGTCAATAGAGGAGGTTTGGAAGGAAAAAGGGATGCCCAAAAAACATCAAATCTCACATTTTGAATCCACTTCCATGGGTATTGCAAAAACCAAGGTGGAGCAAGGAGAAAAGACTGTTGGTAGCACATAGTTTTGTGCCACTCAATGACAAACCGAACAGCCAAATAAAAAGAGTCCAACCATTGAAGATAATTTGAGACATCCTCCTCATCCTTGATGAAAGTGAAGAAGGAATCATTAGTGAAATTCCCACTGACAAGTTGAGTAGGAGACTCAAGAAAGGAAATTCCTCTGACAAGACCAGAGGAGATGGCATTGGCAAACATATACCCAAATCCTTCAACAGCAAGAACATTCAAAGTTGGAGCCAGTGGACATCCCTAGCAAATGAATCTGAAAATTCCAAAGGCCTCTATGCTATTGATCGTGATGCAAGCAGAAGCATTCTTGAACAAAATTTCCATAGAATGAAGAAAAACTAGACCAAATCCTAAGGCACAAAACATAGCAAGAATGAAAGGTCATTCTATACGATCATAAGCCTTGGAAAATTTAATCTTGAGAAAGAGGGGTTGCCACTTGGATCGACGGGCCCATTCCATACCCTCCCAAACAAAAATAATGTTATCTTGAATGTAGCACAATTTGATGAAGCCAATTTGATTGGGTTAAACAACCAAAGAAAACAAATGGTGAATATTGAGAGCCAGGGCTTTAGAAATGATCTTGTAGGAGACATATAGCAAAGTGATGGGCCTCCAATTACAAATATCCTCAGGATTGCCAATTTTAGGTATGAGTTTGATGTTCCCTTTATTAATAAGGTTACCTAAGGATTAAGAATAGAATGCTTTAAGGTAAACCTTATGCAGGTCGGGCCCAATTGATTCCCACAATGAAATTTATAAAATTCATAAGGGAAGCCATCACACTCAAGAACCTTGTCATCTACCATAGAGAAGACGACTTCCTTGAGCTCACTGAGCATGAGAATTTGGTCATAGAAAGCATGATGCTCAACCGCAAACTACTTAAGAGTAAGAATAATGCATTCCTTCAAAGCCTGGTCCTTTTCAACAAAATCACCCTATGAGGAGAAAACCTTTTAATAACATTGGACAAAGGCTTAAAGAATATCAGGCAGATTTGAGAAGATATGTTGACCTTCCTTGATCTTCTTTATCCCTGCCAAATTATGTTGAGCTCTGAGAGCGTGGAAATATTCCTTTGAGGCTTGGTCTCCAATCTCAAGTCAATGAAGATGGGCCTTGATCTAGGCACCTCTAGCAACATAATTGTCAGCAACTTGCTTATGATAGAAAATATTAACAAGGAAAAGTTGCAGGTTTGAATCAAATGGATTCAGGGCTAGGGCCTTAGAAGCCACACAAAGATCTTTGGTGGTAGTTTCATAGGAACACATGCGGTACAGAGAAAATTGTGTTAGGATTAACCTCAAATAGAAATTACAATTACATGCAAATATAAACAATATCAGAAAATAATAGATCACACAGAAGAGAACACAAGACACCATGATTTAACATGCTTCACCCAAACCTTGGGCTATGTCCACCAAACAACAAGTCCAATATTATTATGATCCAATGATTACAACCTAATTACAATCTGTAATGCCTTAAATAGTTCAATACTGCCGCAAAAAGAAATTTCACATCACACATAATGAAACAATCCCTAACCCTAAGCCCTTATATACAAGTATCTTTGTCACTTTAGGGTTAAAATTAGTTACAACATGTCAGTCATAAAATGCTTGTAAAATAGCCCCAAAAATGAATTTATCAAGGGCTATGCCCCCAAACCCTTGCTCAAAGCCTGACCCCAAACCCCGCTGAGGAATTATGGAGTACGTATAGTACTTCCCTAATTAGTCACCAAAAACTAACAAGTTGTATGTCATACATGCGAAGAAATCTCGTCGTACGAGAGATGGCATCATTCCACCATTGAATTCACCCAATGTCATTGTGGGACCGAGGCTCTAAATTCCAAACACGTAAAATGTGAGTAATAGTGGGATCATGACCCACCAGTGGTGTGTTGAGGAAAAATTGCATTTTAGAATGATGTCTTTGAGTTGTTTTCCAGGTAATGGTAAAAAGAATGGGGTAGTGCTTTGACAAGGTCACATCTTGTAGAGGAATGATAGGTAATTCCCTATCTTCAAAAAAGGAGAAAAATGATTGTGCAGTAATCACCAGATGATCAAACCTTTCAAAAATCCTATCAGGTCCAACTCTAAAACTAGACCAAGTATGCCAAATCCCACCAAAATGGTGGCGACGAGAATTGGGAAAAAAGGCACAATTTATTATGCATATAGTAGCAAGCTTCTCTTTCCTCAACTGTCCATCAAAAAGGAATAATTTCATCTTTTTTAGAGGCCAGCTCAACCATACTGAAGTGCCCACACACAACCCAAGTGGAAGGTAGCATAAAATCTATCATCCAACACCATAGCTATGATCTTTCCACATCATCATTGGGAACATAAACATTAACTATGCCAACAAAGTGATATTTGAAGGACAAAAATATCCAAACAATCTTGTGCATGGGGTCTAAGACATGAGAAATAAAAGAAATTAAATGATCCTAGGGTTAGAACCCTCTTTAAATAGATGATCTTCAAAAGTTCTGGATCATAATCAATGGTTCACAATTCATCTCTTTTTTGGTTTCCCTTCTAATTTTTTGATTGGTTGATTTAATTTTGTTGGGATTAATACCTCTTGTAAAGATGCATAAACTCCATCTTAACTATCTCTACAATCATTAAATGTTATATAGAAGTCAGCCAAAAATAATTTACATAGGTGTCTGTGCAATTACAAACTCATATGACACAACTGGTTTTCTCGGCATCTAAATGTTATGATGCTTGGTCATAACTAACATTCATGCTAGCACTCATCTTCTACACACTTGATCTTTCTTGTTCACTCAAAAAAAATTGTCTTCCAATTTACTCGGTCTTAACTCTATAAGCTTAGATTATATATGTTCTCAGTCTCAACTGGGGTGCTCAACAATCTCTGACTTGCTCAACATGTAATGCAAATAAACAAGTCCTTATGTACTCGGCCTTTACTAGATGACTCAGTCGTAGTGCTGACCGTCCAACCTTGCCTAGTGAATGACTTAGTGTTTGGACACTAATAGGCAACTTAGGCATAGAGATCAACAATAGGATGGCTTAAGGGGATCATATCTTATTGAAGATCAGTCTATCATACATACCAACCTAGGTCATTATCTCTAGTTCAAGTGCATGTTGAAGTGGGCCTTGATAAGACAACTTAAGGGAGACTCTACAATCGAAGATCAATCTATCATTTACTAATCAAGTCCACCCGTGAGGCGTGGTCTAAAAGTGTCATTTTAAGATGTTCACCTGAAACCCGTGGCTTATAAGACCTCACAATAGCCACTCACCCAAAATACAATATTTTTTCCACAAATAGACCAATCAGCAACCAAGAAAACTAAAAAATATCAATGATCAAACTACGAGCACTACACATGAAATCATGTTTTAGAACTTTTTATAAAGAGTAACTAGAACATAATTGTCAATGACCAAAGCAAACACCAGATCATCCAAGATCCTCATTAATGGTGTGCCCGCAGTCCAAGAGAGCACCTTTACTACGCTTCAGCCTTTTGCGATGTCATACTTTTACCGGATTCGCATTTTCAAGAGTAGCACGCGGAGCAGTGAACACATTATAATTGTGCGGTCCGCTTTACAGATCTCAGAACTCGTCAGTAGTTTTGAAATTAGGGAGGATGTCAGAGGAGAGTAGAATCAGTCATTGTGATGTGAAGTGATCGTTGTTATCTGGGATCAAGGTTCTGAATGTCGTTGACAAAAGCGAAAAGTGTTCCGTTTTTTATTCAAAACTACAGAAACATGTGGAGGACAGCTAATATCTTATTTTGCGGACAACAAAGAGAGAATGGAATTTAGATTAACGTCTGCATTTTTTTTAATTCATAACCACAGAAACAATCAAAGGACAGCTAACGTGCAGTTTCCGGAAAGCGAATTCTCGTGTAATTTTCTACTCCAATAAATGACTTCGCTCCCTCTGGAATGCGAGGATTTTACAATTCGTAAAATGCAGACACTTAAAGGGATATTCGAATTACGGGATCGCCATGTTTGGCTTTTACGAAGAAACAGGGCCCTGCTTTGCTTTAACTGGGCAATTCAAAGATAGAAGGCGGCTTATTTACGCTTTCTAATAATTAGCCGATAGGCTACTTATCTGGGGATTGTTGTCGGAAAGTGTCCAGTTCAGGTCGGAAAATGGTTCAATCCGTGGAGATTTAGGTCGGACAAATCAACGAAAAATAATGTGGTCGTCCGGTGGGTAGTGTGCAGCTCAGTCTAAGCGGTGGTGGACAACGTGTAATTGCTTGAATTTTTTTTAAATTGAGCCCATTAGCTGCCCACAAACAATAATTATGATCGAGCATGTAAAGATGGACAACGAGATGCTTGGTAAATGGGACACCAAGGTGTTGCTTATAGAGGAAATTGCAGTTGTTGCCAAGATGTTTCGACACTGAGTTTCTTGGAGAGGATCGTGGCACATTATTATATCACAGCAAGAGAGTTTGGGTTAAGACATAAGAATTGCAGCTGGTTGCTCCTAGTGGGTGATGGCCTTTATTGATAAAAATGAGAGATCTAAGATTTACTAAGATCTGAAATAAGCACAAATACTTGCCAATGAAAAAAACAGAAATAAACACTTAAGAGAGAAGCAAATTTTATTCATCAAACTGATTGCCCCAAGGCTATGCAATGGCCTCTATATATAGAGAGCCCATGAGATGAGAAGATGATTCTAGAAGATAAGGTGATAAGGTTGTATGACCTAGTATCAAGGAGGACATTCATATCTTCTTAGGATAATGTTGTATGACCTAGTTTCATGGAGGACATTCCTATCTTGTTACCAATTTAATAGGAAATGTGTGGCATACTTGTTGTTTGGTTATAACAGCATGACTGTTGACTATTTCTAACATCCTCCCTTAATTTCTACCACTAATGATAATGTATGGGAGAAATTACAATAAAAAATATAGATAGGATAGGTCCCGGCATTCAGCCTTGTTAGGTACCTATTTACAACAAAAGAAAGAGAGGGGAACATGACATGACTATCCTCCCTTAATGTTCACCTCAATCATGCCGAGCATGCCTCATAGTTTCAGAAATGTGGCCTCAAGCATACTCTTAGTAAATATATCTGCTGCTTGGTCTTCACTTGGACAAAAGAGAAGATTAACAAAATTTGCTTGAACAAGATCTCGAATATAGTGAACGTCAATCTCAATGTGTTTTGTTTTAGCATGAAAAACATGATTATTTGCAACTTGAATAGCACTTTGATTATCACAATACAAAGGAGTAGCTAAACTTTGTGCAAAACCAAGCTCAAATAAAAGGTTGTGAATCCAAACTACTTCCTTTCCAGCTTCTTTTGTTGCTCTATATTCTGCTTCACATGAGGACAATGATGTAGTAGTTTGTTTTTTGCTGCTCCATGTAATTGGACCTGACCCGAGCTGAAAAATATAACCACCAGTAGATTTTCTATCATCTATGTCACCTCCCCAGTTTGAATCTGTGAAGCCAGTCAAAGAAATTGAAGACTTGTAACTATAATGAATGCCATAGTAAATGGTGCCACGAATGTATCGTAAAATTCATTTTGCAGCCAACCAATGAGTTTCTTTTGGTTCCTGCATAAATCTAGATACCAAATTGACTGCAAAACAAATGTCTGGTCTAGACTGTGTTAGATAAACCAAGCTACCAACAAGCTGTCTATATAAAGTAGCATCCACCTTCTTGGAAATACATTCTTTAGTAAGCTTGATTCCAGATTGAAAAGGAGTAGGGGCTGGCTTACATTCAAGCATGTTAAATTTATCTAAAAGATTCAAAGCATATTTTGCTTGAGAGATAAATAACCCATCATGAAGTCTACTAATTTGCAAGCCAAGAAAATAATTCAGTTCACCCAAATCACTCATATGAAATGCCCCTTTAAGATCTGATTTGAAATCACTAATTAACCCGATATTTGGTCCAGCTATGAGTAAATCATCCACATAAACTGCAACAATAATAATTTCATTTTGCACTCTCTTCACAAAAAGATTTGGATCTTATTTGCATTTTTGAAACCCATGAAGCTGAAAATACCTATCAATCTTCTCATTCCATGCTCTTGGTGCTTGTTGAAGCCCATAAAGTGACTTCTTTAATCTACAAACAAGATTAGGATGTTGTTGATCTACAAAACCTGGTGGCTGATCCATATATATTTCTTCATATAAATCTCCATTTAAGAAAGCATTTTTTACATCCATTTGATGAATATGCCACCCAAGACTTGTAGCTAAAGAAAGAATAATTCTAACTGTATTCATTTTAATGACAGGAGCAAAAGTTTTTTCCTAATCAACACCCTCTTTTTTATTAAATCCCTTAGCAACCAATCTAGCTTTAAATTTTTCTATAGCACCATCTGATTTAAATTTTGTATTATAAATTCATTTGCAACCAATGACATTCTTACCTTTGGAAAGTTGCACAAGTTCCCAAGTTTTATTTTTCACCAAAGCATCATATTCTTCTTCCATAGCTTGCTCCCATTCTTTCTTCCCTCTAGCTTCCTCATATGATCTTGGGTCATTTACTTGTAATACTTTGGCCATGAGAGCACTACCATTCCTCCCTTGGATCTTTGAGCCTTGCCTATATATTTCTTCAACACTCCTTGTCTTTTGGCTAGCTGAAAAGTTATCTTCTTCATCATTACTACCTGCAGAAAATGTCTGATTACAAGCATTAGTTGTGTTGTTTTCACTAGTATTTTCATCATTTGTAGAAGTGCACAACTCATCCTCATCAATGTAGTCTCCATTTCCTCCTAAAATATCTGAAAAATGAGAAGCATTTGGTGTTGTAGAGTGAGAAGGAGTGGCTATAAGTTGTGAATGCTCATCAAACTTCACATCTCTACTAACAAAGACCTTGTTTGTTGTCAAATCATATAACCTATAAGCCTTTGATTCTTCACTATAACCCATAAACAAACACTTATGACTCTTTGGTTCTAACTTTTCCCTTTGTGCATCAGGAATGTGTGCCCAAGCAATACACCCAAATACTTTAAAATATCCAATGTGAGGTTTCTTACCACTCCATGCTTCTTCAGGGGTGATATTTGTGAGAGCTTTGGTGGGGATTCTATTTATAATATGTGCAGCACAAGAAATAGCCAAACCCCAAAATTTATTATGCAAACTTTTAAAATGCAACATACAACGAGCCATTTCTAAAAGAGTTCTATTCATTCGTTCAGCCACCCCATTTTGTTGAGGAGTATAAGGAACTGTTCTTTGCACCTTAATACCATAATTTTCACAAAATGACTCAAAAGCATAATTGCAATATTCACCCCCATTATCTGTCCTCAAACATTTAATTGTTTTGCCATTTTGATTTTCAACTAATGCCTTAAACTTTTGAAATACTTCAAACACTTCTTTTTTCCTTTCAAGAAAATAAACCCATACTCTCCTGCTATAATCATCAATAAAAGTGAGAAGGTACCTAGCACCTGAAAGTGAAGGATATCCTGGTTCACATAAATCGCTATGAATAAGTTGCAATGGATGATTAGCTCTCCATGCTTTACCTGAATCAAAAGGATCTCGATGATGTTTCCCTAACACACAACCTTCACACACACCTTCACAAGCTGAAATTTTTGTTAATCCTCTAACCATATCCATTCTAACCATATCTTGTAATTTTCTATAATTTAAATGTCCAAGTCTAGCATGCCAAAGTTGTGACATATAATCAGTCTGAGCAATAAAAGCATGAGAGAGTGTCTTTTTATCATCAAGAAACCCCACAAATTTAAATAGATTCTCTTCATGATCAACTCTACCAATAGCAATTATATTGCTTGGGTCTTTTCTATCTCTAACAATAACTTGATCAGCATTGACAACAAACTCATATCCAGCTTGAACTATTTTGTATACAGAAATAAGATTCACCCCCAATCCTTTAACCAATAAAACATTTTTCAAAGACCCATGTGTTACATTAACAGTTCCTGTTCCTAAAACTGGAAGTTTCATTTTATTGCCAATAGAAATTTCTTGATCTGAATTCTTCCCTTCATAAAAATCAATAAAAAAATATCTATCCCCAGTCATGTGAGATGATGCCCCTGAATCTAAAATCCATTCTTTATTAGAATCTGAAGCAAAGTATCCCCCTTTAACACTAGATTTACTTTTAGGTGTAGCAATTACCTCCTCATTTGATTTCTCTTGCCTTTTTAAAGAGATAGCTACGAAACTATGATTATCCTTCTTTCCATCCTTAAACCTTTCTTGCTTGGGCTTATATTGCTTCCTTTCATTGTCCCTCTTCTTCAAAAAAAACTTCTCCATGTGATTCTCACCTCCACAATACCTGCAAATAAAAGGCTTTCTTCCAGCTTGCTTTTCTGCACCATCATTTCTAGAAAATTGATTAGAACCTTCATAATTTCGAAATTTATTATTTCCTCTCCAATTCGTTTTTCCATCATTTCTAAAAAATTTACTTTTGGCTGTGTATGCATGATTCTTCTTAATATGCCTTTCTTTAATAAGTTGAACTTCTTCATCTAAAACAGATTTGCAAAATTGATCAAAAGTTTGCTGGGGGGTATTGGGATTTAGTTGAAGAACCCTTTTCCTTGATTCCTTAAAAACTTTATATGGCTGGGGAAGCTTACTTTCAACCATTGCAATCAACTGAAAATCTTTTTTTGCATATTCAGCACCTATTTTTTTTAGCTGAGTATTTAAAAAAATAACTTCATTGAAATAATCAAACATTTTTTCAAAATAAGATGGATCTAAATTCATCAATTTTTCTTCTATACTAAACATGCTAGCCATGTCTGCATCTTTATAATATTTTTCTAAAGTCTCCCACAGCTCTATTGGGTTATCAATATCAATAAATCTTCTATTTAGATTGGGGCTCAAAGCTTTACCAATAATACCTCTAGCTTGCTCCAACTTACATTTCCACAACTCCTTTTCTTTATCAGTTTGTTGAGGTTCCCCAATTTCTTTATTTACTATCCTCCATAAAGCCTTCTCTCTTAGAGCATTCTTGACTGCAATCTTCCAATCTGCAAAACCACTTCCATCAAAGATAGGCAAAACTTCATTTGAAGAACCCATGTTAGCAAAAAAATCAGCCTTCAAACAAATCTAGCAATATTCCAGCAGCATAACAGCCCTGCAACCAAATATCACTCCAAAAAAAAATCAGCCCTGCAAACAAACCATTTCCAGCAATATATTCCTTTAACAAAACCCTCTAGCAATATTTCTAGCTGAACTTCTAAATAAATCTCCAGCTGAACTTGGCTAAACCAAGCTCTGATACCATGATAAAAATAAGAGATCTAAGATTTACTAAGATCTGAAATAAGCACAAATACTTGGCAATGGAAAAAACAGAAATAAACACTTAAGAGAGAAGCAAATTGTATTCATCAAACCGATTGCCCCAAGGCTATGCAATGGCCTCTATATATAGAGAGCCCATGAGATGAGAAGATGATTCTAGAGGATAAGGTGATAAGGTTGTATGACCTAGTATCAAGGAGGACATTCATATCTTCTTAGGATAATGTTGTATGACCTAGTTTCATGGAGGACATTCCTATCTTGTTACCAATTTAATAGGAAATGTGTGGCATACTTGATGTTTGGTTATAACAGCATGATGTTGACTATTTCTAACATTTATGAGGATGGTCTTGTTCAAAATCTATGGAACTATTCAGTACGATGCGGCACAAACTTCGTCTTGCCACCATTGTTTTTGGATTTCTGACTCGATTGACTATATTTTTTTTTTTTTGTTCTCTGTTTAAATTTATAGTGATTTTTCCATGGATGGGTGTTGGGGTCGAGTCTCTCAAAGCAAGTTTCTCAAGAAAGGGAGTTCAAAGAAAAGGTGTCAATTTCTCCTTTGTCATTGAAACATAATTGCGTTGTTCAGGACATAGAAATGCGACGTTCAAGCCATAGAAATAAGGTTAATATAATCTTCATTATAAAAATCCATTTTATGTGATTAGCTCAACATTTCTTACCAAGGCAGAAGGGCGAGCTTCAAGAGACGAAAAATCATGCAATATTTTATCTTTTTGGCATTGCTTTTTCAAGAACAGTCAACTAAGCAATACCCACTTTCTGCAACAGATTATGTTCATTTTTTTCAAAATAGGTTTATTATTATTTTCACATGTGATTTGTTCATATGCTATAATCCCATTCTTAAATGAGTGATCCATTTTATATGTTTCATATATCAATTCAGATCGAATGTGTTTGGGAACCGGGGCAACTCATTTGCTATTCAGCTAATATGTTGATCTAGTTAACTTCACTACTCTTTTCAATGCTCAAGTATTAATCTGTAAAACTGAAATTACAGGCACAAATTTGAGCTTTGTTAAGGGTTTATTTGAATAGGGTTTCAGTTGCCATACCAATCCTTAGAGAATAGTTAGAAGGCAATAACTTATGTTTCATCTTACTTCCATACCATAATTATAGTGATGCATCGTCGTTCAGTTTAGTGAAGAAAAAATTACCCTTTCTTCAAATTATCCCCTTTACTCTCATTCTTCTCCCTCTTCATTTTCCTCTAGATCACTCGCTTCTACCACTAGTTTTACATTCAAGTCGACAAGCCTTTAATGGGTTCCGATAATTCCACATGTCTATTAGGGCCTCTTCCACAGCAAATAGGTACATCTATTTCTTTGTTTCTATGGACGTTCCTCAACTCCCATGCATTTTAGTCAGCTCATATACCACTTGGTACAGGAACTGGAGTGGGTCAATTAAAATATTAAGAGACTTTAAGCAGCATAGACTAAAGTTTCATGAAAGAAGCTTGAAACAATTCAAATTAAAAAATGGACCCAAAGACTACTAAAATTTTAAAAATCTTCAAATTACAAGTACAAAGCTAGTGAGGGTCAGCCTCAGCATACAACAGACATAGGCCAAAATACAGGTATACAAGCTATGATAGCCAATCACAAATGTTCTGATTGAAATTCCCTCTACTTATAATCTATATCCATTATCCTAATTTAGAAGATTTTTTTATTTCACATAACACCTTAGTGGTTGTGTCTATGCCACGATAGTTGTATATTGAACTCCATGGTAGTTTTGTCAGCTTCAAACAAGAAATAAGAATAATAGTACAAAACATTGCCACTTCAGGTTCCCTATTGTTTGGTATCACTTCCTCAACTTATCTACTCATAAATACCATCTAAGGATCACAAATATGCACTAAAAGTAATTCAAAGGCAATGAGAAATGCTTTATAGTATTGCCAAAGGTGATCTACAAGCGTTATCTGCAATGCATTTGAAAACTCATATAGAGTGGCATGATCCTCAAGAGGATAGCGGAGACAAGAAAGTACATCATTCAGTATTCTAAAAGCATCCTACATCAAGGTTAACTTGTGTCTATCTTTGTTTTATATGTAGATACATTTGACTATTTTCATTCAATGAAACTACTTCATTATAGCGGAGACAACAAAGCACATCATTCATTATTCTAAACTTATTCTACATCAAGGTTACTCGGCTAAGCCCTTATAAGTTGTGTCTATCTTTGTTTTATGTTTAGATACATTTTCTTGCTTACTTTTATTCAATGAAACTACTTCAATATCTCGAGTACTTTAGAGAATGATATTTTCAGATGAGGACTATATAATACATTTTCATTATTAAAAAACAAATACAATTGTCAATTTAATAATGCTTATTTTATGGAAGATTTCCAACTTATATGAAGGAATATTTTGTGACACAATACATCTTTTGGCCTCAATAGTTACAAAAGTTTTACGAGACTTCCACGGGGGTATTACTAAGAAAAGAATAACTGGAATTTCAATTTTTCTACACCAATGGGTCCATGAAAACCCCTAAGTGGAAGAGCTCCAAATGGTAAAGAAAAATTAGAATGAAACATAGGAATGCCAATAGCGAGTGGTGTCACTTCAGGTCCTTGTTGTGTGAGATATTTACTTCAATTTATTTGCTCATCTCTTTGTCTCTTTGCATTAGATAATAGTAGAGAGTAGTAACGAAACATATTAATGAAGTAATTATGATCAAGGTACTTTAGAGTTCCTTGTTGTGTGGGATATTTACTTCAATTTATTATCTCATCTCTTTGCATTAGTATGCTATCTAAGGATCACAAAAAGATAATAGTAGAGAGTAGAGAGTAGGAGTGAAACATATTAATCAAGTAATTATGATCAAGGTACTTTAGGTACCTTGTTGTGTGGGATATTTGCTTCAATTTATTTGCTCATCCCTTTACATTAGTATGCCATCTAAGGATCACAATAAGATAATAGTAGAGAGTAGCAGTGAAGAATATGAATCAAGTAATTATGATCAAGGTAGGTGGGTGATCAAGAATTGTAGGGATGCTATCAAAATCTAAAATGTATTTGAAAATTCAGATGGGGAGGGCCAATTACAATTACGGATGGCCTACATCCCCATGATAGGGGTAGGGAATTAATGTCCACAGACACATCCTTAGGTAACATAGGCTTCATTTTATCTTTATTCATTACTTTTTACAAATTACAAGGTAGTTTTAGGTGATATATAATGTTTATAGTTTCTAAAAATTAATTTTCATATTTAATAAGTTTGGGTAAAGCAATAAAAAATAATTTCCATATTTAATAAGTTTGGGTAAAGTAAAAAGAAATGTAGTTTTCTTCCATAGATAACAATAGTTGTTGATATTAGTAGAAATTTATTTTATCATTTATAGATGGACAAGTTCATTTCAAAGTTTTTTGGGTGGTAATGATTAAATTTTAAATTTTATTTTGTTGATAAATAATAGAATCAATTTTGAGAAAAATGATGATAAGACTACAATAATAATATTCTTTCTAACTATTACAAACAATATAGCAATTGATTTATTAATTATATGAGAAATTGTATTTAAATATATGTAGTTCATAATATCTTTATTTATAGAATAAAAGTGAAACTAGAGCAAATGGTAGGCCAACTAGTGATTCCAAGCTCCATGGACAAAACTGGAGCAGATTCATCGCTTACAAGCTTTAGATTTGTAACAGACTCAAGTTATGCTTCACCCACAGAAATCCCAGATTCGTCCAATGCTTCCATTGATATATTCATTATAGCCAAGCATGAAATGAACCAAAATTGTTGTGGCTCTTTTGATCAAGCTAGTTCTTCTTCATGCAATGACTTAATGCAGATGTGTTATACTTATGATGCCAACCTTAACCAGATGATAACCCTGCAGTCCTCCATGGAATCATTGGACTGTGTACTTTCCTCTGATAATGGTGGGATCTCAACAACTAGTACCATAGAGTACAATATGAAACGCATGGTATTGTCTGCTCAAAACCCACCACAAAAGAGTACCAATAGTCTTATGACTTATTCAGTACAAAGAGCCGTAATGGTACTGAGAAGTATCAGTCCAATTCTCATTCCACCATGAAATTTAAGGGCATGAATTGCAAACCCAAATCTAAACCCAAAACCAAAGGCAAAAGCAAGGGAAAAGCACATGAAGTTAATCCTCAGCTTGGAATGCACTACAGCTATCCTTCCTCTACATGATCTTCATGCCTTATTTTTGGGCAAGAAGATCCAGCAGAAGTAGAACCAGATGCAGAAGCCATTGCCAATGTGAGAGAAATGATCTACAGGGCTGCAGCTTTGAGGCCTGTGAATATAGGAACTAAAGTCTTAGAGAAGCCCATGAAGCACATAAATATGAAGATTTCAAGTATACCACAAACAGTTACAGCTCGTGAGAGAAGGGAAAGAATTAGTGACAAGATAAGAGTACTTCAGAAGCTTGTTCTAGGTGCTACTAAAATGGATACAGCATCCATGTTAGAGGAAGTAGGTAACTATCTCAAGTTTCTCAAGGCCCAGGTTAAAGTGCTCCAATCCATGGGTACTGGTAGCTATAAGGACAATATCAATTCTATGATGGATACATCATCCATGTTAGAGGAAGCAACAACAATCAATGACATCGAAATTGATTAAGAAAAGATGCACCAATTGGAGTGAGATTTAATAATAATTTCTGAAACCAAATACTTGCCCCTTGGAGTAAGATATAATAAAATCAGAAATCAAATACTTGCCAATATCTTTTAGTATCTTTTAAAGAAAGACCTTAATAGTGCCTACAAAACCACTTCATCCAAGATACACAATCCTTATTATAAGTTACAATATCGTATGACACATGACTATAACCATGTAAGGCATTAATGTGACAAAAGAAAAAAGATTGTAGCAATTCAAAGATTGAATCAAATAATGCATAAAACATTCTACTTGACAATAGCATCACAAAGGACAAAAGCTAAAATTAGAACTACTTACCCTTGTTAGCCTCCTATTGATAAAATCAACACTATAACCATATAAGACATTAATGTGACAAAAAAAAAAAATTGTATAGTCTACTTGACAATAGCTTCACAAAGGACAAAAGCTAAAATTGGAACTAATTATCCTTGTTAGCTTCCTATTGATAGAATCAACAAACTTACTTTTCTCTCTAGTACCTCATCATTTTCTACAATCAACCTCACTAAACATACATAATGAAAATTGAAATGTGCTCTATTATTCTATTGCATTTCACTTCAAAGGAGTATTAGTTTATGATGAACTTAAATTAACAACATTGGAACCCTCATTGATTAATATCACTGAAACTTACAAGCCTTTAGTTGTAGAAGCATAGTGCCTAATTGCCTGATGATGCATTTCAATAGATTAATAAATAATGACCTCAATAAATTAGTATCTAAAAAGAGAAAATGTCAAGCTACCCTTTGCTTTAAAATTTCAACTAAAACTTGAGACAACTCTATCAAACTGCATATGTATCAACACTCCATTAATTACAAGAAATAAGCCTTCAATTATAGAAATAGATTACAATTAGGTACAAATTATAGCCTAGTAATGGTAAGAATAATAATTTGAGACAAATAAAGAGCCAATTCATGGAATGACACCTTTGAGAACATATTCTCCAAGGTTTAGATGGCTTAGGAAAGCATCTAACCTGAAATTTTTTTGACATGTACGAGTTCTTGCCCGCATAATCTAAAGATTACATTAAATAAAAAATTGTAATGGATAAAAAAATCTTGACACAAAATTCCTCATTTTACACTAATTTTCCACTAATTTTTTGATTCAGTCCTTCTTGTTGGTATTAAAACTATTAATCCATAAACAAAAAAATAATGTGCCTAGCAAGAGATGTGTATTTGAGGAGCTTCATTTTTAAAAGAATTCTACTACATAAAAAATGAACTTTTAGTGTCATGAATGTAAGGATTTTTATGTGAATGGAAGGGCTATTATTCTGTAAATAGAAGAAATGTCAATTTCTACCATAGTTTTGAAGTGACTGGATTGAACCTCAACTTCTATATATTCTTAGATGCCTATATAGAAGCAACCACACATGCCACTACAACCAATGATGTATTCTTTTAGCATTATACAGACAGGTTGGACAACTGACATGTGGTCTTTATGAAAAATCTGTTAAAAAGTATCTACAACTCAACGTAAACTAAATTTTAAAAACTAAATAAAATTCACCCCCTTCTCAATCTCACTGGTGATGTGAGTCATTAGATAAGGACACAGTAGAATTAAAAAAACTTCGATATAAATACATTTTTCATGAACTCACGAGTTGTTCTTCAAATTTTATAAGTATTTCTATTTTAGATTTTCATACCTTGCTTTGTACCTATTGAATATATTATCCATTGTCTAATTTTATAAGTATTTCTACTTTAGATTTGCATACCTCACTTTTAACTATTGAATACATTATCTATTGTCTATTTACACTGATGTCTATTGTTTCTTTGTCATGCAACATTAAATTTTATAACTATTTCTACTTTAGATTTGTATACCTCACTTTGAATCTACTAAATACATTATCTATTGTCTATTTGCATTGGCATCTTTTGTTTCTTTCTTATGCAAAATTAAATTTTATAAGTATTTCTATTTTAGATTTGTATACCTTACCTTGCTTTGTACCTACTGAATACATTTTCTATTGTCTATTTGCATTAGCGTCAATTGTTTCTTTGTCATGCAATATTAAATGATATAAATGTGATGTACCCATTCTCCATTGTTCTATGTAGCAATGCAAGGTTTGTGTTAGTGAATGTGGGTATGGTTATTCTAGTAGTAGTCAGGCCCAGTAATTTGTGCTCAGAGGGCTTTTCTTCATGTTCAATGTTGCATTAATGAAGAAGTTATATGCTATGTTTGTTGCCTCTTAAGCTTATAGGATACGGTAGTATACAATACCAATGATATATTTGTTTAACATAATGTGAATTGTGTAACTTCTATGTTAATGAAAATTGGCATTGTTATGGTGAGATAGACCCTTAGGGGTATGGTCATATATATATTAGAAGGCCACCATTTCGAGAGGCCCATGGTACAAGTTTGGGGAAAAGGATTGAGAATAGGGTATATTAAAAATATCAAATAAAGGGTTGAATCAAGTGCATCTGATGCTAATGCAAGACGCTTCCCATGTATGCTATGAGTCGGCCTATGTTGTAGCAAACGAATTAGATGTAGCTGTTACAATACCCGTATTAGTCATTTTGTTCAGACAAAATTCATATGCAACTAGATTTAATCGACCTAATCTTGGACCCGTAGGTACAAGTGCTAGTAATAATAAATGTGAGGACTTTATTATTGTGGATAGTGAGACCCACGAGTATAGTGCACTAGGAAGGAAGGAAGAAGCATCCAAATGGTTGTGGGGTTTATAAGGATTCCGCTTCCGCACGTTTATTTTGATCTGAGACTAAGGTCCATTTTGATTTTATTGATTTGTAAAATTGAAAAATATTTGATTAAGTAGTCAAATATGGTCCTATCATTGTAGACAACCTTTAATTTTTAACTCATTGAAAAAATAAATATTACAATAGATATTCTTAAAAATACATCATCACAATAAATATTTTTTAATTTTCAATTCAATCAAAAAAATTACTATTTTAATTAACTTTTATTAAATTTAAGTACACACACACATATATATAGACACATTCACATATATACACTAATAGTAAAATAAATTTCAAAAAATAAATTAAAATATAGTTAAAAAGAAATATTAATATTAATAAATTATTTAACTTTATCTATTAGAAAAATTTCTACAAAGTAATTTAACTCTCAAAATTTTCACATTTAGATGGTTGTCAAATTTAACCTGAAAAGATAAATATATCATTAACCTACTATATCTCAATCCACCATTTCTATCAATGTAGAATACCTCTCGACATTAATGTCACTTATTTACAATTTTATATTTATTATAATCTATTTTTATGTTATAATTAAAATATTACTATTATTATTAATATATAATTAAGTATAATAATTTTAAAAATTTATCAACTTGATAAAAACATAAAGTTACAATAGAACTTATAGATAGTGTATTGAAAAAGAAAAGTAATAGCAAATAAATCAAATAAAACTTGTAATTTGATTTGTTGTGTTCTTTGTCTCAAACTATCTACAGTTTCATAATTGTAATATTCGGCCTACTGACATATTCAATGTTTACTGTTGAAAACAAGCAAAACCCTCACCGGCAATTTCTCATTTTGTTTGTGTCAAAAGTATTATTATCTTATTGAAATGACAATATTGCAGTAAGGTGTTGGTATTGCTTAGAATTATTTATATGGTTGATTTGAATAGTAAGTATATGGATCTCTTTTTCTTCTGAGATTTTTCATTTCTATTTTAACTGAAAATAACAATTCATTGCATTCCCGACAAGTAAATTCTTTCGGATAAAGTTCTAACCTAAATTATGGTCATTGTCTAATTAGAATGATAATAGGTATGTATTACTCTTTCCCCACCAGTTAGGAAGAATTTCGTTGCTTTCTGGATTAACTCTGTTTCTGGAAAGCATTATCCAATTCACAATTAGGACAACAATTCCAATTGTAACAAAGTCCTGTAAAATTGGCGAAATACCTAATTAAAAGGTGGGTGTTGAAATATGAGGAAACTTTTAAAAAGTAGTTCAATCTATTGTTTTTACACTTCTTAAAAAAACATAATCATTTTCAAATTCTAATTTTGAAAAAGTCAATTCCTGTCATCTTCAGAAACCAAACAAGATGAAAATATTAGACATATGAATGAAAATATCAGAATATCAAATATGTCTAAGCATCTCATCTAAAGCCTCTTGATTCTCCTCAGTACTTCAGAGTTTAATGTTCCATGCATTCAAATTGGGATATTCAAATTATGAGGTTAAAAGATTTAAGCCAAGCAAAAAAGAAACATTCCCATGCTATTTGAGACAGTATTACAAATACACAAAACCTGCAACATAACAAGAAATATAAATTAAGTTTGGAATAAATCGACTTTTACTATTTAACATTTTTAGTCTTAAAATCATATGATAGTATGTGATGTTTAAAGAAAATATCAAAGATATATATGACATATTTTCCACCTTAAAAAACTAAGAAATGCTTCTAGATTTTCACGCAGCCATGGATTCATTCAAGCAGCCTCATAAAGAGTATAGGTGGAAAAGAATATTTTAAAAGGCTTATATGATGAAATATGGTTCAGGGTGGAAGACTATATTTGGAAACATGTCTTGGATTATTAAAGTAATATTTGATTAAGCTCTTGAATGTGATGCACAAACAAAAATCTCAAAACCTCAATAAAGCTGAAATATCAGAGAAAGGTGCTAGATTCTCACGCTACAAATGCAATACTCTGCTTCACTAGAAGGCCTTCCAATATGCTCAGAAAACATTTTGTTCTCACTATTTCTTATATATCAATAATTGATAGTTGTTTTTGACTTATGCATATTCAGCCTTGGAACAGATCTCTTTTGGTACTCAAAACTAAATATGTTCTATATATCTATTTCTTGGTTGTCTAAATCAATTATTCATTTAGACATCTAATCATTTTGAAAATCAAAGCCGAAGCCATCAAATCAATAACATATTCCCAAAACAATTTTAAACTTCTTAAATTTATATTAGATTTGTAAACATTATATTTATGTTTTTGGGTAAGATTTTGTGTGAGTTTATCAGCATCAATGTTTCAGATCATACTCAATGAAAAAATTAAGAATGCAAAGAAAATCATTGAATATGATCCGAAACCTTGATGCTAATAAACTCACACACAATCTTACCCAAAAGCATAAATATACTATCATAGATTGTGAAAATCCGTTACGATTAATTCCAAAACATTCCTAAACAATGAATAATCTGGTAATAGACAGGGGAATGGTAATTGTTAAGAAATAAAAAGAACCATCCAATACCAATCCAACAAATTTGCTCACAACATTAAAATAATTCAATCCAATAAAAGAAAAAAGGAAAGCTATAACAATGCTAAGAAATGCTTACCGATATGTATAGTGCAAATACAGAAGTAGGATTGAGAGTAGACATGCAGAAGAATAACCTACAATCCAAACTCTTAATGGGGTATGGGGATTTTCATTCCTTGAGAGAGCCAAAACAATGATAGAAGCTATTATGTGACAAACTGTTATTGTAACCTCAATGGGTACTGAACGACGCCGTGGATGTATTTGTTGATGAACATAATCTCTCAAATTATTTAAAGCTGTAGGAGAGGACGTAATATTAAATTATAAATTATTAAGTAATTTAAGACAATCTTCCATTTTGAGATGTGGTAATTTAATCATCCAAGAAATTTTTTTTGAACGTTTAACACATCGTAAATCAATATGCCTTAAATTGCTTCTTGAAGCCCCATCAAAATTAAGTTTTTCCCAACCTATTGGAGGGGCTTCCCACTTGCAATCTATACTGGCTTGGTTATTTTCTTTTGAGTATATCAAAGGTGGGTTAAGAAGATTAAACTAGTTTTTGTGCATTTGTATATCTCATTCAGAAAAATAACCTTCTTCATTATGAGAATTTATAAGGTTATTATTTTCTACCTCTATAATACATGCTTCCAGTTTACTGAGAAATGAGGTTAAATCCATACTTTTATTTACATAATAATTTCTATTCCTCTCCTTCCATATCTCTTATATCAGTATGGATGGAAAAAAATTCCATAAACTACTTGTTGGTAAACATATTTGTCACTTGAAGAGATGATGTAATTTATCCCAACGGAGCATATGTAACAAACTATTCCCAACAGTTGATGCTAAAAATTATATACACAATCAAATCTAGAAAGATCATGTATGTCAAAAGCAACAAGATCACTTTAAAAAAATTCTCAGCTAAGTAGAACAAAGAGAATGCTAATGTTATCCTCAACATCTTTGAAGAAAGAACTTGACTGGTATCTCAAATCTGTCAAACTAAAGTTTTCTCTCTATCATCTCCATTCAATTTGATTAGGACACCAGCTTATTGGGAAGAATTCCCATCTTCCATTATTTTTACATGATATGTGTCTTTAATTCGTAGAGTTGTGCAAATGAACATGCACTCTCTGCTACTTCCATGACCTTTCCTTCTTCATAAATGATTTACATGCTCGTACTCAAATGGAATCGACAATTTTATGCTACCGATTTCATGTGCTTCCTACTCTCACATATTCTACTATGTGCATTCAGTTCTATGATTGTAATGGAACTTGAATGGAGATGATGATTGTCAAATGAATTATGTCTCCAGAAGGTATAAACAGTTCACATGTTTTATCCTTCCTCTACCAATTCTCAAAGCAACGCTCATGCTAATGGGCTTGGGAAATGGCATAGGCTTATAGGTTTTTATGGTCATTGGAGGGGGTTTCTTCTTCTAAGTTTTAAGACTTTTTATCATGATATTCTATATAAACCCATGTTTACTCTTCTTTTCTATGGTTTCTTGACGTTATATAGTTTCATGAACATACTAATATGGTTAAGACTTATATGATATAAATGGGATTATATATGTGTGTTTATAGATAAGAACATATTTTCCATTCTTACTTGTAATGAGTAGGTTCTTGCAGCCAAAGTATTGTGAGTAAGGATTGATCTATGTGTGCATTAAATGTTTATTGTGAATTATTGGAATGAATATATGTTCTTTGGTATATTGCGTACATACTAGTCTTTTGCAAGCACGAGTCAAAGGAAGGAGTGTGCACAAAAGAATTAATGACAAGGTTATGTAGCCACTATGTATTAATGATGCAACTAAAGATCGGGTCAGCACAACTAATATTTGTCACATGAATCCAGAAGTTATTATGTGTTATGTTTGTTGGAAGACTTGTTTAGCTAAGATGTGTTTCATGATGATGTAATTTATTGTGTTGTTGTATCCTCATTTTTTGAGGCTAGATCTTAGGAAGTTAGTTTTTTAAGTTGCTTTAAATAAATCTACTGAATCAAGCCCTGGATAGTTAGTTGAAGGGAAGATTATAATTGCAATAGCATTTTTATATTTAGACTAGTATTTTCTAGTTTATACTATTTTATGGTCTGATATCAATAAGGTTATTGTTGTTGTGTTTTAAGTATTTGAGCTTGAATTTGTAACCGTTCACTCATCCAAGGGGGACCACTTGGTGAGAGAACTTGGTAGAATTAGCTTTCACTGTTTTAGGATTAAGTAAGAACTTTGTTGCTCATGCAACCACTGGTAACATAGCCATTAGTCGTTCCTGTAGCAAAGGAAAATAGTGTAGAATCTTGTTTGTATTTCCATTTTTGTCACTTAGATAAGGTTATTTACACTTGCATATAGATTTAGTATTTTTTCTTGATGTTGTGGGTTATAAATGACAATTAAAGAGGTTTAAAGCATATACTTTGCAGACATCATTTCAAGTTTATGTCCCTGGTTGATGAAGTAAATGGGTCTAATGAAGAGTTTTGGATGCTATCCTGGATGTCTAATCTGGGAGCACAATCCTTAGTTTCCAGTTCAATCAGTTAACCAAGCATTTTTGGCACTATTACTAGGGATGGTGTTAGTTTAAACCTTTTTTAGGGTCATTTTTAGGAGTTTGTATGCATAATCAATTGTCTTTAGTTTCATTTGAGTCAAACTCAGTGTCATTTTATCTGTATGCATAGACAAAGAGACCGTCTTGGGAAATTTCTTCCTCAAAATGACACATTTGAAATAGAAGAAGTTGTGTATCATGAGCAAGAAGACCAACAACCTGAGGGACAAGAAGAAGACCAACCCCTTGAACAAGACCAAGTTGTTGCAGAGGAACCACCATTTAAAAATCCTTTTGCAACCTACCATGTAAATCTTCCTTCATCATCATCTGACGAATCATTAGGCTTGAATATAAATAAATTTTCCCATGTCTACTAGGATAACCTCTAGCCATTGTCATTTACCAGCAAAAAAATCAGCCATCACCACCACCCAAAATGGCATAGCCTACCTTTCCATTTCCCATACTTGAACTCGAGGACAACTATAATCTAAAAAATATTCTTGCATTTGCACTTATAAGTTCTATGGCCTAATTACTAAGGACCCTAAGACCTTTCTCTTTGAATTTGACATTCTTTGTAGAGGGTGTGACTATTCAACTAATGCACATAGGCTGAAGTTGTTTCCCTCTACTCTGAAAGAGACAACTCTAAGATGGTTCATGGGGTTAGGAGTTAATGTTGTAGTAGATTGGGATGGAATGAAGAACTTTTTTCTTGATAAATAAAAATATTATTGCAAAGGAGGTATGGGAGGAGATGATATATTCAAGATGCAACAGAAAGAGGATGAGACTCTTGAAGACTATGTTTCAAGATTCCTCTATAACTTGAAAAGGAACACTAAAGATCAACTGAATGAGTCATCACAAATGAATCTTTTCTTAAGGGGTGTTTAGGAGAAATTGGTACAAGCTATGGACCTTATGGTTGGAGGAGACATTACACAAAGCACTTATGAGGATATTAAGAGGTATTACAAAAACTACTCAAGGACTAATGTAACCAAAAGAAGAGGAGTTCATTCTATTTTTTTGAAGATTGGTGGAGATGGTGTATCAAAATTGGATCTTTCAAGCTTTTTGTTTGACTTCAAGCAAGACATTATTAAAAATCTTGCAACTCAATTGGATACCATGCAGGCTAGGAGGAAACATGAAGAAGTTGATTCTAGGTTAGCTAAGTTTTGCTCTCATTATTAGGAGAAGAAGAGGAATTGCAAATGTAAGATGGTTGTTGATGTGGAAACTCAATCACAGTAGATACTAGTAGAGTTCAAGGAAATTGATGAAAATGGAGATATATTGTACGTTGCTCAAAGAAAACCATGGGCTCAAAGACAAGGTATGCCTCAAGACCCTCTCCAAAACTTTGGGAATTTTAATAATCAATGGTAAAATTCTAATTTTTCAAACCCAAATCATTGGAATCCTTCTTTGCATACTCAATCTCAACCGATGTAGAGTAACCAACCTTGGCAACAACCTCCACCCGACTAGTGGCAACAACAAAATTGGCAAGCCCCTCTACAACAACAAAATTGACAACAACATAATCAAAATTGGTAGCAATAGCCTAATCAATGGCAAGCTGCACAAGGTCACTAGCAACAATCACCTCAGTGGCGGCCTAATCAAGAATATAATGCCTTACAACAACCTCAAAAGCAAGATTTAATGTTGCCTCCTCCTATAGCCAATACCAATCCATCCAAAAAAACTCAGTTACCTACTCAACCAATGCCAAATCTAAATAATAAGCCTGCTCAAAAAAAAGTGTATTCCTCCAATGATATTCAACAATTAACCTATTCAGCCAATAGTGGCATGTTGTGATGGTTAAGTTGTTGAGTTGTTATCCTTGCCATCAAGGTTCAAATCTAATTGGGATGAGGTCCCCTGTTTGTGACCTCACTGGTTCATAGCTCCAGGTCAAAGTGTTTACCCCTCTTAATAAAAAAAAAACAATTAACCTATTCAATCAATGATATTCACCTCAGGTTTGGAACCACATTTTCAAATCCTAAAGTTCCACTAATAACTAAAGTTACTTCTAAGGATCCCTTGAATGAAGATTCCCTTCCTATTCCACCACAGTATCCTACAACCAAGTCTCCACCATTTCTGCAAAGACTTGCTTAATCCTTTATTCCTCTTGGAAATCTTATTGGAGAACTACTCACTTAATTGAAGCAAATGATAGTAAAAATACCATTGTTAAATGCACTGAAGGATATTACAGCATATACCAAAGCCATTAAGGAAGCCTGCATAAAGAAACCTAGTAGAAAATGAAAGGACCCTCATATTTTCCATGTTATGGGTCAGTTGTCCAACCTCATGTCGAATAAATATATAGTTCCAAAATATGTTGACTCGAGGAGTCTAGTTATCGCAGTTCATATCAATGGGGTTGGGATACAAAATTCTTTGATAGACATAGGAGCATTCATTAATGTAATGGCTACACTTGAATATTATTGGTATAAGAGAGACCCCTACCATACTTCAGCTTGCCGATAGTTCTATTATCAAACTTGATGGTGTGATTGAAGATGTCATAGTAGCTTTGGATTTTTGGAAATATCTGGTAGATTTTGTTATCTTCTCACCTAAAGAAACTTTAGAAGGTTATCCTATTATCCTAGGAAGGCCTTGGTTATCCACCATAGATTCTTGTATCGCTTATCATTCATGAAAGATGCCCATTTCTAATGGCTCTACTATCAAGAAGTAAGTCTTATATGTTAGATTGTGGTGACTGATCAAGAAAGTATTGTACATACTTCATAATTAGTGGGGTTCAGGGCATCGCCCCGAAAGAAAAATTTGGTACTATTTGCCATTCGTAGAACTTTTTTTGGTACTATTCGCCATTCGTAGATTCGCCACTAAAGTTATGGAAAATTATGGCCGACATGTTATAACCCTAAAGCAGTTTAATACTTGTATAAAAGGGTTTAGGGTTGGGTATTTTTCATTATGTTGTGATGCAAAATTGGTTCTTGCGGCAATATTGAGCTGTAAGGGATTACGGATTATAATCAAGTTGTAATCACTGGATTGTAATAAGATCGGACTTGTTGTTTGGTGGACATAGCCCAGGGATTGGGTGAACCACGTTAAATCTTGGTGCCTTATGTTCATTTCTATGTGATCTATTATTTTTTGTTATTGGTTATATTTGCATGTAGTTTTTATTTCTGTCCGTAGTTTATCCTAACATTATACTCTCTTGCTACACCACTTTTGCAAGATGATCAAGTTGTATGACATGATTTAGGGGATGATGAACCTAAGGTAAATTCATTAATTCAGCTTATGGTGATTGATAGAAACCCATTTATGATTCCTCAAAATGATAATGATGTCCTCGCAACTATCTTGCCCAATGAACATGGTGAAGATTCTCTTCTATGTAGTGACCAAAATTATTCATTACAAATAATTATTCCTCCTAAAGATACACCTCATTTTCATGTAGCCACTGGCTACCTTCATACCTTGTTACTCTTGGAAATATAAGAGGAGTAACTAAGAGGGGAGGGGTGAATCAGTTACCAAAAAACAACTCCAAATACAAACTTGTCACTATGCTAGATCCTTGCACCACTCGGTTAGAACTAGATGTGTACTGGAACTCGATTAACAAAGCAGTCTTAAGATATTAATGTGAATTAACCTTTAGTAACTTATTTTCATAAAAATGAGGCATTAATCAAATAATATGAATAGGTGAGACACCAAGATTTAATGTGAAAACCCAATTTGGGAAAACCACAAATGCAACTAGTTACAGTTTTTCACTCTTCTGAAGTGAGCCCTATTAGGAGCCAACCCTACTAAAGGTTACAAAACACATGGTTAAGTGTGACCTTATTAGAGGATTTTGAATCACCCTGTTAGAAGTGTTCTTGTAGAGGTATTCAAACACTTCAATTTAGAAATGCCACCTTGTTAGAGGATTTACAAAATGACCATTAAGTCAACTCCGTTAAGAGATTTATTCACTAGTACAATTGTTAGAGAGTAACAATGATTGACCTAATTGATGAACCAACTAACTTTACATATTCAAATCATTGTTTTGGTTTATCCTTTGGATCCTCCCTAATCAGAATATTCTTTGCAACTCCTTGGATGTTTTGTCTTCAATCAAATATCCTTCTTAATTCACATCTTTTTTTATTCTTTTATTATTTCTCATTTCAATCCGCACCTTGACCTTTCATATATATGAAACCCAATGTCAAGTCAGCTTGAATACCCTTTCAAAAAAACATTTAACATCCACTAGGATGGTTGCATTAACCTTCAAATTACTAAAAGTATTATGTTGTTACTCAGCTAATACTGAAAATGAATCACTCAATTTTAATATTGAATTCCTTTGGTAACTAACTCGACTCAGTTTACACTGACACCCTTCATTGGCCAACCTAATGTTGGTCCGATTTTTCGCATGATAATTTTCCCTTGCCTAGGTAAAAAATCAGACTAGATCTACTGATGGTGTAAAAACCTTTTAAAAATATGCGAATGTCCTCCATCCTTTTCAAACTTTCTATGCCCCGAGTCTCCCCTTTTCCTTTTTATTTCTCGTTGCCCGATGCCTGAAAGATCTACGACGGTCGCTATCTCGCTATGAAAAGATGCAAGTGTTTTACCCTTAGCGACATAGCGACTGCTGCTAAGTTGAAAGACAATGTCATCAAATGGATGTGCAATTTTATTGTTATGTTAGAAGAATTAATGTTTTGGCCTCGAATTATGCATAGTCACCGGAGGTCGCTATATCGCTATTGAGAAATTTGTTCACCGTTAGCGACATAGCACCTTGATGAAAAGTAATCCTGCGGCAACTTTTTCAGAAGGTGGGTCCCAAACAATGCTTCTTCAGATATCAGTTATAAATTTTTGGCACACAGTGGCATCTAGTGGGATACACATATACACCAGGAAAAGTGACGGCACTAGAGATCGTTATGTCGCTATCAAGAAATTTGTGCTTCTCACCATTAGCGACATAGCACCCAGCTGGTAAATAAACACACGATGGGACATAGGCAACATGATAATATGGCCAAAATTTTTAAAATATGAATTTATATGCCAGTGGAGCAGGGTTTTCTCATGTCATCAATAACTGGACCCATGCCCTAATGCATGAAACATATGAAAGATCATTATTGTCATATCAATCTCAAATCTATGATCATCATTATCTCGCTATGGTGAGTTACACGAAGGTTACGAACAGCAACATCGCGACAAGGGGTCCACCATATTTCTCTTCAGTAATGCATCAAATGTCTTCCACACGAACAATGCAAAATCAACAGTCCTCGCTATCTCGCTATGGAAAGTTGCAAGTTGTTTAGTCTATGTGACATAGCGGGTATGGGACCCACCACTTCTTTAGGGTACTTTTTGCAGTTTCTCTACCTTTGATTTGGTCTCAAATCGATGACCGTCGCTATCTCGCCATGAAGAGTTGCTCAGAGGATATTTATAGCGAGATAGTGATTTAGCGACACATGGCCCTACTCTTAAGGATATAAAGTTCATTGCCTTTTAAATTAGAACCACCTAATATGGTGAGGATCTACAAATAAAATTTAAAGTTGATTGCAATTTGGAGATAAAGGTTACTAAGAGTAAAATATGGCGCGAAGCTCAAAGCCAGGACACAAAAATCTCATCCAGCGATCCGAGGAGTTCTGACGGGAATTATACAGAGAGGAGGTGTAAATTTATTGTTGTAGATGAAATTGCAATCAGATTTAGATACATTTTCATCTAATTTAACTTTTTCAGCCATTGTAAGGATGAATTGAATGTTTTGGAGGTAGTTGAAGCAATTGTTTTTTCTGGAAACTACACAAGTTGATCTTCACGGCAAAGAAAATAGGACAAGTAAAGATCATATTTTTGGAGCCTCAGTGCAAATTGTGATGATTTCTTGATATTCCCTCATGAGATATTTGCTTTTTTTTAAGTGGGGATATATCAAATTTTTTGGCATCATTTATGGTTTTCAAAGTGCAAGTAGATGAGGAAGTTCAGATTCAAAAACTCCAGATTGAAGACTCTTTTAAGGTGACACATGTCAAATTCAAATGAGAGACCCAAAAATATCTTCTCTCCTATATATCTTCCTTTTCTGCTTATTGTAAGGGTTCCAATTTTTAGGACTTGTGAGACCACAAGGTTGGCTCCAATTTTTAGAGTTGTGATACCAATTTTCTCAGTTTTATCCTATTTTGAACATCATATTGTATTCCTTTTGAGGCATTCCATATTACACAGTCATTCTTTGTGTATTTTCTGAGTTTTGATATGCAGATGATGTATTGGTTTCGAGGAAATTAATGCAAAGAGTTTAACCTTCTTAGTTTCATTCTGATTCTCATCTCCTTCTCCTGTTATCTGTAATTTTTTGTGTTTGAGAACAAAGAGCTTGAACTCAGTTGCAATCCCTTAAGGTTGTATATCAGAATAGATTTTCTATTGGAACAAAGAGCCAAGTAAATGCTTGTTTATACTGATAGGGTTGCAAGTTACACCAGAAGGATTTTGTGATAAGTACGAGAGTTGTTATGAAGATTGATGTCTATTTGAAAGTCAAATAGATAGATCAGATGCCTGAATATATGAGTATGCTTTAGGTATCCATATGCATGTTAAGGTTTAGTTGATTCCCAATGGATAAGGGACTGGTCAGCTTGAAGGATACATGTTCTCTATTGTTGCATACCAAGGTTATGCTGAGAAAATCAAATCTTTAAATCAAAATCAAATTCAAATCATCTTTACATTTTATGTTGAAGAGCTATAATAGAATGCCCTCACTCAACTTATGAGATTCATAGATTTGCATTTAGCTACTGTAGATTTGTGTCGTTTCATGAGTTGTTAGGAGATATAAGGGTCTTCATCGGTAGTAAATAGGTTCAAATTTATGTTTTAAAAGCACTGGTACTATATCTCAGAACCTCAAGGTTAACTCACCTAGGTCTTGCAGAGCCTGAAGTGAAGAAGGATTTATCCTTATAGTTGGCCCAAGATTGCAGTCTAGTGCATCCATCATAGGAATTTGCTAACCTTAGATGCATTTGTCTAGTTTCTTGGTTATTTCCAAAATTGTTAAATCAAGAGCCAACACCTAACTCAGTTTACACTAATTCTCTTTGATGACCAACTAAACTTGGTTCCTTCTAAATTCTGCTAGACTAATACTGGAGTCTTCTTCAATGCCCAACAGAGCTTATTTAATACTAGATGTGCTCAGTTAGAGTGTGACATTTGTGTAACATCAATGGAAATATATAATTGAATAATTAATTTCAACAATCTCCCTCTTTGGCATTGATGGCAACACAACGTGTCATTACGCAAAGAAATCTTTGGAGAAAATATCCTTAGTTTGATTCTAATTCTTCATCCATGAAAACTCCCTTTAAGATTCTCCCTTTGTCATCTTTTCTTCAGACTCTATCTGGTCAAATTCTCCCTCTTTCTCTTATACAAATATATTCCTCAGATTCTTTGACATGACATCAATCTCTCCCTCTTTGACATAAAATGCCAAAGACTTTATACTATGAATTTACAATGTACCTAATGTACTGATTCATATGCAATGTACTCTAAAATTCTTGCATCAACTTGATAGTTTATCAATGAAGCTCTATTGATGTATCATTAATATGTACTCTAGTGAGAATAGGATGGGGGAACGACCCCTAGCTTACCTCTTAGACACAAAAATGCATCTTTAGGAAATGTCTTGGTGAATATGTTAGCAAATTGCTCCTCTGTGTTCACACATTCCAATCTAACCTCTTTATCTTGAACTAATTCTCTCATATATTGATACTTGATTGCATTGTGTTTTGTCTTAGTATACATCACTATATTCTTGCATATGTTGATTGCACTTGTGTTATCACAATAGATAACTACTCAGTCCTTGATTTATTCCTTCATTCATGACAACATTTTCTTGAACCAGATTATGTTGGAACAATTAACTATTGTAGCAATATATTTTGTATTTGTTGTAGACTAAAAGATGCAATTTTTCTTCTTACTTGTCCATGATACTAACCTCTTTCCAAGAAATAATTCTCCTCCACTGGTACTTTTCCTATCATCAATGCTTTCATTCCCAATCTGCATCAATAAAGTGTTTTCACTCAAAGTTTCCTCCTTTCTTGTACCATAGACCATAGTCTTGAGTTCCTTTTAGATATTTCATAATTCTTTTGACTGTCATTGCATGATTTTCTCTAGGATTAGCATAAAACCTTACAACTATACCAACTACTAATGCAATATCAAGCCTTATGTGCACCACATATTGAAATTTCCTAATCATGGATATGTAGGTAGTCTAATTTACCTCTATTGGATAATCATTCTTGGATAGTTTGTGTCTAGTAGACATAGGTGTTCCTACTAGTTTGGAATCTTCGATTCCAAAGGTCTTCAATATCTCTTTGATGTACTTTGACTAAGTAATGTAGATGTCATCCTTCATTTGATAAAATTTTAAACCAACAAAGAATTGTATCTCTCCAAACATTGTCATTTCAAATTCTTTCCTCATTTCTTCAGAGAATGATTTACATAAGTCATCATGACCTATGAATAAAATATAATCCACATATGTTTCTCTAGCAATATCTTATTTTGTGGCCCTTCTTTAATATACAAACTACTATTATCATTTGTTCTTTGAAAACCAATCCTTACCAGATATCCATGTAGCCTTTCATATCATGCTCTAGGAGCTTGTTTCAGACCATAGAAAGATTTGTGTAGTTTGCAAACCATGTCTCTTTTATTTGGATGAATGAAGCCTTTAGGCTTATCAATGTAGACTTCTTCCTCCAAAATTCCATTCAAGAAAGTTAATTTTACATCCATTTGATATGCTTTGAATCCTTTATGTGCAACATATGCAAGTAGTTTTCTGACTCCTTTAAGTCTAGCAATAGGATAAAATGTTTCTCCATAGTCTATACCTTCTTCTTGATCATATCCAATACACACTAGCCTTGTGTTATTTCTTGATACTTCACCATTTTCATTCAATTTGTTTCTAAAAATCCACTTTGTACCAATTACATTTTTGTCCTTGGGTCTAGGACTAAGAGTCTAGGTTTTGATCCTTTCATTTTGTTCAATTTATTCATTCATTGCCTTTATCCAACTTTCATTATTCAAAGCATCTTTTGTAGCTCTAGGTTCAAATTCAATAAGAAAACATGTACTTCTCAATTTATTCCTTGTCAGTATGCCTCATGTCTGATCTCCAATTATTTGTTCAAGTGCATGATGCCTTCTGACATATCTAGCAAGTAAAGGTTCCTTTCTTCTAGATTTTGGATATATTTCACTTGGCTCACCATGCTCGAAGGTTATGTGAACTTCTGATCTTTTCTGAGGTCCCACTATGTGAGGCTCAAGTTCCTCTATCTGAGACTCGGCTTGCACTAACTGTTGCTCGAGTTGCACTGATTGCAACTCGATGGGTACTGCAAACTTAGGTGACTTGGGTGGCATTGACTGTTGAGGTGGTGTTGTTTGTTATTGCTTGACAATACTTGCTTGAAGCTTGGATAAAGTCTCAAGCTCATAGTAAACAAAGTTTTTGTAGTCTCTAGGTTCTTTGTTTCTTTATTCTTCACTCTTTTGTGGAAACTCATCAATTTTCACATGTACACTTTCTATAACCTTGTGAGTATCAAGATTCAAACATTTATATGTTTTTCTCTTATTGGAGTAGCCTAGGAATATGCCTCCATCATTTTTTCCATCAAAATTTCCTTTCCTTACCTCTTTCAAGATATAACACTTTCTACTAAATACTTTGAAATAACAAACGTTAGGTTTATATCCATATCATAATTCATAAGGATTGTGATTTGTATCATTCTTCAATTGAACTTGGTTCAAGGTATGAAATGTTGTGTTGATTGCTTCTTCGAGTATTTGGTTGCAACATTTTTCTCTATCATCATTGTTCTTGCACAATCCATGATGGATCTATTTCTTCTTTCTATTATGTCATTTTTCTGAGGTGTATCAAGTGTAGATATTTGTCTCTTGACTCCTTTTTCATTGCAGAACTCATTGAATTCATTAGAGATGAATTCACCTCCTCTATTTGACCTTAGGCATTTTAAATTATTTCCTATTTCTTTTTAAACTCTAGACAGATACCATTTGAACTTTTGAAGAAAAGCTTCAGATTTGTCATTTAAGTACATCACTGTCATCATTCTAGAATAATCATCAACAAATAAAATGAAATATTTGTCTCCACTGTAGCTCTCTATACATATTGGTCCACAAATATATGTATGAACTAGTTCCAAAACTTCTTCAGTATTGTAATTTTTACTTTTGAAACTACTTTTGCCCATTTTTCCAATCTGACATTGTTTGCATATGCCCATTTCAAGTTTCTTCATATTTGGAATACCTCTTAATCTTTTGTTCTTGCTTATGGTAACTCAATTATCAAAGTTTAAATGACACATTCTTTTATGTCATATCCAACTTTCTTCTACTTGTGCCAAAAAACATGAATTTTCAATGAGATCTAGATAGAATACATTACCTTTAGTTTGATTTCTAGTCCCAACCAGGTCTCCTTTAAAATCCAACAAATTGGCTCTCATATTCATGAATTCTACCTTGTATCCAATGTTGTTCAGTTGTGCCACACTCAAAATATTGTGTCTTAGTCCTTCAACCTAGTACGCATTGTCACATTTGAGTCCATCAGTTAATGTAATGCATCATTTTCCTTTCACATAACATGGTCTATAGTTTCCAAATCTAATACTTCCACCATCATAGTCTTCCAAATGTTCAAACTTAGTTTTGGCACCAATTATGTGATGAGAACACCCACTATCTATTATCCATGTGTCATTCTTGCTAACATGAGATATAAGTGTCATCTTTTCATTACCTTCATCATCTAATTAGTCCTTAACAACAATATATACCATTTCATCTTCTTCATTATTGTCAGAATCTTTAGCAATATAACAAGATTTCTTACCTTTATCTTTATAGCCTTTGTAGCTCTTGAAATATTTCTTACCTTTGAACTTGCTGAATTTTCTATCATTTATGTTTTCTTTGTTTAGACACCTTGCAACAATGTGACCAACTTCTTCACAAGAGAATCAAATCAATAGTATTTAACCTTTATAATTTTTCTTTTCCTTTTGGTAACCTTCTTGCAAGTAGGGATTCAATAGCTTCAAGGTCATCCTTAGAATCGCCATCTTCTTCACTGTCAATCTATTTTCCTTTTGAGTTTCCTCCCTTTCTACCAAGAGTTAGTTTGGATTTGAATGTTGATTCTATGTTGTTAGTGCTAGGAAGATAGTTATCAAAGTTATCTAACTCAAAAGTTGTTAATCTTCCCACTACTGCATCCAAAGCTATATCATTTTCAGGATCACATCTCATATCTTGAATAGTTGAAACTCTAATTTCATATATAGGAATAAGATTTCTTAATACCTTGTTCACAATTTTTGTATCATCTATTTTTTCTCCTGCAGCTCTGATTGCACTTATACTTGTTTTGATTCTTTCATTGTATTTTGCAATGTTTTTATCTTCTTTCATCTCCATCTAATCAAACTGGCCTCTTAGACTTTCTTCTTTGACTCTTTTCACATTGCCATCTCCTCCATATATTTTTTGTAGTTTGTTCCACATATCATAGGAAATAGGGAAATCTTTGACTTCATCAAATTCAGAATAGTTGAGAGAGGAAGCAATATCAATCATCATTGTGTAGTGATTCTTGATATCTACCATATGATCCACAGTTAAAGGCTTTGGAGATGCCACGTACTAATTCTTTTAGAACTCTTGTCATGTATTTCCAATGGTTCGAAGATTTAGCTTCATGAGTTCCTACCATTTTGAAAATTTATCTCTGTTAAGCTTGGGGATCTCTCTTCTGTAAGACATCTTGATATTTAGCTTAGGTCTTTGAAACCTTTCCTACAAGCGACAAGAACTCTAATACCAATTGTTGGAAATATAAGCAGAGTAACTGACAAGGGAGGGGTGAATCACTTACCACAGAAATAATTCCAAATCCCTTAGATGTCAATACAAACTTCTCACTATGCCAAATCCTTACATTTCTCGGTTAGAACTAGATGTGTATTGCAACTTGGTTAACAAATAAATCTTAAGATATTAATTTGAATTAACCTTTAGTAACTTAGTTGTAGAAACATAAAGCATTAAGCAAATAACATGAACACATAAGACACCAAGATTTAACATGGAAACTCAATTTGGAAAATCCACCAATGCAACTAGTTACAACTTTTCACTCTTTTGAAGTGAGCCCTATTAGGAGCCAACCCTATTAAAGGTTATAAAACACACGGTTAAATGTGACCCTGTTAGAGGATTTCAATCACCCTATTAGGAGTGGCCTTGTTAAAGGTCTTCAGACACTTCAATCTAGAAATTTCACCTAGTTAGAGGATTTACAAAATAACTATTAACTCTACTCCATTAAGAGACTTCTTCACTGCTACAATTGTTAGAGAGTAAAAATGATTGACCTGATTGATGAAGCAACTAACTTTGTAGATTTAGATCACAATTCTTATTTATCCTCTAGATCCTCCCTAATCAAAATATTCTTTGTAGCTTCTTGGATGCTTTGTCTTCAATTAGATATCTTTCTTAATTCACATCTTTTTTTATTTCTCATTTCAATCCACAACTTCACCTTTCATATATATGAAACCCAATGTCAAGTTAGCTTGAATACCCTTTCAAACAAACATTTTGCATCTACTAGGTTGGTTTTTATTAACCTTTTAATTACCAAAAGTATTCTGATGTTAGTTAGCTAATACTAAAAATGAATCACTCGATTAATACTAAATTCCTTTGGTATCCAACCTAACTCAGTTTACACTAACACCCTTCATTGATCAACCTAATTTGGTTTACACTAGTTCTCTTCAATGACCAACTGAACTTGGTTCCTTCTGAATTCTTCTTGGCTAATATTGGAGTCTTCTTTAGTGTCCGACTAAGCTCAATTAATACTATTTGTGCTTAGTTAGAAAGTAAAATTTGTGTAACATCAATGACAATATACAATTGAATAATTGATTTCAATAGTTACCTCATGAGATTAGGTCATCCAACTTTTTTGAGTTATCAATGTTAGATAAGGTGACTTGAGTTGAAGTAAGGCTAGGTATGGAGTTGAATATCAGTAAAAGCCTTACTCCTACAAATCTAGAAAGTATACTTAAGTTGCTACATGAAAATCAAAAAGAATTCACTTGGGACTACACAAATATGAAAGGACTTGACCCAAAGCTCTGTACTCATAGAATTTACATTACACTAGAGTAAAAACTTATAAGGTAGCGCCAAAGAAGAGTCAATCCATCATTTCAAGATATAGTGAAAACTTACCAACAAAAATTTTTGAGTGTTGGGTTCATCTATCCTATTTTTGATAGTCAGTGGGTCTCATCTTTGGTAATAGTGCCTAAGATAGTAGGTAAATGGAGGGTATGTGTGGATTGTAGAGAACTTAATATATTCACTAGAAAAGATCATTTTCCCTTACCTTTCATTGATCAAGTTCTTGACAATCAGATTGGGAAGTAGTATTTCTCTTTCCTAGATAGATTCAGTGGGTATAACTAGATTCAAATAGCATCAGAGGATCAGGACAAGACAACTTTATCTACCCTTGGGGTGCATTTTCTTATCTAGTACTACCCTTTAGATTCTGTAATGCTCCTACTACCTTTTAGCAGACTGTGATAGGTATTTTCTCTGACATGTTTGCTAACTATATGGAAATCTATATGGATGATTTCATTGTGCATGGATCTAAATTTGAAGAAGCTAAATCCAATTTGGATAAATTTTTAAAAAGATGTCAGAAACATAACCTTTCATTGAATAGTGAGAAATGTTATATGATGATAGAGGAAGGAGTTGTGTTAGGTCACTACATTTCTTCAAGTGGCATCCAAGTGGATCCTCAAAAGATAAAAATGATTAGCACTCTACCTACACCTAAAAAACAAAAAGATGTTAGAAATTTTTTTCTGCATGTTGGTTACTATAGGAGATTCATAAAATATTTCAGCCAGATAGTAGCTCCATTGTATAATTTGTTGAAGGACTCTAAATTCTCATGGGATTTAGAATGTGACAAATGATTTTAGCAACTCAAAGAAATCTTGACTAAAGTAATTATACTCAGAGGTTCCAGTTGGAATATTTCATTATGTATTCATATTGATGCTTTAGATTAACCTGTTGTGTTAGGACAAAAGGAAGAAACTATTGAGAATGTTATCTACTATATCAACAAGAATTTAAAAGGGGTGAATTGAATTATACGGTCACAATTGTTGGTTGTCATTTATGCACTTAACAAATTTAGACATTACATCACTGGTTATAAGATTTTGTGTGCATACTGACCATGTTGTCATCAAGTACCTCACGAATAAGCCTACCTATCAAGCAGACTAGCTCATTAGTTATTTCTCTTGCACGAATTTGACATCAAGATAATAGATAAACTGGGAAAGGCTAATGTAGTGGTAGATTTCCTTTCACAAATGCAAGTGCCTGATGATCCTACAACCATTGATGATAGCTTCCCAGATGAACGTTTTCTCTTTGATAGCACACAATTCATGGTATTTTGTAATTAAATATTGCATTCATTCATTCATCCTTTTAAGAACTATAACATTGAATCATTATAATCACATAACATTCATTAACATGACATAAAATTCATTAATACATAGAATTCATCAATAATTCATGAACACATCAATCATTATAATTACATAAAAATATTCAATAACATGACATAAAATTCATTAATAAGCAACATTCATCAATAATTCATCAACACATTCATTAAGACAATGTTCCTGCATCATCAAACAAAGCTTTTAACAATCATTTCTTCTTCTTTTTTCTTTGGTTTTTGAAGGTCAAGGCTACTAGGAACACCGTGACTATCTTCGGCATTCTCCTTGGGCTTTTGTGGTTCAAATCTAATGACATGATACTTCCTCATCTTTTTTCGAGCACAAGGTTGATGCGCCAAAGGGGGTCCCCTACAATAGAAAATAACAAAATATTTTTTATTAATGTTACAAGTATTTCATTAATCAGAACAACATAACAGGGATTTTTCTTTACATAATAATGCCAAATCATTTACAATCACATTGTGTTCAACCTCAACCTCAACATGCTCAACACTAACAACACACTCGACTCTATCATTGTGACATTCTACATAGTCCAAAATATTCACAAAAAGGTTACACCAATTGAAATTTAAGATGTTGAAATTTATTAATAATAATTACATAATTAATTTTCAATAGAAATTGAATATATACCTCTATAACTGTGATGCACATGAGGGGCTTTGTCATGTGTAGGATGTGTGCTAGGATTAGAAGGTTGTGATGAAATGTCATGCACATTGTTATCATTGTTCAAAATTAACATCAAATAGATTATTTCTCAAGTTCTCAATTTGAGTTATTATTCATTAGGCCTATTTACCTTTGTATGAACTGATGCACCAAAATCTTCTCTTTGGCACTGGAATCTATGTGGTGGTGGACAACCATGGCTTTATAGCCTTTCTTGGAGCCAATTTCTTTTTCCTCTTCTATGGGCGCTAGATTAAATTCAAAGTCGTACAGTTTTTGCACAATATCATCAATATTGAATGTATTGCATCTTGTTTATAATTTTATATAAAATAAATTGATACAAAATTTCATTTACTACTACTTACAAATCGTGCATGAAGTTTCATATATCCACCAGAGCCAAGATGGTGTTGGCCAACCTTATCTTTTCTAGCCTATCTAGCCTTTCATGTTTCCTACAACCTATATATGTAAAGTTTGAAATATGTTAGATTATATAAATATAAAGATCACTAATTTGTGCATAATTACTTTAATACTATAACATACCTATTTTTGTCTGATGTTGGTTGAATTCCTTTATCTTTGAGTTTTTTCTCTTTTGCATTTTTAATAATTTCATTCCACTCTATCTCTAGAACCATAGGAGGATGCTCATACTTTGGGTTGTCCTTTAGAGCCCTTCTATATTGGTCTCTCACAATTTTTAAATGTTTGCAAGCTTTTTGAAGACTTTTGGCCCTTTCGGAAATATTTTGACCAAAGAGATCTTGATAAGTAGGAGATAATTTCCATAGCAAGTCAAATTGAGATATTGCTATTAGGATTTATGAGATCCTCTATAGATTTTATGAGTTGGTCTTTTAATTTAGGACCTTGGTCATTCCACCTTTTAACAAAAACCAAAATTGTTAGATAAATAAATAGCTCAAGCTATGTACATTTAATATATTACAACAAATGAATGAAGGGAAAAATATTCTACCAATTATATGAAGCTACGTACCTTTTACATAATGTGGGTCCAAATAGCTTCAATGTTAAATCATAAAGAGTTTCATAAAAAATGTAGTTTCCTACAAAATCATCATGGAATCATTAGTCAAAAATGAGTTATGAATAAGTAAACTATAATTACATTCTAAATAATAATAATTTTAAAGTACCTGGAAGCTTAGGAAATTTTAAGGGAATCATATATTTCTCAGCCAACAACAATGAAGCCTCCAACGATCCAATCAAAGTAACACAGGTTGATCTAGGAAAAGATGGTAAATTATCACCAGCACTAGTGTGTGCTCTATCATGAGAAGGTGTACTTGTCACTGGAAAAAGTTAATCAATGACTATGATCAAATGAATCCAATAAAATACAAATCAAATCATATTTAACACATAACAAAATATAGCAAAACAAGGATTTACTAACTCTAGTCGCAATAGGCACGGATGTTTGCATGCTCCTTGTTGTTGATCATGTAGTTGGCAATCTTAGAGTGGTGGTTGGTGTTGAAGTTGATAAAAGATCAACCCCATAGCTCCTAAGAATCACCTGCATGCAAACACTTGTCACAGAAAGAGAGAAGCAAAAGCTATGGAGGCTGAAATTCCTAGATCCATAAATGAGACATTCTTGATGAGAAAAAAAGAGAAATTGCTATTATCAAAAGTGAAATTAATCTCAATTAATCTTTACAATGAGAGATTATCCTTATAAAGGAGACTGAAACCCCAAAAAGGTCTAACCTAGGCTGCATTATAATAATTAATAAAAGAATTAATTATTAGATGCCTAAATTTTAGCTCGAGTGAGCTAGAGTTAATTAGGAAATATCTAATCACTCTACCACCCCACCACCCCCCCTCCCCCCCAAGATAAACTTAGGGAGTAGCTAAAAACTTAGATTCTACTACTAAAAGGAAATTTGGGTCTCGACAATAAGGCCTAATGAGGTATCCAAGGACAACCAATTCTTTGTAAAGAGGAGAAATAGAGAAAACTACACGAGAAAAACCTTACTACAAAAAGAGATGGAAAAAGATGTTCCAGAAGATAGGAACAAAAAAATGATCATGAAGAACACCACTAAAGCATGAAGCTGCAAGCACTACCAAACTGTTGATTTGAAGAACCTCCACTATATAGAAGATGACCAAGTAGAGAAGACTAAGTCTGAAGAGTTGATCAATTGAAGATGAAAGGTATCTTCATGGCTTCCAAAAATAGGAATGAAAGAATGTCTATATTGTATATGATCCATCTCACTAAAATGCATAGGTATCTAGTCACTACAATTGTCTAGTACATAGGATAAAATACTAAATACATAGCTCACTCCATCAAACCAAGAAAAAAATAAAACCAACATAACCCCCTTAATGTTGAGAGGTAAGACATGAACACTAAAATTGAATGCAATATCTCTTGCAGAAAGAAGAACCAAGAACATCGAGAGTGCAAAAGAAGTAGAAACACCTATAATGGCATTTTTTTGCCTCAATGCTCATTTGCCTGTCAAATTTGGGCTCATCACTTGTTGACGTTAGTACCACATCAGCATTGCATCAGCATTCCTATCACCTCCTCAGGCTATGTTTTGACCTACCTTGACATTTTTGCTCATATCTCAAGCATATAGATTCCATTTTTTGAATACAAGATATCACCATAAAGCTGATTCCAAGCCTGTCATAGTGGTATAGTTCATTTTTAGTTTTGATGCATTTTTTTTATTTTAAAGTCAAGAGTTCATTTTTACACTCTTGGAGACATATCTTGACATCCGATATCTAATTTGGGAATTATTTATATCGTTGGGAAGGTCTTTTTGAGATATTTTCAGTGATGTTGGTTGTTTTTCCAAATTTTTCTCTGATATCATGTTGAAGTTGATGAAAGATCAACCCCACAGCTCCCAAGAATCACCTATATGCAAGCACCTATTATAGAAAGAAAGAAGCAAAAACTATAGAAGCTGAAATTCCCAAATCCACAGATGAGACATTCTTGATGAACAAAAGAGAAATTCCTATTATCAAAAGTGAAATTAAACTCAATCAATGCTTACAATGAGAAATTGTCTTTATTGATTTGTAAACTTCTTGTTATGAATCACTTATAAATTCAAGATTCACTAGGATACATATATAATAGAAAGATTGTAACTGACTTTGCTTGTGAACTAAGAAAATAATACTTAGAAATGCATAAAATAACTAAGTAGAAAGAAACATTTATCAAAAAGAATATGAGACAAAGTATTTGATTTTGGAGTTCACTAGACGCTGCCTACATCTTTGGATCTACAAACTTGCAAGATCAATGCCATTATTATGATGCAAAACTCATACATCACCATGGTCTTCCATGGAGTTACAATATTCTTCTCGCTTCCACACTGTGATGATAGGAACTTGCTAGCAACATGTTTGTGCCTAGCTCCTTCACCACTTTTTACAATGCTAAGCAATAAAACTACAACTCTCTTTCAATGGGCTTTAAGCCTTTACCAAAATGACATTAAAAGTCATGAAAACTCTCTCATGGAACTCACCAAGTTTTTTTCTCTTAAGAGACCACTTAACTTACCTACAAGAAAAAATCTCACATCCCCAAAACTCTTTATCAAGAGTAAAATAACTCTCCAAGAATTTAAGAAGTAAGAATACTCTCTCTTCTTAGAAGAATTTTCTCCTTAGAGTTTTCTCCTCTCTAGGCTTGTCTTTCAAAGGAAAATAATTCCCCTTTTATACTTGATATTGGCTATTAAAACCATATAACCAATCTAATTATTGTTTTCCTTATTTAAAATAACCAAATAACTCAAATCTCTCAATTTTACTACTATCCTTGGAAATAATGGCCCTTATAATTTTGGACTTACATTATAATATCCAAAATATAATAACCCATCCAAAATCATATCTAAGTAAATAAACTCTCTTTTTGGCTTTTATAATTTTAAGCCATACAAAATAAACCAACCCCTTAGCAAATAACAATATATCCCCTTTTATAAAATAACAATCATAATAATATATGGTTCATATTAACCACATATTATATTGAGTATACGTTAATTTAAAACTTGTTATATTATTAAGAGCATAAAATGAGGATGATGATATCATGATGATGCCATCAAAACTTACATTTTTCCTCCAATTTCAAATGATCGTAACTTTCACATATGAACTTTGTTTTCAACAAAACAAACACCATTGGAAAGCTCTTGACAAGCTCTTTAATTTGAAACCCATTATTGACCATTTTTGAGATGGTCAAATTTTCACCTTTTTGGTCAAGCTTTTCTATGCCTATTTAACCAAACCTTTGACCAAGAATATCTTGATAAAATAGGCTCCTTTCGACACCTTCCAGTTGTGTCAGGAACATTTCGCCGTGCTTAATGCATTGGTGCCAATCTTGGGGGATTCTGAGTGGGCTAAATTTTTGAGGTCTTCAAGATCCACCTGGATCACTTATAAAGGATATTGAAACCCTAAAAAGGTCTAACCTAGGTTGCATTATAATAATTAATAAAAGAACTAATTAGTAAATGCCTAAAGTTTAGCTTAAGCAAACTAGAGTTAATTAGGAAATATCTAATTACTCTAACTATCGGCCTCATTGAAGGAGGTGTATGCACGTCATTACGACTTGAAAAATAATCACATATACAATTTATTATCTTTTTAAAATACAGATTGCAAAAATATGACAATTGTAATATACTTTACCTTTCTTATAAAATTGTCAATAATATTCATGAAGAAAATAATGGTGCAATTTTTACTATTAATGGACTACAATAGATAAGTGTGGTATATTGTAATTTTATGATGTCACTTGTGATGGTTAAAAATGGAAATCACATACCTGTAGGAACTATGCTAGTGCCCTCATCATGTCCAACAACTCAAAATAAGTCCAAATAATAATATGACAAGTAGGAGATAATTTCCACAGCAAGTCAAATTGTGATATTGCTATCAGGATTTAACTATGTGATTTTGAGTCAAACTCATTGACCCATGTTTCATGAGTAGTGATTCAACACGAATCCATCTCTCATGAGAATAAATGGAACACTTACCACTCATTGGATCTAGGTGATGCTCAGAGGAGTGAAGAACTAGGACTTCTTGGGAGGTCACCCATCCTAGTACTACTCTAGCCTAAGCACGTTTAACTACGAAGTTTCCTCCATTGAACCCAAAGCTTGCAACCCCATTTGTAAAACCTTCACCAAGTGTTGTGCCTTATGAACCATTCATTAGAAAGCCCCTTAAGCTCATCAATTGATAAGTGTTCCATTTATTCTCATGAGAGATGGATTCATGTTGAATCACTACTCATGAAACATGGGTAAATGAGTTTGACTCAAAATCACTCAGTTAAATCTTGATAGCAATATCACAATTTGACTTGATGTGGAAATTATCTCCTACTTATCAATTGATGAGCTTAACGGGCTTTCTAATGAATGGTTCATAAGGCACAACACTTGGTAAAGGTTTTGCAAATGGGGTTGCAATCTTTGGGTTTAACCATGGAGGAAACTCTATTGTTAAGCATGCTTAAGCTGGAGTAGTATTGGGATGTGTGACCTCCCAAGAAGTCAGGGTGCTTCACCCCTGTGAGCATGACCTAGATCCAATGAGTGCTAAGTGTTTCATTTATTCTCATGAGAGATGGATTCATGTTGAATCACTAGTCATGAGACATGGGTCAATGAGTTTGATTCAAAATCACAAAGTTAAATCTTAATACCAATATCATAATTTGACTTGATATGGAAATTATCCCCTACTTATCAATTGATGAGCTTAAGAGGCTTTCTAATGAATGGTTCATAAGGAAAAAAAATTGGTGAAGGTTTTGCAAATGGTGTTGCAAGCTTTGGGTTTAACCATAGAGGAAACTCTGTAGTTAAGTGCGCTCAAGCTGGAGTAGTACTAGGATGGGTGACCTCTCGGGAAGTCTCGGTGCTTCACACCTATGAGCATCACATAGATCCAATGAGTGCTAAGTGTTTTATTAATTCTTATGAGAGATGGATTCATGTTGAATCACTACTCATGAAACATGGGTCAATGAGTTTGACTCAAAATCACACAGTTAAATCCTAATAGCAATATCACAACTTGACTTGCTGTGGAAACTATCTCCTACAACACTTGGTGAAGGTTTTGCAAATGGGATTGCAAGCTTTGGGTTTAACCATGGAGGAAATTGTTGGGTACAATTGATTAATTGTGTATTGTCTTTGATGTTACACAAATATCATATCAGTTGACAGAAAGTGCTTACCAAGCTCACTTGGTCAGTGAAGATAGTTTTCCTTGTCTACCGAGCATTCACAAGTTTACTCTAAATAGATGACAATGTATACTAAGCTCACTTGAGTGTCAAAGGAATTGAGGTAGAAAAAAGTGTTAATCGAGCTCACTTGGTTAATGAAGGGAAAGTTGGATAGAGCCAGTGTTCACCAAGTTCACTCGATTTCCAAAGGATTTTTGCAAGTTCACAATGTTAACCAAGCCTCTGTTGGTTAACACAAAGAATCATTCTAAAGTTAGTTTCTACCAAGCAGGGTCAGCTCTCGAAGGATGTTTCTTGTTTTGGCATATGAAGCTTAATTGCTTTATGTATAGTTTCTAGCCAACTATGATGATGAATATTGGTGATTGTAATTTGAATTTGGGCCGACAATCTGGAAGGTATAAATGAAAGGTTAAGTTGATATTTCTAGTGCATGCAAGTGTGTTGATTGAATTGAGAAGAAAAGAGAGGAAGCGAACTTGAAGGATAAGTAGGTATCCTTATGGAGCAGAAAAGTAATATTCGATCAGGAAGGATCAAGTTCAAGCAGAAAAGAGATATGGATTCAACAATTCAGTTGCATCAAAATTAGGTCATTTCATTGTTACTCTTTAACCATTGTAGCAGTGATCTAAAATCTCTTAACAAAGTGGGTTTAACAACCAATTGTAAATCCTCTAACAAGGTGGCAATTAAATTGAATCATTTTAAGACCTCTTGCAAGGCCACTGCTAGCAAGGTGATTAAATCCTCTAACAAGGTCACACCTAATTGTGTGTTTTGTAACCTTTAACAGGGTTGGCTCCTAACAGGGCTCACTTCAGAAGAGTGAAAAATAGTAACTAGTTACATTGGTGGTTTTTCTCAAATTGGGTTTCCATGTTAAATCTTGCTGTCTCATATATTCATGTTATTTCTCTTATGCTTGCAAATTAATTACTGTTAATATTTTAAGATCTGCTAAAAGTAATTCACACTTTGCATTTATTGAGTTATAGCATTTTTTATGTGTTTACTGAGTAAAGAAACAATCAATTTTCTTAGTCTAAATTTTATTGTTGACTAGGATTTATTCTAGTGGTAACTGACCCCCCCCCCCCCTCAGTTACTCCTATATTTCCAACAATTGGTATGAGAGCTATTGGTGCTTACAAGAAAGGTTTCAAGGACCTAAGCTAAAGATCAAGATGTCTTACAAGAGAGAGATTCCAAAGCTAAATAGAGACAACTTTTTAGCATGGCAAGGACTCGTGAGACTTTATCTAGCCACCATTAGTGATTCAAGCTACAAATACCTTGATGAACAATACAAAACTCCTACTAGTACATTATCTATTGGAGATCTTGCTAAGAAAAAGAACCATAACATCATGATGAATCATATTGCCTCTACTCTCAGCTATGATGAATTATTTGATATCAAAGACTATAAAACTACTTTTGATATGTGGAACAAGCTAAAGGACATCTATTGTGGTGATGACAATGTAAGAAGAGCCAAAGCAGAAATCCTTAGAGGATAGTTTGATCAGATGAGAATGAGAGAAGATGAAAATGTTGCCAAATATGTGGAAAGAACCAAAGCTAGTGTCTGTGCAATCAGAGCTTCTGGAGGAGAAATCAAAGAAGCAACCATTTTTTAAGTAAAGTTCTCAGAACATTGCTTCCTATCTATGTAATTAGAGTATATGTTATTCAAGAAAAGAGATGTGACCCAAATCACAAATTAAGTTTGGATGCCTTAGTAGAAAGATTGACAACTTTTGAGTTAGACAACTTTGACAATTATGTTCCAGCTTCCAAAAATGTTGAGTCTACATTTGAAGCTAAACTTTCACTCAAAGAAAAAGGCAACAAAACAAAGGACATTCAGTCAGAAAGCGAAGAGGAAATAGAGGAAAGTTCTGATAGTGATCTTGAAGTTTTTGAAGCTTTACTTGCAAAGAAATATTCTAAAGGAAGAGGAAAGTATAAAGGTAAGGTTCCTTTAATATGCTTTTCATGTGAAGAGATTGGTCATATTGCTACCAAGTGCCCAAACAGAGAAAGAAAGGATGAGAAGAAGATCCACAAGTACAAAAGCAAGAAGGAATCCAAAAGTCACAAATCCTTTAAAGACAAAGGTAAGAAAACGTGTTTTATGGCTAAAAATTATGATAACAGTGAAGATGAGATAGTATACATTGTTGTAAAAGATGAATATGATAAAGAAGAAGATAAGATGGCACTTATCTCATGTGTTAGTAAAAATGACACATGGATCGTAGATAGTGGATGTTCACATTATATGACTAGAGACAAAACAAAATTTGAACACTTTGAACACTATGATGGATGTAGTGTAAGGTTTGGAAATAATGAACCTTGTTGCATAAAAGGGAAAGGTTGCATATCATTAACCAATGAACTTGTATGTGACAATGCCTATTGGGTTGAAGGACTGAAACATAACCTACTAAGTGTAGCACAACTAATCAACATTGGATTCATGGTAGAATTCATGCATGGCTAGGCAAGACTGCTAGATGACAAAGGGAATCTGATTAGATTAGGCAAACAAACAAGAGGTAACCTATTTTATATTGATATTGGTGATTGCTCATGTTTTATTGCTCAAATGGAAGAAAGTTGGTTATGGTACAAAAGACTATGTCATGTAAACTTTGATAATATGGTCAAGATGAGAAAATTCAAAAAAGTAAGAGGTATCCCTAGTTTGAAGAAACCAAATGTTGGATTATGCAAAAATTGTTAGATTGGAAAAATGGGAAAGACTAGTTTTAAGAGCAAAAACTATCAATCTAAAAATGTCTTGGAAATTGTGCATACTGACCTATGTGGACCCATTGGAATAGAAAGTTATAGTGGAGAAAAATTATATATTCTTTTTGTTGATGACTACTCTAGAATGATGACTATTATGTATCTTAGAGAAAAGTCAGAAGCATTTGAGAAATTCAAATGGTATCTAGCAAGAGTAGAAAAAGAAATAGGAAAAAGATTGAAAAGCTTAAGATCAAATAGAGGTGGTGAATTCATCTCCAATGAATTCAATAATTTTTGCATTGAAAGAGGAATCAAAAGGCAAATATTAGCCCCTGGTACTCCTGAGTATAATGGAATAGCTGAAAGAAGAAACAGATCCATCATGGATTGTAGAAGGACTCTAATGATTGAAAAGAATGTTGCTATCAAATATTGGAAGGAAGCCATCAGCACTATAGTTCATATTTTGAACCGAGTTCACTTGAAGAGGGACTCACATAAAACTCCCTATGAATTATGGTATGGCTACAAACCCAATGTAAGTTACCTGAAAGTATTTGGCAGTAAGTGTTATATCTTGAAATAGTCTAGAAAAGGCAAGTTTGATGTGAAAGGTGGTGAAGGTATATTTTTAGGATATTCCTACAAAAGTAAGGCATATAAATAATTGAATTTATCTGCTCATAAAATCATAGAAAGTGCACATGTGAGAACTCATGAGTTTGTAGAAAAGACTAAAGAAGAAAGTAAAAGGGAACTAGAAGATTACAAAAGATTTGTTTACTTCGAACCTGATGCATTGCTAGGCACATCTAACAATAAGGAGACTTCACCTCCTAAGTCCTCTAGAGCTACTGAGTTGCAAGAAGTACAAACTAAGTCACAGGGACTGAGTCACATTCTAAAGCTACCAAGACAATGCCTACCGAGTCTAAATGACCAAAGCCTGAAGTTGAAATTCAAAATGAAGATAGTGCATTTCATTCAAAAGGAAAAGAACCTATATTGGCCAAATATGTCAGAAGGTATCATGCACCTAATCAGATTATTGGAGATAATCAAAAGGTACTACAAAAAGAAGAAAATTGAAAGGTACACGTTTACTTATTGATTTTGAACCTAGAAGTGTTAAGAATGTGATAGAAAATGAAAGTTGGATTGAGGCAATGAATGAAGAAATAGAACATATAGAAAATAACAAAACTTGGACTCTTGTTCTTAGGCCTAAAGATAAAAATGTGATTGGAACAAAATGGGTACTCAAAAATAAGTTGAATGAAGATGGAAAAGTATTAAGAAACAAAGCCAGATTAGTATGTAAAGGCTATTCTCAAGAAGAAGGAATTGATTATGGTGAGACTTTTGCTCCTATTGCAAGATTAGAAGGTGTTAGGACCCTACTTGCATATGTAGCTCACAGAGGGTTCAAAGTATATAAAATAGATGTTAAATCTACATTTCTGAATGGAATTCTTGATGAAGAAGTCTACATTGAACAACTAGAAGGTTTTGTTGATCCTAAAAAAAAGGACATGGTCTGTAAATTACACAAAGCACTATATGGTCTCAAACAAGCTCCTAGAGCCTGGTATGAAAGACTACATAACTATTTGATACATATTGGTTTTCAAAGAACAAATGATAACAGTAGTCTATACATCAAGGAAGGACCAGATAAGAAAATTGTACTGGCAAAGATATTTGTGGATGATACTCTATTTATAGGAAATGATGATCTATGCAAAGCATTTTTAGAATAAATGAACAAAGAGTTTGAGATCTCCATGTTTGGTGAAATAAAATTCTTTGTTGGATTGTAGATACAACAAAACAAGAACGGTATCTATATCATCCAATCCAAGTATGTAAAAGAGATACTCAAGAAGTTTGGTATGGAAGATTCTAACTAGTTGGTACCCCCATGTGTATTGGACTCAAGCTTACCAAAGATGATGACTCCAAAGAAGTAGATTAGACCTTATACAGATCAATGATTGAACAATTCCAGTATGTAGTTCACACAAGGCCTGATATTTCTTTACCATTTGGGATAGTGGCAAGATTCTCAGCTAATCCTAGAGAAAATCATATGATGGCAATCAAAAGATGTAGTATCCCTATCCAAATCTTATTGAAACTTTTTATAGTTTCTTTTAGAAATTTTGTCAAACACTTGTATAACAGAGGGATATATGACTAAATTTTTATTTTAGTTTGTTCTCAAAATAAGGAAGATGACTTAAGATTATAGGATGACTAAAAAATGAATTTCCCTTCCACTTAGTCTACACCTAACATGAAATGCAATTCTTTTGTATTTTTATGATGCAATATATGACATCTATTCAATGCAAATCAAAACTTACAGCCAAGTGGCATTTTGTCATACAATTGGCATGCAAACATAAAAACTAAGAACAATGTAATCAATTCAAACTTCAGCTCCAAAATCTCTAAATATAGTGGAATGCCAAGTCTTCTTGGCTTACAATAGATACTCGAGTATTATGCTAAATCTAATATGAAAGATCATCTACAATAGCACCTAAATACACTTGATATACCAATGCAAACATCTGAAAATTATAAGAGGAACCTGATTGTATGGAAGTGCTCGATGTTGAAGATGAAGATGCAATCAATAACTACTGAAAAGAGCTTCTTCTTAGCCCAAACTACCCTCTCAAAGCTGGAAAATAAATTGAATTACTGTAGTGTCACTATAGCAGTATTGTAGTGTCATTGTAGCGGCACTTTAGCAGTCACTGTAGCGTCACTATTCATGACTACTATTCATGTCACCTTCAGCCTTACAAAAAAAAATCATGGGACCCCAGCACTATTGCAATATGATTTAAATTTGTATCAGAATTATTCCTCAAATCATTTTCGCACAATTTTGGCCCTAGGCCACAAAATTTGGCACAATGAGAAGGCTGAGTTATCTCCTCCAATAGCTGCAATGATTTGGGGGATCTTTCACCTCCTCAATTATGCTATCAATAGGAGTTCTTGTTCCCAAAGATAAAGCCTGCAGAAACCCTTGGCTCCACAAGTGCACAAGCGAATATCATTATCAAAATTGGATGATCAAATGAAAGACCCATAGGGTCTATTTATTCACCTTTTAGAAACTTCCTCTAGAAGCCACTTAACTTTCTAGAAACATCCAAAATATTCTTATGAAGTCCATTTCCACTTTTTAGATAAAAGGTAACTTTATAAAAATAAAAGTGCAACTCAACTGAAAAATATAACATTTTGGCCTCATATAAAAAGTAATGATAAAATATAATAAAAATAATATCTCCAAGAGCATAATAAGTCATCTAATCTCCAAATAAATGCCAAAATGACTCTCATCAAAAACATCCACCTACAAGAGTCTGTAATAGGCAAATCCATAGAAAATATCATGTCGAACTAAAGAGGGGACATGACAATCCACCCCTCCTAAAATTGCTTAGCCTCAAGAAATCTCAATGTTGGATGCTGCAAAATCGCTTCTCCCTCCCAAGTAGCATTTTCAACAGAAAAAATTTTCCACTTAACCAGATACTCTCTGATTACTCTCTTGCGAAGCTACTTCCCTCTGCTATCCAGAATGGATTCTGGCACTAAGATCAATTTTCCCTCATCATCCAAGGGAGGTAATACTGCAAAAGGAACCACATTCTGACCCAACACCTTTTTGAGGTGTGACACATGAAACACATTATGCACTTTACTATCTGCGAGAAGCTTCAACTCATAAGCCACCTCACCAACTTTCTTGATGATCCTAAATGGTTTGTAATAGCATGACTTGAGTTTCTCTACACCACTCTTCTTGAGAGTGCATTGCCTATATGGCTGCAACATGAGGTAAACCATATCATCTACCTCAAAACTACACTCAGTCCTCTTTTGGTTTGCATACTACTTTTGCTGGTTCTGAGCTCTAGCAATGTTGTCCTTGAGAGTAGCAACTATATCTTTACTCTCCTGTAATAGTTCACCTACACGAGATACCTGACTATCACCCAACAACAAATCTAAGAAACTAGGTACCTCATAACCGTAAAGTATCATGAAGGGTGTCATTTGTATAGTCATATGGTATGTAGTATTGTAGCAATACTCACAGAGATATATCCATCTGACCCAAGCTTGCTACTGAGATACCACATAATTCCTCAACTACCCTTCCACCCATTTATTCATGATCTCAGTTTGACTATTGGTCTGTCGGTGATAAATGGTGCTAGGTGTAAGCTCAGTGCCACACAATCAAAATACCTCCTGCCAGAAGTGACTCATGAAGTGACTATCCATGTCACTCATAATGTTTTGAGGCAAACTATGTAATCTAAAAACCTCCCTGAAGAAGACCTCTGCCACCTGAGCTACTGAGTATGTAGTAGTGATAGGGAAGAAGTGAGAATATTTTTTCATCAGCCTATCCACCACCACACAGATATAATCATGCTCTTGGGCCTTGGGAAAGCCTGTGATAAAATACATGGAGATGCACTCCCACTTCCTGTCAGGAATAGGAAGTGGCTATAGGAGCCCTGTTGGATAAGTGTGCTCTTGTTTGTTCTACTGGCAAACAAGACACTCACACACATACTAAAAAACATCAGCCTTAAGCCCCTTCCAATTGAACCACTCCTGAACTAACCTGTAACTCTTGAAATACCCAGGATGGCCTGTTGTAGGTGAATCATGGAGTGCTCTCAAAATCAATTGCTTCACTTTCAATCCTAGGACTAAGTAAATCTTGTTCTTGTAAATGATCAAATCATCAACAAGAGTGTACCTGGTGTTAATCATTGTCCCATCCACTATATCAGAGGCCCATGTGTCTCTAACATATTCTACTACAATCAAGTGTCACCAATCCTCTGATATCTAAATCATAGAAGTGAGGTGGGGCCTACGAGATAATGCATCTGCAACAATATTTTGTGTCCCCTTAACATATGTGATATCAAAATCATAGGCCTATAACTTACTCACCCACTTTTTTTGTCAATCATTCAGGTCCCACTGTCCCAAAAAGTGCCTCAAACTGTTATGATCATTTTTAATAAAAAAAATTGTTTCCCACAAGATACTGTCTGAATTTGGCCAAGGCATGCATGATGGCCAACATCTCCTTATCATATATGTTGAATGATCTCTCGAGCCCTCTGATTTTCCTGCTCTCATAAGCTATAGGGTGCTTGTCCTGCATGAGTATAACACTAACTTCCTCTCCAGAAGCATCACATTGAAGCTCAAATGGCTTCATGAAATCAGGCAATGCTAATACTGGGCATGTAGTCATTGTTTCCTTGAACCACATGAAACAGTCTTGTGCCTCCCGAGTCCACACAAATTCCCCTTTCTTCAGCAAATCTATAATAGGTGTTGGGTGCTATGAGTAGCCACTGACAAACCTGCAATAGAATCCACATAGACCAAGGAACCCCCTCAACTGTGTAAGGTTCTCTAGTGGTGGCCAATCAACAATAGCACGGATCTTTTTAGGATCCATCCGCACTCCCTTTGTACTAATGATGTGTCCAAGATACAACAACTTTGTCATCCCCAAATCACATTTGGACTCCTTGGAATACAAGGACTCCCTCTGTAAAATTCTCAATATTGTCTCCAAGTGCTCTAAATGTTCCTGCCATGTCTTGCTATAGCTCAAAATATCATCAAAGAACACCAACACAAATTTCCTCAACTGATGGTGGAAGACACTATTCATAGTGGATTGAAAAGTGGTAGTTGCATTAGTCAAACCAAAAGGCATGACTACAAACTAAAAGTGCCCACAATGACATCTGAAAGTAGTTTTTCTTAATATCTTGCTCTCGAACTCTAATCTGGTGATAGCCTGATCTCAAATCATTTTTTGTGAAATAACAAGCCCCATGTAATTCATGTATCAACTCATCGACACGTGAGATGGGATACCTGTTATTAATAGTTCTCTTATTCAACACCCTGTAATCAATACACATTCATAGAGTACCATCCTTCTTTTTTACCAAAATAATAGAAGATGCAAAAGGTGACTTACTTGGTCGGACGTGTCCTATTGTTAGCAACTCCTTGATGGTCCTCTCAATCTCATCCTTGAGTTTCTTTGGATGCCGATGTGATGTGATCATGACAAGCTTAGCACCTTCCTCCAGCTCAATAATGTGCTCAATGCCTCTGTCTAGTGGCCTACTTGGTGGGATCTCATTGAATACCTTCTCATACTTGATTCTCAATTTTTGAATATTCGGATGATATTCAGTCTTATGGTACTCCTCCTGGGTAGGTATCAAGGTGCATATCGCTACCCACTCTATATCATCATGCTTGGCTAGTCTCTCCATCTACCTAAATGAAATAGTCAGATATCACCATTATAAATAGCCTTCAGCACATGAGTCCTACCATCCACCTCCAATCGTATATCCATATCCTTCAGTCTCAGGGTAACCTCCTCCAAAGAATGTAGCCACTGCATCCCAAGTACTATGTCCATGTCACCTAGGTTGACCACATGATAGTCCACCTTGAACTCATAGTTGTTCAAGCACAAAGGTAGATCTCGCAACATCCTGTCACAATGAAGAGTATATCCATCAACTATCTTGACTCTCAATCCCTCAAACTCCTCAGTAATGAGTCCACACCTCTCCACAAATCATGCATTAATGAAATTATGTTTGGCACCTATATCCAATAGAGTAATAACCCTCTATCGAGCCAAGACTCCCCGAAGTCTGAAAGATCCCTCTCTCTGAATACTAGACAAACGTGCCTCTTGTAAATGTAGCTCTGGATCCTTCTTTTTCTCAGCACTATCTACATCCTATTCACCCTCTACTTCATCAGGGTCCTCATCATGGTGCTCTGAGCTATTTGAATCTAAACCCTTATAATAAGCCCACATCACCGGGATAGCCTTCCCTTTAGGCCTCATTGGATAGTCATGACCAAGCTCATAGGGACCTTTCCAAAAGAAGCATAGCTTCTTCTTACACATGTCATTAAGCATCTCCTTATCCAAAGGTGTATTCGACTTGCATTTTGAGTCACCAACCATCTCTTTACCCTTGTTGAATCCCCCTTTATTATCTCTAAATGATGAAGAACCCTTTGAACTAAACTGGTTTGATGGAGCTACAAGTTCCATACTGTGGACTTTCTTTATGGCTTCCTATAATGTAGGAGGATCAAAGGCCTTTACCCACCCCTTCATTGGTTTAGTCAATTCCTCTATGAATAAAATGACTAGCCTCTATTCTGAAATGTCAAGCACCATCACTACAAGCTTCTGGAAGTCATTGATAAATTTTTCTAAGTCTCCTAACTGTCTCGACTTAGCTAACTCTTGGAAATAAACTTTAGGATCCTTTTTATCAAACCTTTCTATCAATCTATCCATGAACTCCCGATAAGTGGTTACCTGATCATGTTGCAACGTGATCATGCCATGTGTCCACCAATCATGAGCTACCCCATCTAAGTGTAAAGTGGCATACTTGAGTGCTTCAAATTCTGTCATAGTCTTCAAAGATAGGAAAGTATCCAGCTTATGAATCCAAGCACGAGAAGTCATTTTCCCACTAACATCAAATGTGGGTAATGTCAACTTGTTGGTGACCTATTGCAACTCACTGTGTTTATCTACTTGCTTCTACCTGGCAGCTCTGTAGTTTAGGTACCTGTCAAATGTCCATCCATCCTATACATATGTTGGTAATGAATCCCACTCATTCCTTGTTTATTGGAGTTCATCTGCAATATCTGTTACCATAGCATTAGGTGTGAGTGCTGGAATTTCTTCCTTGAATGTAGGACGTGTGGGTTTGTTAGCTGTCCCAGACCATGTCCTTTGTCCATGTTGTGATCTTGCTATGCTCCTATCATCCTAGTCATTTTCCCCAATCAAATTTTGCATCATAGCCATCATTTCCTGTGTACTTGCCTCTATTAACTGTAGAAGCCTATCCTAACGTTGCAAAGCCTCATCATCTCTCATAATTCTCGGTGGGCTTTGAGAATGTCTATCAGCCATATTCTCAACTGTGTTGGTTCCCTGGTTCACTCTGATACCACTATAATATCCCTATCCAAATCTAATTGAAACTTGCTATAGTTTATTTTAGAAATTTTGTCAAGCACTTGTACAACAGAGGGATATATGACTAAATTTTTATTTCAGTTTGTTCTCAGAATAAGGAAGATGACTTAAGATTATAAGATGACTGAAAAATGAACTTCCCTTCCACTTAGTCTACACCTAACATGAAATGCAATTCTTTTGTATTTTTCTGAGGCAATATATGACATCTATTCAATGCAAATTAACACTTACAACCAAGTGGCATTTCATCATGCAATTGGCATGCAAACATAAAAACTAGGAACAATGTAATCAATTCAAACTTCAGCTCAAAAATCTCTAGATACAGTGGAATACCAAGTCTTCTTGGTTTACAATAGATACTCAAGTATAATGCTAAACCTAATATGAAAGGTCATCTACAATAGCACCTAAATACACTTTATATACCAATGCAAACATTTGAAAATTATAAGAAGAACCTGATTATATGGAAGTGCTTGATGTTGGAGATGATGATGTAATCAATAACTACTGAAAGGAGCTTCTTCTTAGCCCAAACTACCCTCTCAAAGCTAGAAAATAAATCAAATTATTATAGCATCACTTTAGCGATCACTGTAGTGTCACTGTTCATGACTACTATTCATGTCACCTTCAGCCTTACAAAAAAAAATCATGGGACCCCAGCACTGCTACAATATGATTGATATTTGTATCAAAATTATTCCTCAAATTATTTCCACACAATTTTGGCCCTCAATGAGAAGACTAAGTTATCTCCTCCAATAGCTGCAACCCTTCGGGGGATCTTTCACCTCCTTAGCTATGCTATCAATGGGAGTTCTCGTTCCCAAAGACAAAGCCTTCAGAAACCCTTGGCTCCATAAGTGCACATTCAAATATCATTATCAAAGTTGGATGATCAAATGAAAGACCCATAGGGTCTATTTATTCACCTTTTAGAAACTTCCTCTAGAAGCCACTTAACTTTCTAGAGACATCCAAAATATTCTTATGAAGTCCATTTGCACTTTTTAGATAAAAAGTAACTTTATAAAAATAAAAGTGCAACTCAACTTTAAAATATAACACTTTGGCCCCATATAAAAAGTAATGATAAAATATAATAAAAATAATATCTCCAAGAGCATAATAAGCCATCCAATCTCCAAATAAATGCCAAAATGACTCTCTCATCAAAACTATTTTCCTACGAGAGTCTGTAATAGGAAAATCCACGAAAAATATCATGTCAAACTAAAGAGGGGACATGATAAAAGAATTTTGAGATATCTGAAAGGTACTAAGGACTATGGCTTATGGTACAAATTTGGAGGAAACCTAGACCTAAAGGTATTCATTGATTCTAATTGGGCAGGAAATCTTGATGACAAAAAAAGTACAAGTGGTGTAGCTTTCTTTCTTGGTAAAAGGTTGGTATCTTGGACAAGCAAGAAGCAAAACTGCATATCCCAATCTACAACAGAAGCAGAGTATGTAGCAGCAGCAGTGAATTGTTCTAGCATTGTTTGGTTCAAACAATTGCTAGAAGGAATGAACATTGAAATCAAAGAGCCAATAGTCGTGTATTGTGATAACACTAGCTCAATTAACATATCAAAGAACCCAGTGATGCATTCCAAAACAAAGAACATTGCTATAAAATATCACTTTGTCAAAGAACTAGTGTAGGACAAAGAAATCAGATTGGAATATGTCCATACAAAAGAACAAATTGCAAACATATTCACCAAGCGATTACCTAAGGATGTATTCTTATATCTAAGAGACAAGCTAGGGGTCATTCCCCTATCTGAAGCTCACTAAATAAAGTTTATTGATGCATCAACAAGAACCAAGTTAAAAATCAATCAATTGATGTAGCATAATCAAGAAAATATTGTATATGAATCAGTACTCAAGGTACATTGATATAAATTTGGCATGTGTTGTCTTTGGCATGTGTTTTCAAAGAGGGAGAAGTTTATTGTTTTTCTTTCTGAAATTTTGTAGAAGAAAAAGTCTGAAAAGAAGTTATGCAAAGGGAGAATACAACACAAAGAAGAAGTTCTTGCGTAAAACCAAAGAGGGAGAAACTTTCTGTCAGAGGGAGTCATGTTCTCAAAATTTTATTGTGCTATGACATTTGTGTTGCCATCAATGCCAAAAAGGGAGATTGTTGGATACAATTGATTAATTGTGTGTTGCCTTTGATGTTACACAAATGTCATATTAGTTGATAGATAGTGCTTACTAAGCTCACTTGGTCAGTGAAGATAGTTTTCCTTGTCTACTGAGCATTCACAAGTTTACACTAAATAGATGATAGTGTCTACCGAGCTCACTCGGGTGTCGAAGGAATTAAGGCAAAAAAGAGTGTTAATCGAGGTCACTTGATTAACGAAGGGAAATTTGGACTGAGTCAATGTTCACCAAGTTCACTCGGTTGCCAAAGGATTTCTGCAAGTTCACAGTGTTAACCGAGCCTCTATTGGTTAACACTGTGAATCATTCAAAAGTTAGTTTCTACCAAGCAGGGTTGGCTCTTGAAGGATTTTTCTTGTTTTGGCATATGAAGCTTAATTACTTTATGTATTGTTTCTAGCCAACTATGATGATGAACATTGGTGATTGTAATTTGAATTTGGGTCGACAATCTGGAAGGTATAAATAAAAGGTCATGTTGAGATTTCTAGTGTGTGTAAGTGTGTTGATTGAATTGAGAAGAAAAGAGAGGAAGAAAACTTGAAGGATAAGCAGGTATCCTTGTGGAGTAGAAAAGTAATATTCGATCAGGAAGGATCAAGTTTAAGTAAAAAGATATCTAGATTTAGAAATTCAGTTGCATCACAATCAGATCATTTCATTGTTACTCTCTAACCATTGTAGCAATGATCTAAAATCTCTTAACAGAGTTGGTTTAACAGCCAATTGTAAATCCTCTAACAAGGTGGCAATTCCATTGAATTGTTTTAAGACCTCTCGCAAGGCCACTCCTAGTAGGGTGATTAAATCCTCTAACAAAGTCACACCTAACTGTTTGTTTTGTAACCTTTAATAGGGTTGTCTCCTAACAAGGCTCACTTTAGAAGAGTGAAAAATGGTAACTAGTTGCATTGGTGGTTTTTCCCAAGTTGGGTTTCCATGTTAAATCATGTTGTCTCATATGTTCATGTTATTTCTCTTATGATTGCAAATTAATTACTATTAATGTTTTAAGATTTACTAAAAGTAAATCACACTCTGCATTTATCTAGTTAGAGCATTTTCTATGTGTTTATCGAGTAAAGCAGCAATTAGTTTCTTAGTCTCAATTGTATTGTTGACATCTAAGGGATATGGGATTTATTATAGTGGTAAATAATTCAACCCCACCCCCCCCCCCCCCCCCCCCTTCAGTTACTCCTTCTATATCTCCAACAAAAACTCTGTAGTTAAGCACACTCTAGTTGGAGTAGTACTGGGATGGGTGACCTCTCGGGAAGCCCCAGTGCTTCACTCCTGTGAGCATCACCTAGATCTAATGAGTGCTAAGTGTTCCATTTATTCTCATGAGGTATGTATTAATTTTGAATCACTAATCATGAAACATGGGTCAATGAGTTTGACTTAAAATCACACAGTTAAATTTTTATAGCAATATCACAATTTGACTTGTTGTGAAAATTATCTCCTACTTATTAATTGATGAGCTTAAGGGGCTTTCTAATGAATGGTTCATAAGGCACAACACTTGGTGAAGATTTTTCAAATGGGATTTCAAGCTTTGGGTTTAACCATGGAGGAAACTTTGTAGTTAAGTGCACTCAGGCTGGAGTAATACTGGGATGGGTGACCTCCCGAGAAGTCTTGGTGCTTCACCCCTATGAGCATCACCTAGATCCAATGAGTCTTAAGTGTTCCATTTATTCTCATGATAGATGGATTCATGTTGAATCACTACTCTAAAACACGGGTCAATGAGTTTGACTCAAAATCACACAATTAAATCGTGATAACAATATCACAATTTGACTTGCTGTAGAAATTATCTCCTACTTATCAATTGATGAGCTTAAGGGGATTTCTAATGAATGGTTCATAAGACACAACACTTGGTGAATTTTTTGCAAATTGGGTTGCAATATTTGGGTTTAACCATGGAGGAAGCATTGTAGTTAAGTGCGCTCAGGTTGAGTAGTACTAGGATAGGTGACCTCCTGAGAAGTCTCAGTGCTTCACCCCTGTGAGCATCACCTAAATCCAATGGGTGCTAAGTGTTCCATTTATTCTCATGAGAGATTGATTCATGTTGAATCACTACTCATGAAACATGGGTCAATGAGTTTGACTCAAAATCACATAGTTGAATCCTGATAGCAATATCACATAATAATATGACTTTTGATAAAATTATAAATACACCAATTTTTATACAAAAGGTTTACCTTCATTGAAGAAGGGGTGGGAGGAACATGTTAGATTGTGGTGATTGATCAAGGAAGTACTGTACCTACTCCATAATTCCTTGCCAAGGTTCAGGGCCAGGCTAGGCCCCAAACAGGGGTTTGGGGGTCGTAGCCCTCAATATAGCTGAGGTCATTAGGCCTCGGCTATCTGGGGGTTTAGGGTTTATTTTATCAAGATTTTGGTCTGACATGTAATTATTAATTATAACCCTAAAGCAGTAAAAATACTTGTATAAAATAGCTTAGGGTTAAGGATTGTTTCATAGTGGTGATGTGAAAATTGGTTCTTGCGACAGTATTGAGTTGTAAGGGATTACGAATTATAATCAGGTTGTAATCACTAGATCGTAATAATATCAGACTTTTTGTTTGGTGGACATAGCCTAGGGATTTTGTGAACCACATTAAATCTTGGTGTCTTATGTTATTTTCTATGTGATCTATTATTTTCTAATATTGTTTATATTTGCATGTAATTTTTATTTCTATCTATGGTTTAATCCTAACAAGTGGTATTAGAGCCTAGTTGTTTTTCAGTTATTCTCTACAGGAAAGTCTCATGGTTGAGTGAGAGTGATGGCAGATGAAGGTAAGTTGAGGATTGACAGGTTTAACGGGAAGAACTTTCAGTTATGGAAGATGCAAATGGAAAACTATCTTTATCAAAAGGATTTATGGAAGCCATTGGAAGGCAAAACCAAGAATCAAGGATCTATGTCAAATAAAGACTAGGATCTTTTAGATAGAAAGGCACTTGGAAACATTTGATTATGCCTAGCACTATTGGTGGCATTTAATATTACAAAAGTAAAGACAACAGAATAGTTGATGCAAACCCTAACGAAACTATATGAAAAGCCCTCTACTTCAAACAAGATATTTCTCATGAAGCATTCATTTAATGTGAAAATGGAAAAAGGCGGATATGTTGGAGATCATTAAAATGAGTTTAATACTATTACTAGTTAGTTATCTTCTTTGGGTATCAATTTTGACGAAGAAATTAGGGCTCTCTTGGTTTTGTGTTCTTTACCTAAAAGCTGGAATAGCTTGGTAATGGTTGTGAGTAACTTTGTTCCTGAATCTAGTACTCTAAAATATGATGATGTGATCAATGTTATTTTGAGTGAGGAACCTCGTAGGAAATCCTCATGCGGATCTACATCTAAAAGTGTTTTGAACACACAAATTCAAGGCAGAATGACTGAGAAAGGAAGTAATTCTAGAAATTATAGGAAATCAAGAGGAAAGTCAAAGGGGAGGAGGTCTCAATCAAGAGGACCGAACAACTACTGGTATTGTGAGAAACTAGGGCATAAAAAGAAATATTGTTGGACTCGAAAGAAAAATGAAGGAGATAAACCAGATGGAGACAAGGAAGAAAATCTGGTAAGTAAAAAATCTGAAGAAGATGCTGTGCTTTTGTCTTTAGAAAGTGTTGATGATTCATGGGTTTTAGATTTTGGTGCTTCATTTCATGCTACACCTCATAGAGGTTATTTCATTGATTATGTCCAAGGGGATTTTGGACTTGTTTATTTGGGGGATAATGAACCCTATCAAATTGTTGGAAAGGGAAAAGTTAAGATTAAGTTGCAGAATGGGAATCATTGGCTACTACATGAGGTAAGACATGTTCCAAGGTTGAGTAGGAATTTTATTTCAATAGGGCAACTTGGTGATGAGGGTTATGTAGTTACTTTTAATGATTAAAATTGAAAGCTTTCAAAAGGTTCCCTTGTAGTAGAAAAAGGTGTGAAAGTAGGCATCTTATATCTTTGTATAGGTCATATTGTTCCTTCTACTTTAATCTTTTCAGAGAAAAATGAATGTTCAGGAATAGTTGTTGCAATTGAGCAGGGAGAACAAATAATTGTTGTAAATTCTAATACAATGTTGTGGCACAATATACTTGGGTACATGAGTGAGAAAGTTATGAAAGTACTTCATTCAAAGAATGTTTTATGAGGTCGGAAATGTGTTAATATGAATTTTTGTGAAAGTTGTGTGTATGGAAAACAAAAGAGAGTGAGTTTTGTAAAGACTAGGAAGGAAAATAAAAGGGAAAAATTAGAGCTAGTGCATACCGATGTATGGGGACTAGCTCAAGTATCTTCCCTGAGTGGCTCTCGTTATTATGTTACATTCATTGATGATGCAACTAGAAGAGTATGGGTTTATTTCCTTGGATAGAAATATGATGTATTTCAAATTCTTAAGAAATAGAAATGCTTGGTTGAAAATAAGACTGGTAAGAAATTAAAATATCTTGAATCTGATAATGGTGGTGAGTATTATAGTCATGAATTTGAAGATTATTGCTCCACTAATGGTATTCATAGACAAAAAACTATTCCAAGGAATCCATGGGAAAATGGAGTGGTTGAACACATGAACAGAACTACAATGGAGCATGCAAGGAGTATGAGGTTGCATGCTAGGTTACCCTTAAACATGTGGGCGGAGGTTTTCAATACTGTTGTATATTTGATTAATAGAGGTCCCTCTACTCCTTTAGTTTTTGGTATTCCAGAGGAAGCATGAACTAGTAAGAAGGTGAGTTATTCTTTTCTCAAAACCTTCAGTTGTGAAGCATTTGCTCACATAGATTCTAAAAATAGAACCAAGGTGGCAGCTCAGTCAAAAAAATGTGTATTTGTTGGATATAGTATTAATGAATTTGGTTTAGGCTTTGGGATTTTGAAAATCATAAAATTGTAAGAACCAGGGATGTATTCAATGAGAAAGTGTTGTAGAAAGATTTGTTGCAGCAACATGAGAAGAATGAAGATGATTATGTAGTGTTGGATGATACTCCAAAAGATGATGTTCTAGCCATTCCTCATGATGTGCAACAACCACAACAACAAATACCACACACACCGGTGAATGCTAGATAGTCAACAAGGCAAATTAGACCTCCAAAAAGATTTTCTCCCTCTTTGTATTCTATTTTATTAACAGATTCTAGTGAACCTAAATGTTACAATGAAGTTGTGTAGGTGGATATTAAGATTCAGTGGGAGTCTATAATGAAAGATGAAATGGATTCTTTGTTGAAGAATGAGACATGGGATTTATGCAAGTTTCCTATAGGTAAAAGAGCTTTATAGAATAAGTGAGTTTACAGGTTAAAAGAAGAGGATGGAGGTAAGAAAATATTTAAAGATATGTTAGTTGTAAAAGGATTTGCACAAAAAAAGGGCATTTATTTTCATGAGATATTTTCTCATGTTGTTAAAATAACGTCTATTCATACTGTTTTAAGTATTGTAGTTACTGAAGATTTGTATTTAGAGTAGCTTGATGTTAAAATAGCCTTCCTTCATGGTGATTTAGATGAAGAGATATATATGGCTTAGCCATAGGGATTTGCAATCAAAGGTAAGGAGAACTTAGTGTGCAAATTGAAGAGGTGTGTATATGGCTTGAAGCAAGTACCTCAGCAATGGTATCTAAAATTTGATAGTTTTATGCATGAACATGGATATAGTAGGTGTCATTCAAATCATTGTGTTTATTTTAAGAGGTTGGATGATGACAGCTACATTATATTATGTTTATATGTTGATGATATGCTTGTAGTTGGGTCTAACATGGATCACATTAAGGGGCTAAAATGCCAATTAGCACATGCATTTTCTATGAAAGATTTGGGGGCAGAAAAACAAATCCTTGGTATGAAGATTTGCACAAATAGGAAGAACAGGACATTGACCCTATCTCAGACTGATTATGTTGAGAAGGTGTTGCAACATTTCTCTAGGAGAATACTAAAGTTGTTAGCACACCTTTACTTGGTCATTTGAAGTTGACTAAGGAGATGTGTCCCAAGACACAAGAAGAGGAGCATAAGATGTCCAAGGTACCCTATGCCTTAGCTATGGGAAGCTTGATGTATGTTGTCGTATGTATCAGGCCAAATATTGCACATGCAGTTGGAATTGTTAACAAGTATATGAGTCATCTAGGAATTGAGCATTGGATTGCAGTCAAATGGATTCTTAGATATTTGAGAGGAACATCCAATAAATTTTTACACTTTGGAGGCTCTACTACTATTTTATAGGGCTATGTTGACTCAGATTTGGCAAGGGATATTGATACTAGGCAGAGTACTACAGATTATGTATTTACTATAGGTGGGGTAGCCATGAGCTGGGTTTCTAGGTTATAGAAGGTTAATGTTTTATCCACTATAGAGGCAGAGTATTTGTCTGCTATAAAGGCAACCAAGGAGATGATATGGCTTCAATTCTTCTTGAAAGAATTGGGACACCCTTAGAAGGATAATTAATTATTTACAAATAGTCAGAGTGTCATTTATCTTGCGAATAATTTAGCTCTGCATTCAAAGACCAAACACATACAGTTGTGGTACCATTTCATTCGGTCAGTTTTGGATGATGGATAGTTAAAGCTAGACAAGATACATACAAATGACAATCTTGCAGATATGTTTACAAAGGTAGTAACAAGGGAGAAATTGAACTCCTCTTTAGCTTTGGTTGGTCTTCTAGACTGAACATGAATAAAAGAATAGTAGATTTCTGGGTGGTTTGATCTAGTGGGAGCCTCATGGAGTAGTAGCATAGCTACAGGATCAATCTCCAAGTTGAATATTGTTGTTTAGTGTGGAGCCTGAACAGTCTCCAAGTGGGAGATTGTTAGATTGTGGTGACTAATCAGGGAAGTACTATACATACTCCATAATTCCTCGTCAAGGTTTAGGGCCAGGCCGAGCCCCAAGTGGGGGTTTGGGGGTGATAGTACCCAATACAGATGGGGTCGTTAGGCCTCAGCTATCTAGGGGTTTGAGGGCAGAGCCCCAGAAAAAAAATTTGGGCCCTATTTTATCGATATTTTGGGCTGACATGTAATTATTAATTATAACCCTAAAGTGGTAAAAATACATGTATAAAAGAGCTTAGGGTTGGGGATTATTTCATAGTGGTGATGCAAAAAATTGGTTCTTGCGGCGATATTGAGCTATAAGGGATTATAAATTGTAATCAGGTTGTAATCACTAGATCATAAAAATATCAGACTTGTTGTTTGCTGGACATAGCCCAGGGATTGGGTGAACCACATTAAATCTTAGTGTCTTGTGTTCTTTTCTTTGTGATCTATTATTTTCTAATATTGTTTATATTTGCATGCAATTGTGATTTATGTCTGTGGTTTAATCCTAACAAAATATCCCTACCTCTATCATCTAATGGATCCATGTCACCCTGTAACAAAGAATAAATATAAAAACATCAGCATAATGAAAACAATAGTCAACTTAGTAAAAAAAATTATTAATAAAATGGTATATTGTGTATTGGAGTTATTAATTGGAGATTATTAGTTTAAATATTACATATATAGAACTTACAAGTCTCATGATAGTAACTTTCTTTGTATCTATGTAATTTAAATTCTAATATAATAGCAACTCTTCCCCTGCACTTGTTGATTTTATCACACATACAAAAACATGATTTCCCTTATGTACCTAAAAAATGCAATTGGGTTGCTTATTAGCTAACCCAATATGCATACTTTATATAAAACTGGAAATGTTCCCTATTTCTTTTGGCCTTCCATTAATGTACATAGCAAGTATTTTACTTTTATCATTTTTTTTCCATTGTAGATAAATTGTTGACAGTGCATACCTACACATACTTTTTTCATATTGAACTATCCGCATCAAATTATTATAATTGTAACAAGATCCTAAATACTCCATCAATTGAACAAATTTTCTATAATGTTCCTTTACACCATCTATGGAAAATAGACCCAAGCCATATAATGATGATAGAATTATGCAATATCTCCTCTCATTAACACAAAAATTAGTGTTAATTGGAGGTAATTCCTTGGGTACCCATTCTTTCTGAAGATGTGTGTATCTCAAGGGAACCTTGATGTCACTTTTGTCTCACCATCATAAGAACATGGACCCCTTGAGAAAAGAAAAATTTCTTTCATTTATTGAATTTTATTCTAATCTTTTGACCTCTAGTTCATCTCTCTTTTCTAGACCTACTACATATCTCACTATCCTCTTCTATTCTTGTATTTCCCTCACTCGAGGAAGACAAATCTGACAGATACCTATTTGGTGGTATCTGTAGCCCATCAAATGAGAGATACAGTTGAAGGAGCAAAATGTTTTTCTATAAAATGAGGCTAATATTGATGAAGTTGTCCTAAAGTTTATGTTGAAGGTAAATACAAAGCTAGCATGTAATAAATTTATACCTCTTGATTCATATCACTGTCTAGGATCCTTGTCAAAGGTGTATCATTTCCTGCATATGTAAATCATTTATCTTAAGTTGGTTTAAAATTACATGATACTTATGTTACAAATTACATATAACATAACATCAACATTATGTATACCTCATAATCATTGTATGTTTTTTAATTTGTTACCTCTAGTTTATGTGTGCTAGCTACGCAAGATCCTCAACAAAAGGGATGACAATGTTTTCAGTCCTTGGCCTATTTCCAAAAAGGGTGACAATCATGAACAAAAAATATATTATAAGTAATCAACACCAAAAATTGAGCATCATAACACATATTCACAACATGTGTATCATAAATCACCAAGGTTGTTACATTAGAATTGAACACAATGAAATAATTATACAATAACATTAGACTTGAACACATACCAATCATGTAAATATATAAAAACTTTTTAAAATAATCAATGAATATATCAATACCTCTCACATTTTATTGGTCATATCTCATACATTTCCATTGATCATCTTCTTCATCCATCTCATCATCATGACCATCACCATTATCGCCATCATCATCATGATCATCACTATGACCATCATCATTGTCATTGTCTTCATCATCATCATCACCATTACCACCACCACCACCACCATCATCATCATCTCCATCATTATCTTCGTCATCATTATCATCATCACCACCACCATCATCATCATTGTCATCGCCATTGTTATCATCACCATCATCATCTTCTTTTTCTTCTTCATCATCATCCACTAATTCTCATTTATGATCATCATATACTTCATTTTCCACTTCTTCAATATATTTTTCTTTAACCATATTTTACTTTATCGGTCTTCCTCTTGGATTATGTCTAACAGCAAATGACCAACCCAGTTTATGTAGAACTCTAAAGTAAAATACTTGCTCACATTGGCTTTGAAGAACATAAGGCTCATTTCCAATTGGATCAAATGACCTTGTATTAATCATTGTAAATCTATTATCTAGCTCAATAACAATTCTATCAGGATCATTTTGGTTCAATCATAGCTGTATCTTTTGATGACAAAGAGAACTAGTTTGAAGGAATTAAAATCACACTCAATTATATCATCCAAAATACCATAGTATCTATTGTCATATTGTTGAGGATGCATTTCATTTCTAGACAAAATATTAGTGACCTCAAAGACTATAATTATCCCAAAATCACAAGTTCTCTTTGTGTCATCCAACTTTCTTATGTGAATTTACTGCCATTGTAGTACATAGCTTTGTGGTGTTTGACCTATTATTTTTCAAACACATCAAAATTATGCATCCATTTGTGAGTTGATATTAAACATGAGTTATGATAAATAAACTTATACATACCTTTCTACCTCTTAAACCATTTTCTAGATCAATTACCATTGGTGTAACAATGGAGTCTTCTTTATGATGAGCTTCTTCAACCAATGAAGTAACACCTTCCCATGTTAATGAGTGACCATTTTTTTTAGATCATTCAATCCATACTATCATCCAATCAAGATTGTTTGCAATATACAAATGAAGTGCATCCCACTCATGAGCAACCATATAAAATAAATAGACCACTTATAAATAGCTTATATAGATGATGAATAAGAATTAACTAACTACAATAACATCTTATAATTACCTCTCACTTTCTTCAATATATCTTTCACCATCAAGTACTCCCCTTTGAATCTGTTAATGAAGTTGGGATCCCAGTAGTGATCTACATGGATCTATGATGCAAACTTGGGAAGATATTCACTAATATACACCATGGTCTGGTATACCATATATCCCTCCACCATAGAACCCTTGAGATGTGCTCTTTATCAAACCAAGTCCTTCAAAAATTTCATATTCTGCTCAACCATCCACATTGACCTAGTTGGTATAGGTCCACACAATTCAATCTCCTCAACTAGATGTATGAGGTAGTGTTCTTGTGCATTGAAAAAAGTTGAAGGTAGACAATTTTGTATTTCACACAAAAGCTGAGGAATTTTTCTCTTCCAATGCGTTATGTTTTTTATCAATTTATTTAGATGAAAACCACCTATGAGATATTCATTGTGCAAAAACATATAAACGAGATCCTACAAAAATTTATACAATAAATTACAGAAAAAGAAAAGTAAGAGACAAAAAATAACATTTGTACAACAAAACTGAGAAATAACACTTCTAACCTCATGTATTTCCCAAGATCATATATAAGATGTTTGACACTTATGTTATCGAAGTTGTATGGGGGAGATAGAGGTAGAACATACTGTAATAATAATAAAATGATCTTTTCAATATGTGATAAAATAATATAATGAAAAGTACATGAAGTTTTATAAATATATTGTAAATAGAGATGAACAAGACTTACCTTGATGAAGGTATGTCAATCATGTGTTTTCAACCCTGATCCAAAATCTCCTTTTTTTGATATGAGACTGCTTATGTTTGTAGAAAATCTTGTGAAAATTTTAGTTTTTTCTATGGCTTCTTTTATGGCATCATTTTTTTGTTGTATTAATAACCAAGGAAGGGCACTCACATTAATCTAGTTTCCATTACTATTTAATTCAATAAAAAAAATTAATGCATGATTGGATTCATGAATGTCATTACAAATTTTGACTATTTTTTCTTTTTCACACCTTTCATCCAATATTTTCCATAGTTTCTGTATTACATTCTTTCCAATATGCATAGCATCAAACAAATACACAATTAGGAGGTGCTCGTAGTACAGAAACCTAATAAATTGTCTAGGATAGCTTTTTAGTCCTTTTGGAAGTTGCTCATCAATGCCTTGACACCCTTCATGAACATCAATTACATCATTACTAAACAAAAGAAAATATCCAAATATAAATTTTATATAAAAATCATTACATGGAGTCACATTACCTCGATGATTCATTCTACTATGTTCCAACTTCCATAGGTGAGGTTTCATTCGTCATGGTTTTGATGTTGTCTCTTCTTTCCCATTGAAATGATGTTTTTTGGTAATTTGATACTTATCATTTTTGTGGAGAAAGTGCCTATGCTCATCAAACACCTACTTTCCTAAAATTATTGAATGACGAGATTTCATATTTGGACCACAAATTTGACATGTAAATTTTTCCTTTGTCTAAAGACCTACAAGATTGCATATAATTGGATGGCATGTGTTAATTTTAATATTTAAAATTATCATTCACAACAAAAATTCATTAGCACTATTACATACCAAAAATATGTATTAACATTTTTACATACTGCAAAAATGTGTTAGCCCAGGGGCATCATGTATTGTCCATACAAGCATTGCACGGAATTGAAATTGTCTTTCTCCTATTGATCTGAAGATTTCATACATAGTGACCTCATTCTATAACACCAACAACTCATCAATAAGGGACTCAATAGATATATTCATATCTTTCACTTGGTACTTACCTAATGAATGGACATAAACAAAACATAATTATTATAACCATTTTGATGCAGTGTTTAAAAATAAATTTAGATGACTATTAAATAAAAAAATACCTAGTACAATTATTGCCAACATTATGTGCTCCCTCTTTACAAACATCCAAGGAGGATTGTTATTGTTAATAACAAAAATAAGTCAGACCAAGTAAACAGATATCATCTCTCCAAATGGATTGACACTGCCTGCTACCAATTAAAGCTTCATATTATGAGGTTCTTCTTTAAAGAGTGATCATGTATCTTTTATGTCCTTAAATGCAAAACCATCTATAGGTATTCGCATAATGTCATCTTGACTTCTATTTCATGCATGGTAATCCATAAATTATGCCAAGCTAGTGCACTTGAATAATTGTTGCAAACGTGGAATAATAGGAATATACTGAAGAACCTTACAAGGCACCTTTTTTGTTATTTTATCTTATCGATATCTACTAATTTGACAATCAGGACATTCTATTTTGAATTCATGTTGTTTATGATATATAATATGATAATTGGGACATGCATGTAGTGTTTGATACTCCATTCCAATATCTTTCATAAAGTTGATAATTCTCAGTAAGAGGGAGGTAGAATGTTTGATGGTGGTAACAAACACTCACCTATCAAACTATGGAAAATATTTGTTAATATAAAAAATATTAATGGTATTCTAACATAGAAGATCACAAAAATGATAATATACCTTAGCATACGTGAGATTACTACATTGGATATATTATTCATAACCTTGAAGTTCACCAAAAACAATACAATGGAGTGAAGATTTGTTTGGGAGCCTTGGTACAATGGCTCATATTCCTTTTCAATTATAGGTATATCAAGGTTCTCTTTATAATAATCATCAGATGTACTAGTATCATCATCTTCATCAGTTGCACCAGTAACATCTTCTTCAATCATGTTCTCTAGCACATGATCAATTGTGTCAATAACAACATCTTCAGCTTTGTTCTTTTCCTTAGGATAATCTTCTTCCATGGGAGCATTACCTTCTTCTTTGATATTCACACCTCCATATTCCCCCAATTGGAAATCCACATTCACCAGTGGATGAAAATTGTTTTCCCCTTCAATGTGATCGTGTTTCCTACAATGTCTCTTAGTAGTTGTGATTAGTAGTCTTTGATTCTTTAAGCCCTCATAATTTTTGTAGGGATAATAAAATTTTCCTTGACCTTTTCTTTTGAACTGAGACCACAATCTAGTAATTATCTCATTATTTTGTTATGGGTTCATATTGTCAAGTGCAGTCTTTCTTCACACTAGAAGAGTAAGAGTAAAGAGTCAAAGTTGTCTTGCCACTAGAAGTGTTAGCACTAAAATAAGAAAAGGAGCTCAATATCAGTTTGTGTCAATATGTTTTTACCAAAATTTTAGTGACTTCTCTATTAGAGCTATGTATTAACCTAATTGGTTCCCATTTCATTACTTGGTGAAGGAAAAACCTTGATCCAAATTAGTGCTTGAATTCCCTTTTGAGCATATTAGGGACATATAAGGCTTCTCTTGGAACAACATTATGTGATGAGCACCTTACTATTTTGGATGCAAAGCTTTAATCACAAGATTATAATAGAAATTATGTACTTTTTAATTCATTAAATTAATTGTTAGATATGAATTTTTGCTTAAGAATCTAGTCTAAGAAGTTCACTTTCTTAAGTTGGATTTAAGTTAAAATATTTTTACAAAATTGTTTCCCTTGTTCTCATTATTTTGTAATATGTACATTTTTATCTTAATTAAAAGATCAATAATAAAATTTTAAGAAATGCAATGGATACAATTGAATTTGCTTTGTTTTTAATTTTATCAACTTTTTGGATCACAATGTGTCACCATCAGTATAGACTTCACAAATGTATTTGGACCACTCCAAGGTGATGTAGAGCATAGTGGGCCCTTCCAACATACTTTCTCTCTTAGGAAAAACTCTCACTTCTTCTTCAATAGGATCAACTCACCAAGATCTATCAACTAATCATAAACTCTATCCAAAATTCTCTATCTAGAAATTTGTGGGTCAAATTTAAATCTTTCATATTGAGATTCAATTATGAAGTATAGAAAGAAATGTAAAAAAATAGTTCTTTTGTATTGTTAGAATATCTCATAGGAAAATTGCATTTGAAAACACATGTATCTTGGGTAAGCAGGGCTATAAGAAATTTCTAAGCAAATTTTATAATGATCTTTTTAATCTTAGTAATTGTACAAAATATTTCAAGTTTGTTGCAATTTGGTAGTAACTAGCACATAATCTAGAATTAGACTCACTAAATGACCGTGGCATTTTTGAGATATATTTTCACCACTTGCAAGTTTTAAATAAATTATTTTTGTTGTATTCTATGAACTAATTGTACACATTCCAATTAATGTCAAGGATTGGACATTTAACCTCTCATATGGCTTATGACTTTTGATGCTCAAACATGTATTAGAGGTTGTGAATAACATGAAGCATCTTATTGACTTCATCTAGGAATATAACATGGACCCAATTGGTAAGCATGTTTTCTAGTTTATTAATAATTCCATTTTGTTGTAGATGTACAATTGATCTTTTCTATGTGCCTTTTTTATAGTTTCATTGAAGGTAACATTGATTATTGCTTTTTTGAAATTTGGTAATTAATTAGTGTTTGATTGATCTCTTGCTTGGATTGTAACCTTCAAATTTACGTATCTAGTCATCATAGTAAGAAAATCTACTCTTTTCATTTCAAACTGATACACAATATCGTGTAACTTCACTAGTCTTTGGTACTTATTGATCCAAACATCATACTAGGTTCTTAATCTTATGAGTTTGAGGCATCTAAAAGGTTAAATTTCAAGAATCACAATATCTTCATCAACATAACTAAATATAATAGTGGCATTCTCAAGTAAACAATCTCTTTTCACCAACATAACTACTTTCACCCAATCATCCATATGACCCTTAGTGCACATACCATCCAACAACTGTCTTCGCATAAATCCAATATCTTAAATTATCAAGCATCTTAAAGATTCAATCAACAACTTATTGTACCCACTTTCAAAGATTGCATCCATTCTCTTAACTCTTGTCAAAAAATTAGGCCTTGACGTCAAAGACACCACACTCACAAGGTTCTTCTAAAATCCTTACTTGAAATGAAATTTCACCTACAACTTATCAAGCATCAATAATACTTACATTGATTCCATTCATTACCCTTCATGGCTCAATGGCTTCTCTGACCTTGTTGTTTCAAAAATTCTTTGTATGTTGATCAAAAAATAATAAAATTTATTGCTTACAAATAGAAACATTAACCCTAACTAGTTCAGTCCATGCCTTCGGATCTTCTTGACCAATAATGATCTTAATATTTATGCTAGACTTTCATATATGGTTATGAAAATGGCTTTGGATAGTTACATCATCCAAGCAGGGCAAAAGAAGCACGTCAAAAATGATTTCTCTCTTAAAACAAACATTTGGAGAGAGAAAAATATTATCCTACCAAAACTACATTTGTTGATAACTATTACAAGCCAAATATTATTTTTAGGACAACAAAGGGAAACAAATATTTTAGAAAAAATCAAAATTTGATTTATATGCAATTTTTCTTATTCCATTAATATTTAGATGCAATTTTTCTTATACTTATATAATTTAGGCTAAGTGATCAAAGGTTTTTTCATGTATTAATGTGAAATACATTTTATTATTATCAGCATTCCTCTATAGTTGGTGAACAAACATACAAGTACAAAATTTTATGAATTACATGACAATGTCTACCAAGTTGTAAAATGACAATGTCTACCAAGTGAATCTTGTATCTTTATAATTTTTCATTTGGAGTTTCTAGTGGTCCACATATAATACATCAATTCTTAACAATTGTCATACTGAGCTTTACAAAGACTTGATTCCTATAATAATGGGGATGCTACAAAACTATTTTCTTTGACCAAGGACTGAGAGATTTAAGTTGAGAACACACATTGTTCATTCTACCTTGTTTTGTGGCTTCCTGCTGCATTTCTTGAGGTAAGGATACAATCTTATCTCAACACAGTTTCTGTTCATCACTTATGTGATGTGTTGTTTTTTGTTTACAAATGTATTGGAGGTTTTCTCATGAATAATGTGTTTCATTTATAATAGTTATAAAGCATCCAATTCCAATGGTTTTTGTGAAGGTTTTCAAGACTGAATATATATTTTGTATCTTGTTGTGCCCTTCGCATCTATGTCGTTTTGTCTCTGCAATGATCTTTTTCAATGGAGATGGAAGGAAATGCAAATCAAAAACTAGGGCCACATTGTTCACTCTAAACCTAAATCAAAATGCAATTCAAATCCAAATAAATTTCCTTAACTACACATTTTTCACTCTAGAAAACCTAGTCTTATTCATTAATTACAAAAATGGAGTCACAAAATGAAGTTATGGTTATGATTCAACAACATAGAAAATGATTTGCAGCTCATGAAAGGGAATTAGAGCTGCCAAAATGACGTGCATAATTGATGCCCAGCCTCCTGCCCGTGATCTGCCCAAAACAAAATAAAGTGATTTTTACTTTTTCTTTTTCTTTTGTTTATATCTCAACTACATCAAAATTTTGACAACAAACCTTGGGTCGTCAAATTTTGACAGAAAACTTAAGTAATGTCAAAATCTTGACATTTTTAGGACATAACCAAAAAGAAGGAATTTCAAAAGCTAAAATTGTCTAAAGTCAAAAATTAAGACCAAATGTACTAGTGGACTTCGCTAGGACATTGATGATGGAGAAGAATGATTCACAAAAGTACTGGAGAGAAGTTGTAAGTACAGTTGTTTATACTTTGAACCAAGTACTATTAGAGAAAAAGGTTTATTTTATTTTATTAATTAAATTACTTTTTCTCCTTTCTTAATATTTTTCTTTATGCACTTTTTCATTCACATTTAATAATTAATTAGTAATTATTAAATGGTTTTTACTTTTTAGGTTACCCTTTTCGGGTTTCAATCTCCTTCTATAAGGATATATCATTTGTCAGTATCTTGTATCTTTTCTTTTTCTGAGAATACATTTGTATATTTTTTAAAGAAAAACCTTGCCTCCTCTTGTCTTTTTCTTCTATGTGATAGGTTTTTTACATGCAATAATTCGAGAGCTTCAGGGATTTTTGTGCATATTGCTCAAATCCTTCATGGTATCATAGTCAGATCTATTGTAGCTTGTTTAGTATTTAAAAAAGGAGAACAAGGCTTTGACAAATCAGATCTGGTGTTTTCTAGATTTTTTTGTGAAAATAGGGGGGTCTCTAAAATTCCAAGCACATTGAGGCCAAACGGACCTCACGGTTGGATTCTAAAGGCGTCAAAATGCCCATTTTCATATAAAGTTCATTTTGTTTTTTACAACATTGATTTGGGAGGTAAAAATAATTACTTAGAAGGTTGTATGTCCTCCTACACGCAGAATGAGGTAATTTTATTAAAAAAATTAAAAGGGGGAAATCTGGCCCACTTAGCCATTTTCCAACCTACTGCCATTTTTTCGACGCCGCAGGCAGTTTTCTTGGCATAGCAGGCTCTTTTTCGGTACAACGGGGTCTTTTTCGGTGCCACAAGCTCATTCGTCTTTCCAACCACCGTTGAAGGTCTCTAATCACTATCACTCCTCCCGAGCAACATCATGGCTTCGCCTCCACACCACTATGTCTAGTTGCACTCTCCCTTTGCCTGCCAGGACACGCCTTCGCCACCACGGCTCGATCACCTTCCTTCTACCCTCACTCACATGGATCCACTTGTACCTAACATGTGACACTAACACCATGTCAGCACCTACCACATGTTAGGTGCCATGTCAACACATTTGGGCCCACACTACTATGTGGTAGTCTTTTTTTGCTACAATGGCCCTCTTGTCATCAATTTTAAAGTCATGAACTGCTAATGTCAGCATGACATTAGTATTGCATCATACCACCTACATGCCCTTTAGGCCCTTTTAGACCAGCTGTTGATTTTTTTTTTGTATCTTGAGCATATAGGGGTCTTTTTTTAATCTAAAAGAAGCACCGAAAAGCTGGTTTTGAGATGGAGACAATGGTGTAGGATTTTTTTGTTTTTATGCATTTTGGTTTCCTATCTGGGAAGTCAAATTCAAGTGTTCTTTTTTTCACTCTGGAAGGCATATCTTGAGCATCTCAACTCCATTTTTCTAAAATGTTATATTTTTGGAAAGCTCGTTTAGTACTCTTTCTAGAAATGCTAATTTGTCTTCCACAATTTATACTCCAAGCTCTTTCTATAATAGTTTTTTTCTTTATTGCACTATGGTGGATATCTTGGGTGTTTTAGGTCTGGGGATCATTTTCATGGCATGGGATTTCTTCTTTTGGGTTGTATTATCTATTGTAACAACTATTTTCCCTTTCTTATCATTATTGATATCATGTGTATGCATGTTATTGCAAATGCATTGAGATAAAGTGTTACTCCTAGTGTTTTCAGAATCTTTTTCATCATTGTGACTTATAGTACTCGCACTACATTATAAAGTGCCATGGGGGATAATTGTTTGTCTTTTAGTACCATCTTCCTTTTTTAAGTGAGTGTCACTTCCACGACATTAGCCCCATGATGTGTCGATGACACGTGCCTTTATAGGTGTCTGTACCTCTTCCTCACTCTTGATGTTCTTGGTTCTTTCTTTTTTGCAGGAGTTATTGGCCCACTTTCTTAATTGCTTGTCACCTCACCCTTGTCAGCATTAGGGTGGTTCTTCTTTTGTTTCTCATGCTTTCTTAGTTCAATTGATCAGCTCTTCAGGCTTTGGTGTTTTGTGCCATTTATATCTTCAAGTTCAGTTGTTTTCCTTTTTGTGACCCTTGATTTGATGCAGATTACAGTCTTCTCTGTCTAGTCAGGTTTTATTTCAGCGAAGGTTCTACAGATCAATAGTTTCTTTTTTACAGAGTTTGCGACTTCTTCATGCTTCGATGATGTTTCTTCATGATCATTCTTTGTTCCTATTTTCTAGAACAATCTTGTAGTTGGAGGCTTTGCAGTCCTTCACTAGGTTTTTAGCTATCTCTTTTTGGAGTAGAGTTTTTTCCATTGGGTTTCCTCTATTTCTTTGTTTCATATAGATTTGTGTCATGCCCAGACTACGAGGGCAACAACACACACACATTTTTTTTTAAGTTAAAAATTAAAAAGCTCAAATTTGATAAGGTTGAGTTTAAAATCAATAGATATGATTAGATCATCAAAATTAAAACTTTCATAGTTTAGTCGGTTAATTAATTTAAACAAATCCAAATTTAATTAATGAGAGTTTAAACACATTGATATTTCATTAACTTTAAAGGATAAAATATAATTATTAAAATAGAAATAAGGATTAATACCGTTAAATTAATAGAATAACAATTATAATTTGAGGTCTAAATATTTTGAAACTTTTTTACTAAAAGATATCATCCGATTAAGATAATCTTTCATCCACCATTAAACTCAGATTAAGATTCCAATAGTATTTTCATCTATTCTTAAATATCATAACATACTTAAACTTTAATAATAATAAAATTAATTAACTTTGTAATCTATTAAAATCAAACCATTCTAACATTACTAAATAAAGAAATAAAACGTACTAACTAAACTCCATCTAACTCTATTACTAACTTTTCCTAGCCCATTAAGTTTAAAAGTTTAAAAAGACACATACAAACATTAAATTAATAAATTAACTAACCTAAAGCTACTTACTAACAAACTACTAACAACTTTAACATATACTAATTTTACAAAACAAAAGGGAAATGAAAATCTAACACAACTTTAATAAATACTTACTAACTAATACTAATCTAGATATCATTAACTAAATTTTATCAAACTTAACTACAATAAAAAAAAAAACAACTAACTAAAAGATAAATTAACTATGCTAACTTATCCTACTCTAACTTAATTAAACAAATAGTAAGACACAACTAAATTCAACAATAACTAACTAATATTAATAACTAAAACTAACTTATTAACATCTAACTCATGCTACCCTACACTACCCTAAGACCCCACCTACACCCTAGCCCCCTATGCACGCACTGCCCGAGGCCTGCACATGGCAGGTTGGGCCCCTCATCCCGCGTGGGCGGCAGTTGCGCAGTCCAATGAGGATGCGTGAGGAGGTGGCCAGTGCTTAGGAAGAAAACAGAACCCAAGCAAAAACAAAACTTTGGCTATTTGCTTAGATACCCAAAATTAATGCCTGTTCCAAGTTAAAGGAGAGGGGGGAAAAAGGTAGTGGGGACTGCTGACGTCAACCCCAACTACTTTCTTCATGGGAGTCTGAAAATTGCGAAAGCCAAACTAAGGAGAAGGTTTGATGTGATCCCAAGGTGATGTCACCATATTGACTTGAGCAACTTTTGTAAGATATTCTCCATTCGACCTAGGAGCATGGAGTAAGATGTGACCACTTCACATCATAAAATTTATGGTTTAAGATATATTCTATTCTTTTTATAGACAAATTATGACGCCTCTTAATATCCTAGCCGCCCTCCTAAGGAAAGTTTATGATATCCTTGTCATAATGAATTGCATTAGGTTATAAGTTTTATTTTATTTTATTGTGATGTGAATATTTTAATTGTCTGTAATTGGAGAGGTCTCTTCTTCTTCTTTTTTTGCTTTTGTTCATATATTTTCCAGAGAATTATGTACATCTACAGGCTTATGTTTATTTTTCATGCATTAGAAACTTTCTTGTAGGTTTAAGCCTTGCTATGGAATTTGATAGGATTGGTGTTTTTTTATACCTAATGATATTGACTTATCACCTATGATGTATCATGCTCAACAAAATCACTATTGCAAGATCATCAAAACCTACGTAAACCTCTTCTGAATTATGGGTTGGTAATTTCTATGATCCCTAAATACTATGCATTTGAAAGCTACCCACATTACATGAAATAATCATCTACATATTCATTAAATTGGAATAATCATCTACATATTCATTTAGCTTCTGCCCTCTCCAAGGGTGAGTAATACCAAAACACCCATGGAAGAAAAATCTCAAAATTGCAAACATAAACATAAAAGGAAATCAACCAAAAATAACATGGTTTCCAAAGCTTCCCAACATACCCACAAAAATACAAACATAGAAACAATAGCAAGGTAGCATAAGCATGAAACAAGACTGAAATCTGAACAAGGGAGATGACAATTCCTACCTGCTCAAAGAGGTAATGGCAATGAACAAATTTGAGTAGAGTATCCCTTTCCTTCCTTCAACCTTCAAGCATTCCTCTCTAAATGTAGAGATTGGGTAACAACCAACTAGTCCAAGGAAGGCCTCTAAATAAGCCTCCAACTCAACCACCCAAAAGGAGCAATAACTATTTCCACCCACTAGCAACTCTAAAAACTCCTAACTCAACCTACACTATGGTTAAACCCTAAGTGGAGATGAGGTGAGGTAACTCAAGATAACCATGATCAATTTTCGCACAAAGGCAAAAAGGGACTTTTTGAGTGACCTCAAAAGTCAAAAAAAGGGGCTTAGGGGTTGGAAAAGACCCCTAACCCATACCCATACCCTTTGGTTAGAATAATAACAAGTTTTAAAGCCTTAGGAAAGAGGTTTAGAGTCAAATAAAATCTAGGAATAAAATAGGTCCATCTAACTACTCCAACTTGCAAATTAAGCACTAATCCGGATTAAGGGATGACTAACCTTGATTAAGAACCTAATAGAAAACTGACACTAACTTAAACCAACTTGGTCCAAAGGTTAAACAATCAACCCTAAACAGCACACCGAAGCACATAATCATTTTACGAGTGTCAAGTGACACTGAAAGAACATAATTTACGAACATTAACATTCACTGGACAAAGAAGATGCATACATACATCTCACAATACAAATACGTGAAGTACGAACAACAAGGTTTTCAAATTTAGCACATAGAGATCAGTTCTGTTCCTCCGTAGGGTTTCTTGGCTAAATATCTGCACACTCATTGCACACATCAGTAGTCCCGTAAAATCACATGTACATAAATGTATATGTATCAAAAATTTACATAAATTAAAACTTACATCAACAAGGGTTTCTTTATCCTACTTAATTCTCAATCATTTAAAATCTCTTAAATCAAACTCTCAATCCTACATTTACCAAGTTCATCAACATACATATACATGAAACATTAAAAGACAACATCAAAAATCTAAAAGTGACATCACACAACATGAAATAATATAATATGTTCTAAGCATCAGATAATGTCTCGACATCTCGAGTCGTGAGTATCAAAATGATAAAATAATATCTAAGGCTACGAAGGGTCGGGGCGAGGCCTCACAATTTGATTGTGATCGGATACCTCATCAGGCCTTGTTGCTAGGACCCAAGTTTGCTTTCATCATTGCATTGTAGTTTCCTCGCTCTTTTTGCATTGTTTGTAACTGCATTCTTGCTCATCTTAAGGGGGGGCGTTAGAGAAAAATGTTAATTTAATTTCACTAATTAAAATACTTTTTCTCCCTTCTTAAGATTTCACTTTATACACTTTTGCATTCACATTTAATAATTAATTAGTAATTATTAAATGGCTTTTACCTTTTAGGTTACCCTTTTCGGGTTTCAATCTCCTTTTATAAGGATAGCTCGTTTGTAAATATCTTGTATCTTTTCTTTTTCTAAGAATACATTTGCATATTTTTCAGAGCAAATCCTTGCCTCCTCTTGTCTTTTTCTTCTCTATGATGGGTTTTTTTTACATGCAGGTATTCGAGGGCTTCATGGATTTATTTTTTGTATTGCTCAAATCCTTCAAGTATAAGTCAAGAAAGGTACAAATGTTACATATTTTGAGTTATGGTATGAATATCCACCTAATGTGAAGTATTTCAAAGTATTTGGAAGAAAATTTTATAAATTGAAAGATGATAGCCATGGAAAACTTTATGCTAAAAGGGATAAAGGCATATGCCTATGATGTTCCACTAAAAGCGAAGCATACAAATGTTTGAATTCTAACACTAACAAAGTTGTGGAAAGTGCAAATGTTAGAGTTGATGAACATGCAGAGTTGATTGATATGTTTTATTTTCATCATGGTTGTTGTAGATGTATCTCCAGTGTGAAGCATATCTAGGAAAGGTAGGATGCAAAGGGAAGAAATATGTAATCAAGAAATCACATGATGACATATAGATTTGACGTGTTGGCAAACATGATATGTCCCATTGCCATGGCAACCCCCAAGAAAGAAATGTTGTTTAGATAGGAAAGACAATATCTATGCAAGTCTAATTTCATTTAGAAACTTCGCAGTTCTCATTTTCTTTGTACTTGCCTAGAATGAAGCCAATCATAGCTCTGACAATCGTCCTGACACAACTCTCGTGTCACCACCATTCTTTCTAAGCCCAACCCATGCAAAAGATTCAACATTGCTCTCTGTCTCTGTTTTAGTAGTGGGATAATGATATATTTATTGTGTAAATGCTAAGTCACAGCAATTTGTCGAATTTCATCCATGAAGTTTGAAGAATTTTTACCCTTTTCATTTCATCCAAAACTTATGTTTGATGAATTTGAATCTTGTGACTTAGTGTAAATGTATTATATTAGACAAACCAAAAAATTCAGAGCTAATATTTATCGTCAACAAAAATAAATTGACAGTAGGACACTTGAATAACTTAAAAGATACTATTGTTGATTCACTAGTGCCTTATACTTAAAACTAACACTTGCACCTATAAGAGGTTCACGGGATAAGAGGATATAGTATTTTATCAATCTACCTAACAAACATGATTCTTAAAAATCATTATCTAAAATTGTATAGATCAATAAAGGGATCGATAAATTTTTACTATGGTTGGTGAAATTCTTGGTCATAAAACAGTAATGACTAAGATGGTCCCAAAGCACTTCACAGCAAACATATTTTTCAACTCCTAAATTTATCTGTCTATCATATTTTTATAGCAGGTTCTTGAGGACCTGAACTGCCAATTCCAATCTACCATCTTCATAGCTCACTGCCTAATCAACAATCTCTTCAACACGGAGACAAAAATATATTTCTTTTGAAAACACTATTAAATTTATTTCCTTCAATCACTTCTCCTTTCACGGTCACACTGACTTGATCTCAAAGTGAGCATAAATGGAAACGAATTGCATTTACATAAGAACTTAACTAATTGTCACTCTTATTATCATGGCAGTTTGATAGTAACCTTTGTGACCAGAGTTTAAGATCACCTAGAACATTTTCAAGTGATTGGGAAAGATTTCTAAACACCAACTAACTTCAATACAATGATTAAAAACTCGACGTCGTATCTCAAGGATGAATACACTTGACTGTAACTAACACTAATTTATGGTAGTTTGACAGTATTTCTAAAATTAGTGATTCCAAGCATTCATTTTTTTCTCAAACTAATTTCAAAGAGCCATTCAAGATTGTTCAACCTCCTCAACTCCCCACAGCATTAAGAGACTTGAAAAACTCAATAATTATTCAAAACATTCCAATAAACTTTCACAATTGAACAAATTTTATAGACCAAGTCTATTCGAGCTTCAAAAATCTTTCATCAGACAAACCCATTCCATCTGAGACTTTTTTCATTTAAAAGAGGGCTCAATATGCTATCAAATCCCATAGTTTGGGATTTTTCTGGCGATGAATATGTGAGTTACAAATCATTCTTTCTATAAACCCTGGGAAATGAGGGTTTTCAAGATATTTTGAAAGACCTGCTTCATTCTTTCCCCATTCCTAAGGGTTAGACTCCAAACCATGTTCAAAGCAAAGCTAACTCAATTTATTACAACATGCAATGGGTTTTAGAATGTGATCAATCCATGGAAAAGTGAAATAGGGTATGTGCGGGATCATGGTGTACCAAACTATGGCCTTAAGTGGCAACGAAAAATCAACAAATTAGGGTTATGTTAACTTGACACATAATTTTAAAGAGGGTATGGACTTTATATCAAAAAGTTGTAAGAAAATAATCTGTAGAAAATTGAATGTAGTTTCTAAACTACTAGGCCTTATTAGGAGAAAAAAATAATTGATTGGTCAAAAGTTTGGATTTTAATGCAGTACTACGAAAATTTTAGGGCGAAAATAAAAAGTAGGTGTATGTCTGACCACCTTAATCAAAATCAAATGATAATTTTTTTTAATATAATTATAGATATAAAAAGTAGACTCATGCCCGGATGTGAACATATTTTTTGGTATTTTTATTCCAAATAAATAATTAAATATCAATTTTCTACAAAAACCTTTTTGGAAAAAAAAACCCTTGTGTCTGACCACTTTAACTAATAGAAAATTTAATCAAATTTTATATTATTTTTATTTTTCTTATACTAGGCAAAGCATAGAATGTGACGCAACTTTTAGATTTAAAAAATGTTATACCGTTTGAAAGTTATAGCTATTTTTCAATTAGTATGTCAATCAGCACTTTACAATAATCTTCATTGAAAATTAACTAATAAATACTTAACGAACTCAGAATTTGACAGCAACTATATTGATGGAATCTCGAGAGTGATATTAAAAAACCTTTTTTGTTTCATTCAATTTCGATCAAAATAACATTGTCAGATGGCTACCCAAAGTATAAGTGTTAGTGAAACCCTCATAAAACGCATTTTTTGGGTTGACCAGGTAGGCTTGGTAAATAGTAGGCCTAATCAGATATCCAATTTCAAATCAGATATCCGATACGGCCTAGTAAGTTCCCACCCATTTTTGGAGGGAAATTTCAAAAGGGAAGTTTTTTTTAATTTTAAATTTGGAGGAAGACAAATTTAAAGGAAAATAAACTTAAGAGAATAACTTTAGACAATTTTAGAAGAAAATATATTTCATGAATGTGTGAACATTAATATTATAATTATTATTACATAATAGTAATATATATGATTATTATTATTAAATATAATATAGTTCTAAATATAATATAGTGATATATATGATATATATTAATATTATTAAATATATGTAGTAGTATTATATGACAAAATTATTCTATATAATAATATATATTGTTATTATTATTATTAAATCTACAATCTAGTAACATATATGATTATTATTGTTATATAATCTAATAATATATTATTATTATTATATTAAAATATACAATATAACATTGTCCCTTCGACCCATAGGAAGGACTCTAATATGTCCCTAGGGGTCTTACGACCCCTGGGGACATATGTCGTCATGTAATGGGTCGAAGGGGGTAATAGGTCATAGGTACCTATGACCCCCTTCGACCCATATGAAGGATTCTAATATGTCCCAAGCGGTCCTAGGACCCCTAGGGACATATGTCATCATGTAATGGGTCGAACGAGGTCATAAGTCACCCTATGACCCCCTTCAACCTATAGGAAGCATTCTAATATGTACCCCTAAGGACATATGTCATCATGTAATGAGTCGAAGGGGGTCATAGGTCACCCAATGACCCCCTTCGACCCATATGAATGACATATGTCATCATTTAATGGGTCGAAGTGGGTCATAAGTTTGACCAATGACCCCTTTCAACTCATACGAAGGATTCTAATATGCCCTAGGACCCCTAGGGACATATGTCATGTAATGGGTCGAAGGGGGTCATAGGTCACCCCATGACCCCCTTCGACCCATATGAAGGATTCTAACATGTCCCTAGGGGTCCTAGGACCCCTAGGGACATATGTCATCATGTAATGTGTCAAAGGGGGTCATCGGTCACCCCATGACCCCCTTTGACCCATATGAAGGATTCTAACATGTCCCTAGGGGTCCTAGGACCCCTAGGGACCTATGTCGTCATTTAATGGGTCAAAGTGGATTATAGGTCAACCTATGACCCCTTTTGCCCCATACAAAAGATTTTAACATATGTTGTCATGTAATGGGTCGAAGGGGGTTATAGGTCAACCTATGATCCCCTTTGACCCATAGGAAGGATTCTAATATGGCCCTAGGGGTCCTAGGACCCCTAGGGACCTATGTCATCATGTAATGGGTCGAAGGGGGTCATAGGTCAACCTATGACCCCCTTCAACCCATAGGAAGGATTCTAATATGTCCCTAGGGGTCCTAGGACCCCTAGGGACATATGTCATCATGTAATGGGTCAAAGGGGGTCATAGGTCAACCTATGACCCCCTTTGACCTAAAGGAAGCATTCTAATATGTCCCTAGGGGTCCTAGGACCCCTAGGGACATATGTCATCATCTAATGGGTCGAAGGGGGTCATAGGTTGGGTCAAAGGGGGTCATAGGTCAACCTATGACCCCCTTTGACCTAAAGGAAGCATTCTAATATGTCCCTAGGGGTCCTAGGACCCCTAGGGACATATGTCATCATCTAATGGGTCGAAGGGGGTCATAGGTCAACCTATGACCCCCTTCGACCTATACGAAGCATTCTAATATGTTCTTAAGGGTCCTAGGACCCCTAGGGACATATATCGTCATGTAATGGGTTGAAGGGGGTCATAAGTCAACCTATGACCCCCTTCGACCCATAGGAAGTGTTCTAATATGTCCTTAGGGGTCCTAGGACCCCTAGGGACATATGTCGTCATGTAATGGGTCGAAGGGACCTATGACCCCTTTCGACCCATATGAAGCATTCTAATATGTTCATAGGGGTCCTAGGACCCCTAGGGACATATGTTGTCATGTAATGGGTCAAAGGGGGTCATAGGTGAGCTATGACCCCCTTCGACCCATATGAAGCATTATAATATGTCCCTAAGGGTCCTAGGACCCCTAAGGACATATGTCGTCATGTAATGGGTCGAAGTGGGTCATAGGTTAACCTATGACCCCCTTCGACCCATAGGAAGCATTCTAATATGTCCCTAGGGGTAGGACCCCTAGGGACATATGTCATCATGTAATGGGTCGAAGGGGGTCATAGGTCACCCTATGACCCCCTTCGACCCATAAGAAGCATTCCAATATGTCCCTAAGGGTCCTAAGACCCCTAAGGACATATGTCGTCATGTAATGGGTCGAAGTGGGTCATAGGTCAACGTATGACCCCCTTTGACCAATAGGAAGCATTCTAATATGTCCTTAGGGGTCTTAGGACCCCTAGGGACATACGTCATCATGTAATGGGTCGAAAGGGGTCATAGGTCACCCTATGACCCCCTTCGACCCATATGAAGCATTCTAATATGTCCCTAGGGGTCCTAAGACCCTTAGGGACATATGTCGTCATGTAATGGGTCGAAGGATGACGACATATGTCCCTAGGGGTCCTAGGACCCCTAGGGACATATGTCGTCATGTAATGGGTCGAAGACCCATATGAAGCATTCTAATATATCTCTAAGGGTCCTAGGACCCCTAGGGACATATGTCGTCATGTAATGGGTCGAAGACCCATATGAAGCATTCTAATATATCCCTAAGGGTCCTAGGACCCCTAGGGACATATGTCGTCATGTAATGGGTCGAAGGGGGTCATAGGTTGACCTATGACCCCTTTTGACCTATAGAAAGGATTCTAATATGTTATATTAGCATTTTATCATGATTTTAAATTTTTAAGAATTGTTTTTCAACTCGAAAAAAAGGTAAGCCAAGAAAGGTAAGCTTAGTAGGAACTAGGAAGATTATGATATGCATATCAGACCTTATATCTACCTTATACTAATTTTTAATGTGATTTAATTTTTCAAATAAAAGACTTTAGTAGAGTGAAAAGATTAAAATAAAGATGGAAAAGGCAATCTAAAGCTGAAAATAATCTAGAACTCATAAATGACTGCAATAGTTTCTATTCAGAGTTGGTTGATTATCAATGAATTATAGAATCTAGCTCAGTCCAGGTATAATATTACTCTAAAGAAATATGTTGTATCCCTAAAGTAGACCACAGATAAATGACATCATGAGTTATTAAGTAGTATGCTATGGATAATAAAAATGAAAACGATTGCAATACAAGAATTACATTCAACAGTTACCATGCTATTAAGTCTTAACATGCTGATTTAGCTTTAATTATCAACATTTTCAAGTATTTCAACCCATCTGAAAAGAGACTGGAAGCGAAAAAGAACAAAACACTGTAAATATTGGTGCCATGTAAAAAAGACAAGTAAATATTATAATGTATCATTTAAGATAGTTAAGAGGCTCTAATGGATTCAGGAATGCATTGGCATTTCCTTTCGTAGTAAAAGGAAATGGGTAAAATATAAATTGACTTTTAAAGGCCTTGAAAAAACTAGAGCAATCTTGGCAGCATAGTCAAATTTTGAAAAAGAAAGGCTACCTGAAGCCATGGACAAGAAGTAATAAAATCCTTGAGTTATCTCCACGCCATGTCACGACTAGGCTTTTTCCATTTGTTTCAATATACTTAAAGCAAAACTGGCAGAAGTTCAAAAAAATCACCATTTTAAACGCAATAAAGATGGGCAAATCATTCTGGTATATTCAGAATTTTGAGAAAGCAATGCAATATTAATTGATGGATGGAAAACGGTACAACACCCTTCTAGTTTATCTTAAAAAATAGTCCGACTCAAACTTTTTCCGTGTTTCCCATAGTAAAAGCAAGAACTCAAATTACAGAAATTTGATTGCTTAAAGGAAAATGGTTTAGTAACTATTTATTCAAAAACGTTAAGGTTTCTTATGCATGACCCATGTATCCACCAGCCATCATGCATGTAGATGTTAATGTTATTCATCTTAACAACCAGAAAAAGAGATATTAGCAATCCTACAAAATATATTCTGGTTGTAGATCATCTGATTACAACATGGCCAAATAATGTTGGATATGACAAGAAAACAGTCAATAGTGATGATTGTGTCCTGGACTTTTTACCTCTCTGTACAACATAAAAATTAACTAATTCTCCCTAATTAAGTCCACCGCAATCTAAAATTTATCTGTTTCCACTCTGTCTTCTATCTCCAACAGATTCTGATGCTGCTTCACTGGGTCCTCCAATTTCATGTTTGCAGAGAGGACAAGATGCGTTCATTTTCAACCACTTATCAACTCATTTAACATGAAAGTTGTGTGTGCAGGGCAACTCTCTCAGATGCTCATCATCCTTATATTTCCTCAAGCAAATACAACACATCTGCATTTTGATGATAGGAACACATGAGAAGTTAGGTCTACAATTATTACTAAAAAAAACTGACAATATATTTCCAATTACCTAAATTAGCACTTACCTCGTCTTCAGCTGAAACAGACTTTTCTTTCCCAGTACCAACTGTTATAATGCCATCCTCACCCGAAGTCTTTGAGGGATCATAGTCATATTTGCTTCCATTTCCTTCAATTGGCTTTTTGGCTTTGAACTTGTATTTTGGCAAAGAGCCAACTATTTCAAGTGAAGCTCCTCTTGTTTGGGTCTGATCCTCCGAGTGTCCAAATAGATATGAGAAAAATTCGATGCAGGGTTCATGGCACCAAAATGCAATGCTAAAACTAACATAGCTAATAAGGATCGTTAAAACAATTGCACTACACAGCCTGCACAGGATCAACAAAAATTAGGAGGTAAGAAGCTTCAGCAGCTTTTGAATTACTCCATATTAGCAGTTAAAACTAAAATAGATTTAGCTGTTATCAAGAGAGGTAAATATTTGTACAGAAAATTCATCCTACAGAAGTAGAATTTTGAAGAACTATTCTTGCCTGTGCTGATTTGGAGCGTCACTTGAGGACAAATGACCATCCATCTGCTGAAAACCAAAAGGAACCCAAAAAAAAAAAAGAAGCAACGCGTTGCAAATTCGAACAGCTCTACAAATTTAAGAAACCTGCAACCACAAGGAATATTAAAGATATATGATGTATTTTCTACCTTTAAAAACTTAAAGATGCTTTTAGATTTTCACAGAGCCATTTTATAATGTCCTTATTTTAGCAGTTGACCAAGTGTGTGTGCGTTAGCCTTGTTCTACATGGTCCCGAGGGCTAAGGAAGGGTTTAATGGGATCTTGGAGTGTTTTGGCCTAGTCATTTCCAGTTTGGGCCAAAACGAAGTTGATTTACTCAGTTTTAGGCATACTTACTATTTTTAGTAAGTCGGCAAAACACAGTGCAGGTCAATTTTGGTGATTGGATTCGATACTCTTCGGTGAGAGCTTTCCGATGAGCTATCACTCGCATTATTCAGAGTCCGATTGCTAATACATTTTAATGCCTGAAATTTTATTAAAGTAACGTCTAATTTAATTGTAAAATATTATAGTGTTACTTTAATATTTATTTTATGGTGATGTGTACCCAAGGGAGACATAAGCGGTATTTTAATATATGTTTTATATTACACATCTTTTATCCCACATTGCCCATATGAGTTGAGCGGACCCGTGGGAATAGAATAAAAGGAAGCATTTGTGGCTTCATTAGACAGGGTTGAATATGAGAAAAAATTGGTCTGTGAGTTGCAGCTTTGTTCTTGGCATTTGAGGACGTCTATCCTCTCTTGTAACATTCTAGATGTCATTCCCTTGGGGTTTGGCCTTTGGAATTCTTTCTTATTGGCTTCATTATCAGGCAGTTTAGTTGCATTTTCGGCTACAGGCAGATTTGATATTTTGCTCATATCTTCTTCACTACTTGTCCGACGCTTATGCCGCTTGGAGGGAATAGTATTATGAAGGTAGTGGACTGATTGGAGGACAAAGTATTGTAGCAGCAAGTTCGTAAGCATGGGCTGGAGTATTATGACAATATTGCTGAAGTAATTAGTGAGTTGATAAATCTGCCATGTATTTGGTTTTATGAATTCTGAAAATAACATTTTATTAGCAGCAGTTCATTTCCACTTTGCATATTATTGTAGTTTATTTCTTGTTTATGTTGTATGATACCAATTCTATGCACGAAACACAACAAACAAATAAACATTTGATTTCCGGAGTTATAAGGGGTTTTAAGAAGTTGAATGCAAACTGTTTGACATAATTCCTTTCAGCAATTTGGTTTAGTTTTTTGGGACATCCAAGGGTGTCCATTACAGTGGTATCAGAGCTTGCTTGCAAAGTGTTTGACAAAATGTCAAACAACTGAAGTATAAAGATTTTTGGTGTTTGAAGAAGTTATAACCTATTGGGGTTATTACAGTGGTATCAGAGCTATAAGTCCTGCCATCCTGTGGAGGTTTTATAGGGAATTTGGAACAGCCGGATAGAGGGAAAAAGTAAGTAAAAAAACACAGGCTAAGCATTTATGTTTGAGCATGCGACAGGGGTCTTATAATTTCCGCGATACCAGAGCAAGACAAAATAGGATTTCAGACTTGCAAAGCAAACAGTCTAGTACATCCGTGCAGGGGGACATTGAATCCAACCATACAGACACAGAGGAGATATTCTGTGATCAGGACAATAATATGGATGATCGAGATGACAGGAATACAGGATTAGGCGGAGGCAGAAATGCTGGTCCAAATCAGGGGGAGGTACTGTTCCGACAGTTACTGGATACATTAGAGCAGGGGCAGCGTATGCAGCAGGAGTAGAATAGGCGAATGTTAATGATGTTGCAGCTCATGGCTGGACAGATGGGTGTCAATATTAATCCAAGTGATGCCAACAACAGAAACAATAACAACGAGGGAAACAATAACAACGGGGGAAACAATAACTATGAAGGCCAAGGCAACAACAATAGTCCTGAGAATAACATTAATGGTAATAATGGACATGGCAACAATGGGAATGAGGCTGATAACTTTAGACACGTTGCACGCCCAACACGGACTGCATGCTTGAGACCTCTTCTACCCACTTTCCCACCCAAAGATCCGGTTCAACCAGTAAACGAACCGCAGATTACCGAGTTACAGGATCAGTTCAGGAGGGACTGAGAGGCTAGTGGACCAGAGTTTTAGGCGGATATTTCTCTTAGAGATTATATGGACTTGAGGATGAGACACATGCCTAAAGCAAGAGGGAGGAATCAAAACTTTGAGCTGAGGAAGAAAGTTGGAAAACTTTCTTTACCTTATTATGATGCTTCAGGGAAGATGACTGCACGAGCTTGGGTGCAGAAGGTAGATACATACTTGCAGCTAAATCCTATGCCTGAGGAGGAGGCTATCAAGTATGCGGCTATGCACTTGGATGGCGTTGCACATGAATGGTGGCATCATGGCATGGTGACTTTGGAGCATAATCAGATTACATCCTATGAGGAATTCACCAAAACATTGATTGGGAGATTTGACACTAAGGATCCCGAATTACATTTCAAGGAGCTAGCACAGTTAAAACAGTCAGGTTCTGTGGATGCTTACATTGCCGAGTTTCAGCGCTTGTCTGTACTTGTTACTGATATCTCTCCTAGGAGATTGGTGGTGTTATTTTGTGATGGTCTTGTTGATCCATTACGAGGTTGGGTGAAGGGACATGATCCACTCACGTTAGCTGAAGCAACTAAAAAAGCACGAGATTTAGCCCCTTCAGTATACAAAGGAAAAAACCATTCAACAGATTCTTCCTACCGCAAGGACAAAGACAAAAAATCGTTTCAGAAAGAGTATAGCAAACCCAAAGAAGGATCAAAAGGACTAGACAATGAAACCTTGAATGAACTTCGAAAGAAGAAGTCGTGCTTCCATTGTAGAGAGCCTTGGAACTTATCTCATAAATGTTCTCTCAAGGCTAAGGCAAATCAAATGGAGTATTTTTCAGTAGAAGAGTCAAAGTCAGAAGGGGAGGATCAGCACTCCGATTCAGATGAGGGTAACACTATAGAGGAGAGCAACATTCCTAAGGATGATAGATCGTTGGCACGCTTGACAGGGGCCCAAAAGGTAATCACATTTAAGGTCAAGGGTACTATCCAAAGGCAGAAAGTGATATCTCTTATTGACACTGGGGCTACACATAACTTCATAGATGCACAGTTGGTAGCCAGGAGAGGGTTACAGACAGAGGAGCATGATGGGTTTAGGGTCATGGTGGCTAACGGTGATAAGTTATTATGCACTCGGAAGATATCTAATCTTCGCATCAGGTTTGGAGATGGCTATGAGTTGGAGGATGAGTTCTATGTTGTGGACATGGGAGATTATGATGTCATCCTCGGCATGACATGGATGGCCTCACTAGTTGAGTTCACACTCAATCTAGCGAAATTGGAGATGAGATTCCAGCATGAGGGTAGAACTGTGGTACTTAGAGGGCTTTCAGATGGAGGTTGCAGAGTAGTGTCCTTGAGGAGAATGCAGAGACTTTTTCGTCATGATGACATAGAGTGGGCGGCAGAGTGCCACATTATGCCAACTTCACCAGAGCCACAAGAAAAGAGTCATCCAAGATGTCCAGAAGATACTTGATAGACACGCTAAAGTATTTAGCGATATTCCTCATGGGGTTCCTCCTGACAGAGGGATGGAACATGTTATTGAGCTCGAGGAGGGAGCCAAACCAATTATGATTACTCCCTATCGTCATCCTAAGAAACACAAGGATGAGATAGAGAAGGCAATTAAGGATTTGTTGGAGATGGGGTATATCAGGCCCAGTAAGAGCCCCTTTGCTTCAGCAGTAGTATTGGTAAAGAAGAAGGATGGAATGATGCACATGTGCATTGATTACAAGGCACTGAATAAGAAAACAATTAAAAATAGGTATCTCATTCCTACGATTGATGAGTTGATTGATGAGTTGCATGGGGCATGCTTCTTCACCAAAATTGATTTGCGATCCGGATACCATCAGATCAGGATGAGAGCAAATGACATTGAGAAAACAACCTTCCGATGTCACTATGGCCACTTTGAGTTCATGGTTATGCCATTTGGTCTAACCAATGCACCTGCTACATTTCAAAGTTGTATGAACCAGGTATTCAGGAAGCAGCTGAGGAGATTTGTCTTGATCTTCTTTGATGACATCTTGGTCTTCAGTAAGACCTGGGAGGAGCACTTACATCATCTAGAGGAGGTGTTATCTATTCTGGAGAGAGAGTCATTGTATGCCAAGGAATCTAAATGTGAGTTTGGCATGACTGAGCTCCTTTACCTGGGGCATATCATTAGTGCAGATGGCGTTCGGGTTGATTCCAAAAATATTAGAGCTATTGTAGAGTGGCCTACTCCCACAAACCTTACACAGCTTAAGGGATTCTTTGGTTTATGTGGTTTTTATAGGAGGTTTGTTAAGGGATTCTCACAGATTGCTACACCCTTGACAGATCTTACCAGGAAAGGAACCTTCGTGTGGACAGGGGCAGCACAGAGGTGTTTTGAGCATTTCAAGCAGGTAATGTCTTCATGTCCAGTTCTAGCTCTACCGGATTTCACGAAGCCTTTTGAGCTTCATTGTGATGCATCAGGTGATGGGATTGGAGCAGTATTGATGCAGGAGAAGCATCCCATTGCATTCGAGAGTAGGAAGCTCCGAGGAGTTGAGAAAATTTATTTTGTCTATGACCGGAAGATGTTGGCCATATTGCATGCATTGGCCAAATTTCGATCATATTTGGTAGGTGGATGTTTTGTGATCAAGACTGATCACAACAGTATTAAATACTTCATGAGCCAGCGTGATCTTAATGACTGGCAACAAAAATGGGTGACTAAATTGCAGGCTTATGACTTTGACATAGAGTTTGTCAAAGGTAAGAAAAATGTGGTGGCTGATACCTTATCTCGGAGACCTCACTTATGTGCTCTGGCAGAGATTTCAGGAGATTGGAGAGATCAGATTATAGCAAAGTATGTCGGAGATGCTTGGGCTTCTGGATTGATTTCAGGTACCATACAAGATGATCGCTATGAGGTGATAGATGGATTGATCAGAGTTCAGGATAGGGTTTATTTGATTCCGTCATCACATTTGAGAGAGGCGATACTGAAGGCATTTCATGATGCACCCACAGCTGGACATTCGGGGGTCTTCAAGACCTACAGGCAGATCCGAGAGCGATTTTCATGGAAAGGGCTCAAGGATGATGTTCAGAGGTATGTCAGGGAGTGTGTGGTTTGTCAACAGAATAAGGGAGAGCACACATTTCCTGCAGGTTTATTACAGCCCTTGCCTATTCCTGATAGGAAATGGGAAAGTATTTCGATGGACTTCATCACTGGTTTACCACAAGTGCAGGGAAGGGATTGCATCTATGTGGTGGTGGACCGCTTGACGAAGTTTGCTCACTTTTTTGCTATTCCGTCCACTTACACAACAGCACAGGTGGCAGATCTTTTCTTTAAAGAGATATTCAGGTTACATGGGCTGCCCAGATTCATTGTCAGCGACCGGGATAGTAAGTTTATAAGTGTTTTTTGGCAAGAGTTGTTTAGGTTGTGTGGTACAGATCTTACACCTAGCACTAGTTATCATTCGCAAACAGATGGGCAAACAGAGATTGTGAATTAATGGGCGGAAGGATATTTGAGGAACTATGTAACTACACAACAAAAGGCTTGGATCAGATGGTTGCATATGGGGGAGTATTTTTATAACACCACTTATCATATGTCCATCAAGATGACTCCTTTCATGGCACTCTATGGTTATGAAGCACCTAGCTTCATGGATTTAGTTTTGGGGGATAGTAGAGTGCCCAAAGCCAAAAACTTATTGCAGGATAGTCAGGACATCCTGAAAGTGCTCAAAGAGAATATACAACAGGCCCAGAATCAACAGAAATTGTATGTTGATCAGCACCGAATAGAGCGCAGCTTCGAGGTAGGGGATATGGTTTACTTGAGGCTACAACCATATAGACAGTCATCGCTCAAAAAGAGCGGAGCTGAAAAGTTGAAACCTAGATTTTATGGTCCCTACAGGGTGATTCGCAAAGTGGGCAAAGTCGCCTATGAGCTTGAGCTTCCAGAGGGCAATCGAGTGCACAATGTGTTTCATGTGTCTAGGCTTAAGAAAGCCATTGGTCAGAGTGTAGTGCCTTCTGCAGATTTACCCCCTTTGGATGAGGAGGGAAAGCTTGTGTTAGTACCTGAGGCTATTCTGGATACCAGAAAGAGGAAGCTTAGAAATAGGATAGTGAAGGAGTATTTGGTCAGATGGAAAGACCTGCCGGAGGAAGATTCTACATGGGAGAGTGAGCAGGTTATTCAGCAGGCTGGACTGAGATTGCTTGAGGACAAGCAATTTCAAGGGGGGCAGACTGTAATGTCCCCATTTTAGCAGTTGACCAAGTGTGTGTGCGTTAGCCTTGTTCTACATGGTCCCGAGGGCTAACGAAGGGTTTAATGGGATCTTGGAGTGTTTTGGCCTAGTCATTTCCAGTTTGGGCCAAAACGAAGTTGATTTACTCAGTTTCAGGCATACTTACTATTTTTAGTAAGTCAGCAGGACACAGTGCAGGTCAATTTTGGTGATTGGATTCGATACTCCTCGGTGAGAGCTTTCCGATGAGCTATCACTCGCATTATTCGGAGTCCGATTGCTAATACATTTTAATGCCTGAAGTTTTATTAAAGTAACGTCTAATTTAATTGTAAAATATTAAAGTGTTACTTTAATATTTATTTTATGGTGATGTGTACCCAAGGGAGACATAAGGGGTATTTTAATATATGTTTTATATTACACATCTTTTATCCCACATTGCCCATATGAGTTGAGCGGACCCGTGGGAATAGAATAAAAGGAAGCATTTGTGGCTCCATTAGACAGGGTTGAATATGAGAAGAAATTGGTGTGTGAGTTGCAGCTTTGTTCTTGGCATTTGAGGACGTCTATCCTCTCTTGTAACATTCTAGACGTCATTCCCTTGGGGTTTGGCCTTTGGAATTCTTTCTTATTGGCTTCATTATCAAGCAGTTTAGTTGCATTTCCGGCTACAGGCAGATTTGATATTTTGCTCATATCTTCTTCACTACTTGTCTGACACTTATGCCGCTTGGAGGGAATGGTATTATGAAGGTAGTGGACTGATTGGAGGACAAAGTATTGTAGCAGCAAGTTCGTAAGCATGGGCTGGAGTATTATGACAATATTGCTGAAGTAATTAATGAGTTGATAAATCTGCCATGTATTTGGTTTTATGAATTCTGAAAATAACATTTTATTAGCAGCAGTTCATTTCCACTTTGCATATTATTGTAGTTTCTTTCTTGTTTATGTTGTATGATACCAATTCCATACACGAAACACAACAAACAAATAAACGTTTGATTTCCGGAGTTATAAGGGGTTTTAAGAAGTTGAATGCAAACTGTTTGACATAATTCCTTTCAGCAATTTGGTTTAGTTTTTTGGAACATCCAAGGGTGTCCATTACACATTTGATCTCCAGGAAAAGTTGACACCATCTTTGAAATGGTACAGTCAATCCACAAAACAATCATCTGAAGAACAGATTCAGCCTAGACATAAATCATGATGGCAAAAGAAGATATATAAATCATAACCAAGCAGTCATGTGATGCAAACAGAACAATCATGAACCTTCATGTCTTATCCAAACAAATCCTGTTAAGAACCACCACTGAACTAGTTATCCATAGATAGCACACGTCTAGATGACTCGTGCAATTTAAGAAATAGCAAATAGAAGTTGAGTAATGCCCATCATAAATCAATTTGGACATGTCCGTTTAAGTGGGCTACATTTTAAATGAAGTTACCTCTGTACTATCTTCATTGTGAAAGGAAGACAAACAAATAGAAAAAATCATTACACTGAAGATAATACAGCTGGAGCTGATTCATCTATGCATACAAGTGATGTGTTAGACATGATTGAAAGGAACTTATGTTACACTACAAATAGTTAAATAAAAGAAAAAGTGGTCACTTAAACTTTATAAACTATAAGCATGACCAAAGGGCCTAAACTATCCATATATGAGAAAGCCCTATAATCCCACATTTTAATTCAACAATAACACATATATCCATTGTATGCATGCCCTTGGCTTCAATAAGTATGTCCTTCGCAGATCACCGGATCACCGGATAATTAACAATCAGTTTCAATTTGAAGGTGAAGCTGGCTATAGTATAAGGTGAACTGATGCACAAACAATTCAAGTTGTGTAACATTTCAAAGTTCTAAGTAACAAAAACTATAAACAGAGCCAAGGAAAAGTGCAATCAGAAAAATCACTCCTATGCCTGAGAAGAAACAGATCTAAAATGTAAAACCATATACTCAAAGGTTTAAAAATGGGGCCCCACAATACAAGAGAGATCCAGAAATTAGAGAGACGGATGTTGTTGTGATTTCCTATCATATGGAGAAAATGGATATGTTTCAAAGCATGCTAATGGTCATAACTCAAAAATTGGGTACTCAAGAGAACTGGAAGAAGTGAAACCCAAGTTTACATATGAGCATGGCGAGACGTCGAATGGTAATTACTCAATCTAGTTCAAAGAAAAAACCAACATACAGATCCAACGATTCAATGGACAAGCACGTGCCATAAAGATGGATGAATGGGTCTCTGAAATGAAGGTATATTTTAGGTCACATAAAGCAAATTCCCCTTACCAAATTCCTTTTTCTCATTTACAGTTATCTGGTCATGCATTATAAAATGCTGTGAAGCAGATATAATTTCCTTGTGATTGAGGAAAGCCTCACCCATTTAAAGAGTCGTTGAAGAAGCATTTTTACCCTGTATCTTCTAAAGAGGATAGAACTATGCAGTGACATTAATCAATTGATGAGGACAAATTATTGTATAGTATACCCATGAACTCCAAAAGAAAATAATTCAGCTACAAGAAGATGTGATGGAAACAGATATGCTGATTTAAATATTTTCATATGGCTGAAGTTTGTAAACACAGCAGCCATCAAACACCTGAGAACCCTCAAAGCCAGTAACATATTGACTCAATTCAAAACAATTTCAAACTTTTAAATATCTTCAGTAAATTCCAAAGCATTCCCAAATCAAAACTAATAAAAACAACCTTCTAATCCCAATCCAATCGAAATCATTTAGAAATTATAAAAATTGTGCGTACAAGCTTAAGATAATTATAACGATTGTAGGCACAATGCGAAGAAACGCTTACCGACGCCTATAGCGCAAATATAAATTGGGGAATGTCGCGAGACATCCTGAAGCATAACCTATAATCCAAACTGTTATTAGGGAATGGGGTTTCTCATTCCTTGAGAGCGCCAAAACAATAATACAAGCTGTTATGAGAATAACTGATATGATCATCTCAATTAAAATATAACGTTGCGAATCGAGTTGGCCTGAACGCATATGAAATCGCCAATTAGTAATTTCTCTAGAAGACGAAATATTCCTCGAAGGAAGAGGCCATGATGGGGTCTGTGTGCTTCTGGATGGTACATCAATTGCCACGTCCACCGAAACATTCAAATGATTGCAGTGACCTTGCTTCGATGTGTGTTCCATGACCAAAGAGCACCTGCCAGAGTCCAAAACAGCGGTGGCATCAGCCATGAAAATTGTCCAAAATTGCTCTCTAAAATCATGAATCCACCTTCATTTACGCCCATGGCTCCGCAGTTAGCTTCAGTTTAATTTCTAATTTTAGCTGGTTAATCATTTTTTTACTTCTAATTCTTAGGACACTCTCTTTTTGTTAAATTTAAATTTATAAAACAGTTTTAAAACGATTTTTAATTTAATTTTTAAAACCATCTGGCATAGACATTGGCCTCTCTTTTTATTTTAAATTCTTTATTTATTTTTATCTCGTCTTTTAACTTTACTTCTTTTGAAGCACATAATAAGCACATAAGTGTACAACTATTAGTTTACATTGTTCATGTGCACTACAACAGTCCAAAATATTGTGTTAAAATTTTATTTGATTAATATTGTAATAATAAATAAATATAATAATATGAAGTGGGCGTGCATAATGTAATAATAAATATAACTAGTTTATATATATATAGTTTTAATAATTATAATTTACTTTTATATATTAACTATAATAATGTTTTTATTTTGTGTTGTGAGTGCTACTAGCTTATATATTTTATATATATATATAAAATAAGTCAAGAGATATCCTTCTCGAGGCGCCTCTTTCCATAATCTCACTAAGTGCAATAGGCACCTCAAGAAGGATATCTCTTGGCTTATTTTATATATATATAATATATATAAGCTAGTAAATAAATATAATAATATGAAGTGGGCGTGCATAATGTAATAATAAATATAACTAGCACAAATATATATATATATATATAAGTGGAGAGATATCCTTCTCGAAGCGCGTATTTTCATAATCCTATAATTTTCATCATCGCATATTTATGTGAGTCTAAGAGGCATGAGGAAATGATTCAAGGTTCTTGATCTGCCTCATTTTTACTTCCATTTCTTCTCTATAATTTTCACGATTTTAATTATAATTATATTTAATCTATTTCTATTTTATTTTTCTGACATGTAAATGAAAGTCAATTTTTTTTCAAAATGAAAAATGTTTACATTGAAGATTGTTGCCACTGTAGAAAGCTTCTCGACTTAATTATTATTATTTCGTTAATATTATAATAAATATAATAATAATTGATCGTATTATATAGACCGAAAGTTTTATATATATATATATATATATATTAGTATATCAATACATTGTCAAATTTTATATTATATATGCTTCCATTTTTTCTTCTATATATCTATTTATGAATGTTTTTGTTTTGCTTATAATCTATTTTTATTAATGTAAATCTTGTTAAAATAGAATATAAAATCTGATAAAAAATATTTTTAATAATTAACAAAATATTAATGTGTACTATATGTTTTATATTATTTGCTATATATTTATATTAATTTTAAATTGTTTTAAAAAAGAAATGAATTTTTGGTTTTATTTGAAATTTTTCAATATATTACTAATTTATAATTATAAATTATTATTTATAAATATTTTTTGAATGTATTATTAATTTATATTTATTATTTTTAAATTTATCAAATGTTTAAATTCAAATTGATTTGTGAAATTATTTTTAACAAAAAAATGACAATTAATAAGACATTAAAATAAGCCAATCCTAATTTAAAAAATCATGTAATAGCTATGAATATACTAGTTGTTAATATAGTAAAATATTTTTTTTTTTTTGCAATAAATCAATAGTTTGATTCTAATATTAGTATTAGAACAATAGAGAATATATATAATTTTGAGTTGCACAATGGTAAATTTGTAAGATTCTTATTTAGGATCTTGGGTTTGAGTCTCAATAAATAATAATAATTAATCTAACTTCCTTCTATTATTTATATATAAAAATTTTAAAAATAAGTTGATTTTAAAAATTTATAATATATTCAAAATTAGAATTTTTAGTATATTTTTAGAATTTATAAATAAAATAATTTAGTTGTGGAAATTGAATGTTCAACGGAAAAGTTGCAGTTTCGCTGAAAAAATTGTAAATATTTCCTATTAATTTTTTATCGGTAAGTTCTTATCTCACTCCACATTTAACTCTTGTTTTGATATTTATTAGTTATCTCCCCTTTTAACTATTTTTTTTCTTTTTCTATTTATTTAAATAAATAATTACTTGTATCTCAATTGTGATCTCTATTTATTTATTTAACTTTTGATTTTTAAAATTGATTTAAATTTTAGTTTTTAAATTATTTTAATTTATTTTTTATATGAATTTAATTTTTTCTTTAAATATTATTTTTAAGTTTCTATAATTTATTTAGTCAATAGAATATTTGTTAGAGATGTTACTTTTTCATATATTTTTTCTCTTATTAAATTTTCAGAATAAATTTTCTGATGGGGTTCTAAAAAAAATCATATTTGATAAATTGAAATAAAATAAATAATATTTGTTAATCTATTTAAAAGATTTTAGTAAATATTATGTTATTTAAATTGAAAATTATTAATAATCAAATTTGTTCACAGAAAATTATCTTATATAAAATAATTTTATTATCGAGCACCTATCGACTTATCGTTGGCACAAAAGCATGCAACTGCTAGTTATTTTATAATTAGAAAGTGTGGTTATTATATCTTTTAATTTAAGATTAAATATTCCAAGAACTCAAATAAACCAATAAATAATTTTAAAAACAGTTTTACAATTTTGTACATTTTGCATTCATGTTTATATTGCAACTAAGTAACATAAAGTTCTTTGAACCAATCCATCTATGAGACCACATTTATGTGGTTTTTGGTTGAACAATGTCTTTTCATGTGGTGGATTTCAATTTGATCATATCGATTATGTTTGCAAAGTTATAAGGGTCATTGATGTAAAGTTATAAGGGTCATGTTTACAAACTCCTTTTGAACTAGGCTATCCTTGGGCTACTCCAAACGCCTCCAATTGGGTTCTACCATACTTAGGACTCTTCTAATGCCTTCAATAAGCTCAAAAACCTTGTTTCAACTTGTTACAAGTATTTAATAAGCTCAGATCCAACAGATTGGCCTACTAGGACTAGACCTAATTAGGCCACATTTACAAACCAACCCTATGAAATCAACCTCTCCAAGACTTAAACCCCAAAATAGTCTCAAGTCAAAACCCCAATCAAAATATTTTTGACTTTATTTGAGGTGTCATGCCTATTTGAACACCCATTTACCAAACCCTCACTTTTATGAGCCTAAGACTAGGGCTTTCTCAATCTATGGCTTCCAACCAATTTCAAGCTTAGCCAAAGGTTCCCTCACCATCCATTCAACATGTCTAGTCATTTCCAACATAAAATGATCTCATTTTTCAAAGAAATTACTCCATCCAATACATGGAATTGTGTACCCTTACCCTCAACAATTCACTTTTGCATCAATAGTTGATCACCAATATATACAATAGAAAATTATAATTATGTTAAGTTCCCTTGCACTACCATGATAAGGCCATACATATTATTTTTGTAGTTTTTTATGTTAACTACTAGGATTGTTATTGCACCAAAAGATCGACTTGTTAATGCCTGATATACCTACTAGACTTGCAGAAGACACAAGAGCCTGCTAAACCATGTCATGAATCTAGTGAGGGATGTTGACCCACTGCCAATAATGCCCCTCCCAACATTACTCATCGCGGCCTTCAAGAATTTGAACTTGTGACCAAGATCTAATACCAATTATTAGGAATAACAGTACACGAAACACAACTAAGAGTGGAGGCGAATTATTTGTATTTCAATTTTATAATTAAAACTTCAATCTTCTCAAATAAATCATCAAATTTATATTTCAATTTTAAGGTCCAATGATTCACTATGTAAAGGGTAGGTGAAATTGGTCAAAGTGTTCATCCTATCATCAAACCATCGACTCCATTAGCTCTAGTTAGTCAATTGTCCCCAATGTCAACCTTGTTTTTCCCATGAAGTTGCTCAAATGCTTGGGACCACCCCATACCAAAGTGTCCCCAAGGTGTACTAAACACAATTGGACAATTATCTTCTGAGGCACATATCTCAAAGCTTGTGAGAGGTACTAACAAATCAGTGGGTGATACAGGACCATTTCATTGAGCCCTACACTAACCTCTCTCTGTTATGGGAGATTCAACTTTGTTTAAATTTGGAACAGCAATCTTGTTTGTTATCAAAAATTATGTTGATGCTTGGTTGAACTTGGCACCACTATTAAGCGCGCTCAAGCTGGAGTAGTATTGGGATGAGTGACCTCCCAGGAAGTCCTAGTGCTTCACCTTTATGAGCATCACCTAGATTCAATGAGTGTGAAGTGTTCCATTTATTCTCATGAGAGATGGATTCATGTGAATTACTACTCATAAAACATGGTTCAATGAGTTTGACTCAAAAACTACACAATTAAATCCTGATAGCAATATCACAATTTGACTTGATGCAAAAAATATCTCCTACTTATCAATAAAACCATCAGCTCCATTAGCTCTGGTTAGCTAGATAAACCCTAGTAACAACCTTGTTTCACCCACAAATTCATTCAAACATTTGTGACCATCCTGGACCAAAATGTCCCCAAGGTGCACTATGCACAATTGGGCAATGATCTTATGAGCCCCATATCTCAAGTTTCATGAGCGTATTAGTGAATTGTTAGGTACTATAGGACTGTTTATCAAGCCTTACAATAACACCTCTCTATTTTGGGAGATTTGACTTCATTTGAATTTTTCAAGGCAATATCACATGATGCCAAAACTTGCAGTGATGCTCAGTTGAAAGTTGCACCACTAAGTATCTTTCAAAGCATTTTCCCTGGCATCAAACCGTTAGCTACACTAACTCTAGTTAGTCGGGTGAAGTCCAATGACAACCCTATTTCAATTATGGAGTCACTTAAATGTTTGTGACCACCCCAAACCAAAGTGTCCCCAAGGTGCATTAAGCATGATTGGGAAATGATCTATTAAGGCCCATATCTCAGAGCTCGTGAGAGGTATTAGCAAACTATCAAGTGTTATAGAAAAATGTAGTTGAGCCCTATAGTAATATCTCTCCATTTCCTGCGAGATACAACCTTATTTGAATTTGACAGGACAATCTCACTTAATGCCATAACTTGTAGTGATGCTCAATCGAAAGTTACACGACTGAGTATCTTTCAAATTGTTTGTTCTAGAATCAAACTGAAGTGTCCTCAAGGTGCACTAAGCAATATAGGACCTACACGATTGTGTTACAAAGGCCTACAATAACCTATCATTCCCAATGCATGTTCCAACAATATTACTCAAATAGTAAACATGTTTCTATTATATTATATAAATAACCATTTAAAAATATATGACATAAATGAAAAATTTTGATCTGATTTTAATTGCAAGAAACTAAATTTTTAGAGTACAAAGATACACACAGAATGAACAAACTAAATTGATTTATAGGTTTCATATATATGAAAATGAACAACAATATTAACATATTTTACAAACAATATTAACATTAATAGAAATGCAAACTCCAACATTAAATAAATTTAAAATTATTATAAAATTTAGTGTAAATATAAATCAATTCTTACATAAGTTTTAAAAATTAAAACCATGCATGTAGTGATGGTTAAGTTGTTGTGTTGTTATCCTTGCCATCAAGGTTCAAATCTCATGGGGATGAGGTCCCCCGTTTGTGGCCTCATTGGTTCATAGCTCCAGGTCAAAGCATTTACCCCTCTTTAAAAAAAAAAATTAAAACCATGCTATTGCTATTGAAACTAAAGTATTTTAAGTCACGTGAAAATACATTTAGAAAGTTAATAATAAAATGAAACTAAATAAAATAATTTATATTTTGCTATCAAGATTTTGAAGTTACCTTAGAAAAATATATCAAAATTTTGAAGGAATTTTTTTAAATAGAAATGTGTCGTGTGTGGCGCATTGTGGAATATTTGGACTTAAAACACCAAATACTTACAACATGGACACTGTCTTTAAACTAAGTACCTTAGATTTTATTATATCAACACTATAATATTTATCACAATATTTTTTTAACTTTTATGTGACTTTAAATTTTCCTAATTGTACTAATTTAATATCATTTACAGAATTTTTTATATTTATTTTCACTTTTTATTAATTAACAAATTCACAAAAAAATTGAATTTTGAATATTTTATGCCAAATGTGAACTTTTTTGGAATGTTGACAAGTGGCTTGATAGAGGCAAAGAGCTCTTTAACCATTCTATTTTGTATGTCATCTTTTGTACACCCTTTATCTTGCAACTCGACAAGGTTCTATTTAATAAAGCAACTGCCAACAATGGTTAAGACGGTGAACATTATGGTGGAAGAATGATTAGTAGACCGAAATGGAAGTGCACGTGTGTGGAAAATATACTGAAGAACAGTGGAAGACCGAAATGGAAGTGACAACTTATGAGTAGTGGAAGAATAGGTTGAGGGGAAAACAATGTTGGTTTAGCAAAAACTGACAGAATTGAAAAGCCTATAATCTAATCTGCAATTGTATTGTGGCTATCAACATATAATGAATTCATTATGGATGTTGGCACGTTTGGAACCAACCCTTCTCTGAACTTTTACACAACCTTATGTATGCTTTCCAAGTTCATTCAAGTAGACGTTCCAACATTTTGAAGATAATGTGTAAATGGGATTTATAGTTTTGATTGTTATTTGGCTTCAAGAAATGACGTGTGTTCTGGATGTTGTTTCCATTATTTGGCAGTGTGATTTGTAGAACCAATCTCAGAGAATAGCATCGCCTGTTAATAAACCTCCACCTTAAATCCTTCCGAAATGTTCACATTTTATTATAAAATTTAACAATCTGGATAAATGATACACAAAATACCATTGCCTGTTTATTAACGTCCACTGTGAATCCTTCCGAAATGTTTGCAGGTTATTATAAAAAATGACATTCGGGATGAATGATACTCAAATGTGGATAGAGGATATTTGCACAATGCAACAAATTATCAAGCTTTACATTGCATATTAAGATATCCCACATATTATGACATTAGGTTAGCATAAAACCGAGATTAGGTCAATCTTTATTTTTACAAAATGGAATACTCTTCTATATAATTCTAACCTAAACAAAAGGGGTCAACAAAAATTCTCTTATCAATTGGGAACACGCTGCACCCCGAGAATACACAAATAAAGCTTCTAAATCGCTTTGGCTACTTCACTTATAAAGATTGCTGCTTGAATCCATAATTCATTTTCAGAAACATATATCTTAAATTACATGATAATTCAATTAGCATATATTACATAATAAATACCCTTTTGATTATCTATTCTTTTGAAAACGAGTTTCAAGCTCAAAAAACAGGGTAAAATTTGAATTGCAAAAATTGACAAGCAAAATACAAGATATTATCAACAAATTGGCACGAGTGAAAGGAATTAAGCTAACAAAAAATACTGGAATTAACCATTGGGCTCTTCTGAAATTCAAATACAAGTAGAATCATTCTCAATGAAGTGACCAATGTTGTTTCTTGAGTGCTACATGCATCATATTCTCTTGCAATTCAAACTTCAGTGGAATGGAAAAAATTTAAGCAAAATCTCATTACAACTGTGCATTTAACCGAGCCTGTCCTACTCTGTTTCTCTTAGCCACAAAAGTTCAATTTTTTCATAACTTTTGCATAGGCCGGATGAACAAGGGCAGGCTGTCGAAGTCTTCGTTTTGACTTTTTGGACTGCCAAAGTAACAGGTAGATAGAGATGTTAAAATAAGTTTCAAAGATATCTAACCTGCCAAGCAATTAAAAAGAAATGCATAGTAAACTTTTTTAAACTGAGAAGAATCATGTCACGATAAAACAAAAAGGATTTGATAATACATTGCAGTGTCAAGGATTTTAAATGAATGCGAAGGTAGCGAAATGCAATCATATTCAAATACAAGAGACATGAGCTAGTTAAAGAACACTCAGCTACTACCTAACACCTATTTCTGTCAGAACTTGTTTTAAGTACAAAGTTGCAGAGAACATAACATCTAGCCAGAACCCCTACTGTAGCCAACAACCATTTTTGGACCAGATACAGATCCAAGCCAAACATACCCACAATGAACCCACATTCCCAGACCAGAAACCTGAGTAAATCCAGGTCGAACCTGCCCGACACAGTCAATTTTATATGAAAATAATTAAAAAGAAAAATGTTATTTAGAAAATGCATAAACCCACCCTAAAGTGAGAGGAGCATGAAGCTGCTACACAGGACTCGCATAGAGCAACGATATGGAGGGACATTAATGCTGCTTGTGGTTATAATGAACTAGCTGATGATGTTGATGCTCTTGATGAAAAGCAATCTAATTATTTATATTGGTTTTTCCAAGTGCATTTGCATAAATATAATGATAAACCATTTTGATTACCTTTAACATCTGACAACTGGCATTGAACTGTCGATAATCAACTGCACTCTATATTTAATTATGTACAACTATACCACTTGAAGTTTATATGTTTCTTTATCATAGTAAAAGAAATCAATCATAAATCATTAATAAATCATTATAATTGCAACCTGTCCCGACTGTTGATCTGACTCGGATTGGATTGCCAACATTTTCGTCTGGTTGCTGGCACAGTTCATCAGGCTGACTCTGTGTGTCTGCATATATATATATATATATATATATATATATATATATATAGAGAGAGAGAGAGAGAGAGAGAGAGAGAGAGAGAGGCTGAGTATATTGTCCGAACTAAGGCATACCAAACCCAGGCAAAAAGATTGGTCAACCACCAACTTAATGATTGTTTTCTTCACCCAGATTTCTGACCTTTTCAAAATACCCAGACGTAAACCACAGTCACAAATTCCTTATTTAAGAATTCAAAGTATTATTTATTTCACTTACCTCAATCCGAGCAAGCAGACTTTTGAGGTGCATTGGAGCTTATGTTATATGCCCCACCATTGTTTGTGATTCTAGATGCCTGGGATAGAATTACCAATTAACTCATACCCATTTACATGCTGAAACATACAGAGCTTTTAACAGTTCAGCAAAATCTTCTTATTTCGACAGTTCCCACCTCAAACACCTGAGTGCTCAAAAAACAACCGCACACACCATACAATTCTACAACCTTAAACATTCTTCGAGGTAGAATATGAAATCATACTTATCGAGCTGACTTTGTACAACCAAACCTAGCTGGCTCATTGCGACGAGTAATATGATATCAAATTGAAATTCATGTGGACGGGTCAATATAATAGGAGAATCTATTATTCCCAGGAGACCAAACTAGGCAAAGTATCTTTGTCTTCTTAGACACATTCATTCAATTGAGGTTCTTTGGTTACAATGTTGGCAATATCTTGATTCATATCTTTATTTTATGCTATGAGTAGATGATTGGGGATCATAGAGCAAATGTTTCAATGCTTCTAACACGGTATTAGATCCATGATTGTCATTAGTGCAAAGGCCACCAGACCTTGTAGAAACTATCAAAAATTCACAAAGTGGAGATTAAATGAAAAAAGATGCCCTACAACATTGAGAATATGGCGAGGCCAGGTATCTGTAAAAAGTTTAGACCAAAGATGACTACAAAGAAATTGGTGTGATTTTGTGATCCAGAGTTAGGGTTTCTATTACATGAACAGAGAAGATTACACAGAGCATGTACGATCTAGACACTGCATTTTTAATATCTCAAGTCTCCAAAGTGTCTCTCTCAAAAATATGCGAAACTTAAGGCCAGCACATGACAAGAACCAATTTGCAGATAACTTTTTTATATTTAAATAGTTTAATTATTGCTCTAAATTTGTCGGAAGGGAAAAAACACAAATTTTCCAGATAACATAACTTGGGAAAATGAATTCAAAACCTGTGTTGATGTTATTGTAGCTATGGTCCAATTCCTTCATGCCGAAATATATAACATAAAGGTTGTGATAATATAATTATTGGATTGACAAAAACTATATCATAAATTCTAGTATTTAATTGAAAATATAATTATTATTTTAATAATTATTATATTATATAATAATATAGTACTTACTAATTCTATTAAATTGATAATATTACTATTATATTAAAAATGATTATATCATAACTATTATATTATATAAATAACATAATAAATATTGCATGGTAAAACAAAATGATGTAGGGGAGCAGATTGTCGTATGGGGCTAAGGTTTCAAGTTGTGCAGGTGAATCAAAGGTCTTTGGTAATGATGATGACCCAGATGAGTCTAAGGTGCTTGGGTCCAGATCATGGGGAGTGGACTATATCTGCGTGTGTTGTTGTTGTTCTGATGTCGTGGTTGTTGGGTACATGGTCTGTGAGGGGGTGCCCTTCTACTGCATTTCAGCAGTTTGTGGGCCCTCTACTACCATTTTAGGGCTATCCCTTGTGGGCTTCTCTCGTGCCCATCACCAACGGCTGTTGTTTCTCCATTGGCTTGGAGGAGAGTTTGGGAAACCACCTTTTTTTTTTTTTTGGGTTGGGTTCCTGGTTGCTCTTTGTCAGGTCTCTTTGGCTGCCTTGGTGGATACCCTTTGCACTCATCTTGGGTTGGTACACTTTTGCTGGGTTTTGGGGCCCCTTGCTACTTGCCCCTTTTTTGAGATTGGTGTTCCTCTGCTCTTTTGGGGGGTCTTTAGATCTGGGGTTTCAGCTGAGGGGATCATGTCGTTTGGCTCTTGGGGTACCTTTCTTCTTAGGGTGGGTGCCCTTTTCCTTCAGGTTGTGTCTTGCCTCTGCGGGTGCCATGTTCGTCTTTATGAAGGAGGTAGCGTTTGTTGTTCTTGTGGAGCAATTGTTGCTTTCATTTCTCACCTGGCCTCTTCCAGAGGTGGTTCTAGGATGGCTCTGCTCCTATTTGGTTCCTACTAAGGTAGATCTTGTGCCTATTGAGGTGGTGCTTTCTGGTGTTGTTATTTCTTAGATTAGGCTCTGCCTCCATCTTTTACCCTTTCCTCTTCATCTTTTAGAGGGGATGACCATTCCCTTTGAGGTGGATATGGGCTGTTGGAATGTGGTGATTCATGGATGCTTGTGGTTTTCTGTGCTTTGTGACGGCAAGGAGTTGGAGCTGAATGTGGTTTGAGGTCCTTCTAAAAACGCCGTGATGGTTTGGGTTCCATGTTAAAACCCTTGATATGGTTAGCCAGATCTTCTGGTTGTTTATCTTCATGGGTGAATGCAGAAGTTAGGGGGAATTGTTGTTACCCCAAGTTTGGTTTTGGTAGACAAACTGCATCACCTGGTTCCTTGAAGATCAACTTTTTGAGGTTGATGATGATTACAGCGTTGGGTTTTTCTCTACCCAGTGATGCGAGGCTTTGGCCTTCTGATTGTTCTTTTGGACAGCATATTTCTTGTTGGTTTCATATATCTTTGCTGCAGATGGTTACAGGGTTGGGGCTGCTATTACCTCTTGCAGCGTTCTACTATGGTGGGGTTCCAGTTTCCTCTTGGTTGAAAGATTAGTGCCTTGGTCTCTTTTTGGGCTACTATTGCAGAGCAGCGTGTGGTTACTGTTTGGGAGAATATTGTTACTTTTGATTTTATGTCTAGTACCAGTGAAGAGTCTGTTGTCAATTCTGCTGGACCGTAGAAGTTTTTGGTTGGGAAGACAAGGTGGTTTTGACAGGCTTGGAAGGTTTACAATCCTTAGGAAAATCCTTCAAGGTTTGGGGTCCTTCTGAAACCCTACAAGGTTATGAGTTCCTTTCAAAAACCCATTGGGACTTGGCTTTGCAGGCTTGCCACTTTAGCTAAGTATTTAGTTAGTTGTGCTGTTATTTTAAGGTTCTTCATGCTGTAACAAGTTTTGGGGGCCAATCCCTGCCTTCTTAATCAAAAACATAATAATTATTATATTATAATATTTTATTATTACACCTAATGACAGGTGGTGTCCCTTGGTTATAGGGCACCACTAACACATAAGTAGGAAGATTGAGTCTTCCTCTAAGCAAAAATGGTGAATAGAAAATATACTCTAAAAATCCAACATGGTATCAGAGCCCATATGCAAGAGTAGGTAGGATGGTTGATGTGGATGTGGTGCAGCCCCCATTCTATGCTAGTTGAGCAGGATTGAGCAGAAAAGGGAGCTCAAACTTTGACCGGAGTCTGACAATTGATCAAAAGCAACCTTAGACAAGGTTAGAAGGTCGATCATATCAAATTCAGAGGGAGTCTAACATTTTATCAGAGGCAACCTTCAACGAGGAGCCCAACGTTTGATATCTAACTTCTTCGTAAGGAATAAGTTTGAGGTGCAATCCCTCATTAATGAGTTCTTCTCTGTGAGGGATAAGTTTGAGGTGTAATCCCCCGTAAGGCATTCTTCTATGTGAGAGAGAAGTTTGAGGTAAAAGCCTTTGATTCACCCTTTAATATGGTTTATGGTGAATGTCATGTGTGTGATGCCACATAAGAGAATCTATGGTGATTTCCTTATACCTATGATATGAATATCCTTGTGAGGTGATATGATCTCACAATGATACATCATACGACACTAGTATATTGTTATCTTCATTGTGAGGTGACAATCTCACGATGAAGGTTCATGTCTCATAAAGTAATTCCCATTACTTATGTAGATTTCTTGAAATCCACTATGGTGGGTGGTGCATGTGATGATACCTAACAACATGCCATAGTTGTAGATATCTTAAATCCATTATGGTGGATAACACAGTAATGATACATGACGACATGCCATTGTGGTAGATATCTTAAATACATTAAGGTGGGTAACACATGTGGTGATACCTAACGACATGCCATAGTGGTAGATATCTTAAATACTTTATGATGGATAATACAAATGGTGATATCTGACGACATGCCATATAGGTAACTATTTAAATCTATTATGGTGGGTAACAAATGTGGTTTTACCTGACGACATGTCATAATAGTAGTTACCCTAATCCATTATAGTCGATAGCACATATGGTGATATCTAACGACATGCTATAATGGTGGGCATCTCTAAATCCTTTATGATGGGTAACACATGTGTTGATACCTTATGATATGCCATAATAGTAGTTACCCTAATCCATTATAGTGGATACCACATATGGTGATATCTGACGACATGCTACAATGGTGGTTATCTCTGAATCCTTTATGGTGGATAACACATATGGTGATGCCTAACGACATGTCATAAAGTTAATCTGTTAAATTCATTATGGTGGGAGATTCTTGTAATAGTTCCTGATAACATGCCATAATGGTAGAAATCCTAATTCATTATGGTGGATAGCACATATGGTGATATCTGACGATATGCCATAAAGATAATTTCTACATCCACTATGGTGGATATTGTATAAGTTAATATATTTCCACCTAATATAAAAAGCCTCCCTAGCTACAGGGAGAGTGTTGAAGATATCATCACGAGGATGAACTAGAAGTTATCAAGAAGGATTCCTCCCTAGCTAAGTGGGAGTGTTGATGTTATTGTAGCTATGGTCAGATTCCTTCACGTTGACATAAATAACATAAAGGTCATGATAGTTATATTATATATTTTAATATAAAATAGAAAATATAATTATTATTTTAACAATAATGACATTATACAATTATTATATTATATAACTATATACTAATTATTATATTATATTATATTGATGATATAATAATCATTAACAATAATTATTTTATAATTATTATATTATATAAACAACATAATAAATATTATATTATAATATATTGTTACACCTAATGAAAGGTGGTGTCCCTTGGTTATAGTGCACCACTAACACATGAGTAGGAAGATTGAGTCTTCCTCTAAGCAAAAATGGTGAACAAAAAATATAGTTTGAAAATTCAACAACTTGGACAATTTTATATTACTCAGTAATTGGAAAATATTTGCTTAGTATTAACAAAGTCCAAGAGGTTAATATATACAAAAGAATAAAATGATGTTTCCTTAGGAAGCAATGGTAAAGAATAGAAACATTCTATTCTAGGTAAAAAAAAGCTAAAGAAAGCTAACAGATAACTACAAACTAACTAATATTAGAAACATTCTAATATTTACAATAGATTACAAATAGATAACCATTAACTAATAATAGAAGCTATCTATTATCGTAATACCCTCCCTTAATGGTTAATCTATCCAGAGCACGAAGTTGTCAAAAAGCATAAAAGGCAGATTCTGTCTGCTCAAAGTGCTCCGCACTCTTTGTTGTGGGTTGCAAACCAAATTGCTTAGATAGGGCCGCTAAGCGCTTCTAACATTCAACCTTCATGTGCCCATACTTGTGGCAATAGTTGCATTGAATGTTCTTTTTCCTAGAGTCTTCTAAAGCTAGAGCAAAGGACCTCTGCTGAGAAACAGAACCACAATATCGTTGTCGCAATATTCAAAGATGGTTAGCATCCATTGTTTCCACATGCCATAATGGTGACTGTTGAACTTCTGATTTCCCTCTAGCAAAATATTAGTCAAAGATGCCATAGCATCTTTTTCAGTGAAAAAGCATGAAAATCTGTAAGGCACGTACTTCAAGGCAAAAAACAGAAGACCCAAAAAAATGAAGAGGTACCCAAAAGAGAGCTCAAAAAACCCAGAAGAAATATGTTATCAGATTTTGGATCTACTAGCTCGAAAATCGAGGCACCCAAAAAAATGGACGACAACCCAATTGTGCTCTCTTAAAACCCACCAAGAATCTATAAAAAAAAAAATTGATTCTATACAGAAGTTTAGGGTTTTGAACCAAAACGACCCTTGCTGAAAAAAACAACTTTAAAAAAACTTAGGAAAATGGTGGATTTTCATAAAAAGCTGCAGAGTCTGGGCACAAATAACCAGCAAAGGTTTGTAAAAAACCTAGACGCCTCCAAATAGGCAAAAAATGACAGCTTTTTTTTTAAATGGAAGAAACGGGCCACAAAACAAATGCACGATTTTCAAAGAAATTTGGACACAAGTGGCAAAAAAATCTAGTCATGAGTTGTAGAGAAATGGCACCCAACAAACCTCCACATGAACAGCAAAGAACAACCCTCGATTTTCAGAGGATTTAGCCGTGCTAGTTGCAGATAGAAGGGCACAAGTTCACAGACCGAAAAAAAATCGAAGGAGTTACAAACACAATGGCACGATTTTTTTGGCAAAAAACTCTAGTCAAACTAGAGGTTTTGGAAGCAAATATGCATGAAAATAATTTTGAAAATAAAAGGCAAATAATTTCAACCAAGAAATTATAATTCTTTTCAAAAAACTTAAGAGTATTGGCTCTGATACCATATTACGAAGTAATTGGAAAATATTTGCTTGATATTAAGAGACCAAGAGGTCAATATATACAAAAGAATAAAATGACGTTTCCTTAAAAAACAATGGTAAAGAATAGAAACATTCTATTCTAGCTAAAAGAAAGCTAACAGATAACTACAGACTACCTAATATTAGAAACACTCTAATATTTACAATAGATTATAAATAGATAACCATTAACTAATAATAGAAGCTATCTATTATTGTAATATTTTATATCATTGGAAAGCTCTTTCTAAGATCTATTATGTGGTGAAGTGAGAATGTCTTTAAGGATTGTAGGAAGAGAAGGTTGTGCAATGAGGATGGTGAAGACCTTGCTCACACAAGCCCTAAGTGGAATCAACTATCAAGCTTGGCTTAAGAAATGAAGTTCACCGTGATGTTAGGTCTATGGAGAGTTGTTGACAACTTCAAAGTCAAAGAAAAGATGAAAAGAAAATTCTATAATACACCAATCCGAAGGGCAATGCTAAAGAGATAACTGAAAGGAATGCGTGATTGAGCTTTTATTCTAAGTGGTGGACAAGAAGTGTCCAAAATAAGTGTGAGATACACTGGCGAATATCTTCACTAAAGTTGATGACGGGCACACATATGAGCTTGAAAGGAAGTTAATTACACTTTATCCAAATTAGTGTCCAAAGTAAGTGTGAGATACACTAGAGAATATCTTCAATGAAATTGATGATAGGCACACATACAAGCTTAAAAGGAAGTTAATTACACTTGATCCAATCGAATTTGATAAGAGAGTATTATCTGTATCAAAAATCAAAGTTATTTAAAATCAATTAGGCAAATGTGGAGTCAAAGAAGGGATCAACTATAACTGTACATAATGAGTGAAAGTCACAAGTCACCATATGAATCTTTTCTCACTTCATTTCGAACAAGGTGATGTTCAGATCTCAAGTTTCTTTTAATGTTTTTTGTAAAATACTCATCATGGAGAAAGAAAAGCCCATCAGCTTGGGCATACTGAGAGTAAGCCAAAAGCTTGTATCATAAAGACGAAAGAGGGAAGTGAGAGGAGGATACCTCTTTTGGAATAGGATGAGTTAAAAAGATAGAGAAATGAGGATGATTATCTATATTGAATAGAGAGGTAGAGGATGTGGAAGCTATGGAGCACACTTCTATTTTGGGAAATACGAACACAACGTCTATGCTTTTCATCAAAAGGAGGATGAAGCCAATGAAAAGATATTGAACCATAAGAGCCAAGAGAAGTCAAGGCTAGATAGGTGAATAAAGATGACCCACAGAAGGAAACAACAAAGATGGATATCTGCACTCATTGCCAACACCTCTTCACCTATGTCATCAAGTTTATTCAAAACAAATGCCATATTGCAAAACTACAATTCGAGTACCAAATTGGCCTGGGGTTTGCCCAAGGTCCAGCCATCTTGAGTACTGGCCTATTATCAGCAACAATTTCCCCAGCTCTCAACAGATTTGTGTTCTATTGTGCAGCTTCCAAGTGGAAAAGGGGTTTCTAGTTTTTAGATAACTCGGATTTTTATATTTTCAAACAAAGACAGCACTTTGGTTTCTTTTTTTCTTATTTTTGTGTGGATTACCCAAAAACCTAGCATCAAGAGGGTCTATTTTCAGAGTTTACAGACTTTTATACCAAGGCAGCATGTAGGGTTCTTATTTCCCTGATTTCGTGCAAGTTCAACCACTTCAAGCAAGCTGCTTCAATCTCTCATGTCAGTAATGCTGCAAATAACCTTCATCCACCTACTTTTCCTTCTAGAGATATCACTTCCACATTTGCTTTTAAAGAATTAGCTCCAACTACTGTCAAGTTTAACTTGCAAGAGTCTGCAAATGAGTCACAGAGGAAAAATCACCAGGTTTAAAACAAAACTCGTCGAGTTTCACACGTTTCCAACATAAAAAATCACGGCTAAATTAAGTTAAAGCATGTAGAGGTAAGTTGATATGTGATTTAAAACACATCAGGGCAGCTTAAAATGCAAGTTAAAACAAGTCAGGCCAAGCTAAAACGTGTGTTAAAATGCTTATTTGGAATTTCACAAGAATTTTTTCTTTAAAATTTTGAACACCTGCATTTGCCTCTCCAATAAACCTTTGCCTTTGTTGACAGTTAAAATGCTTATTTGAAATTTCACAAGAATTTTTTCTTTAAAACTTTGAACACCTGCATTCGCCTCTCCAATAAACCTTGGTCTTTGTTGATCCTTTGGTAAGTTTTTTCTGAGTTGGAAATTTTGAGCTGGTCAAGTACTCTCCAAGTCCAAGTCTACAAACTGTGGTTCAAACAATGACATAACTAGGCAAGGTGAGCCCCTATTACCAACAACACCATGTTTATAATAACTATGACATAACTTCTCCCACAGAAGAATGCATTTCCACCATCCCTACTCGCAGAGGGTGGTCCACCATACCTACTCAGAGAGGATGGAATGAGGGCTTTCACCGCAGACTTCTTCCTGAGAAGAATGCATTATAGTAAAATGTATAAAATTGACTCCCTTTCAGTAGGAACAACTTTGATCACCAAAATAAGATAGTTGATTCCAATAAGATTGCAAAGGGTTAGAAATCTACCTCTGTCATGTAACCTCCCTCTAAAGCTAAATATACTTCTTTTGAATTTTCAGACTTATCAATTCAATCCCATGACTGTAAGCAATTGTTCCTATTTTCATGACTTTTGCATATAATCTCTCATTATCTCACTCTTCTTGATGCTTCCTGCAACCAAGAAAGATTAATAAAAATCTATCGATCATAAAAGATATATAGAGATCAATGCTAAAAGCATACACTAAACAATTATAGAATACTTATCTCTACAAATATCATAGAACTTGCTTTATAGAATGCGGCCATATCAACCAAATCTCCAAGTTCCATTAACCATTGTTTTGGGCATTGAAGGAGCCACGCATATTAGCTGTTGAAATTGCTTCAGAGCTAATTCCTCTGATCTTTGGACCCCAACAGATAATTGAGGAGAACAAAGCCTTGCAAGGTTTTGCACCAGTGCCTCGTTCATAGATACTTGATGATCAAAAACAGTGGGACAACTATTATGAATGCTCCATTTCAAATTGGAATATTTGCGGGAGCAGATTCCCATCCAACTGCTCCAATAGCAGACACCCCACTCAGTGATGTACCTGGAGCTAAGCTGATAGAAATATTTAATCCAGGAGAAGATCTTCCTAGATCTGACCTTCCAACAGAAATATTCACTACTCCAACACATAAAAGTCACAAATATAAAAAAAATATCATAGAAGACTTCTGCAAAGTTGAATATCCTTGACATGATATAAACTGATCAAGATGAATAATGCTTGCTAAGCCTTTTCTATATCCGCAAAAGAGAAAATCGTCCAATGTTTTGTCATTTGAATACAATGCATCATTGGCCAACAGGAGAAACACTGGTCATAACTGATGAAAACACAAAACCAACATAACCTGAAACAAAAGCGATATCTCTGAATGCGTAAGGCAGAAAAAGATGCTCATGGCAATCGATTTTTATCAAATGCTAAAGTATAAACAAAATTGTTCCTTCATTCATAGGGCGCGGCTTTTACATAGAGACAAAAAAAACACCAATCAAAAATTCCCAGCCAAAACATGTGTCTAATAACTATCTTTCTTGAAAGACCACAGCATTATATCACACGGCCGAGGATTACTTCTGTCATTTCAATCTTAAAAAAAAGAGCACTGTGAAACTGTTTTTGTTCCACACCTATCACTTTACTACCAGGCTCTCAAAAGCAAGGAGAGCAGTTACACATGAATATCCCCATGGAATGTAGCAAATGTTAGATTTCACCCAGAAATCAAATAAACAACAATAACGAATAACCAGAAAAGATACAAGAGACACACAGAAATATCTTAGGAAAACCCTTCGAGAATGAAGGGAATAACCCAGCCACATACAACAAAAGATCATATTATTGATAATGAAACTTAAGTGTACAATGCCTTTCGCTTGAAGCGATATATATAACATAAAGAGAGATTCTTCACATTCTAACCGAAGGTCTCTTTAGTTTCCCAAAACATAATTGTTTATTTTCATATGACACGTCTTTATATTTAATATTACAATTTAATCATAAGTATCCTCTTTAGCTGAAGATGACCATAACGATAATAATGTCCATATTCCTAGAGATAAAGATCTCTATCGCAGCTACAATCTTTAACACTCCCTCTTAGCTAGAGAGACATCTTTAGCTGAACAACCACACAAGGTTGCAACCAAAATGTCAATGATAGAATCAAATCACATGGATCCTATGAAATTCATGGAATCACTCAACATGAAAACCCTGCACGAAACACAACCAGCTTTCATCATGATGTTGTCATGGAATCACTCAACATGACACTAAGAGAACAATTTACTTATTATTAATAATCATGGAATCACTCAACATGATAGCCCTGGAAAAATTACTAATAATCATGAAATGGAATCTCTCAACATGATAGACTTGTAACAATTACTCATAATAATGGAATCACTCAACATGAAAAACCTGTAAAAATCATATTCAACTTTCGTCACGGACTCCCTCAACAAGATGCTGTCATGGAATCTCTCAACATGGCAAACCTGCAAAAATCATAATCATCTTTCATCACGAACTCACTCAATGTGATGTTGTCATGGAATCTCTCAACATGACAAGTTAGTAAGGTTTACAACCAGCATTTTATCACGAACTCCCTCAACGTGATATAGTCATGGAATCTCTCAACATGACTTCCAACTTCCATCACAGAATCCCTCAACGTGATGACATCATGGACTCTCTTTACATGATGTTCACTATGAATCTCTCACAAGTGAAAGAGTTATTAGGTTGACCTTATAACTATCATGAATAACAACTCGTAATCAGTAAGAAATGCAATTGCAGCTAAGACTTGTTTCCATCAGGAGTCTAAAAAACCTACTATAAATGAAATCATAGCTGAAACTCTTTTCCAACACAAGTCTCGAAATTTATAATACCAAAATATTAACAATATGTATAAAAATGAATGAGATTCCAAAAACACTCCCTCTCATCAACCATTATTAGATAGTTGATGTTACCTCCCTCTGACTAAACATCTCCCTCTGAATCACAAGCTTGCTCTGAATGCAAATATGAATTATCAATTCAATTTAGTAAGCAACACCCTCATGCAACCTGCATAATATCTCATCATTCAAGATGCACCCTACAACCAAGGTAGATTAATAACATCAATCCAAAATAGAAGCCAGTAACCAGTATGAGATATTAATGCAACCAAAGCAATAATGAATCCTAAATACCGCAAAATTGCATAATAAAAAACTTAGCTGTCATAATCTTCGTTGCAGACTTCATTGGCTTCTACATAGATTGTCCACTTTAATCGCAATTCCTTACTTGTCTTTTTTCAAACATATTCACTCTTGGAATCTTGCAGATCCAACATGTCCCAAACTTCGAATCATACATCAAGAACAAGAGTCATATCATAAACAAGAATCATATATTTGGAGGCAGTGCTCATGATAAATAACATCTTTCTTGCAAACATCATACAAAAGAAAGGATCATCACCACAACTCCTGACGATAAAAGGAAGACCAAAACGATAACAACTAAGAATCGGTTAGAAGATACGAACGGAAGCATGTCTGTTATAGGAAGAGGATTGTAATTGTTCGTGAACGATGCTTTAAGAAGCATGTGCAATGACACTTGGAGGTAGCAACTCAACCATCCACAATGGCCTAAAAGTACACGGCTAATGTTTGCCAGCACACCAAAAGAACTACCCAACAAACGTTTATGATATTCGGAAGACACTAGATTCCCTGTTGGTTACAACTTACAACAATCCATCAAGATACATGTTAATAAAGATTTAGTTGTGGTGCCAAGTCATCATAACCACGCAAGAAGGAAAAATTAAGATTCTCGGCAAAGTCATCAAAGCTCTCCTAGATGTTGAAGCATTTATGTCCATCTTTCCTTTTGATGACACTACAACTAATTTTTGACAAACAAGTATCTTGAGTCTGTATCATTAGTGACTTCCAATCAATGGACACATGCAGATGACAAAGTTATTGTTGTTGTGGAAACTGCAGACCCCAACTTTGAGAACCAATCGCTTGAAACAATTTCCACGCCTTTGGAAAATAATACAAGCTCCTCGTCTATTCTTCATATTATAAGACTCAAACCATGTGTGATGAGAAACATAACACCCGATATCGGATTTGAGTACATGCAACTTCCTTGAGCACTAGAGATAGGAAATATCATAAATGTCTTCATGACATTGAAGACAACTAATAAATAAGGAGAGACGTAATGAATCTTGCATGGTTACAATCACTAAGGGAATGCACCAACCACAACAAAATAGTAATATAGACAGATGACCAAGAGTTATCATGAACATACACCTCCAAAACCTCAAGATAAGTTACCAACACAACTATTAGCTTCAGCATATTCAAGACACTGATACATAAAATATCCAAGTCTCTTTCTCTGTGAAATAGACCAAACATAATAGAGACAAAAAGAAGAATACCATTCAAGTATGAAAGATTGAAGCAATCAAAACTTATAGATTGCCTACAAAATGCATAAACTAATGAACAAAAAAGGATTTCTTTATTGTTGTTATCTAACCCGACTCTAATACCATGTTAGATCTACCCCGGGAATCAGATAAACAGCAATAATGAATAACCAGAAAAGATACAAGAGACACACAGAAATATCCTAGGAAAACCCTTTGAGAATGAAGGGAAAATCCCAGCCACACAACAAAAGATCATTTTACTGATAATGAAATTTAAGTGTATAATGCCTTCGCTTGAAGCGATATATATAACATAAAGAGAGACTCTAAACATTCTAATCAAAGGTCTCTTTAATTTCCCAAAACATAATTCTTTATTTTCAAATACAATTCTTCATATTTCCATGCCTCAATGCATGTTGAATGACACATGTCTTTATATTTAATATTACACTTTAATCATAAGTGTCCTCTTCATCTGAAGGTGGCCATAACAATAATACCGTCTATATTTCTAGAGATAAAGATCTCTATCGCAGCTACAAGCTTCAACAACGGATGCATCCACCACATATAAGACAACTGTTCTTGATAAAGTCAGGAAACCATAAACTCTCGCCATGAAATGAGGAGCTTCAAGAGAAATGCCTAAATACAAGTCATCTTCCACAGATAATGAACATCAGGGAAGACAAGTAGTATTAATAGCTTTCCTGCCAAGTAAGAACCAATAAAACGACACTTGCAAATATTTAAGTGCATGTGTGCATTAGAGTTCGATTAATTTATCAAACCAGTGAGCATAAAATCATGGTTTCAATATAACAAAAAATTAAGACAAAAATATCTAATTAAATCATGGTTTCAATACGCATTTCATCCTCTTTATTTGATTGCTTCCCATTTGTGGAGTCTTGTTGGGTCTTCGTTCGGAAGAAAGTAGCACATACACGTGAGAAGACCATGAACCTTCAGTTGCTGGTTTTGACCTTGAAACAATGGTTAAGTCCTATCCAACGCCTACATGTTGCCCACAACATCTTCACATTCCCTCAGCTACAATGATTCAACAGTACCAGGTCTTCCATAAGTAGCTGCAATGAACCCAGACATTCCAATTTCTGCCAATACTCAACACTTCCCTGCTATAGCAGTTATTAGTTGTGTCCGCCCAGTTCTTCCAGCGTTCCATCGCAACTCCCAAATAGGACACTAATGATGATCAAATTACAAAAATAATACAAAATCTCATAGAAGAACAATAACAGAAGCGCAACATCGATATATCTCTGGGATGAAATTCCCATTGTACATGAAAACAGTTTGTCATTGCAAGAGATGAAAAGACAAATGTCTTCAAAAAATACGAGCAAAGCATCAACGGAAACACTAGGTAAAATGTGGAGTGAACATGTCATATGCCAAGGAAGAAAAACGGCAGAAACATGTTGTTTCAAAAGTCGTGTCTCCAATTTCCTTCCATTCAAACGATGACACTCTGCTATGAATTGTCGTAGACGACATGCAGTGACTACTAGATTCATCACTCACATCTCTCTTGCTACTTCTTTCCCTTTTCCTTAAAATGTAGAGGACATGTAGTGACTATCAGGTTTCCAAAATCACGCTTCAGAGATGCCTCAAGTCTCGATTGTTCCTAACAAGCAGCACCCAGATCCTTAAAAGCGTTGCAAGATATACGGTCTACATAGACCCAGTGAAGCAAATATACAACAATGCTCAAAAAAGATTCACGATGCACAAGCAACATCTACTGTGGCAGCTTTCATCATATATATATGAAACCCGACGTGGCTTGGAAAAGCCCCATTCTTCTCAAGTTTATTAAAGTCACGAATGCCAGCAACCAGAAAGTCTGGGCACAATCTTTTGACTTAATTGCAAAGCACCTCCTTTGGGACTCGTATTTTGATCCAATTTCATTGCAGCACAAAGTATCCTAACAATAAAATACCCTTTATTTTTCCTCTGTTCCTCAATTCCTTGAAGTCATTTGAACAAGCAAAGATACTATGCACATCATTGGATGCATCTTTATCTCGTACTCAGACGTGCAATATATACAGCTTAAAATCTTGGTGTCGTGTTCTTCTGATGAGTTTCTTGAGAACCCATTCAAACACATTCCTCTTGTTGATATTGACAGTAGTGAAAATAACCAACCAATAGAGATATGAGACATAGGAGATGCACGAGTCAAGAACAGAATGAAACCAAAACAAGAATACTGTAGCAAAGCCAATTATATCGGCTCAAGAAAAGACCATCTGAAACTATCATAGATATCACATCTCTATTGCAGCTATATCCACAACACTCTTAAATTGTAATAGAAATCTGAGATATAAACACAGACAAATGGACAAATGAGACTTCTTTAATGTTGTTATCAAACCTGGCTCTGATACCATGTTAACTTTTACCCAGAAATTATGATAAACAACAATAAGGAAGAACAAGAAAAAACACCAAAGACCCAAGATTATCCTGAGAAACCCCTTCCACTTGAAGGGAAAAACCCAACCACACCAGAAAAATATTGTTTACTGATAATAAATGTTCGAGTACAATGCTTTCACTTGATATGATTGTCACAACACAATCACAAATATATACAGAATTGAGAGACTCTTCATATCATAACCAAAGGTCTCTTCAATTTTCAAATACAAGTCTTTTCATATTTCTAAATGCATGCCTCTTCGCATGACACATGTAATCTAATTTTGGATATTATCATAAATAACTTCTTCAACTGAAGATGACCATAACAGTCATATGTATATATCATAAAATCGGAGATAAAGATCTCTATTGCAGCTACAATCTTCAACAACCATAAAGCTAGCAACTTGGTGTAACCTAATTCACCTAATAGTCAATGAAAATTTGGGTTAAATTCTTACCTTTAAGATTTTATTTCAGATCACCCATCCCACTCTTCCTATTCTTTCCTACTCCCCTTAAAATTATTACATCTCAAAAGTTTAGTGTGTAACCATTTGCTGGTCATCCAATGGTCCTCAAGAGCAAAAATTAGTGACAAGTGATACCATTATCATCATAAGTGTGTAAACATCATTAAGTTAATTAATCACTATAAAGTACAATTATTAATAACATGAAAAATATCTCCTACCTGTCATCCTGCCACATATGGAACAAACTAAAACCAGATTCTAGAAAAATGAAATAAAAAACACATATAAATGGAAAATAAGAGATAAATCCTAGCCATCCACCTGCACACAAGGAAAGACAATGCACATAATGTCCAAAGAGATGAAATATGAGCAGAAATGAGATAAATCCAAAACACACACATAAAGCATGAGTATAAAATTCCTAGTACAAGGGCTCTTATATTGGAGATAAATATTGGCGAGTGCATCAAAGATGCTCTGGTCTATGAAGCTCCTCAAGTGAGGGAGCATCTTGGAAACAAAACTGGTCAGATCAATTAGTCCTTATCAACTTTGGGGATTGCCTACTGATCTCAAGCTATTGCTCCTACGACCTTTCTTGCTTTTATTGTCTCAAGCTAAGTAAAGGTCATTTCCCTTCGTCCATGTACCTAGAAGCAGCCATGTAATGTCCCCTATTGGGACTTTACTCAATTTGTCCTAGACTTTCCAAATAAGGTATGGTTAATGTGGGCAAATGGGACTGTCAACTTGATTTCCTGATTTAGAGCCTGCAACAAAGATATTTGTAGAAGATACATTAACATTTACTTCAACAATGTTAAAAATAGAATCCTAATCCACTATTATAATATTCCAAGCATACATGGGGGATTCCTTTAAAGATTTACCCTGACAACCCATTGTCATTATGGAGCACTAGTTGAGATCATACAAGACATTTTGAGCTGTTCCACCCAGCCCAGAAGCACGCAAAGATAATCATCATACGGCCTCCCAGACCCACTTCATGCGTCTCTACCAAAATGGCTTCCTAACTACTTGCATTCCCTGTATGTAGCATATATCCCCTCCATAATGGGACAGCATTTTGATTGTAGGCTTTAAAATTTAAAGGACCATTTCATCTACTCTATATGGGTATGTAGAATTATAATGATATGTATACATAAACAAATATAGACACAGTAATATAATATTCTTCAATAATGACTCAGCTCAGCAATAATGCATTTTATCTCACACCCACTATTTGAAGATATTAGTTGCTGCTGGTTAAGTAGTCTATATCTGACTCTGAAGACTTTTCAGAATGCCTACAATCGCACTTCCTTGAAAATATTCTCTTTTATTTCGTCTTTATTTCATAATGGAATATTTCCCTTTCATCGCAGCCCTCCTCCATTTATATTCATTACTCTTTTGGGAATGCCATCCCTAGAGAGGAGACATGATCCTCAATTACAATTCAATTATCTATTTCTGATCACACTCCTTCATATTTGTTAGCAACTTAATTATTATTTATTTGGTCCTGATCACTAATTGGTTATGTTTTAATTATTATTATAAGCTCGATCTTGATCGGTGTTTTACTAATTAATGTCTAATACATCCGGGTGCTTCCTTCGCCAATATATAGTTGAATGCATTATCAACTAGATTGCTCCATTATCTACATCATGGTTGCTTGTAATCACTGCCTTCATGATTAAACATAAGCTTTGTCTTTTCTTTAAGTTACCAGATTCGCACCCTGGAGCCTTAAATCAGGTCCAGGTGCAAATTGGATCGTGATTCACGAATATCTTTGTGCTCAGTCCACACAAGGCCCATGTTCAGACGTGTGGGGGTTGGGACCTGAACAGACACACATGTCCAAACATGGACCTTGTGTGGACTCAAGAGGACTGCCTACAGACCGCCTAGGACCCACAGCTCAAACTCAATTAAAGTGGGCCCAAACTCACTTAAAAGGATTATTTTATTATTATTATTATTTCCCCAAACCCTAAAACGACCCTAATATGGAGCTTCCAAATACGTCTCATTTCACATTTGCTCTCTCCATATTACAAGTTTAAATTGAGGTCATTGTATTTGAAGGAAATCAGTTGTGAAGCGGCAAATACAATGGAGGCCAAATTTGTTTTTAGAAACTGCTAAGAATTTTCAGTAATTTTTTCAAGCGTATCAGTTTACTTTGATGTCTATCTTTGCTGACAACAATTTTGAAAATAGTTTTTATAACATTTGCGGCAACGCTAGAGATTTTATTTCTCAGAGAATTAAGAACTACGGAATATTTTAGAGGATACATGGATTAACTAAAAATATAAACGCCCAGAACTCTACTGTAATTCATACATTGATCTTAAGAACGTTTACGAAGCATAGCCTGGTGGTGAGAAAGTGTACAGAGCATACCCCTTTCTTAAAAGTTCATACAAAACGCAACCCCGATCATAAGAATGTATCTCAAGCTTCAATTTACGGGTTCATATAGGCAACCATTGTTTTACTAAATAAAAAGCGGAATAGAACCAGAAAGTTCTGCTCTACTTAATCATTAAATACGGAGAAAGGATACCCTTGAATTTTAAGGCAACCATTAATGCAAAAGAAACTGTTGCACAAGCAATTCAAATTTTCCCAAGGGAAAAAAACACCTACCTTTGAGTGAGCATTGTGCCTTTTTCCTACTCTCCAACGCCGTATTGTGCCATCGGCCTGAGTCCTAAATCTGGATTTATATGATCTGCCAAATAAAAATAAAGACCCTGTAAAAAAAAAACCCTGATTTCTGCTACCAGCGATACCCTAGAAAGTAAAAATAAATAAGTCTCAAAACAGTGAAAATTTTGCTACTTACGAATAGCTCTTCATCTTAGTTTTCTTCAACTTGGAAGGTGCAACGCGCAGATTCTTCAACGGCTTCTTCTTGGAAGCAAATGATTGTTTTTGAATCATCTGCAAAATTTTGTTCAAAAATGATCTTTTTTCCTCGAACTTAAAAAATCAATTTAGTATTGAAAAACTATAAGCATCTAAAAGGGGTTACCATGATAGATTGAGGGAGTGGAAATAGAGGCATTTGAGGGTGCCGTCGAAAAGATCGTGATCTGAAAAATGGTAAGCCATGAACTGACCTCTGAAATGTGTAACAGACATTCATGTGAGGAACGAAAAGACTGAAGGAACGAGAAGCGGGATGCGAAATACAACTGGAAAAAAGCCTTCCGAAAAAGATTGAGCCTGCGGATCGCAGGCGAAATAGCACTTGCATAGTCTGAAGCGTTTAACCAGGTAGGAAAAGAAGCAAGCATTTCATGCTTTACATCAACAAAAGAAATGGCAAATGATATTCCGATATTATTTTCCCCTTATAAAAGCCATCAGAAAAGGCTTCCTCTGCAGGTTATTGGGACTTGGGAGAGTGTTCGCGCTGGGGCAAATTTAATGGTGTTTTTGTGTTTCTATGGTTGTGCTATTTCAAAGCTCTTCTAGTTTCTCTATTAGCGGAGATTTATTTATAGATTAACATGACTTTTTCTATTTATTCTTTATTGAAAGAATGCTATTACAAGTAGGAAACTAATAACCAATACACATCTAGCATATAAATATATGATTAAGATTGATAGTTGTAGACTCCTTCTATATCATTGTCCTTGGAGCAGGAAGCACGCAGCGAGAGGAGGCAGTGGGTCGGGTCAATAGGCAAACATATTAGATAGTGAAACAATGATATGGCAACGAGAAACCAGTGGAGGAAGTAGGCAACAGTTGAAGAAAGGTCGGGCCCATAGGCAAAAACAAAAATACAAGACCCAACATTCGAACACAAACATCATCGGGTGTGTTTGCTTTATTTACTTGTCTCCTTTTACTCAATATATTTTATGTATTGGTATTGAAGAAGCAATATTAAATCAAAAATGGTAGAGACACAAACTGCACCAATTCAATATCCTAAATCTTTCCAAGTTGGAAGGGCACCTGGCATTATTTTTACATGGGGATCAGTAAAGCGGAATCAAAGGGAAAGTTAGCAGTGGTCAACCATGGGTGAAACATGGGCATTTCTCAGAGGGCAGTAGGGAATAAATTGTTTATCCAACCAAACCTAATGGATGGCACCAGTTTCAACAACACTTTTCAACTGTTGGGCCCAATGCTCAATGCCCTATATCATGAGGGTTGTAATCAATTTCTGAGAGAGCAAACAACTAGTCACAAAAAACCATTATCTATGGTTAACACAAATGTTTTAATGGGTGTGTAGGAGGCTATCACGCTGGACTTTCTGCAAAAAGAGACAAGTAATGTGAACAAAGGGTTGATATTGGTAAATGCAAATTCATACAAAAGAATTTTCAGACGCAGGTAGATCCGGAAGTTCAAGCAACCGCATAAGAGATGTCTTGTAATAATTTTGTCGTGTGTAAATGGCGTCTCTGACAATATTCGACAAATCAATGTGGAACAAACAGGGCTAGAAGAGAGAGAGGATAGGGGGAATCAATAGCAGGCAATAGCAAGCAAGAAATCTAAATCATTTATACACCAAGGAGAGGCAAGCACAGGGGCTAAAGCAGTCAACTTTCCAAAAACACAAGAAGATCAAATATATTATAGCCCAACCAAAACACCATTAACATGGTGCCCAGTGTTCAAATTTTTTAGAATAACTGAGAGGGGAGTGAATCAGTTATCTAAGGTCCAGATGTACAAATAAAACTTTTCACAGCTTAGTGAACCCATATCCACAAAACATTTTCATCGTGCATGCATCCATTAGATTATATAATCACTCAAACTTGTAGGTTACTGACAAATCAATTTGCAGAAATGTAAACATAAAACATAACAGATTCAATAACACATTTGACAGAATGATTTAACATGAAAACCCAATTTGGGAAAACCCACTAGTAACATGCTACTCATTCTCACTCTTATGAAGTGATGCTCTATGAAAGGTAAACCTTGTTAAAGGTTACAATACACACTGTTAAATGTGACCTGGTTAAAGGATTTCAATCACCCTGTTAGGAGAGAGCCTTGTTAGAGGACTTCAAATCATTCACTTAGAATGTCACCTGATTAAAAGATTTACAAATGACTGCTAGGTCAACCTTAATCCAAAGGATTTACCCTAGATTGATACAATGATTAGAAAGTAATAGTAAAGCTTGATCTGATAACAACTTACAACTTCATTTGTAGATTACAGATCTTTGTTTCAGTCCTCCATTTTGCTTGGCTTTCACACTCTTCAGCTCTGATAGCTTGTTCACTCTTCAAGCATCCATAACCTTAAGCCTTTTTGCTTTGCTTGCCAATGCAAACTCTTCTCTTAGGTCATCGAATGAAGCAATACCCTAGACTCCTTGTCTTCCTTAGGTTCTCACACATGACAACCCTTGCTTCTAACCAGCCATCTCTATAAATAGAGAATTAAGATCTTTTGTCATTTATCAACCATCGTCCATTTTAGGGTTAGGTCAAATTGGGTAGGATTCAATAAATCTAACCCTCATTTCATTTCATTCCCTTTTAGAAATGTCTACTCCAGTTTGTTGAAGAAGGAGATCGTTGAAAATAGATTGATTCAAGTATGATAAATGTGTTTCAATCATTGTTTTGTCACTAATGTCAAATCGACTATTTTGCTAGTAAGACAACTACTTATATGATTTAAGTACTATTACCTATTTGATTGATGAAGAGGATTTGATCAAAAGATGTGACAGTGGCACCTAGAGGAAAGGTTGAGTTATGATATGAAAAAGGAGTACAAGGATTAGCTAAGACAGCAATATCATAGTGCATTAATAATCTACTTAAGGTTGCAAAGGTTGGTTACACTAAGCAAGTTCAAAAAAACAAGTTAAACAAAGTTTGTCTACCAAGCTTGACCCAATAGATGGTAGGTGTTGAGTAAAGTTAGTGCAAGCCAAGCAGAAAATCAGTTGGAGCCGAGTATTTTAGTGTATGTCAAGCTAAACAGTGGATGTCGAGTAAAGTTTAGTTGATGTTGAGCACCAGTAAACTTTAGTTCATGCTAAGTGATTTTATAGAGGATGCTAAGCAACACAGTATATGTCAAGCATCAGAAGCAAGTTAATGTCGAGTGTCAACATTATTAGAAAGATTGTGGATTCAATGGATCTGAGCCAACAAGTTTGTTTTCTTGAATTGTGTGAACCAAGTAGAAGATAAGATTGATGAGCTGGTGGCACAAAATTCATGGTAAATTGTTTTGAGGCGAATTCAAAGAGGATTGAAGGAGAAGTTTCTAGAAGTAATATGGAATAAGGGGTAGATTCATTTAATCCTACCTAATTTGTCCTAACCCTAAATTGGATGATGGAGAATGAATGGAAAAAGATCTTAATTCTCTATTTATAGGGATGGTTGGTTAGAAGCAAGGGTTGTCATGTGCGAGAACCTAAGGAAGACAAGGAGTCAAGGATATTGCTTTATTCAGTGACCTAATTGAGAGTCTGCATTGGCTAATTGAGAGTCTGCATTGGTGTGTTAAGCAAGAAGCCTTAAGGGTATGGATGCTTAAAAGGTGAACAAGCTATCAATGTTGAATTGAAAGCCAAGTAGAATGGAGGACTAAAACAGAGATCTATAATCTGCAAATGGAGTTGTAAGTTGTTATCAGATCAAGCTTTGTTGTTACTCTAATAATTGTATCAGTCCAGGGTAAATCCTTTGGATTAAGGTTGACCTAATAGTCATTTGTAAATCATTTAATTGGATGCCATTCCAACTGAATGGTCTAAAGTCCTCTAACAAGGCTCACTCCTAACAAGGTGATTGAAATCCTTTAACAGGGTCACATTTAACAGTGTGTATTGTAACCTTTAACGGGGTTGGCCTTTCACAGGGCATCACTTTAGAAGAGTGAAAAAGAGTAGCATGTTACTGGTGGTTTTGCCCAAATTGGATTTCCACATAAATCATTATGTCAAGTGTGTTGTTGAATTTGTTATGTTTCATGTTTACATTTATGCAAATTGATTTGACAATAATCTACAAGTTTTAAGTGATTGCATAATCTTATGGATGCATACATGATGATAAATGTTTTATGGGTTCACTAAGCTGAGAAAAGATTTATTTATACATCTAGACCTTGGATAACTGATTCGCCCCCCTCTCAATTATTCTAAAGAATTCCAACAAAAATCTTTTTGAATTCGCCCTTAAATTAGTTCACCATGAATTATGTGCCACCAGCTCATCAACCTTATGTTCCACATGATTCACATAATCCAAGAAATTAAACTTGTTGGCTCAGATTCATCGAATTCTCGATCTTTTTCATAATGCTAACACTCGGTATTAACTAGCTTCTGATGCTCAGCACATACTGTGTTGCTCGGCATCCACTGTCAAAACACCCAGCACAAGCTAAAGTTTATTGTGCTCAACATCAACTAAACTTTACTCGGCTTACACTAGAATTGACTTTTCTTGCACTGACTTTGCTCAGCACCTACTATCGATTCGGTCAAGCTTGGTAGACAAACTTTGTTTAACTTGTTCTTTTGAACTTACTCAATGTAACCAACCTTTGCAACCTTAAATAGATTATCAATGCACTATAATATCACTTTCTTAACTGATTCTTGTACTCCTTTTCATATCATAACTCAACCTTTCCTCTAGGTGTTGTTACCTCATTTGATCAAATCCTCTTCATCAATCAAATAAATGATAGTACTTAAATCATATAAGCAATTTTCTTTCCAACAAGTAGCAGGTTTGACATCAGTGACAAAATCATGATTGAAACACATTTATCATACTTATATCAATATATTTCAACACCCAGGACTATATGTATAGGAGCTCATGGACTTAAAAAAGAGGCTTGAGGTTGTGAAAACAATAAATTGGGAAGAAGAAAACAACATGTATGAGGCAATAGAGTACACAAGTAAGATAAAGTAGGAAAACAAAGCTTTAAAGGAACAAATCTTAGGCATTCAGAAGAAAATGAAGATAGGACAACAAGAGCTAGAAACCATAAAGCAAGAATTGGAGCAATGGAGATTAGTTGGAAACAAAGAGACAGGTCTAACGAATGGAGCTGGCATAACACAAATAAAGGAAATTCAAACAACCATGATGGATATCGAATTCAAAGAGTCTCAATTAAAAGCAAAAATAGAAGAAGTGGGATCTTGGTATCAAATAGTTAGTGGAACAATGGACAAACAAAAGTAGATTATTGAATGATAAGTAAAAATACAAATGAAAGAAGAGCAAGATAGACGGAACAAAGTAGCTAATATCATAGTCAAAGGAGTGAAAGATTTTGGAGTAAATGAGAAAACTAACACACTAATGAGAGATTTTCTTGAAGATCAGCTGAAGTGGGCTGGTAACATTCAACAAGCAAACAAAATTGGTAAATGGGAAGACAAAGAGAGGGATAAGCATATATGGGTCACCTTGAAAACATATAGAAGATAAGAACAACATTCTTAGGAATAGAGGGTTGCTCCGAGGCACACATTTTTATTTGGATGAAGATCTTACCTTTTCCCAATAAGAAGATCAAAGAATGGAGTGGGAAAAGGTGAAAACAACAAGAAGTCAAGGGAAATGGGCCTTGTTGAAGTATGGGAAAGCCCAAATCAGTGAGTGTTTCTCAAGGGAGAAATAGCAATTAGGGACCCCACAAGACCACCTAAGTATTGTAAGTTGGAACTGCAAAGGTTATCCATGGAGAAGAGGTCTGGGGGTCGGGCCCATAGCAAAAGAGAGGGATATTATCATCCTTGTAGAAACACATGAGTGGGATGGTTGTAAAGTACCAGATTTTGAAGGATACAAAAAAATCAGTTTGGAATGAAGGGAAATAGATAGGTAAAGGACATGGGGGGATTATGGTGCTAATTTGGGAGGAGTGGTGTGGCATTGTGAAATTGGAAAAGGAGGACCCACATAAATAGTATATTTGGCTACAAATATAAGGGAACACAATAAATTCCAAGCTGGCTACATGTTACTTTGCCCATAAAACTCTAAATTGTACAAGAAGAGGAAACTAGACAATGAAGATCCTTATGCATCATTGAAAAAAGACATTTTTAAGTTTAGCAACATTGGAGACATAATGTTAGTGGGTGACTTCAATGCTAGGACAACTAACAATCAATCCTTGCAGCTGACCGACACTGATAAAGAGGCAAACAATCCTATATGGCTAGAAGAAGACAATGATCAACTTTGGAAGAGAGCCTCCAAGGATGGTGAGGGAGTTGTCTCACACTTTGGAGTTGAATTATTGGGGTTGTGTAATGTGTTTGATATGGTGATTTGCAATGGTTGAAGAGTTGGCCAAAATCAGGATGTATCAGGTGTAAAATGTATAATGGCCAAAGTGTAGTTGACTATGTAATTTGTTCGCAAAATCTTATAGCTAAAGTGTTTGATTTTAAAATTAGTTTGCCCTTTAGAGTTGAACTCCAATCACATGCCTCTTTTTGTTAAGATGGACTTTGTCTCAAACAACCCACAATATAAACATGACTCTCATGCATAAAAGACAACAATCAGCAAAGGCAAAGGCAACATCATTTTAAATCAAAAGAACAAAATTATTTTTAAGATAGTGCTTGAGCAACAATTCCATGAAAGTAATAATCTTTTGGTGGATGACAATTTCAATGAGAAATGTGATCCAATTCATAGCAATGTGTTGACCTCTAGTATACATAAGGCTCTAGATGCATGTAAAAGATTAAAAAACAAAAAGAGGGCTACTAGTACTTTACTAACCCATGGTATGATGAAGAATGTAAAGCAACAAAGAGATCTATGAAAGGTAATGAAACAAACAAAGAACTCAAGAAATGGTATAAAAAATTGATTCACACAAAGAAAGAAGAGTATGTCACAACTAGAAGGAAAAAGTTTATATCCCTCAAAAAACATGACCCCAAGAAGTTTTGGAGAGAGCTACAACATGCAAAAAAAAATTAAAAATAACAACATTATGAATGTTCAATTACTTGAGTATGCCAACCAACTTTATGAGCACCCATAAGAGAAAAACACCCCTCCGTTTGTGAATACAATGAAGGAAAACTTTACGGTTGAGGATATCAATGTAGGGATAAAGACTCTAGCAAATGGTAAAGCTAGGGACATTGATGGGTTGCAAGCTGATTTTTTTTAATGGGGAGTGGAAATCCTTGTGCCTCATATAAAGGATATATCTTTAATTATGTTGCTTGTGAGGATCTCCTATTAGACTGGACAACTAGTGTGGTTATCCCCCTCTTTAAGAGTGGAGATGTCAACAATCCATCAAATTACCACACTATTATGGTTAATCCACTTTTGGACAAACTTTGGGAGTATGGTAGAACGTTGGATCAACAAATGGGTAGAAAAGGAAGATAAGAGAGCAAGAGGGAAAGTGATCCAGACACTCCACAATTGATTATTGCATCACTCTTTGGTGCATAATATAGAAAGTGCGGGACAAATAGGGAGAAGAAGTCTACTGTTGTTTTGTAGACTTCAACAAATCTTTTGACACAGTGCCTAGAGACAACTTATGGAATAGAATGAAAGATTTGGGGATTCTAGATGAGTATAGAGAAGTAATGCATAGATAATATGAAAAAGTTAGAGCCAAAATCAGAACTAGTGGTAGAATGTCAGAATGTTTTGGAAGTGACATATGTGTTAAATAAGGATGTCCTTAATCTCCTACCTTTTTTGGGTTGTACATCGATAATCTAGAAGCTTAGTTAGATAAAATAGAGGGGGGAGGTGTTCACCTAGCAGGGTGTGTGGTGAAGCTTCTTTTCTATGCTAATGATCATATTTTGATATAAAAAATGGCATAGGGGCTAAGAGATCATTTAGGGCCTTAGAGCAATTCTGTCAGGAAGTTGGGATGCATGTGAATATTACTAAAACCAAAGTTATGATTTTTTCTTTAAGGAGAGAAGAAAAATATATCACATTCATGTTTGAAGGCAAACTGTTGGAAATTATGAAAGAATATAAATATCTTGGGATTGACTTCCATTATAAACTTAGCTAGGAAACTTGAGAGTGAAAAGGATTCAAGGGGGCTAGAAAGCCTCATTTTTACTCTAGAATAGATACAGGACAACGAAACTATGGGACTGGAAAACCAAGAAGACTCTCTTTGGTTTGTTGGTCACACTAGTGGTTCTTTATGACTGTGAGGTGTGGGGGGGCAGCATGTAAATGGTAGTGGAGAGAAATAGAGAGAATTTAGAAACAATTACTCACAAGCAATCTCAAAGTCAAGAGTTATGTGCCTTATGAAATTCTTATGGCTGAAGCCGGGGTTTTTTCGTTAGATGCTTTAGTGGTAATCCGATTACTTAGTTACTTAAAGAAGATTAAAAACATGCAGGATCATTGTTGGCCAAAAATTGTGAAAGGAGAGGCTCTTAACCGAAGGAAGAAAACATGGATGAAGCAAAACATTAAATGGTTGGCTAAATGGAACATCAAGTTACAAGATTTTCCAAACACAAATGCAGATATAAGAAAGTTTGTTAGAGGGAAGTTTCAAAATGCCATGTGGAACAATAATATGAGTAGAAAAAAATCCTATTATATTAAATAATTTAATCCAACCGAGGAACTTGGTGAAAAAGAGTACCTTGGGGCTACTATTAAAGGAAAGGCAAAGTAATTAGTGGCACAATTGAGGATAGGATCTCATCACCTTAGGTGCGAGATGGGAAGATGGAAGAGGCCCAAAGAGACTTAGGAGCAGAGAATTTGATATTTTGTAGGTTTGGAGCAGTTGAAACGGAATGGCATTTTCTCTTAAAATGCACGACATACGACAACATTTGATCTTTCTATAATGTCATCTTGAGGGTGGACAACATGCATAGTTTAATTGAATGGGATAAGATAAAGATGACTATTGGGTTTTTGGTTAAGATACATACCAAATATTAGAAATGGAAAAGAATTAAAAAATTATCTAATGTGGTTGATCTTTGGGCCCTTAATCTGCTCAAGTCTCATGGACATCATTAAAAAGAATTTGTTCATTCATTCATTAAAACCTCTTGTGTTCATAGTTTGGTTAGTTGATCACATGGGGCACATTTATAGTGGTAAAGTTCTTGACAAATAATAACACGTGTTAACCCATTCTAGATGTTTTCCCTCAAACTTTAGCTAGCTCGCCATGTGTCATTTGGGATGCCCATGCTTAAAAGGGTCCATTGATACATATTTTTGGAATGTCCTCTTGCATGAGTATCCTATGACCAACAACATTCTAGATAGTTAATGCATTCACTCCACTCAAATTGGCTCATGTAATTGTGGTCATTTCTAATCAAGCCACCATGATTTTGCTTTTGAGCCCAAGTGGCAAGCATGCTACAACTAGCCAATTAAAGAAGCAGATCCGCCTTCGACACAAGGAATCGAGTGATCCATGTTGGATTCTTTGGCATATTGATTGATTGTAACAAATTATAATCATTGTGTGGTCATATTTGCTGAGGTTTGTTCTATAAAGCCCGAGGGACTTGTATAAAGAAAGAGGTTGGAAATATTAAACTTTTGTTTTGTAGGTAAGGAAATAATCTGTATTATTTGCAAACTTTCTATTTTCTAAGAACAAGACCATGTGGCTTGTCAACAAGGGGTACATACTATAGCATTTACTTTCTAGGGAATTCTTCTTCACCTTTGCATGTTTTCTCTTGATAAATCATGGGGACTATTCATTTGGTATTTTTTTCTTTTTACTAACCAATGTATCATGTGTTGAATCTTTATAAGTCTGGTCTGGCTTGTTGATGTGGGAGCAATTATTTTATGTTTGTTTAGTTTACCACAAAGGATGAATTCTACCACTTATAGCTTGCTCCTTAGGAAGAGTAATTTTAGGAAGTGAGGTATTTTCTTACAACCCCTATAAGAGCTATATATGCATGTTGATAAATAGGGTCTTATATTGTATTATGTGCTGGAAAGACTTGCACTTTCTTTAAGAGTTTTGTGCCTTTATTTGGACCCTTACAACTCTTTCCCACAAATAGATATGAATATTTTAGCACTATGTCTAATGACTTTGGCTTCTTGTTCTCCTTCGAACAATAAAGAGTTTGTGATGCACTATGTTGTAGCAGATTTGTGCATGAAACTTTGATAAAAATTTATAGAACCCCTGCAAATACCATTGGATGCATTTTCTTTTCATCCAATAAAGATTTTGTATGACATTTCACCTCCCCTTAGATTAGGTTGTTTGTTAAAGGTTTATTCCTTCCTTTTCTCCAAACACTCCTCATGAAGAGTTGGCTTTTAAAATCCCAAAGGTTGTGTTGTAGGTCAACCCCATCACACTGCTACAATACTTCCCAATTACCCGTATTTAGGCATGAGCCTCTTAGGAATCAACAGTATTTTCTGACATATTTGGTGGGACAAAGTTGAAAGTAGTAATCAAAGATACTACATGCTTTGTATTTTTTAGTTTGAATGAAGAAAATAAGTGGACATGATAAGTAGCGACCATAATCTAGTTAGACATAGACCCAAGTTGCTACTATTTTGTTGATTGGTTTGCTCCTCAACCTTTTTCATAAGGACATGCTTCCTAGTTCATGAGAAATGTTGCTTGATTTCTAGCATGAGATGCATATTATTGAGCTTGAAAGACAACAAAGTATCTCAAGGCATTCCATAGGTATGCTTGAGGCCTCTTCTAAGGAATCATATATTATAGAAGAGTTTCTTTTCTTTTCTAAAGGACTTGTTTTGACATGTAGAAATTTCGTAGGTCTTATGTCTTATAGAGGATGGATATAAGGGGATTGATTTTTGGAGTTCTATTATAGTCCTTGATGCTAGATACAATTTCATTTTTTGAGGAAAGACTAGTGGTTTAGTGCTTGAAGTAGAAGAATGAACAAAATCTACATGGCCCACAACTAACAAAAGCAAGTGAAATTCTTGGAGAAGAAAGTCTCCCACTACCACATTCTAAGATTGATTATCCAAGTCTTGTTTTTTTTAGCTCCCCTATTTTTTTGATGATGACAAGGTTCTCACTCCTTGAATTTTAGAGGTTTTAGAAATCCCTTTGAAAGAGGTTTTTCCATGGGAATTTATAGGTAAGTTCCATAGTGATCAAGGAGAAATAAAGGACAAAGACATGTTGTTCTAACATGAGCTTGAAGTCTTTTGTATCATGGTTAATGAATGCACTCTGACTACTTGAGTGGAGTCCTCCATAGTGTACCAAAGGGCATAATAAGCAAATGGCAAGGTGTAGCAATGCACAAATGCATCCCCTATTGTAACTTACTTGAAGAAGGCATGCGAGTTCTCGACTAGGTATTATTAGCATTATCTACTTGTCATTATAACCAAGTCATGCTCACGTCAAAACATGAAAAGAAACCCCACAAAGATTTCCAAATGTTAAATGTAATATCAAAGGAAATTCCATAAAATTGTCACCTTTGGCATGTCATGAATAAGAAGGCTAATACCCATGTTACCTTTTCTTTATCAAAATATTGTAGAGCCATTAACAAAAAATAGAAGGTTAGGTTATAAGGGTAGCTACTTCTTCATCCCATTAAGTGGTTTCTTGTAAAAAGGTCAATTGTTAGATCAACATAAATAGTTAGGTTAATTTTCTTTTCAATAAGTACTACCATACAAGATGATACATTGTTCATGACTCGTGTGCAGTTTTCAGTTCCCCTTCTTTGTCTATAGTAAGTCTTTCACAATTATCATCATTGCACAACAAGCATACTTTTAACTAAACAATGATTTTGTTATATTGCATTAACCCCTTTTATTTATTAAGAGAAAGCACACCAATGTAGTAGAGTTTCCCTATTTTTGTGTATGCTCTTAGAAAGGTGTTTCATGTCCTACCATCATTGTGCATGTAACAATGAGGTCCCTTGTCACAATATTTCATTACTTTGCAAGTAAGATTAAAAATTCATTTTCAAAGCTTTAAAGTGATGAATAGTTTAAAATTGTAAAGGGTAGGAAAAATCAAACAGAAGCATCAAGATAAAATGAGCAAAAACTATATACATATATATATTTCATTTATCTTCAGTGTTTATTTACATTCCAAAATTTGCAAAAAGAAACACAATTTTTCTTTGTCATTCACAATTTCTTCACGTCATTGTTGAAAATAACTCTTCAATTGTATATTTTCATTGATGTTACACAAATGTCAGTTTTAACCGAATGGTGAAGAGTTTTTAGTATTAACCTTGCATATTTCAATATTAACCAAGCAGTCGGGTAAAGAAGACATTTCAGTATTAACCAAGCAGTCGGTTAATGAAGGATATCTTGCTTGCAGTATTAACTGAGTTGTTAGACATCAAAGGACCCACAGTATTAATCGAGCATTCAATCCTAGTATTGACCGAGTGATAGAAAAATGCAATTGTCTAATAATTAATTGATTGAAGCTGACTATTTGGATGGTTATTGATTATCTAAAAGAGTATTCAAGTTGACTTGTCCAATCTTATGATATATAAGAAAGGTCAAGTTGTGAGAATAGAATGTACATTTGGAATATTAAATAAGATGGATATGTGAGCGAAGAAAAAGGCAAAGCAAGAAAGTATGGAAGATAAGATACAAAGAACATCTGATCAGTAAGGATCCAGAGATAAAGCCAGAACAAAGATTTGAATCTGCAAAGATAGTTTCTTCATAAATCAGGTCAAATTATTGTTACCTTTGTTAATCTCATTGCAAGATATATTTGTTGGAATTCTTTAGAATAACTTGGGGGGGTGAATCAGTTATCCAATGTCTAGATGTACAAATAAAAAATTTCGCAACTTAGTGAACCCATATCCATAAAACATATTCATCATGCATGCATCCATTAGGTCATACAATCACTTAAACTTTGTAGGTTATTGTCAAATCAACTTTGTGGAAATGTAGGCATGAAACATAATAGATTCAATAACACATTTGACACAATGATTTATGTGGAAACCTAATTTGGGGAAAACCACTAGTAACATGCTACTAATTCTCACTCTTCTAAAGTGATGCCCTATGAAAGGCCAACCTTGTTAGAGGTTACAACGCACACTATTAAATGTGACCTAGTTTGAGGATTTCAATCACCCTGTTAGGAGTGAGCCTTGTTAGAGGACTTTAGATCATTCACTTGGAATGTTACCTAGTTAAAGGATTTACAAATGATTGTTAGGTCAACCTTAATCCAAAGGATTTACCCCTGACTAATACACTGATTATAAAGTAACAATAAGGCTTAATTTGATAACAACTTACAACTTCACTTTGCATATTACAGATCTTTGTTTCAGTCCTCCATTCTACTTGGCTTTCACACACTTCAACTCTGATAGCTTGTCCACCCTTCAAGCATCCATACCCTTAAGCCTTCTTGTTTTACTTGCAAATAGCAATCTTTTCTCTTTGGTCACTAAATGAAGCAATACCTTAGACTTCTTGTCCTCCTTAGGTTCTCACACATGAAAACCTTTGCTTCTGACCAGCCATCTCTATAAATAGAAAATTTAGATCTTTTTGTCGTTCATTCTCTATCATCTATTTTAGGGTTAGGCATGATTAGGTAGGATTCAATGAATCTACCCATCTTTTCATTTTATTCCATTCTAAAAACTTCTCCTTCAATTATCTTTGAATTCACTTCAAAATGGTTCATCTTGAATTTTGTGCTACCAGCTCATCAAGCTTAGCTTCCACACAATTTACACAATCCAAGAAATCAAACTTGTCAACTCAGATTCATCAAATTCACAATCTTTCTCATAATGTTGTCACTCAGCATTAACTTGCTTATGATGCTCAACACATACTGCATTTCTTAGCATCCACTATCAAATTACTCCGCATGAACTAAAGTTTACTGGTGCTCAACATCAACTAAAATTTACCCGGCTAACACTATATCATTTGGCATATACTAAAATTTGACTTTTCTTAGCTCCAACTAATTTTCTTCTCAGCTTACACTCATTTTGCTCGACACCTACTGTGAAGATTATTAAGCTTGGCAGACACAATTTGTTTTACTTATTCTTCTGAACTTAATCAATGTATCCATCCTTTACAACCTTAAGTGGATAATCAATGCACTATAATATCACTATCTTAACTGATCTTTGTACTCCTTTTTTATATCACAACTCAACCTTTCCTCTAGGCGCTATTGTTACCTCATTTGATCAAATCCTCTTCATCAAACAAACAAATGATAGTACTTAAATCATCTAAGTAATTGTCTTACCAGGAAGTAGCGGGTTTGACATTAGTGATAAAACAATGGTTGAAACACATTCTCATATTTGTATCAATTTGTTTTCAACAATATTGTCAATTAATGTCAAAACACTTAGTCATAATGGGCATACAATAGTAACTGAGTTACTAGTCTAAAGAGTTAACTGAGTTGACAAAGGAACCATGCAAACAATATTAATTGTGCAGGAAGTAAGTAGTGTCAATCGATTCATTGTGTCAACTGAGTTGATAGTTCATACCATGTTGTAGTGTCAACCGAGGTGACAATGTCTACTGTGCTCTAGTGTCAATCAAGTCAACAAAGCAATTTTGTTCCAAGGTGATAATCAAGCTAGCAGAATAGTGTCAACTGAGTCAAAAGTATCTACCAAGTGATTAGCATGAACCAAGCATCTAGTATCAACTGGGTGCCAGAGTTAGCCAAGGTGATAGTGTCGCCTGAGTATCTTCAATATCGCCTAAGTAAGCCATTGGACCCAAGTTACAACATTAAGCTGACTTGGTAATTATTTTTGGAATTAGTTATGTTGTAGCCAACCTTTGATGAAATCATTTGGATGGATATAAGTATGAAGTATTTTTCTTATCCAAAAAAAGATGTAAGGATTCTAATTGAAGAACTTCAATGAATATGGAAGAGTAGATTGTTTGAACGCTACAAGAATTCCAAGGAAAGGAAGAGACTTATCTATCACAATCGGGTGATCAGTTTACTTCAAATGATGTTCATCATCAATCACAGTTGCACATCAGAGATTAATCCACTAATTCATCCTAATAGGTGCATCAGTCCCAAATCCTTTAACCAGGTGGACCTAATAGTCACTCCTTAGTCCTAGCCGAGCATGGGTAGACTCGACCGAGTCACTAACTTAACCAAGAATGGTTAGTTAGTGATAGCTAAGCATTCAAGGGTTGAAGACCAAACCAAGCTTCTTCTACCCACCTAGGTATGAAGCATTTAATGAAGACCTAAATAAAGAATTTGATAAAAAGATGAAATCACAGTTTCATGTTCACCGTGAATTCAGAGTTTTCTAAAAAGTGTAGTATTCCTCAAGCTTCCAAAGTGATTAGCCACAAGTGTGTTGAAGTAATTTCTTAGGCAAAGTCAATAGCTTCAAATCCTTCATTAAAACGAGCATAATGGCAGCATCTTCTAGTTTAAAGGTTAAGAAGGGCTCGAAAATGTTAGTAAAAAGTTTAGATTGCATTCCTCTAAAATTTGAGCTTTATCCAGTAATTATCGAGGAGAAGGATCCTCAAGGAGCTCACTCATAGATACCTCCAAAGGTACTCCTCATTCATGACATCAGGTCATTTTATCATTGCTCTATTCAAGAATTAGGGAATCTTGAGCTAGATCATGCATATGGTGCATTGTGCAATAATGATGTGTTGAAGCTAGAACACAAACATATGGAGGTCAAGGGTTTGACCCACATTATCCACATGCAAAGGAACTTATGAGTCAAACGGATCAGGCTTATACTAAGTTGAGTTCATGATATGTCATTATGGCTAGAACAAACCTATCCAATCACCAAGAAGATGATCCACATGATAATAAGGTATCTAATGACAAAGAAATCTAAGGAAACCAAAACCCTAGATTAGGCAAAACTAACAAAGCTAACCCTAGTTGGATGGGATGGTAGAGGCATGAAGCTGAATAATGTGATAGACATGGAAATCAAGTTTGGCATCCATGTCATTACACACAAAATTTATAATTCAAGTCATGCAAACAATGTGACATGTGAAGTAGTAGACTTGGCATACAAGGTTGTCAAGAAGAATCTATCTTTTGACTTGGTTGAGCTTCAAAGCACCCAATTGAGCAAGAACATGGAGAGTATTCAGGCCTCAAAGATCAACACGTGAGTTTGGTTCACTCTTAGTTTGTTTATTATTTTATGTTTAGAAATTATTTCCTTCAAAAGGAAATGTTGTTTGGAAGAAAGACACCCCAATTTTGTATCAAATAAATGAATTCATAAATTAGATGGGTGGAAACTTTGAAAGAATCATGGCTACATACTTTGACAATTTCAAAGAAAAGATGAAAAGTAGGCTTAGGATCCACAAGCAACTTGTAGAGGATTATGAGCAAGATATATGCTTCCTAGTTGATTGTGAAAAAGTTCACATACAGGCAATCAAACCTAGGATTGCATGGGTAAAATCTCTAGCATATGAGGTGAATATTGATGATACAAAATCCATTGTTAAAGCACCCATCAATGAGCTTGTGGACCCCAAGGATACTTATTGTGGGACATATGATGAAGCTAAGACAAGAATCTCACTTGAGATTCAGATTCCTCAAATTCTGAAAAGCGGGAAGAAGAGGCTAGAAAGCATTGGAAAGAAACTTGCCAAATCAGATTCTCCTCTTGAGCTCACTGAAGGCAAGGGTGATGATGTAGAAGAGAAAGAAGATGAGGAAGAGGAAGAAGAAAGTGAAGAAGAAGAAGAAGAGGTAGAGGAACCTCCTAAGAAGAAGATGAAGACTTCATCCAAGCCTCCACCTAGGAGATCTATAAGATCTACTCCCATGATTACTGCCTCCAAGCCAAGAAAACCATGAAAGAAACTAAAGCTACAGGATGAGGATAAAGATGATGAATATGAAGACAATACCCCAACTATATCTTTGAAGAAGGCAGAAATAACTAGAAAATATAAGGGAAGGAAGGGGTATGGCAGGATTTAAATAGTTCAAGTATGACTCCAAAAGCAAAGAGGAGTAGAAATAGATTGAGGAAGCATTAGTTGTGAAAATGGTATAGTGGAAATATGACCCTTCTAAGCTTAAAGGACATGCTCCTAAAAATCTACCGAAGGTTATTTCACACCACTGGGACAATGCGACCAAAATAGAGGACATTAGAGAGCAAACCCTAAGAAGGCTCATGCCTAATCGCTCTGATAAAGAAGTAGACAAGGAAATGTCCAATAATGAAACAAAAAAAACTCCAAGATTTAAAACTTTACAAGTTTTGTCAAACAATATAGAAGATGTTGTGTGGGCCACAACAAAGACATGGGAGAACATTTTTGACATCAAGGAAGAAGTAACTCTTCTAGAGATTCAGACAATTGAGGATTCTGATGCTGAGAAGATTGTAGCAGAAGTCATGACATCACTCCCCTCCACTCCACCTAAGGTAGCATTTAAGCAACAATGAGTTGATTTGAATATAGTTCAACTGAGCTATGAAGTAAAGTTTGTTTTACCTTCCCTGAGTTCTATCACAAAGGAAACCGAGCAATGAGCTCCCACAATCTCGATCAAGCAGTAACAGAAGGACTTGGTTGACAAAGGAAAAGCTATTATTCCTTCTTTAGCAGCCAAGAGTAATGACAAATGGAACATAGTTGATGGCATTGATCTTGATGAGGAGATTGTAATCCGAAATTGGGACCAATCAAATCTATCAGCTAAGGAAATAGATATTTTGGGAGAACTATGGAAGAAAAGAGCAAAGCAATGAATGCTAAGAGCTGAAAGAGATAGGAGAAAAGTCTTGGAAGACATCAAATAAATATTTGTAGATGCTCTATCTATAGAAGAAAATGATAAAGTCCCTATCATTGATCAATTAATTGATATTGTGCATAAATTCAATGAGGACACTGATGGGCAGGACAAACTTCTTATGAAACCTGAAAGGAAGTTTGAGAATAAAATGCTAGAAAATGTAGCACAAAAGATAGCAATAGATCAAGTAGAACTATCTACTTTAATTTTCACATTAGAAATTGTTGTAAATAATATTGTACCTTTATTTTTAAATTTAAGTGATTCCACTGACTTTATCAAGGAAATAAAAGCGAAACTAGCCAAAGTTGACATGGACTTGAAAGATAGTGCAAATCAATTGACACTCAATCTTAGCTCCAGTTCCATTCATTTTACAAAAACTAGATTCTTGATAGATCTTTAGGCATAAATACTAAGGGAAGAGGCCATAATAAGAGCAACATTTATTGATATACAAGGTATGATACTTCCCGACATGGACATTATTTAGAAAATAATGGATTGTGCAAGGACATTGGTCAAAGACACAAATCTATCAGTTGCAGATCATATGTATGAGTTATCAATAGAGCTTTAGATTGATTTCACATCTTGAAGGTGCTACAAGATAACTAGGACAAGACATTATTTGTAATTTTGAAGGTACACAATAATTTTCTTTCTTATTTTGGTATAACCTTGTAAATTTTTGGCTTTTGTAACAAAAAAGGGGGAAAGTATATAGAGAAAGTAGAATGTACATATTTATACATATAAAGAGAGATATGTATAGGAAGGATAAAACATGTATAGTAGGAAAGATATGTAAAAAGTAGAAAAACAAAAACAATTTTGAAAAACCAAAAACAAATTTTTTAGTTCAAACCAAGTTGCAAAGTTTTCCCTACAAACCGAGCTGCAAAATGTAGCATACTCGATGGAGGAGTTTAACTGAAGAAGTTTTTCAAATCTTGTGTATGATAAGTGTTTTTTTCACTAATTCCAAAGGGGGAGATTGTTAATCTCAGTGTAATATATATTGCTAGTTGGTGTCAAAACACTTAGTCATAATGGACAAAGAATAGTAACCAAGTTACTAGTTTGTAGAGTTAATCTAACTCATAAAGGAACCATGCAAATAATGTTAATTATGTAGGAATTAAGTAGTTTCAACCAAGTTTTGGTGTCAATCGAGTTGACAGTTCATACTAAGTTGTAGTGTCAACCGAGTTGATAGTGTTTATCGTGCTCTAGTGTCTACCAAGTGATCAAAATGAATCAAACATCTAGTAGAATATGAGTGCCAGAGTTAGCCAAGGTGAAAGTGTTTCCTGAGTATCTTCAAGATCGCCTGAGTAAGCCATTAGACCCGAGTTATAACACTAAGTTGACTTGGTAATTATTTTTGGAATTAGTTATGTTGTAGCCAACCTTTGATAAAATCATTTGGATGGATATAAGTATGAAGTATTTTGCTTATCTTAAAAAAGATGTAAGGGTTATAATTGAAGAACTTCAACAAATATAAAAGAGTAGAACATTTGAAGGTTACAAGCATTCCAAGGAAAGGAAGAGACTTATCTATCATAGTCAGGTGATCAATTTACTTCAAAGGATCTTCATCAATAATAATAGTTGCACATTAGAGAGAAATCCACTGATTCATCCTAATAGATGTGTTAGACCCAAATCCTTTAACCAGGTGGACCTAACAGATTTTTGCAAAAACTCCTAAATAGAGTACATACTTAACCATACTGTATAAATATTTTCACAAGGTGGACCTAATAGTCCTTATTACTCTTAACTAAGTAAGATCATCACGAGTGATCATTTGTAAGCCTTGATAGGCAAACTTTATTACTACAGTTGTGAAGCATTGTGGGTGTCATCCCTACCCCAATTTTGCCTTCTACTTCAAGGGTTTATGGGTTACCAATATTATGTTATGGCGTTGTTACTTTACCATTTTATGTTTCATGCATGCAAGTAGATTAGAAAACTTATCAAAGTGGTTTAGTTCAAGAAGTTTAAGTGGTTCCTGATTCACCACACCCTCCAGTTACCTAGCCTGCATTACATTTCCAATAGAAATCTCTTAACAAAGTTGACTTAATAGTCATATTGTAAATCCTCTAACAAGGTGACATTTCAAGATTGAAATGTTTGAATACCTCTAACTAGGCCACTGCTAACAGGGTGATCTAAATCCTCTAACAAGGTCATACCTAACAATATGTTTTGTAACCTTTAATGGGGTTGGCTCCTAATAGGGCTCACTTCAAAAGAGTGGAAAATATTGTAACTAGTTGCATGGTGGTTTTTCCAAATTGTGTTTCCACATTAAATCTTGGTGTTATATGTGTTCATGTTATTTGAATTATGTTTTATGTTTCTACAACTAAGTTACTTAAGGTTATAACAAATTAATAATCATAAGATTGCTTTGTTAACCGAGTAATAGTAATATTCTAGTGTTAACCAAGTTGGATAATATTGCATGATCAATGGAAAGGTTGAATTGACATCTTGGGACAAGGAATTTTTTTTGTGGTAACTGATTCACCCCTCCCCTCTTAGTTACTCTCGTCATTCAAAACAATTATATGATGTCTTTTTTGGAAGCAAAATATTTTTCATTAGTAGGGATCATGCATCTCCATAGCTAGGTCTTTCTTTGTCTAAGTTGTCCTCACCTCCCCCTCTAGTTATTCTTGTGAGTCCTTATTCCCCTTATCACTTAACTTAGTAGTAGAATCATAGCCTTATGTTTAACTTGCCAATTAGATCAATATTTAGGTTTTAAAACATGACTCGAGGATTGACCATTTAGGCTAAGTAGTTATCTTTCTCATGGGGAGGGCTCATTTACCTTGCCAACCCATTGTATGTGAAGTTAAAATGGGTCAACATTGTGTATGAATTAAGTTCTTATTGAAGTAATGTTATTCTATAGATTAAGGGAAAAAATGCTAAAAGGTAAGTGTTTTGAATTTAAATAATTCACGTGCTTGACAAAATCCAAATGCTAGAGCCAAATTTATGCAAACAACTACAAAAAAGTTTAGGATATTTGGATAGGGAAATACTTAGTTTGCTTTGGTTACAAGACCAGTCATAGGAAAATGCTTCCAAAGATAAAAGGAATAGTTAGAAGAAATTGCTTCCAATGGTATAGGTATAGTCAAACATTAGAATTGCATCTATAAGTGAAAGAAAGTAATGATGAAATGAAAAAGGAATACTCACCAAGTGGCCCCCCTTGGATGAGTATGTCCAAAAATCAATTACATACTATAAACTTAAAACTTCATTTCTTTATTCATGTTTGCTATAAGTACTTGATTATGTTGTAGGAGCAGAACAAACATATTATGCTACAGGAACTAACATGGTTAAAGATGTTACAAGAAATGCAAAAACTATAAAGAAAGTTAAGAACATATTTTAAGTGTTTTAAATTTTAATGTTTGGAATAAAGTGCTATGATGTGGTGGCATAAATGGAGTAGTGATTCAATAAACTCTCCAAGTATAGCCATTTAGGACAAAGTTAGTTTTTATGTTAAGTTGAGTCAGTTTTCTTTAAGTGTTGTTTTGTGTGTGTTCACTAGCTTCAAGAAATTTTCAATACTTGGGAAAAGTTGGTGGAAAATTCTGATGCCTGATTCCTCATGATTCAAAAATGGTTTTATTTTCTTGCTTTTGAGCTAACATTTCATCTTCTCAATCATTGGATGAGAAAGTATTGAAATGGTAGATTATGTAATTGAAGGAGGACTAGATAGAGAGAAGGGAATAGAAAGTTTTGAGTTTTGTTTTTTATTTTTGTGAATTTTTCATTTTGAATGTGTGATTCCTTGTTTTCTTTCCAAAAACTGATACTCTGAATTCTAAGATCATATCGATGATCTTGTTTTAGAACAACAATGTATTGATATGTTTTGAATCCAAATTAATTTTGTTGTTTTGAAATTTGTTATAGGAAATCTGATTCCCTGAATCATTGAATGCAAATTTTTCGCTATTTTGAGGGTCACATTCATAAATAGGAGTTTTTAAAACTCTTTACGATCAGTTTCTAGGATTATAGAGGAGTTATGTATCATATTATTTTATTTTTATTTTTTATTTTAACTATTTCAATTACCCCTACTTGTACCTATACAGAAGGAGGCTATTGAATATGGTGAACATCCTTATGCATTCATTGATGTATTGAAAATCACATAGTTGATATGTGAAAAAGGAAGAGTCGGCTTGTATATGGGATTTGCAGAAGTTATAAATATCTAAGTATCTCATGGTCGGTGGTTAGTTTATGCTTGAGTCTTAAAATCTCGCATATAGAAAAGGTGGTGTAGATTTGAACATGGATAAATGTTGTTTGACAACCAGTTGTAGTTGGGTTGATGTTCATTTTTCTTTATTTATAGATGTTCAAGTCACTTATGTATTTCAATTTAAATAAATAAGCGGTTGGTTTGAGTTAAGTAGTGTAGGAAAAATCTAATGTTGCTACAAGAGGTCAAAGAAGTTCCTATCACATGTCAGTTTATCTATTAGTGCTAAGTGAGTTAGTTGGATAACAATATGAGGTGAGTTACAAATTGATCCCAAAGGTGCACGAAACCCTTGATGTGAACTTAGTTGATTGATTAATTTCCTCCTAAGTTTTCCAAGGTGAGGCTCTACATCATTTTTGGTATCAGAGCTCAAGAGTCTTTAGATTGTGTGAAGTTACATGTTGTATATTCTTGATCAAGATTCCTCAGTAGGGTCAAGCAAGATGGTGACCAATGTAGAGTTAGCTAAAAAGGTTGAGAAGCAAGAAGAGCTCTATTAGAAAGAGAAAAGAGAAGTGAAGGGGATATTAGCAGAATTATCAAATAAGTTGGAACACATGAAAATGGTGGTTGAGAAGAAAGAAATGAAAGAAGAAGAAGAGGAAGAAGAAGTCCCAGATGATGATGAGGATGAGTTATCTAAAACTGAGAATCCATTCATTAAAGCTTTGAAGGCTTTGGGAGGAAAATCCACTAAGTTACTTATATTTATAAGAAAGATGGATACCAAAGCAGTTTTGGAATGGATTTAAGCTTTAGAGAATTACTTTGAATGTGAGAAAATTTCAAAATCATAGCAAGTAAAGTTGGCTAAGTCTATGATGAAGGGATCAACCCTTACATGGTGGAATTTTCTACAAGAAGAAATAGTAAAAGAAGACAAGAAGAAGATTTTTTCATGGAAGAAGATGGTGTTTATGGTGAAAGAGACTTATCTCCTTGAAGATTATGAAGTACAGTTACACTAGAAGAGGCAAAATCTTAGACAAAGAGATATGGATATCTGCACTTATACAGATGAATTACAAAAGTTGAGTCTAAGATCAAAATTGGTAAAACCTGAGAATGTCAAGGTAGCAAGATACTTAAATGGTCTAAGAATGAATATACAAGAGGAATTGCAGCTATCGAGTCCTAACACAATAGTTAAGTGTTATCAGTTAGCTTTGAAAGTGGAGGAGAAAATCAAAAGAAGATAAGAGAATAGAAACAGAAGTAGAGGAAGACATTCATTTAGAGGAAGAGGCCCATTTAGAGGAAGAAGCCCAAATTTTCAACCACAAATAGAAACACATAATGAAGCAACTAGGTTCAATAATTTCAGAGGAAGTTTCAGAGGTAGAAGACCAAATTTCAAAGGAAGATCATCAGGAAGAATGAATGGAACAATTAGATGTTATAAGTGTAACCAAGAAGGTCACATGGCACACAAATGTCAAGCAAAGGCAAGCTCTAGTACTCATGGAGAAAGGAGAATACACCTTGCACAAGAAGTTGATTCACAAAATGATTTAGACACCTATGGTTATCTAGAAAGAGGAGAAGCCCTTATGATGAGAAGAACATTGTTGAAGATGCCTATAAAAGTAGAACCACCACAAAGGAAATCTATTTTCAGAACTACCTGTAAGTTTGGAGGAAAAGTTTGCAAGGTATTGGTAGACTCTGGTTCTACAAAAAATTTCATAGCTCTTGAAATGGTGGAGAAGTTAAAATTACCAAGAATACCTCATCTATATCCTTACAAATTGTCTTGGTTGAATAAAGGACAACAAACTATAGTGGCTGAACAAGCTTGGGTTGAATTTCATATTGGAGCATACAAAGACATATTGTTGTTTTACATTGTTAACATGGATGCAAGTCACTTACTTTTTGGTAGACCATGGCAATATGATCTCAAGGCACAACATGATGGAGTAAAGAACACATACACCATTACAAAGAATGGAAAGGTGATTGAGCTAATACCTCTAACCAAACCAAGCCAAGAAGAAGCAAAAGCTATAGAGGGAAAGGTCATGGTAATGGGTAAGCAAGAATTCTTAAAAGAAGTTAAAGGAAATAAGTGTCCACTCTTTACATTGATTCTAGTACTTAAAAATAAATTACAGAATAATGCTGAAAATTAGATTGAGGAAGAAAAATCATAAATGGAAAATTCGAACTTCAAGGTGGAAGTGGTAGAAAAGAAGACACAGAAGGTAGCAGAAGAAGTTAAACCAATTTTGGACAAGTACAAGGAAATCATAGCTGATGGAATGACAAGAAGTCTCCCACCTATGCAAGAAATCAGTTGTTGTATTGATCTCATACTAGGATCAACATTACCTAACAAAGTTGCATACAAGCTAACACCACAACAAAATGAATAAATGAGAAGGCAAATTGAAGAATTACTTGAAGCTAGTTTAATTGGAAAGAGTCTAAGTCCTTGTGTAGTACCTATAGTCCTACCACCAAGAAAGAGGGAACATGGAGGCTTTGTATAGATTTGAGAGCATTGAACAAAATCACCATAAAGTACAGATTTCCAATGCCTAGGATAGAAGATTTACTTGATTGTTTAGGTAAAGCAAGATATTTTTCAAAAATTGATTTAAAAAGTGGATACCATCAAATAAGAATTAGGCCAAGAGATGAATGGAAAGCAACATTCAGAACAAATGAAGGATTATACGAATGGAAGATAATGTCATTTGGATTGTCTAATGCTCCTACTACAAGACTCATGAATGAAGTTCTCAAACATTTTGCAAGAAAGTTTGTTATAGTATATCTAGATGACATTTTAGTTTTCAAAAACACAAAAGAGGAGCATTTGAAACATCTAGACTTGGTGTTAAGGCAGCTACAAGAAGAAAAGTTGATGATTAATTTGGAGAAATGCAGTTTTATGTAGGAAGAGCTGACATACCTTGGATTTGTAATCTCAAAAGGAACACTCAAGATGGATCAAGATAAGGTAAGTACAATTATTTCATGGCCAATTCCTAAGACTATTGTAGTAGTTAGAAACTTTTATGGTTTGGCCACTTTCTACATAAAGTTTATTAGGAATTTCAACTTGATTTGTGCACCAATTCTGAAAACCATAAAAGGATGACATAAATGTAAATTTTTTTGGACAACATAAGCTAGTGAAGCCTTTTAACTTCTTAAGAAGAAAGTAGCTCAACAACCAGTCCTCACATTTCCTGATTTTAGTAAAGTTTTTCAAATAGAATGTGATGCAAGCTGTTGAACCCTTGGTATTTGATCTTTGATTATTGTCATTGATGTCAATAATGTAATTATAATGAGAATATGGTATGATTAACAACATGTAATTATCTTATTTGATGTTCTTAAATATTGTTCAAAACATATTCAAGACAAACACTTAAGTGTTAAACAATTAACACTTAATGTTCACATTCGTTTAGAAAATAATTATAAAAAAACAATTTTGGTCTATGAGAAAGTCAACAAGATTTTTTATCAGATAGATCCCAACTATTATACATTTTTGGAAAGGTCTTTAAGTTATCTAAAATGGGTCTTTGTTAGTTTTTGCATAGCACATGTATGGAAAGAGAAAAAAATCTATTTATTAGAAACAATTACCAAATTGTTATGACAGTTTTAGCAGTTTTGGTCTAATGGAAGTTTGGGGTATGCGCCTACCTCCAAAATTTCAACTTTCTTAGTTTATAAGTAGAGGATACATTCCTCTAAAACATTCTATAGGTGGTTTTGATAGAAGTTACAGGATTTGTGTGGAATTCCTTGTAGATTGAATAGTTTGCAGGTAGATTTTTAACAACAAAGAAGAGGGTAATGCTTTACGTTTCTATTTTCATATTTGTGATTTGATTTTTTTGGTAAATAGATTTGTTCTTTCAGATTATAAGTCTTAAATGCCCAATTCAGAACAATAGCTTATCACAAATAGTTGGAAAGCCACTTGTGGATGAATTGGCTTTCCTTTGAATTGGTAGGTACAACTCCCTAAACTGGATTTGTAATGAATTATGTTTTCTTCCTAAATTACTTCAGGGGTATGTTCTTAACTTGAAAGCATAAGAGGTATGACCAAGCTAGACCTAAATAGAATCTATAGAAGTTTTTGAATACCAAAACGGTTTTATGCATTCACAAATCTTATGAATTCATAAAACTTATCTAAATAATAGCTAATACTGAACTAAGCGAATTAGAAATTGAATTTTTATTAATAAATTGAAAACACTAAAATAATTTCCCTTTGAATGAATGATAACAACACCTATTATATTCATTCATTGCTTCAAAATAGGGGAGGTGAAACTCTATTTTTCCCTCGTTTCAACTCAAACAAAAGAGAAAATGTAAACTAAATATAATAGCGACTGGAATAGAAAATGATTGACATAAAATACCATTCAATTGTCTATGCAACAAAACGTACTTCACACCAAAAATTTGCCCACCTTTTATTAATCTTTCAATTTCATACATATAGAGTTTTGAGATGACCGTTACAATGGAAGCTTAATCGGTTCATCTTTTGAAAATGACAAATGGCAAGATGCCAGTTTGTTGTACTACAAAATTATAAAAGAAAATGAAAAGGAGGCATAATATGAATCATTTAGACTTCTTGCCCTTTTCTGTTTTCACCCTATATGCCTTAGTAGCAACTATTATTGGAATTAACTCTTCATGTCTAGGTACGTGGCTATTGGTATACCTTAAGAGCCATTTAGAATGCTCTCTAGCTAATTCCTTCACAGCATTGGACTGATTTGGCACTTCCTCTTTGGACACGTGTATACATCCACTGAGTGCCTGTAATTCAGTGATCCTGCCTTGACTATGGAAATTTATATCTGATAAACTATCCAGGAATATGGAAAAGTTCTCCTTCATGATATTGACTCCAATAAGTACTTTTCCTTGGCCGCTAGTTTGAGAGTCTATATGTAATCCTCTCATAAGTTCAAATCCTTTGTCCTGTGTCTTCTTCACCTTTTCCTTTTTTTCTCTGAGCCCTTTTTCTACAGGCTGGATCATTTTAGCTTTAAATTGCATGCTTTGAAGCCACTTGAAAAAAAGCTCATCTCCCTTTGGTAATATTTTAGCTTCCACTGCTTCTTTGGCTTTCATTTGGATGATCATCTTCAAGAGGGAGATACTCACATTTCACCCTTTCTCCAACTAGAGTATTGCTATTTGATATAATGTTATCTTTTTCTGTTTCCAATCTTAAGATAACATTACCAATTTGCTCCACAATTGTGACTCCTTTCAATTTAAGTTTCTTGATCCATTCTTTACCAATCTGGCCATAATGCCTATCTTCTTGGAGCTGGGAAATGAGGGCTTGCACTTTAGCTGCGGTAGGAGTCTGGGTCACAGACATACTAGAGATAGTTGCTAGTGGAGTGACTAGTTGCTTGATAAATTTGTTCAATTCTTCTATCTTGGCTTTCGTCTTGATCTTTGATAACTTAAGACTTTCTAATTGTCCTTCTATTACTTCATTACTTGATCTCCACAAGCCAACTTTTGTATCATGTCTGGCCTCTCCAAGATCGATTGAATGCATAGTAAAATAATCAGGTGTCATGTCCTCGATTCTCCCTCCTTTGTTTGGCTTGGCTATTTCCATTGTCAAGTTCCCTATTTCTGGATCTTGCCCAAGTATTGACAAAGTCTTTTGCTTCTTTACCTTTGTCAATGTAGTCCCAAAATGAACTGTGAGAGATATAGTGTCTTTTGTAGAAATATTTGCATCCTTTCTCTTTCTCTTCCTTTCCAAAGTATCTTCTAACTAGGAATTTGTTCCTATCACTTTGGAAGCCATTCTGAGTGATTCAATATTGAACATCTTTTTCTTAATTGGAGTCATTGTTACAATAGTTGAAGAGAAAGGATTTTTTGAATCTTTAGAGATGAACTTGGAAGAAGTCTAACCCTTCTTTACTTCTAAAGTTTTCTTTGCCACCTCATCTAACTCAATAGACTCACTATTGCTATTCTTTCCATCCCCTAAGTCCACTATCTATATAGGGGAACCACTTGGCCTTAGAAGTGAAGCACCTACTAATGGAATAGGGCTATGATGAGGAGATGGGACTAGAGTAGTATGAGGGGATGGAACTAGAGTAGTATGAGGGGAAGGGACCACAGTGGAGGCACTGTCCTTTGGTTCTTTCATCTTCTTCTCTTCAGTGCCAGTCTGGGTTGCTATGACTAGTAAGGAACCATCATGACAGGTCTTAGCTATAGGGACATCCTTGTCCAGAGGTTGATCACCTCCTCCTGAAGGTTGAGCTAGCCCTTGAGTAGATGCTATGGTCATGCCTGATGTAGCACTCTGAGATAAAGTAGGTGTTGCAGCTGCTGAAGAAGCTTGAGTGGCTGCACCCTTACTCTAGCTCTTTTTGGTTGTCCACTTAACCCATTTCCCCATTCTCTTGATGATCCTAGCCATCATGATATCAAGACTCTCCTCCACATCCACATATGGTTCAGAACTGATAGGAACCCCCCTTAACTTGGTCAAATATGTATTACTATACATATTTTGACCATCATCCTCCAATCCTTCAACATTAAGATCAATACTATATGTCTTCACTTGTTCCATTGTGAGCTTGGAAAAAGCACGATCTCGGCTCTCCAGTTCATCCTTGCAATCTGCCTAATAATCTTCTATAGTGGTGAGATGCTTGATCATGCTCCCAATTTGTAGCGCCTCTCTTGCATATCCATTTGGATCAAACATGGGTCTCACAACCTCATATTCTTCCAACTTGTACTTAGTCTTGAATGCCTTGAGCATATTTTTGGCATCAGACTGAGACTCACAACTGTAAGCTCCAACCTTCATAGGGAATTCATACCCTTTCTTCTTCAAGTTAGAGCTCAACACGTTCACCTGGATCACTTGTCTCACGATCTCTATCAGTACAATCAGATCACTTGGGTATTTGGGCAACTTTAAAGGAAATCTATCGAAAGCTGCAAGACATAAATATAGAAAGGATAAGAATTGAATAAAGTAGCTACCAAACTGATTGATGGCTACCATTGCTTCTGGGCTGAACCTCCTCTCCAGGCATCCTTGGAGTTCCTTGCAAATCCTCATTGAAAATGAGTCATTAACTCTGACATATTCCACATAGCTATTCTGTAATTGCAAGCATGGATAAAATTCATAAATTTTCACATCATCAAGGAAGTTCTCTATTCTGGGAAGGCCTGGCCACAATTGTAGAGAAGCTAACATATAAATCAAGAAAGAAGACATGTAGAAGGTATTGTAAAACTTTGCAGCATTGAGGGCTCTAGAAAGATGTTCACTTACCTCATATTTCCAATCAACATAATGTGTATCTGAACAAATTATTTGTACCAAAAAGAAATACTGTTCAACAAAATTGAGTGCTTCTACCTCACCTTTCAATCGATGTAAAAGAACTAAAATGTTTATGTTCTCAAGCTTGAGATCAGTGTCGAATAGGGTCTTAGGAACCTTACTTTTAGCTCCCTATGGCTTTTGGACCCAAGAAATCATAATTTCCTTTCACCGCACCATTTTCTTCAAAGAGAACTTGGACATGGCTCCTTCTATTGTCAACTTGAAAAATTCTTCTCACTTTGGAACCTAGAGGCAATTTACTACAGTTTGCCTATCAATCGAGATTAAAATTGTATGATCAGGCAACAAAATTTGTTTGGTGTTTGGATTGTAGTGATTTATACATTTGACAATAAGCTCGGGAGCTTGAACTACCACTGGAAATCCAGTTGCTTCCACTAGCCTACTTCCTCAAAGTTTCTCTATTATAAGGTGAATTGGCTTTGTCCTTAGTCTCCTTTGAAAATGTTGCATGTCAAAGAAATAGAGTGACGTGTCTATAACATTCTGCAATGTTGACTTAACTCCATTTAGTCCATTGAATCTAGTGAATCTAGTGGCCATTTAATCTAAGATAGAGATGAATTGAAACCTTAAAATTAGAAGTAGCGCAAAGAGTAGAACTTTGCAACTGTAAGAGCTTTGAAAACACTATTCAATTCAATAGCATAATAGTTCAATAAAGAAAGCAGTAATTTGAAAATCCATCATGTTCATCTCTATATAGAAATCCTAATTCACCCATTAATCTTCAAGATCCGTGCCACACGAGTGAATTAAAGAATAAATTCGTTAGATTAGTAAATGCAGGGGTTTATAATGGATTTTTCCATGTCTTTTCACTGTTTTTGTTGGCCCAACGATACCTTTCTTTAATTACATACTTACTATCCCATTTTCACCAAGTTTTGGAGAATTAAGAATGGAGTACTTCGTAAGGAAACATCCGCTCAGCCATATTTTGCTTAAAATAGCTTCCCAAATGTGATTTACTTATTTCCATTATCATTTTAAAGTATCTTGTGATTAATTTTTGAGCCCAACATGCCTGTAGAAGTGATTTTTCAATAGATGCAGAAAATTGTCTTCTAGGGTTGAAAACCCACCGAGAAGAAAGCAACTTCTATTTTTCTGCCCTTGCCTTTATTTTCACTTTACCCTTTAAGTCAATGTGCCTCTAAGCTTCAGAAAATCTTAAAAGGGCTGCAAAAGTGAAAAAGAAATCCACTTGCTTTTCTCTCTCACAAATGCCTTTATCAGAAAACTGACTTCATGGATCAAAGGCCCACCGTGGAGAAGTTACTTCAGAGTTTTCCACTAGTTGTGATTCTGAGCACCATAATGAATCCTAAGTGACTCCCAAGGCATAATACTATAATGTAGGGATGATCTATCCATAAAACAACTCACTTCCTTCATGCTTTAGCTTGTAAACCTCCTTTGTTGACCTCTGTGAAAAATTGTCTTCACGGGTCGAAAACTCGCCGAGGAGAAGGCAATGTTGGATTCTTTGCAAGCTTCATTTTCTCCATGCACAAACTATGATAAGCCATGAACAAGTTCATCTTTGGAAATAACTTTGTGAAAATCATTATATGACCCAAGAATCTCCATCGAATTAGGTTCCAGATTACCCACAAACTCATGACAACAAGGCAAACCCACCCAGTTATGTAATGCGAGAGAAGAGAAAAGGTGAAAAACTTGATGGAGAAACTTTTCACTTGAGGGGGAAGAACTAGACTTGGACATAACCAAACCAAACTAAGACACAAGATCATTTTCCACTTTGCAAAATGGGTATAGGATGGAAAGTGGGGCAACAAATTTTTATTGCAAAAGTTTATCAGAGGTAGAAGAAGGGTTATATATTGCTTCTTCATTCATTCATATCAATATTTGATCAGATCTTTTAATGGAAAAATAAATAAATTTGGATATTGGATGTTTTGAGGAGAATAGAAGTATATCCTACATTGTGTTTTCAACAAGAAGTTGAAACTAGTGATTCATGATTTGTGTTGTGACATAGATGATCCTCTAATTTTATATCTCATTTGTTCCTTTTGGAAGTTGGTGCTTCTTGTATTCATGAAGTTGGTGTTTCAGGTGAAAGGGATTGGTGTTCCTTGAAATTGGCATTTATAAAATAGGGTGTTGGTGCTTCCCAGAGTTGTAGCTCTAAAAGATTTGCCCAAGAGGCCAATAAAGTTTTGGATTCAAAGTGGCTTTTTACCCTAAGGGGTTTTCCACATTAAATTATTGTGTCACTTTGTTATTCATTAACTATCTTGCTCGTGTGTTAAATTTTATAAGTTGTAATTGTTTCAAGTTTTGAAAAAGTATTTTAAACCACTAATTCACCCCTCCTCTCAGCAGTGTTTGTATTCCAACAGCAAGCACCATAGCAATAGGAGGTGTACTTAGTCAAGAGGGTAGACCTATAGCCTTCTTTAGTGAGAAACTCAATGAAGCTAAACAAAAATATTATTCCTATGATTTGGAAATGTATGCCCTTGTCCAATCCGTTAAGAAATGGAGACACTATTTGCTGCCCAAAGAATTCATTGTATACACAGATAACTAGGATCTTAGTTTCATAAATAGTCAAGAGAAACTAAATCATAGACATATAAAATCGGTGGAGACATTGCAAGCATTTAATTTTTCTATAAAGCATAAAAAGGGAGTTGCAAATAAAGTTGTTGATGCTTTAAGTAGAGGGACTTTGACTACATCACTTATTTAGTTGGAAACTACAAGACTTTCAAATCTGAAAGATATGTATGCTAGTGATGTTGATTTTAAAAATATTTATCAAGCATGTACTAGTTTGGATGATAGATACAATCATGAGCATGCAAATTTTTTGATTCAAGAAGGGTTACTATTCAAAGGAGGACAACTTTGCATACCAAAATACTTAATGAGAGATAACATGATACAAGAGAAACATAGTGGAGCATTATCTGGTCATTTTGGACTAGATAAGACTTTAGAGTTGGTTTGCATACATTACTTTTGGCCAAAAATATAGAAAGATGTGAGAAAATTTGTGGAAGAATGCACCATTTGTTAGAAAAGCAAAGGAAAAAGTACTAATTCCGGATTATATCAGCTCCTACCTATTCCTTCAATACCATAGGAAAGTATCAATATGGATTTTGTTATGGGATTACCAAGAACTCAAAAGGGGTATGATAGTGTTTTTGTTGTAGATAGATTTAGTAAAATGACAAATTTCTTACCATGCAATTCTATGAAAGATACTTCATACATAGCATATTTATTTTTCAAAGAGATAGTTTGAATTCATGGATTACCATTGAATATTGTAATAGATAGAGATGACAAATTTATAGGTCATTTTTGGAGGACCCTTTGGAAGAAACTTGGCACAAACTTATCTTTTTCATTTGCATACCATTCACAAACCGATGGTCAAACAAAATTTGTCAATAGATCTTTGGGAAATTTGGTAAGATGCCATACAAAATATCATGGAGAAAAATGGGATTCTATACTTGCTCAAGCTGAATTCTCATACAATGACACAATGAATAGAAGTATAGGAAAATCTCCATTTCAGATTGTGTATGGTACACACCCAAGAGGAATTCTTGAGCTTATAGAACTTTCAAATACTTTTCCTAGAATTTTTTGAAGCTATTAAAGAGGTCCAAGATCAAGTCAAGTTGCAGCTACACAATTCAAATAAGAAGTACAAAGAATTTTCTAATAAAAAAAGGACGAAAGTATAGTTCAAGGTTGGTGATTTAGTATGGGCATATATGAAGAAAGAAAGATTACCTCAAACAAATCATACTAAATTATTAACTAAGAAGGTTGGTTCTTGTCAAATCTTAGAAAAGTATGGAAACAATGCATACAAGATTCAATTACCTCTAGAAATTAGTATTCAGCCATCTTTAATGTTTGTGATCTCACACCATACAAAGGTTTAGAAACACAACCGACACATGAAGATTCAGTAACAACAGATTTGCAACAAGTACCCAAACCAACACCACCTCAATTGGAGAAGATACTTGATACAAAAATAAAGAAGACTTGAAGGAGACAATACACTCAGTATTTAGTCAAATTGGAGAACATACTAGCAACAAAAGCTATTTGGATGGATATGAAACAAATCAACAAACATGGTTCATCACTACAACATCTCATCTCAAGTGGACTTGAGATTCATTCTATAGGGGAGTATTTTGCAGGAGTAGAATAGACAAATTATGCTACAAGAACTAACATGGTTAAAGATGCTACAAGAAATGCAGAAACTATGAAGAAAGTTAATTCATGTTTTGAGTTTTTAAAATTTTAATGTTTGGAATAAAGTCCTATGATGAGGTGGCATAAATATAGTAGTAATTCGATAAAATCTCCAAGTATAGCCACTTAGGATAAAGTTAGTTTTCATGTTAAGTTGAGTCAGTTTTCTTCAAGTGTTGTTTTGTGTGTGTTCGCTAGGTTCAAGAAATTTTTAATAGATGGGAAAAGTTGGCAGCAAATTTTGATGCCTGATTCCTCATGATTCAAAAATGGTTTTCTTTTCTTGCTTTTGAGATGATGTTTCATCTTCTCAATCATGGAATGAGAAAGTATTGAAAAGGAAAATTATGTAATTGAAGGAGGACCAGATAAAGAGAAGGGAATAGAAAGTATTGAGTTTTGTTTCTGATTTTTGTGATTTTTCATTTTGAATGTGTGATTCATTATTTTCTTTCAAAAAATTGATACTCTAAATTCTAAGATCATATTGATGATCTTGTTTTAGAACAACAATGTATTGATCTATTTTGAATCCAAATTAAATTTGCTATTTAAAAAATTGTTATAGGAAATTTGATTCCATGAATTGTTGAATGGAATTTTTTTGTTGTTTTGAGGGTTACACTCATAAATGGGAGTTTTTAAAATTCTTTGCGATCTATTCTAGGATTGTAGAGGAGTTATGTATCATATTATTTTTGTTTTCTTTTGTTTTACTATTTCAAATACCTCTGCTTGTACCTATGCGAAAGAAAGCTATTAAATATGATGAATATCCTTATGTATTCACTGATGTATTGAAAATCACATTGTTGATATGTGAAAAAGGAAGAGTTGGTTTGTATATGGGATTTGCAAAAGTTATAAATATTTGAGTATCTCATGGTCGGTGGTCGATTTATGCTTGAGTCTTAAAATCTCGCATGTAGAAAAGGCGGTGTAGATTCAAACATGGGTAAATTTTGTTTGAAAACAGATGTAGTCGGGTTGATGTTCATTTTTCTTTATTTGCAAATGTTCAAGACTTATGTATTTCAATTTAAATAAAGAAGTGGTTAGTTTGAGTTAAGTAGTGTAGGAAAAATCTAATATTGCTACAGGAGGTCAAAGAAGTTTTTGTTGCATGTCAGTTTATCAGTTAGTGCTAAGTGAGTTAGTTGGATAACAATACGAGGCAAGTTACAAATTGATCTTGAAGGTGCATGAACCCCTTGATGAGAAATTAGTTGAGTGATTAATTTCCTCCTAAGTTTTCCAAGGTGAGGCTCTACATCAGATTAGAAAACATAGTTGACCCTTAGCTAAAAATTATATCAAAAACTAAAATTCTACATTACATAAATTCTTTTGTCCAACTAGCTAACTTTCAAAGAAGTGAAACTCCTTATTTATAAAAAAACCTACTAACTAAATAACTACTAACAAATTAATGCCCAAAGGAATATGGAGATTAGAATTTTGACACCACTAGAAATAAGGAAGAAAACCATCAACCAAATGAGGGACAACTTATTGTTCAATTATATAGAAAGTAAATATAGATTCTACTACTCATTAGATTGATTCCACATTAATAGTGACCATTTGACTTGTTCCAAATGAGTTATAATCAGTTTTCCATTAGACTACTTCAAAAGATGATCTATATTGACTTGGTCTCCAAAGGCATGACCTGCTTTGAGAGTCATTTGTTGATTGTTTCTCCATTAATCATCATGCATTGTAATGTTAATAGGCACAATAAACATGTAACACATTTACACATTAATTGTTAGAGTAACCATTCATTAATTACATTTACAACTATCAAAAAGTGTCTATCATTGATCATTGAGATATTAAAGTATAAGTCTAAGTGTATGATATCGAGTTCATGAAGTTGACCAAAGAAAACTAGAAATGAAGTCCTTGACACTAACTATGACATAACACCTTGACCAAGATAAATAAAATATTAAAAAAGTGACATAAACATTGAGAAATTGCTTGATTTTATCATTTTCCTCCAATCTCTTTTTGGTCCTCCAATAATAGGCAATTTTATGAATTTGGCATGAATCTTGAAATCTCCCATAGTGCTCTGGCTTGCTCCTTCTCACTATAAATTCCTTTAGAATTCTTTCATTGTTTTCAATTTGGTCCATCTAAAGTGTTTTTCATCTTTGTCATAAGCACCTTCACTGTCCTTGTAACCCAATAATGGCCTTAAAAGTATTGGTGGCTAAAATGTTATGGTCAACTAGTTATGTTGTCTTGTTTTACCCAAATGAAATGTAATTAGGCACCCTTTGTATTTCTATACAATAGCTAGGAAGTGAATGGGGATTTTTATTAAGAATATTGGATACTATTGGAGCTTGGGAGTGTTACAAAGGAGATGTATTAATGATAAGTTTTTTCATTGATGTCTACATACATTATTTAGTTCATGAAAAACTCATATTTTATATATTGTAAGCTACTTATTAGTTCAATGTAGAGAATAGTTGATAGATTTGGATATGTAAGCTTAAATTTGTGTAGAAGAATGAGTGTCAACATCATGTCTATATTTGTTGTATTTTATGTGATATCCTAGATGAGTTTTGGTTTGATTTGTGAAGACTAGTAGCATACCGATGTGCAAGAAAATGTAACAAGGGTGGTTGCAAAGTTTTTCTATATCTTAATGGTGAGAAGGAATTAATGTTGGTGAGCATGGAAGATGGTAGAAGACATATTTCTTCTCATATGTTTGGATTTATGAGTCATTTAGCTTATCATAGAAAGGTGGTTGATGTGTAAAATGTAATTCACTTTACTGGCAATTGATTGGGTTTTTATAGCAGGTAAATTATCATTTACAAATGTTATATTCTTATTGTAATGTATGAGAAAAATTATGTAATGATTGTATAGATTCTTATGAAGGTGTGCATGTCTTAGCATGGTCCGATGTGATTAATTTTACATTAGGGAAGCTCTAATAAGATGATGCAGGAGCATCTAGAGGTATAAGGGCAATCCTGTGTCACCCAAAAAAATGTACTTAGACTAAGTTTCTGTTTCATGTGTTTTTATTTTTGGACACCCATTTGGGTCAAATAAAGGTTCCAACTCTCACAGTTCAACTATCAGTGTGCTAGAAAATCCCAAAAAAATAGGAGCATGCAATTTGGCCATCATTTTGGTGACCTAGAAGGTGTAAATTGACCAGATGAATGTAATTGTGATTTAGAGCATTCCAGAAAAAGAATCAGGTCAAAAGGTTTGAAAGTTATTACAATTTTTTGGGTTTTGGAGACCTCCTAAGAATGCTTCAAAGTTAAGTTAGGGGTATTAAATGACCTCGAAAAGGGACAAAAAATGGGGGATGAGCAAAGCTGTCCATAGGGCTATAAAGCGCTTCGAGAGCTTTTCGAAAATGTAAACGGTTCGTCAATCGGAGCTACGGTTCAAAAGTTATGCCTCCCGAAAGTTCAGTTACCATTCTAGATTCTTCTAGATTTGCATCGACTTCTAACGCAGCTTCTGGAACCTTCTATTTGGTCGGTGGATGCCTACTAGCACTTTCTAGAATGTACTCCTAGTCCTTAACCCTTCGGGGTCTATTTAAGGAGATTTTTGGCATTGTAAAAGGCAGTTCGGAGTGGAGTTTGAGAGGAGGTGCTGTAAGGAGAAATTATCTCCAGATTTATGCTATTGTAAGCCCTTAGGGCATGTTTTGAAGTTTATTTTCCTGTACTGTTGTACTAGCTTATTTTCTCAGTTAATATAATTTTCCCTTTTCTGTTGTGTCCATTTTGTTCTTGGGTTGTGTCCCCATCATAAGACAACCTAATTAATTATTTGTTAAAGGTATAAGGGAAGGTGGTTTTCCTTGTTTGGGAGTATCCAATTTGACAAGATGGTGCAAGCCTTGATGTTGGATTATCAAAGCAGAGTAGAGATGTTGTTTGGATGATTAGTGGACTTCAAAGGAACTATTTTGGCACTTAAGTTGTAGATCAGTCAGTTCATTCTTATTCATATGTTATTCTAAAAGATCTATCTTTTAATTTTGTCAGAGCATTTGGACAATGAGTCTACATGTTCTTAACAACCTTTAATGGGGTTAGAACCTTCTAGTAAGGGTTCAAGGTCCTCTAACAAGGATATGTCCTCTAACATGAACTATTATACTAAATGAACTATATTCAACTCCTAATAGGGTCGCATCCATTTACAAGGAATTTATATATTAGTACACTATCTTGTGGGTACCATCCCCATTGAAGTTTTCCCTCTGGTCAAGGGTTTACCTAGTCAAAACAATCATTGTGTTATGGTGTATAGTTTCTTGCTATTGGGCATCAATTTTCTAATTATTAGTGATTAATTTGATAAACTTGGATTTAAGTTTTGTATTTGATGACAACCAATTCACACACCCCGCCCCCTTAGTTATGTGTGGACTTTACTTCTTAGCAATTGGTATTGGTTTTAGAGCATAAAATCCTATTTGAAAAGGAACCTTAGCAAATTGAGTAGATATAAAATGGATTACACGAAGGAGAGTCCTAAGTTTGATGGTGATAACTATGACAGTTGGAAGCACATGATGAAAAAACATTTTATTTGAATGGGAATTAATTATTGGTTGATCACAAAGGAGAAAAGTGATGTCAAAAATAAAGTGAGCTATCTTTGTGCACAAATGAGGTAAAATAAGTTGTTTCAGTACAACACAGTTATAAGAGAAGCATTGGTTAACACTCTGTTTGAGGCAAAGTTTACTGAGGTAAAATAGTTTAATTTAGCACATCATATTTGGAATAAGTTAGAAAAGTTGTATAAAGGTAATGAATATACAAAGAAGGCTAAGTTATAGAATTGGAATACTATATTAGAGGATGCTAGAATGAAAGAAGATGAAACCATCAAAGAATATGTACAAAGAATTATATATATTGTAATAGGAATAGAGAGTGTAGGGGGATCTATATTAGAAGATAAGTTGTGTAGTAAATTCTTAGATCTTTGACACCATCCTATGAGAACAAAGTTAGTGCTATTGAGGAAGTAATTTGTCTCATCAAGGAATTCAAGAGAGATGCTAATTGGTAAGTTGCAAGCTTTTAAAACTGCAAAATTAAGAGAGTTTTTAACCTAGATTCGAAACTACATTTAAGACTAGTGTGCCAGAGGATAAAAGGATACTCAAAAAGAGTGCAAGCACCAATAGAATAAACCTTGGAGATGATGCCAAGGATTGGGAAAAATTTGAGGAAGAAGAAGTAAAGATGGATGAACTTAAAGCTTTGGTCATGCAGAGAGAGAGAGAGAGAGAGAGAGAGAGAGAGAGAGAGAGAGAGAGAGAGAGAGAGAGAGGTTTTTTAAAGGCAAGTTACCTTTTGTTTATTATTCATGCAAGAAGATTGGTCATTTTGCACCAAGATATCCTAATTGGGTTATATATAGTGGATGTTCACATCATATGATAGGTGATAAAGACATGTTTATTTAGTTAAAAATGTATGATGAAGGTGTTTTCAGATTTGGTGACAATACAACCTTGCTTGATAAAAGGAAAAGGTTCTATAACACTTGATGGTAAGACTAATACAAGTGATGGTTTATTTTTTGGTGACTTGAAATGTAACTTGATAAGTGTTGGACAACTTGTAGACAAGGGTTACCACTTTCAATTCATAGATAGAAAATGTTCAATCTAGGACAAAGTAGAAATTGAGATTGTAATTGGTGCTAAGACTAGACTTAATCCAATTTTAGCTAAATCCTTCTAAGATAAGTTTTTTTTATTAATTTTTTTAATGATAGTTAGTTATGCCATAGAAGATTTTGTCATGTAAACTTTGATAACATAGTGAAGGTCAATAATTCTAGTAATGTCAAAGATTTTCCTAAGATTGTGAAACCTTATAATATGATGTGTAAGGAATGTGTGATTGCAAAGTAAAAAAGTACATTTTATAATAAAGCAATCATTACTACTAAGAATTTGGCATACACAAAATTATGTGGACCTACAAAGACAATAACATTCTATGGTGAGAAGTATTTTATTCTATTTATTGATGATTACACTAGAATGATATAGGTTTCTTTCTTGATAGAGAAATCAGAAGCATTTGACAAGTGTAATATCTTTAAAGAAAAAGTTGAGATTGTATCACGATTCAAGATAAAATGTTTAAGGTATAGTAGAGGAGGAGGATTTACTTCTAACAAATTTAATGCATATTGTGAGGATCATGGAATTCACAGACAAACTTCAACCCCTAGAACACCACAACAAAATGGAGTAGCATAAAGAAGAAACATAATAGTTCATGAGGCAACAAGAGCGATGTTACTTAAAGGTAATAGAATTCATGTACATTAGAGAGAAGGAGTAAATACTATAGCACACACCTTAAAAAAAGTTTAGATAAGATAAGGAACTGGTAAAACACCTTATGAACTTTTATTTGGTCAAACACCTACAATAAAGTACTTTAGAATCCTTGGAAGAAAATTATATATTAGGAGAAATGATGAAATAGGGAAGTTTGATCCTAGAAGTGATGAAGGTATACTTCTTGGTCATGCTACTAACAGTAAGAATTATTAATGTTTTTGATTAAGAAAATAGGTTTTGAAGGATTCCTTAAACCCTATACATAGAAACCTTAAATATTAAACATTAAGCCCATCAGGAAAACCAAGACAAAGAAAGACAGAGCTAGTTATAAACAAAAGCTAGCTACGAAAGGACAACAAATCGAACAACCAACATAAAACAAAAAAGACACAGATAGCACCAGGACACCAAAATAAACTTAACTCATATTCTTCAAGAGATTTTTAAGACTAACAAATGTTATAACTTAAGGCTAAAGAATGTAATTGAAAGTGCAAATGAAAGAATTGATGAAAGATTCCAAGTGCAAAAGAGAACTTTTGTATATGACTCATATGAGGATGCAAACCAAGAAAGCACAAGTTAGAGACTATTACAAAATTAGAATATAGAATGAGAATTATTATTATAAATTGACAATATAATTCATGTTCAGATTGAAGAACCTAGAGAAGAACAGAGAACACCAAGGTATGTTTCTTTAAACCACCATGATGGATAGATTATTAGAAATGTAGGTAATGGAGTAATGACAGGAGGAATAATGAGGAATGAAATATGTTCAAATTAACAATTTGAACTTAAAAATGTTAATGAAGCATGCAAAGATTAATCATGAATAACTGCTATGAAGGAAGAGCTTGAGAGGTTAAGAAGAACAACATGTGGGAATTGGTTCCTAGGCCTAAAGAGAAATATGTCATAGGAACTAAGTGTGTATTTAGAAACAAAATGAATGAGCAAGGAGGAGCGGTAAAAAACAAAGCAAGATTAATATGTAAATGTTACTCACAATAAGAGGGCATTAATTCTAAAGAAACATTTGCTCATATAGATAGATTAGAAGTAGTTGGCATATTTTTGGCATATGTAGCTAACAAGAAATTCAAAGTATATCAAATGGATGTTAAATCAACTTTATTGAATGGATAATTGAAGGAAGAAGTATACAATAAGTAGCCAAATGGAATTCCATTAACAGGGAAATAAGACATGGTATGTAAACTAAAGAAAACCCTTTTATGGATTGAAGCGAGCCCCAAGAGATTGGTATGTGAGGTTAGATAAACACATTGATTCTAAAGAGACATTTGTTCATATGGATAGATAAGAAGTAGTTGATATATTTTTGACATATGCACAACAAGAAATTAAAAGTATATCAAATGGATGTTAAATCAACTTTCTTGAATGGAGAATTTGAGGAAGAAGTATACATTGAGCAGCCAAATGGAATTCCATCAACAGGGAAATAAGACATGGGTAGGTCAACTAAAGAAATCCCTTTTATGGATTGAAGCAAGCCCTAAGAGATTGGTATTTGAGGTTAGATAAATACTTGTTATATTTGGGATTCAAAAAGGGAAGTGCATACAATAATTTGTATCTAATAATAATTTAGATGGATTGTTGTGTTGATCTCAGATTGGTTTTGACAATTGAGTGTCAACACACTTAAGAAATTTACTAAGTTCAAGACGAGCTAGTAATCGTAAGAATTTTCCTTAGGGTAGAATTCACCTTAGACCAAGGAACTCAAACACGAGCACAATAGTAGACCAAAGAGAGAGTATGATCAGAATGATGATATATTCATTCAATATGCCATATGAAAGTACACTAGGAGTGTCTGTATATAAAGGCCTCTAGAGAGCTTCTAGAATGCATAGATGTCAACAACATGATAAGTCATACAACTAGGCACATGTCCACCATATATGGGTTATGCTCCATTAAGCACGGAAGTAAGTGCGATGATGAGAGGATAAGCCTACAATGGTGTAGCACACAAATTTATGTTGTAGACAACATGTGCTAAATTAGAGTTGCATACTTTTGTGTTGTCAACATGACAACTCATGAGAGTGCACAAACGTCTAAGTGTCTTACCTAAATAAATAATAAAATAATGCATTAACCTAAGTAAACTTAAGTAAAGTGTAAATAGTAAATACTTATTTACTCCAACACCCCCCCCTAAGTGCAATATAGGGGAATGCCCTTAAGCTTATGAAATCTAGGATGCAATGCATGATGGGTCCCGACTACTAGGCCATGTTAGGTACCCATGTATATAATGAAATGCAACCTCTCATAAAGCAGAGAAAGAGAGAAAACCTCATGGGAAAAACCATCCCCCAAAAAGAGAGATGAAAAAAAATACGATGTATGGATGGATGGAGTAATCAAGACCCCCTCATTACAACATACATCCAGTATATACATAAGAGAAAAATGAGAAGAGGAAGAGAGATAGAATAGGCCCTCCCCCCCGAAAGAAGAATGCCTACCAATGACTGCTCTGATGAAGAAGCTGATCTAAGACTGCAGAATGGTGTTCCTCCCCTTAGGAAGAAACAATGCCAAGGGTAAAAATGAGACACTTCTATTGTGAATGGAAAGAATCCCATAAGTAAGTGATGTCTCTAAAACCTGCTCAATTGGCTGAAAAACCTTTCTCAAAGAACTGTCTGTCTCCTCAGCTAATGAAGAATCCTTCTACAACTGTTGATCATAAGTATCCACAATCATTTCAACCTATGACGATCGATCATGTAGAGAAAGAACAAGAGGGTTAGATTGAGCCCTCATGAAAACTAAAGAAGGTGTTGCTGCATCAAGAAGAAGAGGTAGATCATTAATACTGTCCCCCAAATCTATTACAGAAGCTGGACTGGGAAGACTAGATGTACGCTACTATGCTGGACCTATCATTATGGTGATATATGCATGTGGACTGGACTGATGTAGTGACCTCTCACTACAATTGTCAATAGAACCCCACTTGTATGAATCTATTAAAGCACTATTGCTGGAGTCGCTATCAATTTCCACATGATATGATGTGTAGAGAGGATCAGAGGAAAAGCTTGGTGAACTTTCCTCAAAGTGTACATCCTTCTCCACAAAAATCTAACGTGTCTTTGGATCCAATAGTCTATATGCCTTCACACCATCTTCATAACCAATAAAAGTACAAGGCTGAGTTGACTGTGCCTTGCATCCCTTGAAAGATGTGTTTGCCCATGTAGGACAACTGAAGACTCTAAAGTGTGTCACAATAGGTTTTCTACCGCACCATGCCTCAAAAGGAGTCTTGCCATCTAAGGCTAGATGAGGAGACCTGTTAAGAATGTGAGTGGCACTACTAATTGCTTTGACTTCAAGTGATGGATATAGAGACTCGGCTTGTATCATGCAACTTGCCATAGACTTAAGAGTTTGGATCCTCAATGTTGGAACATCTATCTTATGTGGACTGAATGCTGGTGGATTTTGAAGATCAATTCCCTCAAGTCTGCAAAAGTGTTTTAGTCTTCTGTTCACATACATGCTTCCATTGTCCATTCTTAGAACTTTGATGGCTTTTATTGATTTCTGTTCAACATGAGTCTTGAAGGCTAGAAATTGTCCAACACTTCATTCTTGTTATGAAGAAAGTAGATCCAAGTGTACCTTGAAAAGTCATCAACAAAAGTAAGTATATAGTGACCCTAGCTAACTGATGTCACTGCAAAAGGTCCTGCTAATACCATGTGAACCATGTGGAGAACAACTGGTGGTCTTGACGACTTCCCTTTCTGTAACTTCCCCTCTAGATGCATATCCACTGAATTTGTTGAACATTCACCATGGGAAAAGTTGATTTGGGGTAGATCTTTGAACATTATATTTTTGCAAAGTTGTTGAAGGTAGCAAAAGGCAAGATGAATATACCGCTCATGCCATAATTTGATGTTTGAATTGGATTGAGATAACAAGGCCTTTGAAGGAGACTTGGGCACAAAATGGGAGAAAGAGTATAACCTTTTGCCATGATTCACTTTCTCCATTGCAACCAAGGAGTCATCTTTTAGACTGTGCACCTATACTAAATCAGGAAGGAACTCAACTCTATGTCCATCTCCAAGGTGAGTGATTTGGTAGATTGATAGGATATTTAAACTTAGATTTGGAACATAGAGAACATCTTTAAACTCTCCATTTTCCATTTCCATATTTCCTTTCCCTTCAACTTCCATTTTGGTATCATCTCTTGTGAAGATGTGTGGTACCTTTGACTAGTTCATTGAAGAAAAATCCTCCTTTGAAGAACCCATGTGATAGGAGGCACCTGAGTCAAATATCTATTCCTTTGAAGAATTTGAATTTTCCATGAGTGCTTACCCTTTGCCCTTTGAATCTAAAGAAGATCCTTTCTCCTTGTAAGCATTAGGTAGTGGAACATTATGTTTCTTCATGATGTTGGTCAACTCATCAATCTTCTTATGATAACACTCATGTTCTTCATGACCCAATTTCTTGCAATAGGCACACTTTTTCTTCTCCTTATTGTTGTCCTTCTTCTTATTTGAATTCAAGGAAGACTTGCTTTGTTGATTGGATGATGGTGTTGTCTTTTCTACATCCTCTGATTTGTTCTTCCACTTCTTATTCTTACCCTTTCCTTTGTTTGAAGATTGTGTAGCTGAATTTTGAGAGCCCTCATTATTGGCCACCAATGCTTTAGACTTAGGCGCATTGAGAATCCCCATTGATTTTAACTTCTTTTTTTTTGTTTCCGACAAATCAGCATAGTCATCAAAAGAGATTTTCTTATAGGTAGACCCTAATGTAGTCTTTGAGGTGTTATAAGAAGAAACAAATGTGGAATACTTCAATGGTAGCTTATTATGAATAAGATAGATCAACTTGTCATCTTTGATAGGACTCCCACAATAATTAAGCTTTGTCCTTAGTTCATTCACCTTAATAATGAAATCCTGCATAGAATCAAATGACTTTGGATCTAAGGTGATAAGCTTATCTCCAATTTTGAAAACATCCTCTTCAGACACTTTACCATATAGGTTTTCAAGGGTATCCCAAGCTTCCTTGGACGTAGAAGACTTTTTAATTTGATACATGATCTTGTCATCAACCCCCAAACATATATCACCTAGGGCTTTCCTATCCATTGATACCCAAGCTGAAATATAACTTGCTGATACATTATCACTTGCTATTTTAGGAAGGGTACCATCTACATATTGAGAAACTTCATTATGCATTAAATGATACCACATTTTGATGGACCAAGTAGCATAGTTATGTGGAGTTAATTTTGGAAACTTAACATTTCCCATAATGTAGAAAATGAAAGAAAATTATAGAAAAGAAGGAACACAACACCAAGAACACCCCCCCTTTCACTAAATCAAGAAACCTTACCCCCCAAAAAAGATGCTTTTGGCACTTTATAAGTAGTGTGATTACAATGACCACTTGCCAATTTTGGCCTTTGTGGAATTTTGATTTTTCTTATTAGAACCTCTTGAAAGATTATAGGTCTTGATCTTTCAATGTACAACAATTCTGAAGCAATACAAAGCAAAGAACGACCCTATTTCTAAAAGTGACACTTTTGTCCACAAAACCCTACAATCTAATTGTAGATCTGGAAAGTAGATGATAAATAACATAGTTTCAAAAAAAATGAAACCTATTTTCGAGTCCAGATGCACCCGTACGGAGCATTTGAAGTTAAAAAATGTAGGATTAGATAGGTTTAGTAACCAAAAGATACAATTTCTAACAAATCCATGCACCAAAACCTAAAAAGACCTCCACCACTAAAAAGTTTAGGAAATTCTACCCAATTTCAAAAAAAATTGCACCTGATTTGGAGTTTGAATGATTGAGATATGGCCTCCCAAAGTTAGAGTGCAAAATAAAAAATCAATTTGGAGAGGGGTTACATTAGCAAAAGATGGGGTTAAATTTGACAGTCATATGACCATCATAATAGTTCAAATTTTCCCTAGAATTATAGTTAGATGGTCATCAAATTTAAGCTCGTGTATTTGATGACATTAGCAAAAATGGGTCCCCTTGATGACATCAACATGATGTTAGTACCGTATAGAAAAGTATGGCCTGCCATGTGTCACATACAGATTGGGTAACATGTTGTCAAGCTATCTTGCTGACTGTATATATTAGTTGGTAGGTGATGTTAGAGGTTGCGGATGTGACAGATTAGCCATGTGATGGGTTCTCATTGGTGCACATGTCTTCCTTGCTGTCTGCATATGCCTTCGAATAAGGTACCACATGTCTTTGTAGATAGTTGCATAGTTGCTGAAAATGGCTTATCATGTGCCAAATTTTTTTATAGTGATTGTCGGATTCTATTTCCGTTTGTCAGTGGGTGTAACAGTGGGCACCAGAGATTATTTTTCCATGGGCAAGCCTGTGTTTGCTTTGCGCTCATCGAAGAAGTGTTTCTGTGGCTAGAATAGAGTTTTGGGGTGCCGACTATTTGACTATAGTAGGAGCTTTGATTGTTTAAAATATCCCACATTTGTGGGTTTAACACAGAGTTTTGTGTTTTTAAATACAAGCCCTTAAACAAATAAAGCAAGCTCGTCAGTTCTGGTGGATAATATGACGCTCAGTCCCAGTTTCAATGCACTCACTAGTGGAATATTGAGGGCTACTAGTGATGCTCTACAGTGGCCAATTTAATGGTACAACCCACTGATTATGATAATTCCCTGCAATAATAGAATACTCCTTCAAAATTATAGAGCCGGGGTGTGACTGTTGGATTTTGCAAAAAAAAAATCTCTGATTGGGCAAAAAAATCCGAAAAATACCCAAATTGAAAAATAAATTGCAGAGAGAAAATTAAATTAGATCTAAAAATAAATGGATAGATCGATTAAAATGATCATACCCAATTGCAAATCAGTGCCTTCGAGTGCCGATTTGCAAATTTTTTTTGCCTCACGATCAACTTTAGCCTAGCATAGGCAAATTTATAGTTGATCTTCATTGAATCGACATTCTAGAGGCAATGGCAAGGTTAGATCTGGCTCTAGATGCTCCCAATTTCTACAAATTTTCTAGATTCAGGTTGAGGTGCTGAAGCATGAACAATCTCGAACAACTATGTGTAGAGAATCTCCCCGAGCTTTGATACACTGTAAGAATTTGCCTTAGGGAAGAATTCACCTAAGACCAAGGATCTCAAACACAAACACAATAGTAGACCAAAAAGAGAATATGATGAGAATGATGATATATTCATTCAATATGCCATATGAAAGTACACTAGGAGTGCCTGTATATAAAGGCCTTTAGAGAGCTTCTAGAATGCATAAAAGTTAGGAACATGATAAGTCATATGACCAGGCACATGTCCACCAGATATAGGTTATCCTCCATTAAGCACAAAAGTAAGTGTGATGATGAGAGGATAAGCCAACAATGCTGTAGCATGCAAATTTATGTTGTAGACAACATGTGCTAAATTAGAGTTGCGTACTTCTATGTTGTCAATATGACAACTCATGAGAGTGCACAAACTCCTAAATGTCTTACCTAAATAAATAATAAAATAATTTAATATAATAAAATAATGCATTAACCTAAGTAAACTTAAGTAAAGTGTAAATAGTAAATACTTATTTACACCAATAGTAACATATGCCGAGTATAATATGTATAGATTCCAAGTTGCAATGAGTGCCAAGTCACTCATGTGCCAAGTGAATAGTAAGTGCCAAGCAAATAGACATTACTGAGAAAGTTTCAAGTGTTGAATAACTAATAGATGCTGAGCAAGTTCAAGTGCCAAGCCAAACAAAATTATAATATATGCCAAGCATCAGTGTTAACAAGTGTTGAGAAACATAGAATTGACCTAGTTGTTTGTGATGGCACAAACAACTATGTAAACCATTTTTTGAGTCAACATATGGATAGATCTCAAAGCTTTGAAGATAAGATCAAATCTATTTGGATTCCCTATGAGATCAACATGCAACCAATGAGAAAAATAGAAGGAATTGAGTGGGAAAATTGGATGAATCTCAACAGTAGATTTATACCTAACCCTAAGCCACCAAAGTCTTTTTAAAGAGTGACAAAGCCCCATAATTTAGTGTGAGAATGCATGCAAGAAGGTAATAATAGTAGTGAAAGGGGTGAATTGATCAACATACATTCAAGGTGACTTAGAAGAAGGATATAATTGCAGAATCAGTTATCAAAATAGAGGATCGAGGATATAGCAATTTCATATCAGATCAGAAAGGATTAAGAAGGACTAAATTGTGATCTAAAATCAACAATACTAGATTGTAAGTGTATTAGATCAAACATTCTACTGTACTTTCTAACAACTATATTAGCAGGATGAAATCCTTCGTATTAAGGTTGACTTAACAGTCATTGTGAAATCCTTTAATAGGGTGACATTCTAAGTGAGTGTTCTAAAGTCCTTTAGCTAGGCACACTTTTAATAGGGTGTTAAAATCCTTTAACAGGGTAGGAGCTAACAATCCTTTGTAAGCCTTTAATAGGCTAGGCCTTTCATAGGACAAATCATGAGAATGGTCAAATGATGTAACCTTAACAGGTGAACTTTATTGCTGTAGTCATGAAGAATTGTGGGTGTCATCCCCAACCCAATTTTACCTTCTCATTGGAGGGTTTCTGGGTAATCATATCTGGTATTAAGTTTTTATGTGGATGCAATTACTTTAAATGTTATTTCAATATGTTTATGCATGCATTTTTTTGAAGTTAAAAGTTTTATTGGTTAGAGATTAGTACTTCTGATTCACCCTCCCTCTCAAAAGTATATATTTCCCATTTGTATTTCCAACAATTGGTATCAGAGCTATGTTCTCATTAGGAGAAGCCTTATAGCTTGGAGAAAAGATCTTGAGATGGAAGTTTACAAGTTGGGAAAGACCATTGAGAATCAGGAGATTGAGATACATCTCTTACTACAACAACTGGATGAAGCTAGAAATGCATTGAGAAGATCGCTAAAGAGAATGAAAGAGATTGTTATAGCAGAAAATGACATTCAATACAAGGAGATTGACACCAAAAAGTTATTCATAGATGGAAACTCTTGTGAATTTGAAGAAGAAATTGCAGATCTCATGGACAAGAATAGAGCACAAGTTGAGGAAATTAGAAATCTCAAGTTGGAGCAAGAATCACAAGCAATATTGTTATGTGAGATAACTGAGCGAAAGAAGAAAGCCATAGAAGACAAGGTCATGATTGAAGAAGACAAGAGAATTTTGTCAAATAGATTGGAAGAAAAATTAGTAGAGTTATCTAGGATCTCATGCATGCAATTGGACACTATAAGCCAAATGATGAATGCCCATCATGAGTTGAATGTCAAGGACATTGAGATAACCACATTAAAATTGCAGAATGACCTAAAAAGAGAGAAGTAGATTGCTGAAAGTTTCAACAAGCCAAATGAAGCCATCAAGTACTTTGAGCAATTATTGAAATCCCCTAGATCTAGTAAAGACACATCAGGATTGGGCTACACAAGCACTAAAGAAGGAGAATCATCCAAAGCTATTGAGGAAAGAAACAATAAAGGTAAGAACTTCAAACCTACTTTTCATCATTGTGGAAAGAAAGGACACACAACTAATGTTTACAAAAGTAAGAATGGTAGTTAGAATGCCAAGCCAAAGAACATGATTCATTGTTACAAGTGCAACAAACAAGGTCATCAGGCACATGAATGCAGAACAAGGACCATGCATGCATCAAAAATTGAAGGACACTGTTACAATTGTCAAAAATTTGGACACAAAACCTTTGAATGTAGATCCAAGTCAACATGGTCATCAAACATGGGAAGAAGTCATGAAAATTAGTATAATTGGGATTACAATATAGACATAGCTATCATTATTGTCAAGAGTATGGACACATCCTTGAGAATTGTAGAAGAACGCATTTTAGAGGTAGTTACAATAGATGGTTGAGCCGACCTACATGCTTTAGTTATTTGAAGACTAGTCATAATAGCAAGCATTGTCTAACAAGGACAAAGGAACCTAACTCAGAGTTCAACAAGGGAAAAGGCAAGGTATATTTGAGCATGTTAGAGGAGAAATGAACAAGACATGGAAGAAGAAAGATGGATGCAACACATCAAATGAAGGGATCACTTCACCTGAAAGGTCAAGTGGTCATACTTCATCAAACTAAGCAAAAAGAGGTATGTGGGACTGGTATTTAAAATGTTTTATCATACATCAATTCCAAGATAAGTTAGTGATAAAAGGATAAAATAGCATGAATAAAGATGCAAGTCAATAAAGAAAAACCAAGGTCAAATCTTTAAGTTTTCATCTTACTACCAAGCATGAAAATTTCTCTTTAATTGTCGAGTAAATTCCAGTGTGTGCCGAGTTGTCAACCAATGTCAGTTGAAGCCGAGTTAGTAGTATCTACCGAGTGAAGGTAATTCCTATTGAAGCCAAGTAAGGGTAATTCTAATAGCTTCCGAGTGATGGAAAATCAATGGATGCCGAATAAAATAGAAATTGTAAAGAAGTCGAGTTTACAACTATACATGCATCATGCATTAAATGCTACATTTTGAAAGGGTATAAGGTAGATTTTTGCCCATTTTTTTGTCATTACAAACATAGAGCAGAGAAAAGAAGTGTCTGACAAGCAGAGATTGATGCATTTGCACAAATTCTAGCCAAGATCAAGCATCATTTAATCGATTTAAAGGTATTCTTCATGTATCGAGTTACACAGTTAAGCAGTTTAATATCTATTGAAATCCTAGCTTGCAAAATGACTTCTAACTCTAGAAATCCTAATAATAAAAAACCTTTTGAAGTTCAATTGGTTAGTAATGAGGTTAAGAAACTAGATTTTAGGGCTATTCCTAAAGTTACATTTAAGAATGACCTGACAGGCGCATTATCAATTATTCCACCCAAGGTCATAATGGTTTAGGATGTAAGGAAGTGCTATAACTGCAAGGTGGGAGGGATAGGAGACATGGAAATTTGATAGGTATATGACAAACTATTTGAGAATGGAGTGTTGAAAGAAGAATTCCAAATCATTGAAAGAAAGGGCTTAATCTGTGCCCTAGATTTCCCCACTATCTTTAAGACAAAATGGATATGAATTGTCTTGCTCAAGTAGAATTCATGATGGATGCCTATGGTTGCAAGGAGGACCCATCAAATTTTCAAAAAGGATTATGCGTAGGGTTATAGGATATCCAACCCTAGAATGGCCCAAAACCCTAAGAAGTGATTCTAAAGAAGCAATTGAGAAGAATACAGGGGCAAAGTGGAATAAGAGGGGAATGACTATTGATACCATCAAGGATCCACTTCTTGAATTTGCAGTGAGAGTCATATCTCACAAATTCTATTAGTCAAGCCAACTGAATAGTGTGCCATGCATAGCAATTGATGTAGGATACAAGATTGTGAGGAAAGATCATAATTATGATCTTGCAGAGCTATAGTTGCAGCAAATCATGGAGAATTTAGGAGCAATAAGGAGATCCAAAAGTGCTCAATGCAAATTTGGTTCAATTTTGATATGTATATTTTTCTATGTTCAGAATGAGTTTCCTTCTTTTGATAAGGTAGGATGGAAGACCAATAGGTCTGTGGTAGTACAAATAAATGAATACATAGAACAAATGGGAAATAATTTTGAGTCTGTAATGACTAGTTACTTTTAGGATTTCAAGCAATCCATGAAATAGATACTAAGAATCCCAACTTCTCTAGTGGAGAATTACTTCATTGACATTTTCTTCTTGGTAGATATTAACTACACTTTTATCTAGGCTATAGTACCCAAAGTGAGATGGCTAAGGCCTTTGGGGTATGAAATCAATATAGATGAAGCATCAACAACCATAACTACATTACTTGTAGAGGAAGTTGACAAATCAACAAAAATATTTGGAAATTATGATGTTATCAAATCCAAGGTTGAAATGGAATTGAAAACTACCTCAACTCTCAAAAAGAAGGATAAAATGGTTAAGAAGCTGAAAGCAAAATTTGGTGAAGGAGCTAAGGGTGATAATGAAGATGATGATGAAGAGGAAGAAGAAGAACAAGAGTAGGGTCAAGAACCTCTTTCCCTAACACAAGGTATGGATGAAGATGAAGAAGAAGGTGCTGAGGAAGAATAAGCAGAGGAAGCACCAATAGAACAAGAGCCAAAGAAAAGAAAGGCTAAGTCACAACTTATAGCTCAACCCAGGGTAAAAAGATTGCAAAGCAAAGCCCTGCCAAGCTTACTACTCCAGCCAAAAGAGAAAAAACAAGGGCCACCACTCAGAAGGCTAAAGAGCAAACAAAATAGAAGAAGAAGGCTATTGAGCAACTAGGTCCAGTGCAAAAGAAAATAAGGAAGAGATATGTTACAAAACCAGAATCTAATGAAGAAAGGACCAAGTTAGATGACACCAGCCAATTTAGAGTGGTAAGTTATTCACCCAAGTCTAATATTGAAAAAATTTGTGACAATATTAGGGATAATGTAGGCTTAATTGGTTTGAAAACCATTGAATTCAATAAATTAAATAAAGAAGATCAAAATAAGGTGGAGGAATCAATATATTCCATGATGGAAAAATTCAAGAATACCCCACTTGAATTTGACACCACAATGCCAAAGGATTTATATTCAATTGTTGAGAATAAATGAAATTATTGCCTAAACATGGAGAAAGAAATAAGAGAGTCCACATTGGCACAAGTGATGCCAGAATTATCAAAAGGCCAAATAATAAAGGTAAACAAGAAACATGGAAGCAAATTTGCACCTAAGTATAGAGCCTTCAACATACTTCAAAACAAAATTAAAGATGTTGTAAAGAAGTCCACTCAAATGTGGAAGCTGATATATGGGCTAACTACTATTAAGGAAGGAGAGGAGGATCCCTTTGAGGGAAGGAATAATGGAGAAGAGGAAGAAAATGATAATGAAGGATAAATAGAGACAGAAAAGGTAGATAGTACAGTGGAGAAGGCACCACAAAGGGAGATGTAATGGCAACTACTAAGGAGTAGCAAACAGATCAAACTGTGCAAGACACACAATTGCCACCATTAAGCCCTCCACATGACTCACACACACACCTTTAGAGACAATAAAAGTAAAGGATGTTCCTGAGAGATCAACTCAACACATCAATCCACTGACTATAGAGGATCTAAAGAAGATCCTTGACTAATCAACATTGCAAGCAAAGTTGTGTGACAATCCAGTATTAGTCAGTGTATATGAGTTGCAAAAAATAGTAGCTGACCTAACTAAGGATAAGGTGAAAACACAAGAACCACCTTTTTCCATCCCTATAGCTACTAGTGGACAACATCAAGAGAAAGTATCAAAAGATACATTAGCTAAGGTTGATACCATAGTTAAAGTTGTCATGATTGAACAACAAACTCAAACTAGCAAGGAGCCAAAAAAGGAACAAATAGGACAAACAGAGGTATCTGTTCCTATTGCACAAACACAAGGTGCACCACCAATAATTATAATTGATCAAGGAAGAACAAAAGAAGAGAAGGACATTCCAAAGGAAAAGGAGCAGGAAGCAATTCAAACATTGGTTAACTTACCAACTATTGGCACTCCTACACAAATCCTTTAGAAGTTGAGCACCGATGCAATGCCACTCCAAATTTTAGCACTAGGCTCAAGCTCAACAAAGGTTGCAAGGGTAATTTACTATGGAGACGCAACATTAGATGAGGAAATTGTTATACCAAAGTATGACTATGCAACCATGAACCTTCAATAGATTAATGAGATGCAAGAGGCATTGGAAAGGAAGAAAAACCAATAAATACTCAGAAAGGAGTATAAGCAAAGGCAAACACTTCATGAGATAAAAGACATCTTTCTAGATGCATTCAACTTGCAAACACTTGATGAAACCAAGCTAATATTGGAACAATTGTCTGAAATTGTTGAACAGGTGATAAATGAAGACTAGGAAACCAATGCAAAACTCATGGAATGGTTTGACAAAAAGTTTCAAGGAAAGGTGAATGAGAAGATATCTAGTGAAGTTGAATTGGCTACAAAGATAGAAAAAGTGAAGAAGGTACTTGAGAATATATTATCATTGTACACCAAATTGTGTGACCCCACATTCTTCACACAAGAAACAAGCCAAAGGATTTTGAGTCTAGAGAGAAACTTGAAAATATCTGGTATGTAGTTACCACAAAGTCTAGCTCAAAGTGAGAAGCACTTTCATTCTATGCTTCACATACAAAAGGAACTAGCTATATTGACAAAAGAAGAGGCTAATACAAGAGCCAAGTTAGTTCAAATTCAAGCCTCCCTGACCCCACACATGGAAATCCTACAAAAAGAACTAGCCTATGCAGAGAAAATACTCAAGAAAGATCCTAATCTTTCAACACTAGACGACTTAGTTCACCTTGTAGTAGAGACGACCATCCAAATTAAATCACTAGATGTTGCAATATACAACTGGGATGTTGCTCTCAAAATTGTAATGGAAGTAAATAAGAACTTCTTAGATAAATACACACTTAGTGTCTAAACCCTTTGAAATTAGTGTCAAAAAGGGGGAGATAAATATTAAAGGAGGAGTTATGCAAGGGGGAGACATGTGAAAGGGGGAGTTACAAAATAAACAGATAAAAGAAAGGGAGAGTAAACAATAGGAAACAATAAGAAACATATCAGATAAAGAGTATCAGAATGAAGCCAAAGAGTATCAACAAAGGCAAATCAATCTACTCAGAGAGATTTTGAAGACAAAAACACATTAACTCAGGGAGAGTTATAAAATTTTGAGGTATATAGTTCTTTACAAAATTTTGAACAATTTTGAAGTCTTGCATAGATGTCAAATTGTATGTATATTATACTCAAGGAGATTAGATTCATCATGTATAGTTAATTGTTTTTTCTACTCATGTCAAAGGGGGAGATTGTTGATCTCAGATTGCTTTTGACAATTGAGTGTCAACACACTTAAGAAATTTACTAAGTTCATGCCGAGCTAGTAACATTTGTTGACTATAATATGTATAGATGCCAAGTTGCAATGAGTATCGAGTCACTCATGTGCTGAGTAAATAATAAGTGTTGAGCAAATAGATAGAGCCAAGCAAGTTTAAAGTACCAAATAACTAATAGATGCCAAGCAAGTTCAAGTGTTGAGCCAAATAGAATCATATTATGTGTTGAGCATCGATATTAATAAGTGCCGAGAAACACATAATTGACCTAGTTGTTTGTGATGGCACAAAAAACTATGTAAACCATTTTTTAAGTTTGACATATGGATAGATCTCGAAGCTTTGAAGATAAGATTGAATCTATTTGGATTCCCTATGAGATCAACATGCAACCAATGAGAAAAATGGAAGGAATTGAGCGGGAAAATTGGATGAATCTCAATCGTAGATTCATACCTAACCCTAAGCCACCAAAGTCTTTATAAAGAGAGATGAAGCCCCATAATTCAGTGTGAGAATGCATGTGAGAAGGTAATAATAGCAGTGAAAGGGGTGAATTGATCAACATACATTCAAGGTGACTTAGAAGAAGGATAGAAATGCATAATCAATTATCAGAATAGTGGACCGAGGATACAATAATTTCACATTAGATCAAAAAGGATTAAGAAGGACTAAATTGTGATATGAAATAAACAATACCAGATTGTAAGTGTATAAGATCAAAAATTCTATTGGACTTTCTAACAACTATATCAGTAGGATAAAATCCTTTGTATTAATATTGACTTAATAGTCATTGTGAAATCCTTTAATAGGGTGACATTCCAAGTGAGTGTTCTAAAGTCCTTTAGCCAGACACACTTTTAACAAGGTGTTAAAATCCTTTAATAGGGTAGGATCTAACAATCCTTTGTAAGACTTTAATAGGGTAGACCATGTGAATGTTCAAATGATGTAACCATAATAGGTGAACTTTATTACTGCAGTAGTGAAGAATTGTGGGTGCCACGCCCACCCCAATTTTACCTTCTCATTGGAGGGTTTCTGGGTAATCATACCCGGTGTTAAGTTTTTATGTGGATGCATTTACATTACATGTTATTTCAATATGTTTAAGCATGCATTTTTTTGAAGTTAAAAGTTTTATTGGTTAGAGATTAGTACTTTTGATTCATCCGCCCTCTCATAAGTATATATTTCCCCTTTGTATTTCCAATATGTTGATCATTGAAGTTTTTATGGATGACATTATCTTTGGAAGAAATTATTAGGTAAGTAACAAACTCCCAATGAAATGAAAGGTGAACTTAAAATTTCTATAATATGAGAAATGAAATACTTTCTTGGATTACAAATAACTAAGACTATAGATGGTATGTTTATATAACAAACTAAGTGGCTTAAAGAGTTACTAGCAATATTTGGTATGAAATTTTCTAAATCAATTGGAATACCTATGGTTACAGGTTGTAAGTTGGCTATTGTAGATGATTCCACTAGCACTATTCAAATAAGATGTTGATTTATGATTGGTGGTTTACAATATTTAACTCATACTAGACTAACATAGAAAGTGCAATTGGTATAGTGGCAAGGTATTAGGCAGAACCTAAAAAATCAAACTTGGGAACAATAATTTTTTTAAAAAGATATTTGAAGGGAACTTTGGAATTTGGTTTATGGTATGATAGATCAAATTATTTCACATTATATGCTTATACTAATGCAGATTGGGTGGGAAATGTTGATGAAAAGAAAAGTACTAGTGGAAGTGATTTTTCCTTGGAGGGAGACTAGTTTCATGTTTAAGTAAAAAGCAAGATTGTATGTCACAATCTACCACAGAAGAAAAATATGTAGCAAAAGAAAATAATTGTAATTAGTTGATGTAGATAAAACAAATGCTAAAGTATATTGGTATAACTTTCTTTAAACCTATCAACATGCATTGTAATAATACAAGTGCAATTAACATGTCAAAAAATCAAGGATACACTCAAAGACTAAATATATGAATATGAAAGCACAAGGGAGTAGGTAGAAGATATATTACTAAACCTTTGGGTAAGGAAATGTTTAAATATATCATAGGTGTGCTATGGAAGATGACCCCTCTTTATGAAGAGTAATTGATGCATGAATGCATCAGTCTAATGTATTCAGAGCACATTCATTAACTTGAATGTGATGCTTGGTACTATTCCTTATAGGGAGTGGTCACATGGTGCAAAGCTATTTCTAGAGCTCTTATGCAAATTTTTTATAAAAGAGTATTTGTTGGCACTTGACAAATTTATTGGTTGTAGATTGGCTTGATCTAATACTAGTACTTTAAAGAGTTTATCATCAAAGGGGGAGAGAATTATTTATGAGAGAATTTATTAAGAGGGAGAGATTATTGATACTTGACATATTTTCTCTTTTTTCCATTGATCTTAAAGGTAGAGAGAATCTATGAAAAAAAACATTTGGGAAGGTGCATGCATGAGAAATTTGAAGACTATATACTTTAAGGATATCCGAAAAATTATATTTTGTTATTCACTTTTGGATTGATGCTTTTTCACTATATGTTGTCACCAATGCCAAAGGGGGATATTTTTAGGAATAGAGGATATTCTTGGTACTTGGGATTGTTGCAGAGATGTTGTACCGATGACAAGTTTTTTTATTGATGTCAATACACATTCTTTGGTTCATGACAAACTCAAATTTTGTATATCGTAGGCTACTTATGAGTTCAACAGAAATAGTGGTTGACATATTTGGCTATGCAAGCTTACATTTGTGTAGAAGAATAAATGTAGGCATCACGTCTATGTTCTCTATATTTTATGTGATATTCTAGATGAGTTTTAGTTTTTTTGTGAAGAGTAGTAGCCAAATGGTGTACAAGAAAATATGACATAGGTAATTGCAAAGTATTTTCTATATCTTAATGGCAAGGAGAAATTAATGCTATTGAGCATGGAAGATGGTAGAAGACTTGTTCATTCATTTATGTTTAGATTTGTGAGTTATTTGGCTTATTCTATATGTTAGCATGAATGTCGATGATACTACATCAGGGGAGTATCATAAACATTAGAGAGTATTGACATGTTGCATTCATGACTATATTTGTCATTGATGTCAACATAGCAATAAGTCTGTGGAGATTGATAGAGTAGCAAAAAAAGATCTTAGTTGTAAAGACAATGTTTTGATTGTTTGGTGATGCACATTCATGGACATGTTCGATACAATGTCCTGATGTGAAGGTTCAATGTGCAACACGTAAATCAAAGATGTATGGAATTTGTACTTGATATATAGAGAGCAGTACAAAGAAAAAGTACCTGAGAAGTAGTTATTGATGTTTGCATTATAACCTTTGGTAGTGATATAATTTGTTAATGGACAGTCAGCTAGTGACTTATGATAGTCTAATGATGATGTTAGTGGATGCACAAGCCCTACTTGTTGGAATTCTTTAGAATAATTGGGGAAGGGGGTGAATCAATTATTCGAGGTCTAGCTGTACAAAGAAAAGTTTTCATAGCCTAGTGAACCCATATCCATAAAAAAATTTCATGCATGCATCCATTAGATCATACAATACCAAAACTTGTAGGTTACTATTAAAACAACTTTGCAAAAATGTAATCATGAAACATAACATATTCAATAACACATTAGACACAATGATTTTGCGTAGAAACCCAATTTGGGATAAACCACCAGTAACATGCTACTAACTCTCACTCTTCTGAAGTGATGCTTGTGAAAACCAACCCTATTAAAGGTTACAATACACACTCTTAAATGTGACCTGTTTAGAGGATTTCAATCACCCTGTTAGGAGTGAGCCTTGTTAGATCACTTTAGATCATTCACTTGGAATGTCACCTAGTTAAAGGATTTATAAATGAATATTAGGTCAACCTTAATCGAAAGGATTTACTCTAGACTAATGCAATGATTAGAAAGTAACAATAAGGTTTGATTTGATAACAAATTAAAACTCACTTGCAGATTACAGATCTCTATTTTAGTCCTCCATTTTTCTCAGCTTTCACACACTTTAGCTCTAAAGCTTGTTCACCCTTCAAGCATTCATGCTCTTAAGCCTTATTTCTTTACATACCAATAATAGTCTCTTCTATTCGGCCATTGAATGAAGCAAATACCCTAGACTCCTTGTTTTCCTTAGGTTCTTTCACATGACAACCTTTGCTTCTGACTAGCTCTCTCTATAAATAGAGATTATAGATCTTTTTTCATTCAACTTCAATCATCCATTTTAGGGTTAGGTAGGACTAGGTAGGATATAATGAATCTATCCACTTTTCTATTTGGTTCCTCTAGAAACTTCTCCCTTGAATTCACCTCAAAATAATTTACCTTGAATTTTGTGCCACCAACTCATCATAGTTATCTTCCACACACTTCGCATAATTGAAGCAAACAAAATAGTCAGCTCAGATTCGTCAAATCTACGATTTAACATGAATACTAGCACTTGGCATCAATATGCTATCACTCAGCTTCCATATTATCTTCCATTCATCTTCCACTAGATAAATTAGCAAATACTAAAGTTTATTGGTGCTTGACATCAATTAAACTTTACTCCGCTTACACTAAGTTCACTTGGCATACACTGAATCTTCACTTTACTCAGCTCAAATTGATTTTCCACTCAGCTTGCACTAACTTTTCTCGACACCTACTATCCACTCGGTCAAGCTTAGAAGACTCAATTCTTCTTACTTGTTCTTCTAGACTTAGTGTATCCATCCTTTTTAGCCTTAAGTAGATAATCAATACACTATGTCATCACTGTCTTAACTGATATTTGTACTCCTTTTTCATACCATAACTCAACCTTTCCTCTAGGTGCTCTTGTTATCATATTTGATCAAATCCACTCCATCAATCAAACAAATGATCATACTCAAATCAACTAAGCTGTTGTCTTATCAGAAGGTAGTAGGTTTGACATAAGTGACAAAACAATGATTGAAACATTACATGTTCTCTTCAAAATAATATCATATCATCAATCTCCCTCTTTGGCATTAATGGAAAACCATACCAACAAGAATACCAAAAAGAAAACAATCCCTTGTATTGAAATATCTCCCTCTATCAACAACTTCCATCTTTTATATAGGCTAAAAAATTATGTTATGATCAATAAACAATTAACTCTTCCTTATATATCCCTCAGTACTTTCTCCTTCTTACTAGGTAGATGTATTTCTGTTTGTCATTTTTCCTTCTTAGTAAATATCACGTACATGTATGTATATATATACATACTTATATTATATATATATACACATATATACTTATATATATATTATATACATAATATACATATACATACATACATACATACACACACACACACACACACACACACACACACACACACACACACACACACACACATATATATACATACATACATATACATACATATATAAATATACATATATGTATACATATATACTTTTATACACATACACATATATACTTATATATAAGCATACATATATACTTTTATATATATATACTTATGCATGCACTCACACACAATATAAATACACACACTCACACAGTATTAAATACACACACACATATATTATACGTTTAGATTATATATATATATATATATATATATATATATATATATATATATATATATATATATATATATATATATATATATATATATATATATATATATATATATATATATATATATATATATATATATATAATATGATCTATTATATTCTTGGTATCTTTCATCAATATATAATTTAATGCACAATTTTGGTTATATCATATATTATACGTTCTTATATAATATTGATATTATCACATGTTGGTGCTCATTTTTAGTTTCTAATTCTTTCCTAGTTTGTCCTTCGAATGTGTTCCTTGTGGCCCCTTGTCCTTCTATCTACTCTATTATTGTTTCTTATTTTTATTTTTATTTTATTCTTCAACCTCGGGGTGTGTGCAATCTTTCTTGCCTTGGTCCCTTATCTTTTGGGTCAGCCATTATCTGCAACTTACTTTGTTTTGCATCTCCTGCTCTTCATCCTAATGATGGATCACATAGTGTGATTCGAAACATTGATGGTACAAATCTTAACACAATCGAATCCAAAAACATATCAGTAGATATTATTTATTTATCCCTTTACTATTTCTCCCTGATCTTAAATCTCCCTTTTCTATTTCTCCCTCTTTGAAAAAATGCCAAATACTTTTTATCTTAACATGTAGAGGTTAAAAATTTTAGTTTCTCCCTTTGTAACCTTACTTGTGACTGTCAATCTTCTATTAAGCTCTTTGATTACTTTAGGCAACTCCTAAAGTAATATCTATTTCATCAATGTGTAAGATAAAACATTCAACTCTAATTGATGTAGGGCACTACTTGTGCTTCTTAAGTAGCTTTGGATAGGGGTATCACCCCTAGCTTACCTCTTAACCACTCACGAGAATCCTTAGGTAATGCTTTTGTGAAGATATCAACTATCTACTCTTTTGTTATCACATATTCTATCTTCACCTCTTTATCTTGAACTTACTCTCTCAAGTAATGATACTTGATTGCAATGTTCTTAGTCTTTATCTGCATCATAGGGTTCTTTGATATATTTATAACACTTGTATTAACAAAATAAAGTACCACAGGTTTAACGATTTCTTCCTTTATACCTTGTAGTAGTTGTTTGATCCATATAATGTTTGTACAATTTACCATAGTAGCAACATATTTAGCCTTAGCAGTAGATTGAGATATGCAATTTTATTTCTTGTTGGTCTAGGTAACCAACCTCCACTAGTGCTCTTTCTATCGTCAATGTTTCCAGCCCAATCAACATCAATGTAGGCTCTCAACTCAAAATTCTTATTTTTCTTCTAGTATAGACCATAGTCTTATGTTCCTTTCATATATCTCATAATTCTCTTAACAACCATCAAATGATTCTCCTTAGGATTAGCAGAGAATCTTGAAACTATCCCAATAGATAATGCAATGTTAACTGTGCTATGTACTACATATTACAATTTGCCAATCATAGACCTATACAATGTTTGATTTACACCAGCTAAATCATCATTCTTTGACAACTTGTGTCTTGTCACTATAGGTGTGCTAACTAGTTTGGAATCTTCTAGTCCAAAAGTTTTCAATATTTCCTTCACATATTTAGACTGAGTGATGTATATACCATATTGCATCTAATATAGTTGCAAACCAACAAACAACTTGATCTCTCCAAACATAGACGCCTCAAATTCCTTCTTCATTTGATTTGCAAATGCTTTACGTAATCCATCTTGACCTCCAAATATGATATCATCAACAAAAATTTCAGCTAGTAAAATACCTTTACCTTTTTTTGTCTTCAAGTACAGATTGATGTTATCATTAGTCCTCTCAAATCCAATCTTCACAAGATAATTGTGAAGCCTCTCATACGATGCTCTTGGTACTTGGCTTTGTGTAGTCTACATACCATGTTCTTATTGTTAGCATCAACAAATCCTTCTAGCTATTTAATGTAAACCTCTTCTTCTAATATGCCATTTAGAAATGCAGATTTCACATCCACTTGATAAAATTTGAAACCTTTGTATGTAGAGTAAGCAAGTAGAGTTCTTACTCCTTCCAATCTTGCAACAGGGGAAAATGTTTCTCCATAGTCTATCCCTTCTTCTTGTGCATACCCCTTGCAAACTAATATTGCCTTATTCCTTGTGACTTCACCATTCTTATCTAGCTTGTTTTTGTACACCCATTTGGTTGCAATCACATTCTTAGATCTTCTGGTCTAGGAAATAGAGTCTACGTCTTGTTCTTCTCAATATGTTCAATCTCTTCTTTCATGGCTTTACTTTAGTCCTCTTTATCCAAGGAATATTTCATTGTCTTAGGCTCATACATTCTCAACAAACATGTATCACTTCTCAGCCTATTTCTTGTCATTTGTCTAACATCTCTATCTCTAATAATTTGTTTAGCAGAGTGATGTCTCTTGACATACTTTGACAATCTTGGTTCTTCTCTAATTTCCTCATTAGGTCTTTCAACTTTTGAATCATTATGTAAATCTCTATCAGGTAATTCAATATTTCTTTCATGTACATTAATCTCAGAATCAAAATGTGCCTCAGCTTCAGTTAGCAACTCGACACTTGACTATAGCTCAATTCTTGAATGCAACTCGACATTCATTGTATGTGACTTGATAGTCCCTAAAACTTGTTGTTGATTTGCAACTTGATTTAAAAAATCTTCATCAATAGACATACCTTCATAAAAGTATACAAAATATTTGTATTCCTTTGGTTCCTTCATAAGTTTAGCCTCATGTACCTCTGTATATTCATCAAAATTTACATTTTCACTTTCCACAACTTTGTTAGTGTTATTATTTAAACACTTATAAGCTTTACTTCTTGTGTAATAACCAAGGAATATACCTTCTTCACATTTAGCATCTAATTTACCATTCCTAAAATCATTGAGAATATAACATTTGCTTCCAAATACCTTAGAATATTTTACATTGGGTGAGTATCTATACCATAATTCAAAAGGTGTTGAATGAGTGCCTTTCTTGACTTGCACATAGTTCAAGGTATAGACATCTTTACTTACAACCTCTCTCCATTATTTTAAAGCAACATTCTTCTCCATCATGAGTTTCCTAGCACAATCCATTACAAATATGTTCCTCCTTTTAGCAATTTCATTTTGTGAAGGGGTCCTAGGTGCATACGTCTATCTTTTTATTCCTCTATCATTATGTAACATCTCAAACTCATTTGATGTAAATTCTCCTCCTTTGTCAGATCTCAGACATATTAGGCTTTTACCTATTTCCTTCTCAACTCTTGTTAAGTACCACTTAAACATTCAGAAAGCATCAAATTTATATTTTAGAAACATAACTGTCATCTTAGAATAATCATAAATAAATAGCATAATGTACTTGTCACCCTTGTAGCTTTGCACATCAATTGGTCCTCATAAGTTAGTATGAACAATCTCCAAAATCCCTTTAGAGGTATGAGTCTTACTCTTAAAACTAGATTCTGTCATCTTGCCTAACTGACATTGTTTGCAAATTATATTGTCATGCTTCCTTAATTTAGGCAAACCTCTGACTCTTCTCATGTTACTGATACTAACCAAGTTATCAAAATTAACATGACATAACCTCTTGTGTCATAACCACACACCATTAAATTCTAAAAACAAGACAAGTAGCATCAATCATATCAAGATAAAATAGATTATATCTAGTTTGATCACCTTTCCCAATTAGTTTCTCATTAGTATCATAGATCTTAGCTATCTTGTTCTCAAACTCAACCTTGCAACCTGAACTAATCAATTGTGACACACTCAACAAATTATAGTTAAGTCCTTCAACATAATAAGCATTTTCACATAAAACCTTTTATGTGAGTTTGATAGATCCTTTTCCTTTTATTAGACAAGGTGCATCATTACCAAACCTTATACTATTTTCATCATAATAATTCAGGGAAATGAACTTACTTTTATCTCCAATCATGTGATGTGAACACCCACTAACAATGATCCATCTGTCACTATTGTTTACACAAGACACCAATTTATTTGCCTCATCCTCATTAGAATCATCCTTCATTGCAACATACACCACTTCATCTTCATGATCATCAGATCCATCTTTGGTTTCCTCTCCTGCAATGTAGCAAGACTTCTTGCCTTTGCCTTTGTAATCTTTGTTGTCCTCATCTCTCTTACTTTTGTATTTGTCTCCACTTCTATAATTCTTCTTCTTTGGACATCTAGCAGCAATATGACCAACCTCATTGCAATTAAAACACATAATAGGTAACTTACCTTTAAATTTTCCTTTGCCTCTATGAAATCTCCTTGCCAACAGTGTTTCAACTTGTTCTACATCCGTCTTATTTGTGTCATTGTCACTAGAAACATATTTTACCTTTTTCTTCTTCTCTTTAGGTTCCTTTAATGATAACTTAGCTTTGTGTTGCCCCACTTTTCACCCTTTATTAATTTTGTAAAAGTGGATATTTTTGTGTCTTAGTTTGGTCTAGGTATGTCTAAGTCTAGATTTTCCCCTTAGGTGAAAAGAGTTTCCATAAGATTTTCCATTTGTCCCTTCTCCCACATTTTATGGCCAGGTGGGTTTTCCTTGATGTCATGAGTCTATGGGTAGTTTAGTACCTAATTTGATGGAGATTCTTGCAATTTGTAAAGTTATTCATAAAGCTGAACTTGTTTGTGGCTTATCATATTTTTCTTGTGAAAGAATGAAGGTTGTGGAAAATTGAACATCACCTTCTCCTCGACAGGTTTCCAACCCATGAAGGTTATTTCTTGCAAAGATTAACAAATGAGACTTACCCATTGAGGTAAGAAGATAATGAGTTGCTTTATGAAAGATTCCCATTTTCATTACAGTTTTTTGCCTTGGGAAACATTTGGGAGTCATCATAATGCTCAAAATCATCCTTAGCGAAAAACCCAAAAATGACTTCTCGTCGGTAGGCTTTCGACCCATGAAGTCTATTTTCTGCTAAAGATAGTTGTGAAGGAAAGAGACAAGGAAGTTGGACCCCCTTCAACTTTCATAGTCCTTTCAAGATTTTTTGAACCTAGAGGAAATGTTCACTCAAAAGATAGTGTAAATAAAGCTTGGGTGGAAAAATGGAAATCGTCTTCTCCTCGACAAGTTTTCAACCTACGAGGGCAAATTTTTGCATTCATAAAGAAATTGACTTTATAAGAAAATTGGGCTCATTAATTGCACATAAGGCATCTTAAGATGCTAATGGAAACAATCTAACCACTATTGGAAAGGTATACAAAGCAGGATCTGGCTAGGTGGATATTTCCTTATGGAGTACTCTGTTCTTAATTCTCCGAAATTGAATGAAAAATGGAAACATAAGTATGAAAGAAAGGAAAGTTACTTTTTACAACAAAAAAAATAGTAAAAAGACACCAAAATGTCTGTTAGAAGCTCGTGCATTTATTGATTCAATGAGTTTATCCTTTAATTTGTTCATGTGGCATAGATCCTAAAGATTAATGAATAAATTAGGATTTCTATATAGAGGGAAACATAATAGTTTTTCAAACTACTACTTCTTTTTGAACTATTATGTTGTTAAATTGCACAACACTTTCAAATTTTCTATGCTTGTGAATTCAACTCTCTATGCCTCATCTAAATTCAAAGTTTTAATTTACTTTATTCTTAAATAGAATGGCAACCAGATTTGTAGGGTTTGATGGGCTAAATGGGATTAAGTCCACTTTGTAGAACTTCATAGATACTTCACTCCACTTTTATGTTATGCAAGATTTCCAAAGGAAGTTGAGGTAAGAGCTGATTCATTCTATAACCAAAAAGGTTCAAGGAAGTGGACTAGTGGAGGCAGCTGGTATCCCAGTGGCAATCCAAGCTCCAGAGTTGATTTATGAATGCATAAATCACTACAATCTGGATACCAGACAAATTCTGTTACCTGATCATATAGTACTTATCTCCTTTGATAGGAAAACTATGGTGAATTGCCTCCGAGTTCTAGAATGTGAGGAGTTTTCAGAATTGATAGTAGTAGGAGTAGCCTCTAAGTTCTCCTTGAAGAAGATGGTGTGGAGGAAAGAAATCATGTGATCTTGGTTTCAAAAGCTACGGGGCACCAAGAGTAAGGTCCCCAAAACCCTATTTAGTATTGATCTCAAGCTTGAGATTGTAGATATTCTAGTTCTCCTGCACAGATTGAAAGGTGAGGTAGAGGCCCTAAATTTTGTTGAACAATATTTCTTTCTAGTACAAATTATTTGTTCAGATATGCAATATATTGATTGGGCCTATGAGGTAAGTGATAATCTATCCAAAGCTTTTGATGCTGCAAAGTTTTACAACAACTTTTATATATCTTCCTTTTTGATTTATATGCTAGCATCTCTACAGTTGTGGCTGGGCCTTCCAAGAATAGAAACCTTCCCTGATATGTGAAATGTTATGAGTTCTATCCATGTTTGCAATTGCAAAATAGTTATGTGGAATATGTCAAAGTTAATGATGTGTTTACAATGAGAATTTGCATGGAACTATAGGGATGCCTAGAGAGGAGGTTCAACCTAGAGGCAATGGTGGCTATTAGTTAGTTCAAGAACTATTTTATCCAATTCTCATCTTTCTCATATTTGCGTCTTGCAGCTTTCAATGGATTCCCCTTGAAGTTGCCTAGGTACCTGAACTACATGATTGTGCTAATAGAGATTGTGAGGCAGTGGTGCAGGTGAATGTGTTAAGCGAAAGCTTGAAGAAGAAAGGGTATGAATTCCCTATGAAAGTTGGAGCTTACGATTGTGAGTCCCACTCTGATGCAAAGAATACACTCAAAGTGTTCAAGATGAAATACACACTCTAGCTAAGAGGAAGACATTTAGTATAGAATCACTTGGGATGACCTCCAAAGTGATAGGCATTGATTCCTAGTTGTAGGATAGTTTGGAAAGAAAGAGGAAAAGGAAAGATGAAAGCGTTCCCACCAAAGACATTGTATCTCTTATAGTTCATTCTAGATTTGCATTAACCAAGGTAAAGAAGTAGAAAAATTTATCTATACTTGGGCAAGATCCAGAAATAGGGCACCTGACAATGGAGATAGCCAAGCCCAACAAAGGAGGAAGGATTGAAGATATGAGTGTTGATGATTTTACTCTGCACTAGATGGACCTTGAAGAGGCCAGGCATGACACCAAGTTTGGTTTGTGGAAGTCAACCAATGAGGTGATTGAGGGATAATTAGAAATTCTAAAGTTGTCAAAGACCAGAATGAAGGTTGAGATAGAAGAACTAAATAGAGTCATTAGATAGTTAGTTAGTTACTCCATTAGCAACCATCTCTAGAGTATCAGTAACCAAAAATCCTACTATTACTAAGGTTCAAGCCCTCATCTCTCAACTTCAAGAAGATAGACACTTTGGTCAAATTGGTAAGGAATGGATTAGGAAGCTCAAACTAGAAGGAGCTGCTATTATAGAACAAATTGGTAATGCTATCCTAAGATTGGAAATAGAGAAGGATAATATCTTATCAAATAGCAATACTCTAGCTAGATAAAGGATGAAGTGCAACAATTGTGTCTCCCTTCTAAAGATGATCATTCAAATGAAGGCAAAAGAAGCTATTGAAACAAAAATCTTGCCAAAGGGAGACAAACCTTTGTTCGAGTGGCTTTAGAGCTTGCAATTCAAGATAGAAATGATCCTATCAGTAGAAAATGGACTTAAAGAAATAGAGCATAAAGTGAAGAAGACCCAAGACAGAGGATTCAAACTCATGAAGGGGCTACATACAGATTCATAGACTAGTGGCCAAGGAAAAACACTCATTGGGATAAATGTCATGAAGGAGAACTTCTCCAAATTCTTGGATAGTCTATCTAGTGTATCTTATAGTAGTCAAAACAGAGTTGCAAAACTCCAGACACTAAGCAGATGCATACATGTGGCCATGGAGGAGCTACCAATTCAATTGAATGCTATGAAGGAGTTGGCTAGAGAACATTCCAAATTGATGCAAGAGCATCCAGAGGTATAAGGGCAATCCTGTGTCACCCAAAAAATGTACTTAGACTTAGTTTCTGTTTCATGTGTTTTCATTTCTGGATACCCATTTGGGTCAAATGAAGGTTCCAACTCTCATAGTTCCACTATCAGTGTTCTGGGTTAGAGTTTTTAATCACCTTGGGATACGTGTAAATGCCAAAAAATAGGATTATGTAATTGAGCCATCATTTTGGTGAACTAGAAGGTGTAAATTGGTCAAATTATTTTCATTATAATTTAGAGCATTCCAAAAAAAGAATCAGGTCAAAAGGCCCTACGGTTTGAAAGTTATCGTAATTTTTCAATTTTTGGAGACCTCCTAAGAATGCTTTGAAGTCAGGTTAGGGGCATTAAATGACCTTGAATAGAGCCAAAAATGGGATATGAGAAAAGCTGGTCCATAGGGCTATAGAGCACTTCGAGAGCTATCTAGAAATGCAAACGGTTCGTCAATTAGAGCTACGATTCAAAAGTTATGCCTCCCGAAAGTTCGGTTACCGTTTCTGGATTCTTCTAATTTTGCGCCGACTTCTAATGCAACTTCTAGAGCCTTCTATTTGGTCGATGGATGCCTACTATCACTTTCTAGAATGTATTCCTAATCCTTAACCCTTTGGGGTCTATTTAAGAACATTTTTGGCATTGTAAAAGGCAATTCAGAGTGGAGTTTGAGAGAAGGTACTGGGAGAAGAATTTATCTCCAGATTTATGCTATTGTAAGCCCATAGGGCATGTTTTGAAGTCTATTTTCTCTGTACCAAATGTACTAGCATATTTTCATAGTTAATAAACTTTTTCCTTTCTTGTTGTGTCCATTCTATGCTTGGGTTGTGTCCCCATTAAGTGGTATCAGAGCAAGTTTCCTGAGTGTGTAGACAGAGCGCCGACTATGAGGCAGTTTGCACTAGGACTGTGTGGTTGTGGGTTTGAGTTAAGATGATGCCCCCATGAAGAGAGTGTGGTGGAAGGGCCAGAGCTATTAATCTTGAGGGGGTTAGAGCCCTCCAAAGGTAGGTACAAGCGTTGCAGGAGGAGCTTCGTAGAGGAACAAATGTTGCTACAGGCGACAAAAGTGAGGACGACAATGAAGAAGAAGAAATTGGACCAGAAGGGGAATTTGACAGGGAAGTTTTGAATCAGGTAGAGGAAAGGCTTTTTAGGGCCATTACTAAGTTTGGGAAAAGACCTATAATTGATGTGGGTGTATTTTCAAAAAATTTGAAACCAGATGAGTTGATCGATTGGATCAATGAACTGGAAGAGTACTTTGAGTATGAGGATATCAGGGATCCAGATAGGGTTAAATTTGCAAAGGCCAAACTGAAAGGACATGCCAAAATCTAGTGGCAAGAGGTTCAATTGGAATGAAATAGAAGAGGAAAGGATAAGATCACAAGGTGGGATCGTATGGTAGACAAATTGAAGAAACAATTCATTCCTGTTGATTATGAGCTTGATTTGTTTAAGAAGATGCATGGGTTAAAGCAAGCAGGAAAATCAGTCCAAGAATATAAAGACGAGTTTTACCGACTTCTGATTAGAGTAGGGCATGTAGAAGCAAATAAGGAGAAGGTTTCTCATTATATCAGTGGATTGCAACCTAGCATCCAGGAGGAATTAAGTCTGGTAAGAATGACCAGTGTTGAAGTGGCATACCAGTTTGCCCTACGAGTTGAAGAGAAGCTAAATAAGAGGTTTGAAGGGAGACAAAGAGGGCGTGGTACAAGGAGGAAGGGGTAGTGGTAGGTCATCTGGAGGCCTAAATGAAACCCAAAAGAAAAATGAAGATGTGGGTACTAGCAGGAACCAGAGGAACGAGGGTTCCAACCACTCTCGAGATCAAGACTTTGGAAATCAGAGAGGAAGAGGTAGAGGACATGGACAAGGAAGAGGAGGCTTCCATGGTACCTATTTCCATTGCAATGAAGAAGGTGATCGTGCCTTTGAATGTCCTCAATGACAAGGAAGGGAAGATAGGAGAGCTGAGGGTCAAGCTAGGGTTTCTCATGTGGATGAGGATGCACAATCATCACATTCAGAGGATGCAGAAAGAGGAGAGACTTTAGTAAATTAAAGGGTCCTACTAAGTGGTGAGATTGAACCCAGACAAAGGAGGATTTTATTCCATACTAGGTGCAAGTGTGAGGATAAACGTTGTGATGTGATCATTGATGGTGATAGCACTGATAACTTGGTATCAGAGGAGATGGTCTCTAAGCTGAAGCTCAAGAGGGAGAAACATCCCCAGCCCTATCGGATTGCTTGGGTGAAAGATGATCATAAGGTCCTGGTAAGTGAACAATGTTTAGTGAAATTCAAAATTGGGAGTTACCATGATGAAGTTCTCTGTGATGTTATTCCAATGGATGTTTTCCATCTATTGTTGGGTAGACCATGGCAGTTTGATAGGCATGCAGTACATGATGGTCATGTAAACACATACTCTCTAACAAAGGATGGAGTTCGCCACAAACTGAAGCCCATGAAAAAGGAAGGTGAAAAGGTATGTAGCAGTGCTAAGATTTGTCTTGTTGATGGAAGAAATTTTTTTAGATGGCATGAAACATCAACGTATGTGATATGCTTTGATTCCTAGGAAAGATAAAGAAGGTAGTAGTGAAATACCACTTGAAGTTTCAGATTTACTAGGTGAATTTGGAGTTATCATATCTGATAATGTTCCAGAAGGATTGCCACCGGTAAGGCAAATCAGTCATTAGATAGATTTAATTCCAGGAGCTAGTTTGCCTAACAAGGCTGCTCACAGGATGACTCCTACTAAAACTGAGGAGCTAAATAGACAAGTTCAAGAGCTATTGAGGAAGGGCTTGATTCGAGAGAGCCTGAGTCCATGTGCAGTACCTATAGTACTGGTGTAGACACCTAAATCCTTTAGAAAATAAAGTATTTTTATTTTTTGAAAAAATTTCTAATGACATCATCATTAATTAATTAATTTTTATGCCATTAAATCCCTTTATCTTAATTAAAAATATTTAATTAAGGAATCCCTCCCAAAAATGTTTAAATATTATTTAAACATTATTTCCTTATTTATTAATTATTTAATTAATAAATTGACCAAAAAATCCAAAATAAATAAAAAATTTATTTTTTGCCCAAAATTTGGCCAATTTCCTTAAGACCACTAACCTCTTCCAAAATCTTCTAATCCTTCTTTACTTTTGATTAAAGGCTAATCCCATCATTTCCTACCCCTAATCCCAACTCAAAATATTTAATTAAGATTAAATATTAATCCTCATGTTTATTAAAAAAGTTTTAATAAATATCTCCTGAACCTAAACCCTTGAAATAAATAAAACTTTATTTATTTCTTAAAAACCTTATTTATCCTCATCCTAGGAAGTTCTAGACTCTTCTAAAAAGTCTTCATCCTCATCCAAAGCCTAGACTCTTCTAGAAGATGTCAATCCTTATCTTTAATCCTAATCCTAATCCCCTCCTAACCTTGTCACATTCTCTAAACATGGGTTAAGACTTGCTAACCCAAGCCAAAGCCAACAAATATCTCCTCCTTCACCCACCCTCATTAAATGCCGTCCACTTGCCCATCTCTAACATCCCTAATCTAATCTTAACCCAAGCCTAATCCAAGCCTTAATCATTTGCACATTCCTAAGTCAAGCTTAAGACTTTCTTAATCCAACCCAAGTCAAAATATCTCAACTCTCTCACAAATATCCTAACCATAAAACTTTATGAAGCCCACAAAACCATAAATGACTCTTACAAGCCATTATGAGGCTCTTTATGAGCTTTGAGTCTCCTTTGTTGACCCCTCAACCCCTCTTGCTCTAACCAATGACCCTGTGACATGGGTCACTCCTTGATTGGCTATAAGGAAGCATAATCCGTGTGCTCTCCTCTCATTCAATCTAAACCTTCCATAAGCTTTTTCCCATCCTTGCATCCTAGCCTTTGATCCCTCAAGCCCTTTGCCTATTTAAGGAATCCTCTCCCAAGCCATTTTAACACAATCTAGAAAGTAAAGTCATAATGCCATTTTGAGAGGCCATTTTTACATCAAATCCATTCACCAAAATCTATCAAAAATCCTCCATTGAAGCCCATTTGAGAATTTTAGCATACATACATAATCAAGCCATCTTAGCTATTAGACACACCTCTACATCAAGTGATCATCCTCATTGAGAGAGCCTATCCATGGCTCATATTCTCATTTAAGGACTTCACTTTGTCTCTCATGAAGTTATGTTAAACTAGTATGCAAATGCTTTTTGATTGTTTTAATTTAGTGTTTCTAACATACTAAAGTAGCATATACATTTTGGCACGCCCGGTGGGACCCCGCATGGGTCATCTTCATTAGCTTTTTTAGTCAAGTTTTGTATGTCATTTGCTGATTTTTGCTAATTTTTCTTATTTTTGTGATTGGTAGGATTGTATAAATTAGTTTTGTAGGTCCACATGAGCATGAAGAAGACAAAGGAGCTCATAGTCTATCTCATAGTGTTTGCAGATTTTTCAAGCTTATAGGTGGACGAAGCACTTGGAATTCTTCTTCCTCTTCTTGTCTATATTCTTCTTCTATTCTGTCTACTTCTTCTTCTTCTTGAGGGATCTTGGCCTTTTTTTTTAAGGAAGCAAAATCATACACACTTTTTTTTAAGTGCTTAAAATGAACCCCCAAATCATACTTAAATCCATTAAAAATTAAAAATTTGCAAAAAAAAAAAAAAATCTTTTAACAAGTGAAACTAAACCAATCCAATCATTTGCATCCTTGCAACATCAAGGTTTTAGATGCATTCATGCAAATTTAGGAACACTTCATTTTTGAGAATTTAAAAAGAACTTCAAGTTTCCATTTCAAAAGGTTCAAAATCAACACTAAGTGCACACTAAAATCTAAATCAAACTCAAAGCATCAATCAAGGATAAAATGAACCTCATTTGCAAATATTTTAAAGTTCTTTTAAAAATCTCATGAAAACTAAGAGTCCTAAATGGTTGCCAAAATTTTCCTAAAAGCTTTGTTATTTGTTCCAAACAAATGTCTTGTTGCAAAATCTTGAATGTTTCCTAGATTTTTCATGCATCAAAACAATCTAGGAATATTATTTTTAAGGCTTAAAACATGCAAACTAGAACACAAAATCTTGAATGAAAACCAAAGTCCAAAGAGTCATTTTCACTTTTGAGTCCAAAACAATCTTGAATGATCTAAGGTTAAAACAAAGCACTTCAAAGTTCTTAAAGCAACATGCAAAATCTCAATCTTGAATGCTCAAAGGAAAAAACTTGAATGTTTAATCACTTGTCTTTGAATGCATGTTGCTAAAATCACTCTTGAGTGCCATGGATTAAAATCAATTTTTTTTTTTTTTTTATGAATGCATGATTAAAACAACAAATCCAATCTTGAATGCAAAAGGTCAATTAATCATTACAATATCTCACACTTCATCTTTTGGGGCATAAAAAGAATCCACATTTTATAAACTTTGTAAGTTATAAAAACAAATAAAAACACTTTGAGTGAATTTGTTGTTGGACTCACCCTCTTTAATCACCCATCATGGCAATATCAGTGCTATATATAGGGATGGGTCTACCTAAGAAGGTGTTAAGTGCTCCACAAAAATCAAATTCCACTCACTTGAGTTTTTATTGGTTTTTCTAAGATAGAAAATTTCTTGAATGCACATTAGTCTCGCTAACACTTCTTTTGGGCATAAAAATTGATCAAATCTTGATGTGGAGGGCCTTTCGGCATGTGCTTTAAATTGAGCTTTACACACATTTTTGTTTTGGGCTTAAAACAAAATCACACTCAATCTTGAATGCCTTTAAGAAAATTAATCGATACTTGACGTGGAGGGCCTCCGGGCGTGCGAGTTTACTTTCTTGTTGACCCTAACTCTCCTGTGTGTATTCATTCTTTGATTACTTCTCTTTTTTTGGCACATTTCAAATTGTAATTGAGCCTTTGCATCTTAATCACATGTGTTTTCAAAAAGTCTAAATCAGAAAACTTAAGCGTCAGTTGGAAAAGAACTCTATCTTTTAGCCCAAGATCATCCAAGTCTTCTCTCCCCTTGTCATCTTTCAAGGCCATCTTGGGTTCATAAGATTAGGATCCAAAATCTTGTCTTAGCTTTTAGGAGGCCTGCTTGGGGATTTCATCACCCCTTGGGATGACCTCAACTCTAGCGTTCTGGCAGAGTATAAAGATCGGGAGGTGAATCCAATGAAACCTCTCTTGGGATCAAGATTTTGTCACTCGGGCTAAGCCTCAAGGAATTTTATACCCTTGAGAAGTGAAAGAGGAGAAGTGGGTTACCACTCCTCTCGGCTGTGTGACATATTTTTGGTTTCATCTACGGATTCGAGCCTCATGTACCTTACGTATATCAAGGACTCCCTAGCTAACCCAACTTTCATCCTTGTAGAAAGCTTCCTAGGATGTTGGTGTGTTTTATGTGCTTGCTCCAAACTTTTGTCTTCTTATTTGTTCATAAATTTTGAATGAATGTTTGCCAACTTTGGTCAAAATCCTAGAAAAGTAGAAATCTCCTAGCTCAAGGCATACTTAGCGTAGTCACTGCCTCATGAGAAAATCATCCAAGCTCCCCTGCCGCAACCGAATCTATCTAGTTCTTTGCTTTAGAACAATCCCAAATCCAAAGTCCATCCAAATCATCCCCCCAGCTAGCTAGCAACCCAATCCAAAATAACCCAAGCCTTTAAGGAATTGTTGTTACTCTGCCAAAGTTTGCTATCCAATCAATCTATCCAAATCCATCAATCTCCCCAAGGTTATCCCTTTGACAGAGCTTTGTCTAGGGTAATCTAGCCTTGTCACTTGTCATCCCTCATCACCTTAAGCTAAAGGTTGGGATCCACAAGTGGTCAATCTCATGTCATGCCCATAGGATCATTTGTCTATCCTTAAGTTGACACCAAAAGCCACCAATCTTACACATAGGAAAGCAAAACTCTCACTTTTTGATAGCATACCCTTGAAGTCTTCCATCCACAAGAAAGCCAAAAATCTCTAGCCAATCCTCCTTAGGTCTGTCATGTAGCTTTGACTCTCCCTAGGAAATCTTTCATCAGCCAATCCAAAATCTGCGCTTGATCCAAATCCAACCATGAGCTTCCGTGTTCATCCATATGCAAGACCCCATCCCCATCCAACTCATCATCAAAACATGAAATCCCAACCCTATCATGATGAGTTTGGTTGCATTGTACTTTCTCTTGCTACATCCTATTCCAATGATGATGAAAATCTTGTTGACTATGATGGGTATCTTGAGAGCCTTAGATGCCTTCCGCCAACCATCCCCCAAAATCCAAGCATTCCTCCAAACTATCTAGTCATGCCATCTCATATCCGAGCTTCTCCTCCATCACCCAATCAACCAAGCTTCCAATCTTCCACCCCCATCACACCAGCTATTCCTGTCAATCCACCACCTCCACCTCTAACACACGAGTCTCCCAGGAATCTCCTAGAGGAAATACAAGAAAAGCTACCTCCAACAATCGATAAGCCATGTCATCTAATCCAACCATGTGAAGTAGTCAGTGATAAAGCTTGCCCATCTATAATATCACCTCCATCTCCCATAGCTGTCATCCCCATACCATCCATCAAATTGCTTAAAATCCTTCCACTTCCCGCAAGCATCAAAATCCCACCACCTATCATATCCCTCCAAATCCTATCCACATCACCTCCAAGCATTTCCCAAATCTCCCATAATGACCCTTATGCATCCATCTTCTACTTACCCATCTCCACTACCAAATCTTTCATCTATCCATCTGCTACCTTTGAAGAATCCATCCCTTCACCTCCTATCACACCATTCACTCCAATCCAATCCTATCAAGATCCTGCCCAAAAGCTTGTTGACATCCCCCAAAGCATAAACAAAGATATCATCATACCATGTCTTCCATCCATAGTGCAGTCACCATCCCCTCCATCTCCAAAACCTCAAGCCATACCTCCTCTACTATAGGATATCTTTTCATCACATCAGCTAAATCAAGATCCTATCCTACCATCTCCTCCGCTCCATGCTTCCATCTTACCACCTATCCAAGCTATTCCACCATCTATAATCTACCCTCTTGGTTCACTTACATTCATCCATGGTGGCCCCCTCTTAGCAGAAGAATTAAGAATAATATCTCCCCATTGTATTACATCTAATAAAGCACATCTACCATTTTCTACAAGCAAAAAGTTTCCTCAGCTCGTTCAAATGCTCAATCGATGGCATTATCAAGGTCAAGGTTTAGGACCACGAGAGCAAGGAATCAAAAAGCCTATTATTGCACAAAAGAATCCAGGATTTCATGGTCTTGGATATGTATCCAAAGATCACCATCTAAAAGTGTTGGTACACGCCATCCCCAAACCAAGCCTATCTCCAGGCTCACCATGCCAGCCTCCCATCAATCCTTCAAGAAATCTTATGTCATCCCCCCTCCACCATCTTTGCAACCCAAAACAACCTACCAAATCCCCATTCATTCGCTAAATCCATTTTGGGTCCTTATGTCCCAAAATCTACCATCCTCCATCCTCCTATCAGCCATCATAAAAATCCTATTCCCTCCATTCCTACACAAGATCAACAAAGGCACATATCAGGGCACATCATCCATCATCATCCCCCTACACGCTCTTCCATATCCTCTCCATCTCATAAAGCTTCTCCTAACCATCTTCCCAAAGCTTACCACAACAATGTGAATGCCAACTTCAAAATGCATAAAGCTAAAAATCCACATCCTAGGCAATCATATGTCTATTCTAAAAGACATACTCCAAAAAGGAAAAATCCAATCAAAGAATGCAAAACAATGCAAAAGCCTATGAAAAGAAAATCCAAAACCATGTGGATCCCAAAGAAAAAAGTTGAAACCCAATGCATAATGGCATCCACCATTGAAAATCCCCCATCTAGTGATTCGTGTTCCCCATCTCCTAACTCCATCTTGGGTGCCTATATCCCCAAGCGCGCTTCCACAAATCCTCCATCAAGCCCGCATCTACCATCTATCCCCCATATGCACTTTTCACACCCATCCCAACATGTGCCAATGTTGATCTTGCAAGCATCCCCATCTCATGCTCCTTTCTAGCCTTTTCATCCCTGCATCTCCTACCATCAATCCAATCTAATCCGATCTATTGCATAAATCACACATCCAGTGTACGAATAGCTAGCAACAAAATTGAACATTCCAACAGCCAGTGAAAAATTCCAAAAAAGCCAAAAATAGCTAAAGAAAGCCAAAATCATTCCAGTTAAGTCCAAAGTCAAAAAGTCAAAAAAATAAAGAAAAATAAAGCGTCCACTAGTGAAAACTTGGCAATTCAAGCGCCTTGAACAAGTACCATGATGAAAACTTGGAAAACAAGTGTCATGTGTAATCCAGCCATCCCCAACTTAGCCTATCATCCTCATGCTTTTGGTCACATTTTGCCATCCAGCTCCATCTTCCAATTTATCCACCTATCTTTCATCCTCCAGCTTTTATCTATCACTATCCACTTATCTTCTGCAACCTCACCCCATCATCCCATCTATCATCCATCTCCCTAGCGCCTTCAACTTTTCCATCCTAGCTTCAATCCTATCACATCCATCATAAGACCTCCTTCTGCATGTCATCTACTGACTAGGGGCACTGTATTCCTTGGAGATCTTTTCTTGTCCATCCTCCCTTGTCATTGGTATCTCGCTCTAGGCTATCCTCATACAAATCCAATGTCATCCTCTCATTAGCCATTCACTCTAGTGCCATCTATCAGCTCAGCTACCACCAACCTTAGCATTGTCCCCATCCTTGGTTGCACATCTATCATCATCATTGGATGCATCCTGCCAAATCCATATCTTCCGATATCACCTCATCCTTAGCTTTTGCATCTTGCACCAACTTGAGCCATCCCGCTATCTTATCATCCGGAGCTCTTGTAAAACTTGTAAATAATCTTGTATCCAACGCTTGTATCATACCTTGTATCATAGCTTGTATATCCAATATTGTCCAAAATAACTTGTACATTTGTACCATATCTTGGTCCATCAACTTGTACATCCTCTTTAGCTTAGTACCATTGTATCTATCCAGCTTTCATGTCAGTTCTTCCTTGATTAGCATCTTGCACACATCGCACAACCCTTGGTTAGCTATTCCAATGCATCCTTTAGCTAGATCTCCTATCACCAAAGTGTTATCCTTCTTATTTTAGCTTACTAGATGCATCACTCATCCAAAATCCATCAGCTTAGGTGCTCTCTGATAGATCTTTGTAGGATATAGCTTTCTACATGTCTAATCTTGGTCTGTTAGTACCTCATCCTACCCATCTCATTGGCAAACAGTTCTCTTTTGATTTGGAATCTTCCCTTTTGGGTCTTGAAGTATCTTTTCCAAGCAATCTCCTTGTTTCTTCCTCAAGGTTGCCACAATCTTCCATATCATGGTATACTGCGAATGGGGCAATCTGAGCATAAGGTCTTGATCAGGTCTTTTGTTTGTTTTTCTTTTCTCCTTGTGGGTTACCCAGTGTCAGTTCCACGCTGCTTCCTCTAGGATTTATGTGTGATGCTAGGGCAATCCTTGCATGTTTGTTTTGAGTCAGTCCGTCAGTCCTCTGGACAGTTGGTGAAAAGGCCTTGATGTTCTTGGTAACCTTGGCAATTAACCAACCATCCTATAGCAAATCTAGTGCTCAACTACATGGTGGTACTTCTCTTTGAAGTATCCCCCTGCTCAAAAAAGCTTTAATAGTTTCCCTTCATCTCCATTATCCCCCATCCATATCCAACATCTGTCTCTCCTACCCCAGCTTATGCATCAGTATCTCTTTGAATCAATCTACACTTTTAGCTTTAGGGATCCACAATCCTAGTCTTAGGGATCCACCAATCCAATCAATCCACCAAGCCTCATCTTTCGAGCTCCACAATCCTAGTCCTAGGGATCTCTGAAACCCATCTTCTGCCAATTTGACTCTTTGAAATCTTTTTGCATCGGCTTTATCATCCCATCATCCATCTCCTTATCCTAGATTCCTTTTTATAGCATTCTGCTCCTTCATCCTCTGCAATCCCTAAGATCTTAAGCTTGCTTCCTCTTGTGCCTCTGATTCTCCCTTTATCATTCTCCCGTAGTGAGAGTTTGAGCTAACTAAACCTCTTCTCTTAAGCCAATCTGAGTCTCCTTGTTCATCTCATATTCTTGTACTTTTCAAAAAGCCGTCGAGCCTCGCTTTCTCTCCCCGCTGCCTTCTTGAGGGGGCATCTCGCAGTCCATTCTCTCCTCTTCTGCTCTAGCCTTAGGCATCTTATTTTCTTATCTTTGATGCCATGCCACTTGCGACATCACATCAAAGAGGGGCAAAATGTAGACACCTAAATCCTTTAGAAAATAAAGTATTTTTATTTTCTAAATTTTTTTTGATGACATCATCATTAATTAATTAATTAATTATTTAATTAATTAATTTATTTTTATGCCATTAAATCCCTTTATCTTAATTAAAAATATTTAATTAAGGAATCCCTCCCAAAAATGTTCAAATCTTATTTAAACATTATTTCCTTATTTATTAATTATTTAATTAATAAATTAACCAAAAAATTCAAAATAAATAAATTTTTTATTTTTTGCCCAAAACTTGGCCAATTTCCTTAAGACCACTAACCTCTTCCAAAATCTTCTAATCCTTCTTTAATTTTGATTAAAGGCTAATCCCATCATTTCCTACCCCTAATCCCAACTCAAAATATTTAATTAAGATTAAATATTAATCCTCATGTTTATTAAAAAAGTTTTAATAAATATCTCCTCAACCCAAACCCTTGAAATAAATAAAACTTTATTTATTTCCTAAAATCCTTATTTATCCTCATCCTAGGAAGTTCTAGACTCTTCTAGAAAGTCTTCATCCTCATCCAAAGCCTAGACTCTTCTAGAAGATGTCAATCCTTATCTTTAATCCTAATCCTAATCCCCTCCTAACCTTGTCACATTCTCTAAACATGGGTTAAGACTTGCTAACCCAAGCCAAAGCCAACAAATATCTCCTCCTTCACCCACCCTCATTAAATGCCATCCACTTGCCCATCTCTAACATCCCTAATCTAATCTTAACCCAAGCCTAATCCAAGCCTTAATCATTTGCACATTCCTAAGTCAAGCTTAAGACTTTCTTAATCCAACCCAAGTCAAAATATCTCAACTCTCTCACAAATATCCCAACCATAAAACTTTATGAAGCCCACAAAGCCATAAATGACTCTTACAAGCCCATTCATTGCTCTTACAAGCCATTATGAGGCTCTTTATGAGCTTTGAGTCTCCTTTGTTGACCCCTCAACCCCTTTTGCTCTAACCAATGACCCTATGACATGTGTCACTCCCTGATTGGCTATAAGGAAGCACAATCCATGTGCTCTCCTCTCATTCAACCTAAACCTTCCATAAGCTTTTTCCCATCCTTGCATCCTAGCCTTTGATCCCTCAAGCCCTTTGCCTATTTAAGGAATCCTCTCCCAAGCCATTTTAACACAATCTAGAAAGTAAAGCCATATTTCCATTTTGAGAGGCCATTTTTACATCAAATCCATTCACCAAAATCTATCAAAAATCCTCTATTGAAGCCCATTTGAGCATTTGAGCATACATACATAATCAAGCCATCTTAGCTATTAGACACACCTCTACATCAAGTGATCATCCTCATTGAGAGAGCCTATCCATGGCTCATATTCTCATTTGAATACTTCACTTTGTCTCTCATGAAGTTATGTTAAATTAGTATGCAAATGCTTTTTGATTGTTTTAATTTAGTGTTTCTAACATACTAAAGTAGCATATACAACTGGCACCAAAGAAGGATGGAGAGTGGAGGATGTGTACAGACTCTCGAGCTATAAATAGGATAACCTTCAAGTATCGGTTTCTTTTGCCAAGAATGGATGATCTTATGGACTTCTTGAGTGGAGCTCAGTGCTTCACAAAGATAGATCTCAAGAGTGGCTATCATCAGATATGGATACAAGAAGGAGATGAGTGGAAAATAGCCTTCAAGACCAAGGAGGGTCTTTATGAGTGGTTAGTCATGCCCTTTGGATTGACAAACGCCCAAGCACCTTCATGCGGCTTATGAATGAGGTATGTAAGCAGTTCTTGGAAAAATTTGTTATTGTCTATTTGGATGATATTTTAATTTTCAGCAAGACTTTGGAAGAACATTTATTGCATCTTCGTAGTGTCCTTGAAAGGTTAAGGGAAGAGAAGCTGTTAATTAATTTGAAGAAGTGTATCTTTGCAAAAAGGGAGTTAGTCTACTTGGGATTTGTTATATCACCTGAAGGTCTTAAAATGGATCCAGAGAAGGTAAAAGCCATCTTGGAATGACCTACTCCAATGTCTGCTACTGAGGTAAGATCATTTCATGGTCTGGTTAGTTTTTACAAGAAGTTCATTAAGAATTTCAGTGGCATATGTGCACCCCTGACTGACACAATAAGAGGGGATAGAAAAGAGTTCAAATGGATTGCAGCAACTACGAGAAGTTTTGAAATGCTGAAAAAGAAGGTGATAGAACAACCTGTGTTGGCACTTCCAAATTTTAGAAAGGTGTTCCAGGTGGATTGTGATGCTAGTGGCAGCGCTATTGGGGTTGTATTAAGCCAAGAAGGTAAGCCTATTGTATATTTTAGTGAGAAATTGAATGATGCAAAAAAGAAGTATTTTGTTTATGATCAAGAGTTATATGCAATAGTTCAGGCCTTAAAAAAATGGAGGCATTATTTATTGCCAAAGGAATTTGTTTTATATACTGATCACCAGGTATTATAGTACCTAAATAGCCAAGGTAAATTGAATTAGAGGCATATGAAGTGGGTAGAGTTCTTGCAGAGCTATACATTTGTGTTGAAGCATAGAAGTGGAAAATCTAACAGGGTTGCAGATGCACTAAGTAGGAGACAATTGTTGTTTACAGTAATGCAGGTTGAAGTAGTTGGGTTTGATGAACTCAAGAATCTGTACCCTAAGGATCCTGATTTTTCTAAAGTGTGGAAAGCTTGTAAAGAGCCTCTTGCTATAGACAAAACTAAGTGGTTAGACTATCTAATTCAGGATGGTATGCTATTCAAGGGCAATCAATTGTGCATTCCAAGGAGTTCCATGAGGGAAAATTTGATTAAGGAGAAACATAGTGGAGGGATAGTAGGAAATTTTGGCCAAGATAAGACCATTGCCATACTTAGGGAACATTATTTTTGGCCCCAATTGTCACAGGATGTGAAAAAGTTTGTACAAAATTGCCAGGTTTGTCAAGTGGCCAAGGGATTTAGTCACAATACTGAACTATATCAGCCATTGCCTGTTCCATCAAAGCCATGGGAGGACATAAGTATAGATTTTGTTCTTGGATTGCTGAGGACACAAAGGGGTAATGACTCAGTAGTTGTGGTGGTTGATAGATTCTCCAAAATATAACATTTCATCTCATGCCACAAAACTCATGATGCTGTCCATATTGCAGACTTGTTTTTTAGAGAGGTGGTAAGACTACATGGTCTTCCAAGGAGTATAGTTTTTGACAGAGATACTAAATTTTTAGGGTATTTCTGGAGAACATTGTGGAAGAAGTTGAGAACAAACCTGAAATTCAGTTCCACACATCACCCGCAGACTGACGGCCAAACAGAAGTGGTAAATAGAAGTCTGGGCAATTTGCTAAGATGTTTAGTTGGGGATAAGCCCAAGGGATGGGATTGGATTCTACCACAAGTAGAGTTTACTTACAATAACTCTATAAATAGGAGTATAGGTAAATCACCATTCCAAATTGTATATGGAAGTAGCCCAAGGACTACACCAGAATTGAGGAAGATAGAGCAAGGGGAGAGGACAATTGTTGAAGCTGAAGAATTTGCTGAACATATCAAGCGTCTACATGAGGAGGTTTAGGCACACATTACCAAGATGAATCAAGAGTATAAAGCTAGGGCTGATCAAAGGATATGACATAAGGAATTACAAGTAGGGGATCTAGTCATGGTACATGTACGGAAAGAAGGATTTCCATCCGGTACTTACAACAAGCTGAAAATCAAGAAATTTGGTCCCTGCAAAATTCTGAAGAAAAATGACTCAGAAAATGCATATGAGGTGGAGTTTCCAAATGGAATTCACATTTCTCCTATTTTCAACATTGCAGACTTAACAGAGTATCATGATGATGGTGTAGATGAAGAGCTGATGTTAGAGCCATGTCCAATTCCTACTTCTAAGAAGGAGGAGATATAAGACATTCTAGATTGTTGAAGCCCCAAAATGTTATTTGGAACCCAAAACTGGGTCTCAGGACCACCAAGTGTGCCCAAAAAGTGCAGACTGCATCAATGACATAGTTGGTAGTTTCTAGGCGCAGTTGGTAAACCAGGCTAAAACCAAGGCAATTCTGGGACCTATGATTTCCAAATTGATATTACAGAGAGGTAAATAGTAGGGGACAGTGTTAGGTTCAGTATGAATGCTCAAAATAATGGTTATGACACCTAGAATGATGGATAAAGTGGTCAAGATGATGAAAAGGTATGCAAAGATGCAAGGTGGTGAATGCAAAGTGCTGATTTTGAGATGGGAATGCAAAAACTAAGGGAGGTAAACTGAACCTAAAAGGATGCAATATGAAAGGTAATAGATACTAAATGAGGACTAAAAGGTGCAATATGAAGTCTATATAATGCATGAATGAGGCCTATACTAGTGTGAATGTAAGTGAAGTCTATGCAAGTGTGAGATCTATGTTTTGCCAAGCACATTTAAGAGCACAAGTCACCATGTTTTCCATGGTTTGAGCATGTTGAACCAAATTTTTCAAAGTTTGATAAAGGTTGAAATGTTTTGGTGATGTGTTATTTTTTGATAAGTTCAAATGATATCCAAGGTGTAAATTTAAAAGTTTGGCTTTTATCTTGATTATGTTTTACACACACGCAAGACACATTAAGACAAGAATAGCTGTTGTTAAAAGTTAACAAACACACCACAACCTGGGCTTTTAGGATTATATCCATTGAATATCTATTTGAACCGAAGCTCAGCCGCACTTATCCAGAGCAGACAACCTAGGATCATGGCACCACAGGCTCCCCCTTACAGTGCACTCACTTCTTGAGGCTACCAAGATCCGCTTCCCAAGGGGCATGGCTTCCCAAGGGACTATTGCCTCTACTAAGGACCACGAGAATATAGGATGTCTTCATGGGCATAGGTGAGCCCTTGAGCCAGTGGATAGAAAGGATTTTGGCCACTAAAACATGATTTTTAGTAAGGGCATTCTGTTTGGCAAGTGAATGATAAACTTATGTAGAAGGTCTCCCAACCCCGAGAATTGAGGTTTGACACACTAGAAGGGTACTGGAGGAGAGCTATCACGCAGCAATACAGTCGACATGGTTTTCACCGTAATCAAATTTTATATAGCGGCTGGAATGTTGACCTGGCTTTTGGCCCGTTACTGCTCTGAGGTCATCCCCTGGCATACCCAATATCGAGTGTCTTGGTCCAAGGTAGGCCTCTTATAGAAGTTACATGGATTTCTCTTACACCTAAGATCCACGAATGGCAAGGGAAGAGGATACGTCCAATGCAACTCCTAGGGATTTAACACTATAGACACACCAGTCAGAAAAGAAAAAGGTTCATTTTAAGCACCAAACATAATGTTATCTAATCTAGGAAATCCACACACATAGTTTGGAAAGACACACAAAGTCTTCAACAACGTCTTGCAAAGCACATACTAGTAGTTTCTTATGATCACGTCTTCATCCAAGGATTGCCACATGCTGAAAATAGACCATCAATAACACAAATCACCTAATCTATGTCTTAGAGAGTGATAGGAACCTTAGATGCAGATCCTGATTGATGCATGTGCTTACTGTGAACCCAGGTGTGCTCTGACAGAGCATATTGCTCCCTAGAAGGCCAAAATGGCTCTGAACACACCCAAGTGCACCCAGACAGTGCAAACTATGTCAATGATGTAGTTGGGGCCCAGTTGGGTGCAGTTGGTAGTTTTAGGGCGCAGTTGGGAAGTCAGGTGCAAAGTGTGGGGAAATGGTGCCTAAACAAGACCCAAAAATTGAAATTTTCAAAGCTACACTCCCAAATGCGCCCAAACAATGAAGACTGCATCAATGACGTAGTTGTGGCCCAGTTGGGTGTAGTTGGTAAGTCAAAAACAATAGAAAGAGGTTTTGGTGGCTTTTGGACTCCTAAAACTGCTCCTAGGGGTCCCAAGTGCGCCGTGACAGAGCAGAGTGCACCCTAGGACAACAAGCTAATAGAATGCATGAAACAAGAGCATACAAGCATTTTACTGGACCCCTTAATTAATCTAGGTGTGAAAAAGAAGAGAAAATAGTTGTTATACCCTTCCAAGTGAGCTCCTTCCTTGCACCTACAAGCATAAAATAAGAAAACGCAAGTTAGATATGCATGTTCACGTCGGGTTCACCAAATGTAGGACCAGAAAATGGGTTAAAATGCATAACACACTATGAAAAAATCAAAAAACTCAATAATCATACGTCAGCACCCACTAGTCTAGTATGAAAGCCAAACTAATAAAGAAAGCAATAGAAACCCCCTTTTTTCGTTTGTAGCTCCCATGTCCTTCTTTCTTCTCCAAATGATTGTAGCTCCAATTTGCCTATAGTGCACACAAGATTGAAGCCAAAGCCTATGATATGGATAATGCCATGAGAATACTAGAAGTGTGATTTTAGTGTGAGAGCAAGAAGTGTAAATGCAAAGAAGTGGGGACTCAAAGACTCAAGAATTTGGATTTTCAAGACTTAAGCATTAAGATTGAAATGAGAGAAAGAGTGTCCATTTTATAATCAACACTCAAGGTGAGAGCATTGGATTTGTCACCCATAGGTATGCAATGTGGCAAGAGATTCCTTTGAGAATCCATGACACATATGACAAAATATGCCAATTGTAAGATTCTATGATGCATGGAAGTCAAACTTGGTTAAATGTGGAAGAGAATCTATGACGCGTCATAAGACACCTCAACCCACATGATGAATAAGCCAAATAGGGACATGCATAAGAGATAAGAATATTTGATTATGATAAATCTTATCCAAGTGTCAAAGGAGAATCCACGAGGTGTCATATCCAAGTGTCATGATGATGTAATAATTTATGGAATATTTGAATTAAAAATCCTTTTATTCCATAGAAAAAGAATTAGTAGAAAATGGAATTAATGATGGAAAATGGGACTTAGGAAATTGTAAATTTCTATGGTTTGCAGATAATGAATCAATTAATTAATAAAATTAATTAATTGAGGATGATAATTAGGAAGAATAATTAGAAGGAATAATAGAATTAAATTATGGATTATTTAATCCTATAGAGAAAATTAGTAGATGATTGGCCAAATTGATTAAATGAATGCGACAATATCCTTTGATGAAAATGTGATGATGATGGCTATCGAATAAGATGATGAAAAGGTAGACCAAAGCCATGGTCAAATTGATTGATAGATCAAAATTGATAACATGCCAAGGACACATGGCATGAATTGGTTGATATGTGACATTTAACTGACATTGCAAATGCTAAAGGATTGAAATTGATTGATAAGGTTTGATCATAATAACATAGACGAGCATTTTAAATGTTATTAAAATGGTTGATGATGCCATGATCTAACATTGAAAGCCTCCACAACATCAAATATTGAATGACATGAATGATAGTTTGAACTAGCACTAAGAGCCACGACAGTACTAAGGTCAGTTTGATAAGATTGATAGGTTGATAGGTTTCCAAGGCACTAAAAGCCACAACAATACCTAGGATAGGATAAATGATGATTGATTTGAGATGTTTGATATGTTTTAGGTTGACTAGGATTGATTCTAAGTGATTTTGAGTTGATTTGGGGTGATTCCGAGTTGATATCAAATGGTTTTGAGTTGATATGAAATTGATGTGAAAAAGGATACAAATGACAAAGTATAATCAATTTTGGCCAAAAGATCAAAGTTAGTAGAATGATAAAATGGTAAAAATTAGTATGAAGAAGTGATGAAACCATAGATGCAAACCATTTTTGAGCGTCTACATTTTTCCCCTCTTTGATACAATGTGATTTAGAGCGTTGTATCAAAGAATAACTGATGAGAAAGCCACAACATGCCCCAATAGGGATGATAATAATGGGTGCCCCCTTGAGAAATTGACTAATATAAGCATATGATAAGTCAATTGTTGACAAAAAGAAGACAAAACCATAGCAATTGATGGATTGCAAATTAGAGCTAAGATGTGAAAGTTACGAGGCATAGAGTGCAAAACAGGATCAACTAGGAGCCCGAGAGTGATTGCATGGGTTACCACTCAAGAAAGACACAAAATGATGAAAATGATAACTCATTTTGTCCACAAAAAAGATACAAATGCAAAACAACTGATAGATTACAAATTCGAGTTAAAACGCAAAAGTTATGGGCTCCAAAGTGCAACCTAAAGGCTCTGAGAGAAGTTATGGGTATACTAGGTCCCCAACTGCACCCAAAACTCAACCAAGTGCATAATTGACATAGTTGGTAAGCCCAAGTGCATCATGACAGTACCAAGTGCATCAACAATTCACTTAGGAAGCCCAAGTGGTCTCAGAAAGTGCAAAATGTGCCTGAGAAGGCTCTAGGGGCCAAAATCAACATGACGAGGGACAAACATGGGGCCAAGAGTAATCTAAAGGATTACCACTCCATAAAATGACTAAATAATGAAAATGATATCTCATTTTGTTCACAAGAAATATATGAGTCCAACACAATTGACAGTTCATAAATGAGAGTTGAAATGCACAAGTTATGGCCTTCAGAGTGTAACCTAGAGGTTCTAGGAGTAGTTCTGGATGCCCTAGGTCCCCAAGTGCGCCCAAACTCTACCAAGTGCATCAATGACATAGTTGGCATGAACAAGTGTGTCAATGATGCTGTTGGGAACCCCAATTGCACCCTAAAAGTGTAGATTTTTCCCTAAAAGGCTTCGGGGCCCAAAAATAGCCCGATTGGACTTGGAATGCCTCGAAACTATGCATGTATGCCCAAAATGATGGAAAGATGGTAGAGCATGAGTAAATTATAAAAAATGGTCATATTTGGTCAAATATGGTGAGACAAATGTCATATTGAGGTTGAACTAGGTGGAAAGTCACAAAAAGTTGATTAACAGTGCAGGATGATTCAGGAATGCATGAATGCGAGATGAAGATGATTTGGTGAATCAGAAGACATGATTATGGTGGTAGAGAATGAGATGAAGAAGAAAGATGAGATGAGGATATGTTAGTATGATGGAAAGACTTTTGCTTCTAGAAACTACACTATATGTCAAATGGAGCTTTATTTTGATATGGCAAATGGAATGCAATGCATCATGGCATAAAGGGCCAGAGCGCAAATGCAAGCCTTTTGCATAAACGAGCACCATGCAGATAGAGAATGACCTTGTCCTTCCTAAGGCATATGTACATGCCCCAGACTCTCAAAGGTACATTGTAACAAATAAAAATAGAAAAAGATGACCATGAACCATCCCGACTAGTCTCATAGATTAGTTTTATATCATCGAGTGGCATAGGAACACGATCAAAGAAAAACAAAGCAAAAAAATAAATCACTCACTAAACAGCATGACCCAACAACTATCCTTGTCCATTATTACTTTCTTTTTAGTGTTTTAGGTTTTGAGATGGTGTTTGACATGTTGATGATGTGGTAACTCTATTCATGGATTCAGTTGATAGGTTCATAGTGATATGTTGGGTTGATTGTTGGTTCACATTGCCTGGATAGTGTGATTGTCTTGAAAGTGTAGAGCTTTGAGTTTTAGGCTGCAAAGTGCAAGTTTGTATGCAAAAGGGGTGGTTATTGACAGTGAATATGTACAAGGTTTATTGCAAATTTTTGATGGGTTTTGTGATTTTTTTTTTTTTTTTTGCATTTTTTTAGGATCATATTTGAATGTTTTGGATTTTTTCAGGACATTATGTGATGTTTAGTGATTTTTTCAGGATCGTATTTGAATGTTTAGGATTTTTTTAGGACATTATGTGATTTTTATAGATTTTCTCAGGACATTTTATGATTTTTAGGGATTTTTTCAAGATCGTATAAGCATATACAAGTGTTAGCTCCAATCCATTATGCGATAGGTCCAATGGATAAAAAGTGCTTAGGGATATGCCACCAGTTCAAGTTCAAACTGATGCACCATGTAGGTAATATGCCCCCAGACAAGGCGCAAACTATGTACAAAGGCCAATGACAGAGTGTGTGTGTAGACTGGTGATGCGTAGGAAAGATAACAAAGAACATTAACCAGTTCGTGAGCCATGATAAGAGACCAAGGATGTCTTGCAATATAAAGGATATGATCAAGGAATGATAGAGGGGAAAAAGTCCAGATGGAATCCTAATAGATGGAGGAGCAACACTGATTACACATGGTGCCTATTTGCTAGGTTTTCACCATGGTACTTGCCCAAAGTGCCTGTTTGCCAGGTTTTCACTTTTGGACAAAATTTTTCTCTTGATTCAAATTTTCGTGCCAAGATGCCTATTTGGCAAGTTTTCATCAAGACATCCATTTTTTCATGACTTTTTTTCACTTTTTTCTTTGCTTTTTTCATGACTTTTTACTATTTTTTTTTTAGGACTTTTAGATGGAATCAAGAATGTCACTAACAAATGCCGAGAAGATATCTGTTGTTGGTGCTGCTAGCTAATGAGCTGTGGATCCATGAATGACCATAACTATGCAAGATTTGTTCCAAGTCTGTAGCTAAAATCAAACCACTAGAAAAGCCTCGAGATATACCATCGTGTATCGTATGTAAGACAGTGTCTGTCTCTCGCAAATCAAGGCATCTAAGGATAATTGGGTCAATAGAAATGTCATGTGGGATGTCACTGATGATGACATATGCAAAGGCTTGTTGGAGAAGGATTTGATCTTGGGTATTGGGAAAATTAGGTAGCTGGATGTGGGGATAAACAATTGGATATAACAGAGGGTTGGGAGGGTTGAGACCAATGACCTTCCACATGAATGCTGATCGAGAGAGCTCCAAAAGACTTTGTGGCATGTTGACCACTAGAACACTGATATTCATGGCATCATCTTTTTCATTTTGTATCCTTGGGAGCTTCTTAGCTTTTGATTTTTTATAGTCTAATGTCATCTTTCAATTTTCACCAAGAGACCTATGCTTGCTATCTTTTTCTCTTTTTGCTTTGTAACTAGAAGGTGGAGTTGGCTCCCCAAAATATGCCAATATGTTCTCTTTAGAAGGAATTGCTTCTTTATGATCTTCAGTCATAATGCCTTCAAAGTCTATTATAAGAGTGTCATCATTGTCGAATCGATCAAAAATTGGTGGTCCACGTTGGTCCCAATCCAATAGTTCTAGATAATTTGAGGGGATGTCATCATCAGTACTGAATGGGCTTTGGTTGAAGGTAGATATATGGGTAACTGATTCAACTGGGTCATTGGGGTTATGCTCAGAGGCTAGGGGATTGTTGGTTTCAAGTGGGATATCCTCAGATGCCTTTTCATCATTCAAAACATCCATAGTCTTACATGTAGGTATCGTGGTACTAGGAGGACCTATTCGTAATGGTTTAAATCCAATCCCCAAACTAGGAGGTTGTCCTTTTGTAGTGATGGGTTCAATTATACCTTGTTTCTGAGATCCAAGACTGCTATAGCCATCATAACCTAGTTTTTGCATGATAGTAAACCCAAGTCCATACTTGCTAGGAGATATCAAAGTGGGTTCTCGTTCTGCTTTTGCTTTCTCAATACATACAGATGTATTCTCATTGATAGAAGTATCATTCTTTGTACTGATCTCTAAATGTTGTGCTTGAAGTGGTTGTGATTTACCATGAGATTGGGGAGAAACTAGTGACTCCCTAATGTGGGATACATGAGACAAAAATTATTCTCCACACCCATTGTCTTCAATCTTCATCTTTTCCTTGGCTTTACTGAGCAATATATCAGCATCCACATACTTAGAGGAATTTGTGGGTTATGCTTCATTGTTTGTTGGGATTTGGAATGCAGTAGCATCTCTTAGATTAGCACAAAACTAAAAAGGATCTGGATCACCAGGGATGGTAACCTCTACGTTGTGATAGGAAAACTTTAGACATTGATGATATGTAGAAGAGACTTCTTTCATAGCATGAAGCCAAGGGTGTCCTAGTATCATGTTGTAGTTCATTTCTATATCTAGGACATGGAATAATGTATCTTCAGTAGCTAGACCAACTCTGACAGGTAATGTGATGACGCCCTCGAAGAAGCGTTCACCGTCGTGATAAGCTTTTATTGTGATTCTTCGAGAGGGATCTACATCATCTTCAGAATAACCCAAATTTTTGACAACCTTAAGATTATAGATGTTCAGTCCTGCTCCTCCATCTATTAAGACACGTCTGATTTTGGCATTATGGATGAAGACTTCGAGGTGGAGGGGATCATTATGGTTAGGTTTTTCCTTAGGAGTATCCTGAGGGGAAAAGGTGATATGTTGTGAGGTAGATAGGTTCCCAACCATGGCTTGGAACTGGGCAACATTGATGTTATCTGGGACAACTAACTCTTTAAGGGCTTGATCCAAGATCTTTTGATGTTGGGGGGATGCACACAGTAGTTCCAAAATGGATATTTGTGTAGGGGTTTTTCCAAGTTGTTCAACAATTCTATAATTAGATGAAGTAGGAGCAGTAGGTCTACTTAGGGGTGCAGGTCTAGTAGAAGCAGTAGGTCTAGATGGGGCTCCAGGTAAGGTAATCTTGCTACGGTGTGTAGTGACAACACAACGAGGGTCTTCAGCCTTCAATGTGAATATGGATATGCAAAAATCAGACTCATTAAAGCAATTAATGGTGTAGTCATAGCCGGTACGTGTGTAATTCACATTACCTTGTGAGTTTGAGTTTGAACTTGAGGGTTTCTCTTTGTCATGATTACCCAAAGGATCTTTGAAAATAGTGTGATTAGAGTTGGATGCTAATAGTGATGGATCAACCGTGGTTACACCATCATCAATAAGGTCTTGTGTTGCATGTTTCAATTGGAAGCACGATGAAGTCTTGTGTCCTTTGGTGAGATGGTAATCACAATACTTTTTGTCATCCCACTAATTTGCTTTAGTTAATGGTTCATCTTTGATTGGGGGTAGTTGCAAGAAGTTATTACTCAATAATTGTTGTAATGCAGTCTTAAGAGGTATTCCCAATGGTGTGAATTTTTTGTCCTTGGTTCTAGGATGTCTTTTGTCTTGCGTAGAAGTTTCAATTTTTTTGTTGTTGAGGTGTTGTTTGATTAGGAGTTTGTGAATTTGTGGGGTTTGCACCTTTCAAAGTCAGTTGAGGTTGTGTTGTGCTAATTGTTAAGTCATCCACAATACCATAATTAGTCACATTCTTGATTTTGGAGAAAATTTTTGGCTTGTCATTAGATGAGTTGGTATTGGTATTGTCCTTGTTTGTCTTGAGGATTCCCTTACGGATAAGAGCATCTTCAATACTAGCCCCTTTTTTCATCATTTTAGCAATGGTGCTTGGACTCTTGATTTTGAGTTCATACATTAAGTCCGAGACTAAGCTTTCAATGCACAAGTTTACTTGTTGTTCTTCAAGAATGTCTAGTGAGCATTGACTAACTAGGCTTCTCCAATGTAGTAAGAATGTGATGAATGATTCTCCCGTCTTCTGTTTAGTTGAGCACAAATTAGAAAGTGTCACCTCATTTCTAATGTTAAAGGCAAAGTGGGAGATAAACTTGTCTGCTAGCTCTGACCAAGATTTGATATTACCAGGAAGTTTGGAGTACCATTCAAGTGCAGGCCCACCTAGAGAATGAGGGAACAATCTCATAAGGTAAGTGGGCTCATCACTAAGTTTGGTACATGAAGCACAAAATTCTTGGATGTGATCAATAGGGTTTCCTTTTCCTCGATATATTTCAAACCTTGGAGCCTCAAAGTGTCTTGGGAATGGAGGCATATACAAACTTTTATCGAATGGGTTAGGACGTAGGTCCCTTTTTGTATATAGAGCCTATTTTTTTTGGGCTCCCAATGCCTCGACTTGTTTGGAAAGTTGTTTGAATTGTTGTAATAGTTCTTCATTGGGGTTTTTCATGATGGTCTTTCCTTCAAGTCTTTTGTGTCTATGAGTAGACCGTTTGTTGTGGCGAGAACTATGTCTACTTGGTTCTGACATTTTTGTGTTTGATGAGTCTGATGAAGTGTCGCTAGGTTGTTGAGGTATGTTGGCACCTCGAAGATAGAAAGGTCCCTATTGTTGGGGTACTTATTGTGGTATCTAATGTGGCATTTGTTGTGGGATTGACTGTGATTGTTGTACCATGTGTTTTTGTTGTGCCATGTGTTGTGGTTGTTGTTGGGATACCTCTATTGGTTGTATGTAAGACCATGTACGTGCTTGTTGTTGTAGAGGTATTTGTTGAGGTTTTTGTGGCACATGTTGTTGTAACAAATGTTGCTAGTATGCGATTTTTTTCTTAAGGCATCTTTGGTATTCCAACTACTGCTTGAGTTGCTCTTGTTGTTTAGCAAACATGGTTTGTTGTTGTTGGAATTTTTGTTGAAATTTTTGTTGATAAATTGTGTGTAAGTCAAGTGGGTTCACATGGGACTACGTATTAGGAATGTTGGATGTTTTCCCCACTTGAGGTTGTTGTCATTATGGTTGATGTTGTTGTTGATATGTGGGATGTGTGTTAAGTGGATATAGACTTGGTTGCACCTTGGAAGTATTGAGTCCTTATACCATTGTAGGTTGTTGTTGTCGTGGGGGTTGACTAAGTCCTTGAGAATTGAACATCATTTTTGGATTGTTGTTTTGGTACCTTTGTGTGTTAGATGTTCCTGCTTGTGACATCGTATTGACTTGACTATGTGATGTGTCCCTATTGGGAACGGGTGTAATGTCAATAAGACTTTTCCTTTGTGTGTCCATAGGGATGGTTGCACTTGATGTTTCACATGTTGTACTTATGAGAGGCTCCATAGCATTTGATGTCATAGCACTTGGTAAAGTTAGGAGCAAAGGTGTACTTTGTGGATTTGCCTCTAGAGAAGGTATGTCTAGCATCCCTAGAGCACAAGTCCCTTTAGGTGCTTCTTGTTGTTGCATCATGTGACTAAAATAAAGTCTTAATGTCCTTTTGGGGTGTTTAGGAATTGGTGGTATTTCGTCGAACAAAGGATTGACATTGATATGTTCAAATGTACTTTGGAGGATTTCTATGGTTGATTCTTGATGGGACCTTATAGGTACCACTATCGTGTTTGAAAATTCCAAAGGTTGTTTTCCTTTATCTAAGTCCAAATTGATCATCAGTTGTATGTTTTCAATAATTGTGTTGGTTTGATTTTTGGAGTTAGGACCTTCAAAGTTTGGGTTAAATTTGACACTTTCTTGGGCTGCCAAATGTTTGAAGTTCTTGCAAAAAATTTTGTCTTGACATGCCCTAGCCATTTCTTCATCAGTGATGCCATAATCAAAGTTAGAGTCATCACTGAGGTGTACAATACCTTGTTGTATTTTTTATGTGTTAGGTTGGTTGAATTCGAAGGAATGTGATTGTTCATCTTTAGGTGTGGTTGGTACACTTCCTTCTCCTGGTGGCATTGGCATGAATATAGGTTCAAAGTCAGGACTCCATTGAACCATCCCATGTGTGGGGGAAGTATTTGGGGGAAATCTCATGATAGGTGTATTGTGCAAGGTTTTTTGTTTCATAGCTTGATTATGAGGATCTTATGGATACATGTTCAAGGGGTCTGCTAGTAATGGTTGTGATGCCTCGATTTGGTCTTCGTCAAAGGTTTGTGGGGTTTTCTTGCTCTTTCTTTGTCTTGGATGAGGTTTTGGTTGTGCTTGTGCCTCAAAAAACAAAGGTTGATAGAGTTCCTTGGGTCTCTGAGCTGATTGTGTCCTAGTAAGTGCTGGCATGATACCTAAGAATGCAGATACAATGGAAATTTTGAGTGTTTTGAGTGATTTAGAGTGGTGGATATGCAAGATATGAGTGTTTTTGGGATTTTTAAGTGTTCAGGGATGTTATGAAATGTGATAAAATGCTAAATGAATTATATTTTTGATGTGCAAAGTGCAAATGTCCTAGGGATGTTATGCAAATGCAAATGCAAGGTGATGTTTTGAGGGTATGCAAAATGAAGGTATGTAAAATGAAGGTTAGGGTTATGTTTTGGACTTGGTAATGACACTAAAGGTAGGTGTATGTAAGGTAGACTATGCAAAGGATGGTTTCCAAGGGTTGATAATGATGTTTAGGATATGCAAAATGAGGGTAAATGATCAAGAAGGCAATTTGGTTGATGGATAATCTAATAGGGTTTGGTAGTGAGAAAAATGCTAAGGTTTGGACCATGCAAGATGAAGGGGATATACCACTAGGGTAAGTCAAAATGACATTTGGGGATGATAGGGATATGATTATGCTATGACAAGGGTATATGGAAAGTTTTGAACTTAGGTAAAACCTTTTAGAAAGTATTTTGTCTAGGAGTTTAACCTTGTGATAGAAGACTTTGGATCTTGACCAAAAAGTGACAAAAGATGAAAAGATCAATTTGATAAAATATGTCAAGGTCAAATCTATCAAGACATAGATAGATTTTGACCCAAGAAAATGATAAGAAAAGATAAAAAGACTAGTCAAGATCCATTATCCATCAACACTAGGAGAAACTCTAAGACTCTTACTTTGTCTAGATTTTTGACTAAATTCAAAGGTATTGGGGGTTCAAAATGATGTTTCGAGGACTGAAAATGGTGGTGGTGCTGAGAGAGAATATGTGATATGGACAATTCCTATGATGCAAAATGGGATTTTGGGTGCAGGATACGGTTTTGGGTCAAGTGCAGAATGGGGAGGTGTAGAGGCTCCTAGATGCAGTTTTGGGGTCCTAAAGTGCAGTTTGGAGGCCCAAAATGGTCATGTAGGTACCCAAATGTTCCCTAATAGTTCCAAGTGCACCCTAATAGTACCAAATATGTCATTGATGCACTTGGAGCTAGTTTGGGCACATTTGGTAGTTTCTAGGCGCAGTTGGTAAGCTAGGAAGAATGTTTGCTGATTCTAAGAGGTATGGTTGCCAAACTGATATACCCGGAAACTAAGATGATAGGGTTGATGTTAGGATGGGTTGGGAGATGTAGAACAGAGGTTATGACCTATAGGATGATGTCCTAAGTGGAGGTAATGAAGACTAGGTGATGTAGAATGCAGATCTGGGCAAGCTAGTGCAAGGGGAGCTAACCAGGTACCTAAGGACACTGTTGAAGCCCCAAAATGTTATTTGGAAACCAAAACTAGGTCTCAGGACCACCAAGTGTGCCTAGATAGTGAAGAATATGTCAATGATGTAGTTGGTAGTTTCTGGGCACAGTTGGTAGTTTCTAGGTGCAGTTGGTAAACTAGGCTGAAACCAAGGCAATTCTGGGACCTATGATTTCCAGATTGATATTACAGAGAGGTAAATAGTAGGGGACAATGTTAGGGCCAGTATGAATGCTCAAAATGATGGTTAGGACACCTAGAATGATGGATAAAGTGGTCAAGATGATGAAAAGGTATGCAAAGATGCAAGGTGGTGAATGCAAAATGCTGATTTTGAGATGGGAATGCAAAAACTAAGGGAGGTAAACTGAACCTAAAAGGATGCAATATGAAAGGTAATAGATACTAAATGAGGACTAAAAGGTACAATATTAAGTCTATATGATGCATTAATGAGGCTTATGCTAGGGTGAATGCAAGTGAAGTCTATGCAAGTGTGAGATCTACATTTTGCCAAGAACATTTAAGAGCACAAGTCGCCATGTTTTCCAAGGTTTGAGCATGTTGAATCAAAGTTTGCAAAGTTTGATAAAGGTTGAAATGTTTTGGTGATGTGTGATGTTTTAAGAAGTTCAAATGATATCCAAGGTGTAAATTTAAAAGTTTGGCTTTTATCTTGATTATGTTTTACACACACGCAAGACACATTAAGACAAGAATAGCTGTTGTTAAAAGTTAACAAACACACCACAACCTAGGCTTTTAGGACTGTATCCACTGAATTCCTACTTGAACCGAAGTTTTGCCACACTTATCTAGAGTAGACAACTTAGGATCTTGGCACCATAGGCTCCCCCTTACAGTGCACTCACTTCTTGAGGCTACCAAGATTCGCTTCCCAAGGGGCATGACTTCCCAAGGGATTGTTGCCTCTACTAAGAACCACGAGAATGTAGGATGTCTTCACGGGCATGGGTGATCCCTTGAGCTAGTGGATAGAAAGGATTTTGGCCACTAAAACACAATTTTTTAGTAAGGGCATTCCATTTGGCAAGTGAATGATAAAATTCCGCAGAAGGTCTCCCAGCCTCGAGAACTGGGGTTTGACGCACCACAAGGGTACTGGAGGAGAGCTATCACACAGCAATACCGCTGACACGGATTCCACCATAATTTAATTTTATATAGTGGCTGGAATGTTGATGTGGCTTTTGGCCCATTACTGCTCTAAGGTCGTCTGCTGGCATACCCAATATCGAGTATCTTGGTCCAAGGCAGGCCTCCTCTAGAAGTTATATGGATTTCTCTTACACCCAAGATCCACGAATGGCGAGGGGAGAGGATACATCCAATGCAACTCCTAGTGATTTAACATTATAGACACGCCAGGAAAAAAAGAAAAAGGTTCATTTTAAGCACCAAATGAAATGTTATCTAATCTAGGAAATCCACACACATAGTTTGGGAAGACACACGAAGTCTTCGACAATGTCCTGCAAAGCACATATTAGTAGTTTCTTATTATCACGTCTTCATCCAACGATCGCCACATGCTAAAAATATACCATCAATAACACAAATCACCTAATCTATGTCCTAGAGAGTGATAGGAACCTTAGATGTAGATCTTGATTGATGCATGTGCTTACTGTGAACCCAGGTGTGCTCTGACAGAGCATATTGCTCCCCAAAAGGCCAAAATGGTTCTGAATGCCCCCAAGTGTGCCCAACCAGTGCAGACTATGTCAATGATGCAATTGGGGCCCAGTTGGGTGTAGTTGGTAGTTTTAGGGCGTAGTTGGGAAGTCAAGTGCAAAGTGTGGGGAAATGGTGCCTAGACAAGACCCAAAAATTGAAAATTTCAAAGCTACACTCCCAAGTGCACCCAAACAGTGCAGACTGCATCAATGACATAGTTGGGGCCCAGTTCAGTGCAGTTGGTAGGTCAAAAACAATAGAAAGAGGTTTTGGTGGCTTTTGAACTCCTAAAACTGCTCCTAGGGGTCCCAAGTGCACCATGATAGAGTAGAGTGCACCCTAGGACAACAAGCTAACAGAATGCATGAAACAAGAGCATACAAGCATTTTACTGGACCCCTTAATTAATCTAGGTAGAGAAGATAGTTGTTATACCCTTCCAAGTGAGCTCCTTCCTTGCACCTACAAGCACAAAATAAGAAAACACAAGTTAGATATGCATGTTCACGTCGGGTTCACCAAATGTAGGACCAAAAAATGGGTTAATATGCATAACACACTATGAGAAAATCACAAAACTCAATAATCATACATTAGCACCCACTAGTCTACCATGAAAGCCAAACTAATAAAGAAAGCAATAGAAACCCCCTTTTTCGTTTGTAGCTACCATGTCCTTCTTTCTTCTCCAAATGATTGTAGCTCCAATTTGCCTATAGTGCACACAAGATTGAAGCCAAATTTTATGATATGGATAATGCCACGAGAATACTAGAAGTGTGATTTTAGTGTGAGAGCAAGAAGTGTAAATGCAAAGAAGTGGGGACTCAAAGACTCAAGAATTTGGATTTTCAAGACTTAAGCATTAAGATTGAAATGAGAGAAAGAGTGTCCATTTTATAATCAACACTCAAGGTGAGAGCATTGGATTTTTCACCCATAGATATGTGATGTGGCAAGAGATTCCTTTAAGAATCCATGACACATATGAAAAAATATGTCAATTGTAAGATTCTATGATGCATGGAAGTCAAACTTGGTTAAATGTGAAAGAGAATCTATGACGCGTCATAAGACACCTTAACCCACTTAAAGCCAAGAATCTATGACAAAATAAGAATTAGTAGAAAATGGAATTAATGATGGAAAATGGGACTTAGGAAATTGTAAATTTCTATGGTTTGCACATAATGAATCAATTAATTAATAAAATTAATTAATTGAGGATGATAATTAAGAAGAATAATTAGAAGGACTAATAGAATTAAATTATGGGTTATTTAATCCTATAGAGAAAATTAGTAGATGATTGGCCAAATTGATTAAATGAATGCGACAGTATCCTTTGATGAAAATGTGATGATGATGGATATCGAATAAGATGATGAAAAGGTAGACCAAAGCCATGGTCAAATTGATTGATCGATCGAAATTGATAACATACGAAGGACACATGACATGAATTGGTTGATATGTGACATTTAACCGACATTGTAAATGCTATAGGATTGAAATTGATTGATAAGGTTTGATCATAATAACATCGACGGACATTGTCAATGTTATTAAAATGGTTGATGATTCCATGATCTGACATTGAAAGCCTCCACAACATCAAAGATTGAATGACATGAATCATAGTTTGACCTAGCACTAAGAGCCACGACAGTACTAAGGTTAGATTGATAAGATTGATAGGTTGATAGGTTTCCAAGGCACTAAAAGCCACAAAAATACCTAGGATAGGATAAATGATGATTGATTTGAGATGTTTGATATGTTTCAGGTTGATTAGGATTGATTCTGAGTGATTTTGAGTTGATTTGGGGTGATTCCGAGTTGATATGAAATGGTTTTGAGTTGATATGAAATTGATGTGAAAAAGGATACAAATGACAAAGTATAATCAATTTTGGCCAAAAGATCGAAGTTAGTAGAATGAGAAAATGGTACAAATTAGTATGAAGAAGTGATGAAACCATAGATGCAAACCATTTTTGAGCATCTACAATAATATTTTTTTATGATATCATATTTGGAGGCAATGATGAAGCAAGTGATAATTTTTTTGAAGAGATGAAGAATGATTTTGAAATGAGTATGATAGGATAAATGAAGTTTTTCCTAGGATTACAGATTGTGTAGAACAATGATGGTATTTTGATTTCACAAGCTAAGTACTTGAAAGACTTGTTGAAGAGATTTGGATTGGAACATTGTAAGCCTATTAGTACACCTATGATAATTGGTCACAAGTTATCTAGGAAAGATCAGACACCTATAATTGAGAAGAAGTAAAGATCCATGATTGGAGGTTTGTAATATCTGACTCACACTAGACCAGATATAGCAAATGTAGTTGGGATTGTAGCTAGATTTCAAGCTGATCCTAAAGAGTATAATTAGGTAGTAGTAAAGAGGATATTTAGATATTTGAAAGGAATATCTAACTATGAAATTTGGTATGATAGATTGAGTGACTTCACTCTATGTGCATATACTGATGCAGATTGGTTAGACAGTATGGATGACTAGAAAAAACCCCAATGGTGGAGCATTTTTTCTTGGAGGTAGATTGGTTTCTTGGTTGACCAAGAAACAAGATTTTATCTCATAGAGTACAATAGAAGCAAAGTATGTAGCTGAAGCAAAAAACTATAATCAAGTTCTGTAGATGAAGCAGATATTGAAAGATATTAGAATTAAATTTATAGAACCTATTATCATATATTGTGATAACACAAGTACTATAAGTATGTCCAAGAATCATGTATTGCATTCTAAGACTAAGAACATATCTATTAATTATCATGTCTTGAGAGAGAAGGCAACATAAAAGAGATTAGATTGGAGCATGTGACTATTAAATATTAGATTGCAGATATCTTTATGAAGCCCTTACTGAAAGATACATTTGAGTTGAGTCATTAAGTATTCTTTGTATTTGGTCTTGAACAATGTCTTTGGATACTTGAACAGGTCTTGGAGCAGTAAATTGACATAATAAGGCCTTTGTCATTGATGTCAATGGGGGGAATATGCATGAAAAACACCTCCGAAGTATATATGGGGAGAAGAGTGCATGAAAATCTCTACTTTATTAGGGAGATTTAGAAAGATTCATGCAAGATAGAAGGAGGAATATATCTATGGGGGAGATATGCAACATGAGGAATTTTGATGTCTGAGGAGTTGTTTAGTTTGAACAACTATTGCCGATCCTAAAGAAAAAAGAAGAAAAAAGTAGTGTTCCAGAGGATTTCAGACTTGATTGATGAAGAGGAATTGAGAAGATGAGAAAAACAACAAAAAAAACATCAAAGTACTATTTGGTAGTCTTTGAACTTAGATGTTTTTCATCTATGTTTCCATCAATGCCAAAGGGGGAGATTGTTAGCATGAATGTTGATGATACTACACTGGGGGAGTATCCTAAGCATTAGAGAGTATTGACATGTTGCATTCATGACTGTGTTTGTCATTAATGTCAATATAGCAGCAAGTATATGGAGATTGATAGAGTAGAAAACATAGATCTTAGTGGTATGGATTGTTGGGACTCAAAATTGAAGCCCCCAATTTTGAGCACCATTGAGAAATCAAGCCCTATAAACACTTTTTTAGTGCATGTGTACCCGGCTGCCCATTTGAAGCCTAAGAGGTGTTCAATGTTTCTAACACCTTTCATTCAGTATGTCTACATGTTCCATGGTGATAAATTGTCATTCTGAGCCATTCTATGAAGTCTCATTTTGAGCAATTTCCAATTCTACATTTTTGCTCATGTCAAACAGCGACAAGAAGCCCAATTTTCCTTTGAATATCTTTAATTCAAAAATGTTTTATGACCCACCACTTTGGGAATATTTAATATGCATATCAAAGAACCTATATTCCAGTTTTCAAGTCATTTCAAATCTATTTGACTAGGTTTTGAATCTCTCAAAGTTGGTAGTTTATTGTTTTCATATATTTGCAAATTGTGCAAATTTCTGGAAGGCCCTGTTTGACAAGTTATAACTTTCGACCAGTTGAACCAAATAAGAAAATTCCTTTTGTATAATATTCTAGGTTTCAAATACTTTTTATGTTCCTAATTAAAGATTATGAAAAATCTGTTTGATCAGTTTTCAAATGCAATTCCGTTTGTGATTTATAAAGTTTCATTGGTGTCATGAAATGCAAATTGATTAGTACTCTTGTTCGTGATGTCGTAATTTGAAATTTGTGATTTCCTAGATCAAATAGTTAGTTCCCCTACATTCTACTCCAAAAATACTTTAAGTGTGCCAATTTTCAAGTCTTGATGAATTCGTCTGCACACTTCACGAGGGCCATTCCATTTGCAAAAAATCCTTTTCTACTGATGTTTCTAGTCCTGCAAATCTAGGTAGCCCACTTTGCATGCTCGCCAAATGCATCCTATGATTCATCATGAATCCAAATAACAAAATTATATTCCCCTCATGGAAAAGAACAAAGTCCCCAGTTTTTGTCACCTCAAACATCTGTTTGCCCAATTTTTAGAGCCAAAACCAAACACAATTTCCAATTTTCTAACATGTTTATTCGTAGCTGAATTTAAGTAGGCATGTTTGGAGGTTGATATATTTTGACCTTGATGTCGTCATGGAATGAGATTTTGTAGGCCTATTGAATATGTCAGAGAGGTAGGATATCCAAAGTTTCAAAGCCTAGCCAAGTGTCTATGTCAATTTTTAAAGCCAATTATCAGGCCTTCCTGTTAGCAAATTAGAGTTTAAAGAACAATGATAAAATGAGTATTTAGTGGTGAATTTGTGTCCAAATTTGATTCCAATAATCTATAGATCAATCTGAGATATTAGTGTTTGAAAATAATTTTTTTTAGTCGGACCCACTTTGGGGCCTGACTGAATGGTTATCAGATTACTGAACCATGGGTGAAATAGTTGAGTGGGTGATGGTAAGAATCCACCACACTTCTCTATCCAAATATGATTGGGTTAGAGTTTTATCTCTAGCAAAATTTGATGGGTTAGGCTACTTAGATAATGCTCTAGAAAAGGATGGGATTCCATTTCTATGTACTACGCCTATAAAGTTCCAATATGCAAGATTCTCAATGCATGACTATGTTTACATAGGAAATGGATCTTTGAATATTCAACTGACCAATTAGTGAGTTAACTTTTCTTTAGCATTGTTTTTGAGTGGATCCTCTTGCTTCTAGCTATAGTTGGTCACGTTTTCATGGCCACAAACATTGAATGGGATCCTACTAGAAGATATGTAGTAACATATGTGACAACTATTCATGAGATGGAAAATGGTTTTAACATATGGTCATTCAATGGAAAATTGCTATACTGTGTTTCTATGGATCAATTTTATCAGTTGTTATGGCACCCAAGGCCACCTTCTCTATTGAGTCTAGAAAAAGAAGAAGAGATTGCCAAAAAAATTGAAGAAGTATAGTAAAAAATATGAGGTTGAGGATTATAATGTCTCACTATTGTTGAGTGAACAAGATAGAGAGAAATGAGAGAAAATGTTAGAAAGGCACAACAAAGCAGGGGAGCTGTTTGAAGAAGGCAACACGTGCATGTAGAATAGGAGGCAGACCATGCAAATGCAGTCCACACAAGAGGAAAGGGAGCTCCATGTCCATTTGGATTTGTAAGCGGGAGCATTTACATTCCACACGCAAAAGGAGAAATGACAAAATAACCCACGCATAGGAGGCAGGGACTCTCTTTTTCGTTTCACGCCTAGAGAAAAGCAAGGCATCCACATTTTGAGGAGGAGCTGGAAAAAACATCAAAGGAGGAGTCCATGACATGATAGAAGAATAGACCTACAAGGCAGGGTAGATACAAAGAATTTCATATAATTTTTTGAAATTTTAGTTGGAGATTAAATTTTTGGAGATACCCTTCAATTCTTCAATATTGGTATCAATGCTTACTACATCAAGAACTCCAACACAGACCACAGCTTGCAGACATGCCAAGTGAGGGAATTTAGTGTAGTCAGCTGGCTCTAGCTGTAAATAACCCAAGAGTATGCATCTACTATGGAGGCTTGCATTTTTTTGAGGGGTGGTCTTAGTTTTTTATCCCACATTGGGGGCACAAGCATACCTTACATAATTCATAACCCAAGACACATGAAGATGAAATGTCTACAAGAAGTCATCCTTTTGAAGGTAGTGCTCGATGTGTAAAGGGGCCCATCTGTCAGGGAATGTTGAAGTCAACTTAGTTTTGACCTTGAACACTGAAGGTGGAGGACACGTGGAAATATTCTGGAAGCTCATCGTGAGCTCGCAAAGAGGAGAGGGAAGGACCTCTGATGTTATGCCATTACGATGTTACAAGATTGTTAGAGGATCGGGGCATGAAAAATAGATCTTTACAATGCTATGACGAGCCCCTTGTTTGAGATTAGGAGAAGGGAAGAGAAGTACCTCCGATCTTATGAAAATAAGGTTGTTGTTGTATGATTGGGAGGTCATTTTCAATGGTCTACAATGCTACGGGAAATTTGGATTAATATGTTAATATATATTATGATGCTCATCATGGAATTGGAAAGAGAAAGTATTGAGTTTGAGATAATACGATGAATTCATAAATTTCAAATGTTGTATAGATAAATGTGAGGCCCACCGAGTACTATGGCAAAGGGATATAAAAGTAATATAACAAAATTGAAAACTTAGAAACGCATGATTTTCAAAGTTGAAATATTTAAAATGATTTTAATGTTTTATATAGTTCAACTATATAAACATTTTAAATTTTTTAGTTTTAATGCTCTAATTCAGTCTGGGAGCGAAAATTTCAAATAGCCACCAGAGGGGCATTTTTAATCCAAAATAGGCTCTTCAATATACCGTTGGAATTGGGAGGAGATAAATTTTTTATATTTGGGGTCAGTTTTTGAGTAGGTCTTCACCGGTATGCTCTGCAAGCAATTTTGTGTTTTCAGGGGCATTCTCAATAGAACAAGCAGTTTTCATCATGGAGCATCAAAATCATTTGGTGAGCAAACATTGAAGTTTTTTGAAGCCTAAAATGATTCTAAAAAAGTTTTTATGCTTCTAAAGTTCATTTAAAACTAATTTTTACCTTTGTCTTGGTTGCAAGTTTGGCATCAAAATTAGTTATGTTCTTTCAATCAAATATCTTAGATATTTCTTGCTGTGGGAAAGGAAAAATGATGAGGATTTGATTTTGCAGTTGAGGGGAGAGATTAGAGAGATATTTTAACACTGCTAGGAGATCCTTTCCAAGTGGACACATGTCATCTTCACAATAGATTTGGGAATTCACTCTCCTCTATATTATTCTTTCTTCTTCTTTATTGTAGGGGTTGGTTCCAATTTTTGGAGAAAAACTACTCATTGCTATGATACCATTTTTGGTTCCAGTTTTGATGTATTTCCATCACTAAGACACCACATTTTTCTTCAACAATTTCTCTTGTATGAATAGTAGTAGGAAAGATAATATAGCAAGTTTAGATCTATTAGGTGTTTCTATGTTTTAATTTTAGGCATATGAATGTATTATTTCAAGGAAATCAATACAAAGAACAACAAGTGTTGAGTTTCATTTTAAATCTTGTCTCCTTTATTAGTAATTTTCAATGTTTTATGATCTTTGAATAGAGAGCCTAGGTCATAGTTGCAGTCCCTTAAGGCTGTATGTTGTTTCATTTTTGCTTATAATTCAAGGAATTATGTAGATGCTTCAGGGAAATCAACAGGGTTGCAAGTTTATTGACGAGGATATCAGGTAAGAATGAGATTTAGATTGAAAATAGATGTCTATTTACAAGGTGAATGATAGATCAAATATCTAAATATATGAATAGGTATTAGGTATCCATATGTATGTATTTGATTCATAGAATTTCCCAATGGATAAGGCACTGATTAGTTATAGGATCATTTAGTTCTTACTGCTGCATATTTGGGTTTTGCTGAATTCAACGTTATTAATCAAATGCTTTTCCCCCTTTCATGTTGAAGAGTTGAAAAGTCTAACTCTCACTTAGCTTATGAATTGCATTGTTTTGCATTTAGCTACTGCAGATATATACCACTACATGAGTTAATAGGACAATTAAGGGTTAAACCTGCTATAATAGATTCAGGGATATGTTTTTGCACTGGTACCATATAAATGAATCTAAGGTTCACCCATCTAGGTTTTGCAAAGCCTAAAGTAGAAGAAGGGGCTAGCCTTATAGTTGGTCTGGTGTCTAAAATAATATGTTAAAGATGGGAGTTAGCTGCCCCTAGATGTACCATATTCTCATCGGGGTAATTTGAAACCTATAACATTTCAAAACACCAACATGGACAATGTTTTGATTGTTTGGTGATGTGCATTCATGGACATGTTTGGTACAATGTCTTGATGTAAAGGTTCAACGTGCAACATGGAAGTTGAAGATGTATAGAAGTTGTACTTGATTTACAAAGAGCAGTACAGAGATTAAGTACCTGAGTAGTGATTTCTGATGTTTGAGTTATATCCTTTGGTAGTGATATAATCTATTGATGTGCGATCAGCTAGTGACTTATGATAGTTTAATGATGATGTCAGAAGATGCACAAGCCCTAGTGTCTCATGTATAAGAAATTTTATAGACTGTGAGCTGACAATACTATTGTAATTATAAATTGATTAATTATCTTATTATAATTAATTGGAAAAGCCTCAAGTCTAACTCAAGGAATTATTTTGAAGATATGGTATAAAGGAAAGATGTTTTCCTTGTTTGTAATGTAGTTGTGATCATTATTGAATGCGAAGTATGAAAAGGAGTAGAGTGTCTATTGAATATGAGTAAGTGATTCAAGGGATTATTAGATGTGAGTTTTGTGATCTGGTTACAAGATTAGGAGTAGAAGTCTAGTTGACAGGACAAGAAGAGGGAGGAGTAGTACTATTCATTTCTATTATTTTGCAAGGAATAATATAGAGATCATGTATACATTGGGTTCATTGATCTTTCCCTTGAAGCTATTTGGGCAGTGGGTCCAATTGTCTTCCACAAATGCTAACAGGGTTGGAATCTCCTAATAGGAATTCAAAGTGTCCTTACAAGGACTGATATGTATTGAATGTTGTTATAAACTCCTAACAGGGTCCATCCCATAATAAAGAATATTTATTTTAGTACATCATCTTTTGGGTACCATCCCCACTAAGGTTTTCCCTTTGATCAAGGGTTTCCCTAGTTAACATATTTGGTGTTATTGTGCACAAGTTCTTGTTCTAGTTTTTGATTATATTGCTCATATGGTTAAAGTTTAATGATGTTGATAATTGTGATATTAGTTGGATAAATTATTCACCCCCCCTCTTAGTTATATTGGTGGACTATATATTCTAACAATATAAAGGTCATTGACATGTAACATGTGATGCACTTTATTGGAAATTGACTAGGTGATTGTAGCATGTGAATTATCAGTGGAAAATATTATATTCTTATTCTAATTTATGGGAAACTATATGTAATCGTTGTATAGATGCTTATGAAGGTGTGTATGCCTTATTATGGTTCTATGTGATTAATTGTAAATTGGGAAAGCTCTAATAGGGCAACCTAAATAATCATTTGTAAAAGGTATAAAGGAAATTTTTTTTCCTTGTTTGGGAGCATGCAATATAATGGAATGATGTGAACCTTGATGTTGGATTATCAAAGTGGAGAAGATATGTTGTTTGGATGATTAGTGAACTTTGAAAGAACTATTTTGGCAAGTAAGTTGTAGATCAATTAGTTCATGCTTATTGGATGTGTTATCTTGAAAGATCTTTCTTTCAATTTTGTCAACGCATTTGGACAATTGGTCTACTTGTTCTTATCAACCAATATTAGGGTTAGAACCTTCTAGAAAGGGTTCAAGGTCTCCCAAAAGGGATTTTTCCTTTAACAAGGATTATTCTACTAATTTAATTATAGTTGACTCCTAACAAGGTGACATCCTTTCACAAGGAATTTATATACCGGTACACTATCTTGTGGGTGTCATCCCCACTGGGATTTTCCTTCTCATCAAAGGCTTTTGCAGTAAAAAAATCATTACATTATGGTGTTTGATTTATTACAAATGTGCATCATTTTTCTATTTTTTGGTGATCAATTTTTCTCACAATTGATTCAACCCTTGAGTTGTGTGTGGACTTTACTTCTTAATAGTTTTGTCTTCTTAAGCTCATTTGATAAGCTATTACATATGTATAACAAGTGTTCAATCATCATATAACCATCTAGTATGGTCATTGTCTCATACTCCCTATAGGATCCTTTCCTTAAAGACAAAACTTTGTTATTGCAACTCTTATTTGGTAAGGGATATAATGTTTGTGTGAATCATAGTACAATATTGTAGGGTTTCAATCTTTTGGCCTTAAAGGCAAAGAAATATTGTGTTATCTTTCTATATATATTCTTGACTACTCACTCATACAAATTTAATTATTCATCCATGACATAAGAGATCTTAGGTGAATATACCTAGTGAAAGGCAGGGGATTTCATTTAGTGTCGAGTCAAATAGAAAAATTGTCTAGGTATAACTCACACATTAAAGTTTGTATGGATGCAAGAGATGATTGGTATCCTTGATAAAATTCATGTGGGGTATCTAAGGAGGGACTAAAATCTCCAATATTCATCATTAATTGAAATAAAAAATATTGTTATTTTAAGAGCAAGAAATACACTCTAGGTGGTGCTCAACATTTCATCATATAAAGTATCATACCAGATATACTATCCACTTTTTGAGTAAGGATTTTTTTTTTTATAATCATAAATTATTTTCTATAGTTTATCCTTCTCAAATTCTCATTAATTTTTCTTATATAACATATATTGATAAAAAAAATCAAAGATACAACTTGAGCTATATGAGAAGAAGGTGGATTATGTTCATGAAACCTTTTCCTCTTACTTTAACAACCAGTGCTTGTCATTGATTCTTCAATTTGCAATGTTGGCTCTCCTAATTATTCTTTAGCAAAACTATGTTCATCAACCCATGTCATCCTCAATCTTCTTCTAGTTTTCCATCTTCTTCAAATACATTATGAAATTCCTAAGGTACTTCTCCCTTACTTTCTCCTTGCGAAATTAATCCCCTCCCTTTGGTATGTTAGACTTCTCAGTAAGTGATCTATAAGGATATTTTTCTCTTATTTTTGTAACATGCATCTCCCTTTATTTCACAGTTTAATCTAAATGCATAGAGGATACAAATAATGGTTTGTTCTCCTCTAAACTATTGAACATATGTGTTTCCTCCAAACGGTTATCATAAAGAGACTCAAATGATTCAACTAGAATACTAACAACTAAGTTTTTAATTTGTTTTGCCCCAATAGTCACTCCTTTAAGCCTAGATCTTCTCCACTAAGGAATTTCTTTGGCAACTTTAGGGGTTTCAACGAGTAATGTTCTTACATGAACCTCGATAATTGGGGATGTCCTAGAGGAAGAGTCTTTCCTTGTCATTTTCACAACTCCCTAAGAAGTATTGATCTATAAATTATTGGTCTATCATTGGGTCCTATATTGTTTAACTAAGACCTTCTAAGTGAAACAAATTATTCCAAGTTCATTTCATAAACATATCTCAGTAACCTTTAAACAAGCAATTTAAAGAGACAATTATTAGTACTAAAATGCATCCTACTTCTTTCTGTCTCAAAAAACTAATAGAAAATAAAAAAATTATAGTGGAAATTGGCATCATTAAATTGTATCCCATTACACAAATGACTCGATAATTTAAAATGAAAAAAGTGTAGGCATAAATTCATTCCCTTACAAGATAAACATTTGATTATATACATCACCATTTTTACCTAGAAAGGTGAAAATGAAAGGCTTCTCATCCTTTATTTATTTTAACCTGAAAGAGGAAGATCTCTAGGGTGTGTCATCATTTTTGATTTGGCCATCCTGGCATCCTTTGTTCAAAAGAACTGTTCTCCTATAGGAGGAAACCTTGTTACTTCATCTATACATTCTTTAATTAATACAACCCTCGATCCTTCAACCTGAGCTTCCCATTAAATATGTATGGGTGAATTCCATCGCAATACTATCATCAAACCCATTCAATCTTAAAAAATAATTTAACCACCCACAATTCCTAAATAGGGGTTTACATAGTGTATCCCAAAGCAATACAATATGAACTCATTTCTAGTAGGTCTTCCTTAAATGACATATGCAAACATTTTTTAGTCAAATAATTCTCCATAATTATTCCTAGGAGTGATGAAACAACCTATTTAAGAGCTCAAAATCTCTATAACTGCAAAAATGTAGCTCCCAAGAACCTTAATTCTTTCTTGTAATGTATACACTCTGAACTCAAGTTCTTCACTAAACCTTTATGTCATATCTAACTTGGTAAATTCAAGTATAATTATAAAAAGATAGTCATCTCAAGCATTTTGATGGTGACAACAACAGTTAATAAGAGGGTACATATGAAAAATATTTTATATGCTTCAACTATCACATCAAACCATTCAATTTTTTCAAAAGAGATGCAATATTAAATCATGATTTGATATTTCTCCATACACACATGATGTGGATATGACATGGTTAAAACATTCCCTATCTCGTATTTGAAATTTGACATGTGTCAAACACATGTGAATTTGAGAGGAAAAGGAGGATTGACATATATATATATATATATATAAATTAAATCATGGAAAAATATTTATATCTAATAACAAATAAAGATACATGTGTACCTTTTGTGAACATGGTTGGTGTAATAAATGTAGATAAGTGCGGTTGTATCAAGCAATAGTAATGATTTGACATGTCTGGTGTAAAGCACAATGGAATAACTTGATGAAGTGGAGGTTCAATACAGATGACATGATATGGAAATGGGATAATTATTATAGATAAAAAGTACACCCATAAGATATGAATTTTTTATTATAAATGCATAAATGGGAGAGTTTAAAGATTTGACACGACATAAATTCCTTCAACTTCTACTTTTGGAACCTTAGAGTTATTAAGAGTTTTAAACTTTTCCTTTATACTTGGTTTATGGTACAACCCTAAAATGTGATCATTCACCCATAATGTGAACCTAGTTCAAGATCAATTATTTACAACTACATTGCACCATTTTCAAAGACTTCAACTATCTCATATGGGCCTAACCAATGAGTTTGTAACTTGTCCATGATATCTTTATACCTACAATCATATAGAAATGTTCAATCTTTAGGGTGAAATTTCTTCTATTTTATATTCTTCTCATGTCACTCTATTCTTTGATATTGTATTAACTATATTGGTGAAGGGTTAACTTTTTGATTTCATCCAAGGTATTGAGCTACATGAATCTATCCTTTTGGGATTTAGATAAATCCATTTCAAGTTGTAATGCAATTCAAAGGGCCTTATTTTGAAATTCAATAGGCATGACACTTGTCTTCCCATAAAGAATCTCGAAGGGGGTAAATCAATGGTTGCCTTCCAAATTGTTTTGTAAGCTCAAAGTACCTTAGATAACCTATTTTCTAAATCCTTTCTATGAATTTTTTTTGTTTTTGCTATGATAGACTCAATTTTCCTATTTATAATTTTGGCTTGCCCATTTTCCTACAAATGATAGGAGCTTGATTTTTATGCCTGATGTTATATTCATATGCCAATGGTGTTATCAAGGTTGAAGTAAATTGAGCTCCTTGATCTATCATAATCTCCCTTGATACTCTATATCTAGTAAAGATTTTTTCATATAGGAAATTTGTAGCCTTGTTATGTCTGCCATGCTTCATTAGTTTGGTCTTTCCCCACTTTTTTGCATAATATGTATATACTAGAATACATGCCTTTCCATTTGAGGGAGGATCAATAGGACCCAAAAAGTCTAATTCCCATTTATCAAATGGTGTAACAACAACTTTAGGATACAATGACATCTCATCTAATTTAGTAGGTCTACCCATCTTCTAGCATCTATCATATTTTCTAGTGTACAATAGGCTAGTAGTAACATGTAGTTAAATCTTTCATTGTTATCCTCTTTGTTGCAAAATGACATGTACAAGGTTCATCGTGACATGTATGAAGAATGCCATTTGTTTAATCTTTCCTAATACGCCTTCTAATTTATTGATCTATCTCTATATAGAATAAACAATCATCTATCCAAGATAAGTTTTTCTTAAGAAGAAATCTATTCTCCTTTGGTGAGAAATGTACAAGGATTGTAATAGAATCTAGGCAATTAGCTATATTTTCATACCAGGGTATATGATTTGTAATAAAAAAAAGTTCATCTAGAAAACAATCATCAATAATCTCATAGTGTTCCTTTATTTGGAGTCTAGATAGAAAATCTATCATTAAATTAACTTCACCTAGCTTGCTTATGATAGTAATGTCAAATTTCTACATCTAAAAGCAACCATCTAGCCAACCTACTTATTATTGCTAGTTTATTCATAAGATACTTAATTGTTGGATGATCCCTATGTACAAAATTTTGATAACTAGTAATATAATGCTTGAATTTGTTAAATCCATAAATGATTTATAAAAAAATATTTACTACAATAGTATAATTCAACTCTGGTTCTTGTAAATTTTTTCTTGTGAAATAAATTGGATTCTTAATTATACATTCTTTTTGGTCCAATAGTGCTCCAATAGCATAGTCTAATACATCAATATGAATGTGAAAATACAATGAAAAATTAGGTCCTATAAGGACTAGTACTTGTGTGAAGAGTAACTTTAGCTACAAGAAGGCTTCTTCACAAGGTTGTGTCCAATCAAACTTTGCATCCTTGGTCAAAAGAGTATACATGTGTCAGGTCATTTTGCTAAAGTCTTTAATAGACCTCCTATAATATCTTTTATGACCCAAGAAGCTTCTAACCTCATTTTTTATTTTTAGGAAAAGGTAGGCCAAGAATTAATGTTTAGGATTAACTTGAATACTAGCTTGTAAAATGTAGTATCCTAGCACTACTCCATCTTGCATCATCATGATACACTTTTCACTATTGAATGAAATTTTTTGATCCTCACATATTTCTATCACTTTTCCCATTTTTTGTTAAGGCTCTCTCAAAGGTAATATCATATATGGTAAAGTCATCCATGTATATGTTGGGATTACAAATGGGAAATGTATACTTCTAGGGGGAGGGGTGTGGGTGAATCAGAAGTACTAAACTCTAATCAACAAAACTTTTAACTTTAAAACATTGCATGCTTGAACATATAGAAATAACATATAAAGCAAATTCATCCACATAAACACTTGCCACCATATATAATTACCTACAAACCCTCCAATGAGAAGGTGAAACTGGGGTGGGGATGACATCCACAATTCTTCACTACTACAACAATAAAGTTCACTTGTTAAGGTTACATATTTTGACCACTCTCATGATCTTCCCTGTTAAAGGCTTACAAAGGATTGTTAGATCCTACCCTATTAAAGGATTTTAACACCCTATTAGAAGTGTGCTTGGCTAAAGGACTTTAGAACACTCACTTGGAATGTCACCCTATTGAAGGATTTCTCAATGACTATTAAATCAACCTTGATACAAGGATTTCATTCTGCTGATACAGTTGTTAGAAAGTATAGTAGAATGTTTGATTTGATGCACTTACAATATGATATTTCTAATTTTAGATCCCAATTTAGTTCATCTCGATCCTCTTTTGACCTGATATGAAATTGTTGTAGCCTTGATCCTTTGTTCTGCTAATTAATTCTGCAATATTGTCCTTCTTCTAAGTCACCTTGATTGTATGCTAATCAATTCACCCCTTTCACTACTATCATCACCTTCTCACATGCATTCTCTAATTCTCTCTCATACACATTAAATAATTGGGCTTCATCTCCCTTTAAAAAGACTTTTGTGGCTTAGGGTTAGGTATGAATTTATGATTGAGATTCATCCAACTTTCCTGCTCAATTCCCTCCATTTTTCTAATTGGTTGCATGTAGATCACATAGGGAATCCAAATAGATTCAATCTTATCTTCAAAGCTTTGAGATTTATCCATATGTCAACTCAAAAATGGTTTACATAGCTGTTTGTGCCATCACAAACAACTAGGTCATTTCTGTGTTACTCTACACTTTTTTAATACTAATGCTTGACATAACTGAAAATTTTTCTAGCTCAGCACCTGAACTTGCTCAACATCTATTATTCATGTAGCACTTTAAAATTTCTCAACACTAGCACTTGAGTGACTCGACACTATATTTTTGATGTGACACCTATTGCAACTCGATACTTGTATATATTATACTTGGCATATATTGCTAGCTCAGCATGAACTTAGCAAATAGCTTAAGTGTGTTGACACTCAATTGTCAAAACCATTTTAAGATCAACAGTATATTTCTATATGATTATGTGAAATATCAAAAGATATAATAATGAAAGGTTGTTGGAGCATTTCATAGGCTCTAGATTTTAACAAGGTGTTTCAAGTAGATTGTGCTGTTATTGGTACTACAATAGGAGCTATTTTGATCCAAGAAGGTAGATAGGTTGCTTATTTCAGTGAGAATTTGAATGATGCCAAAAGAAAATATTTTGTTTATGATTAGGAATTTTATGATATAGTTCAAACATTCAAGAAGTGGAGACACTATCTTCTTCCTAATGAGTTTGTTTTATATACTGATCATCAAGATTTGTAATATTTGAATAACCATGCAAAGTTTCAGAGACATTTTAAATGGGTTGAGATTTTGTAGAGTTACACATTTGTTTTGAAACACAAGAGCGAAAAGTCTAATAGTGTTGTAGATGCACTTAGTAGAAGATAGATTTTGGTGATAGAGATGCAAATTGAGGTGGTTGGGTTCAAGGAACTCACAAGTTAATATCCAAAGGATCCTAATTTTAGTGAAGCTTGGAAAGCTTGTACAAAACCTATTGCACTTGATAGGACAAAGTGGTTGGATTTTATAATCCAGAATATTATGCTATTCAAAGGAAGTCATTTGTGCATTCCAAGAAGCTCTATGGGGAAAATCTCATCAAGGAGAAGCATAGTGGAGGAGTGGTTGGACATTTTTGTAGAGATAAAATAATTGCTTTGGTTAATTAATTATTACTATCCATAGTTACAAAAAGATGTCAAGAAGTTTATACATAGTTACAGAGTATGTCAAATGGTGAAGGGAGCTACTAAAAATATAGGGTTATTTTTGGAAATATAAATGGGAAAGTAAGTTTTCAGAGGAGGGAGTGAATCAACACTTAAAATTTATACCTTAAAACATTTCACCATTCATCCATCTCATAACTTAGCATATAAACTGAAATATGTAACATGCATCACATCAATAGCATAATGTAAATCAACATATAACACAAAAGATTTTGGTTACCCAGAAACCCTCTAAGGAGAAGGTAAAATTGGGGTGGGGATGATACCCACAAATCTTGACTACTATAGAAATAAAGTGTGGCCAATTATGGCTACAATTTTTTTATCATAATCTATGATCTACCCTATGAGAGGTCTACCCTGTTAAAGGATGACAAAGAATATTAGGTCTCACCTTGACTAAAGGATTTAAACTCATAATTAAGTAAGAACTATGTTAGAATATTTACAAAAGTATGTTAGGACTACTCTATTAAAAGATTTACCCTATATCACCCATCAAAATGATTTAGCACATGATCCTTCAGTTAGCACCTTTCTGCTAGATGTCAGATCTCCTCTTTCCTAATTGTATCTTTATCCTTTTGATCGAATGTATCTTCTCTGACCTTTCACTGCTTGTCTTCACAACTAGTTCTACTCTCATCAATTGGTTCTGCAATGCTTAACCTTCACTTAAGCATATTCTCCATGCCTCTTTTGCACATGATACTCTCCTTAGTATCTCTCTTCACACTTTACTTCCCCTTAGGATTTGCCTCTTTAAATAGGCATCATGGAGACAATCTTAGATGATAATCAATGACTCTAGTTGATTGTTATTGCTGACTAATGCTTCCTTTTTTTTTGATTGGTTTCATGGGTTGCATAGGGATGCATGATATGAATCCATCCTTATCTCTTGATATAAAAAATTCAAGATTATGTCAGCCAAAAATAGTTTACATAGAAGTTTGTGCCATTACAAACATATATGTCATTGATTGGTTACTTGGCATCAATAGGCTTTTGATGCTTGACCTTAACTATGCTCTTGTGTTGTTTTTTTGGCTCCAAAATCACATAGCACTAACTAACTGCTTGACATTAACTATTTTCTCGACACTAGAGTGACTTGACACATGCTAACTTCTCGACACCTACTAGTGCTCAACACTAACTATCATATCACTTGACATGTATTGTTCAAATACTTATACTCAACATTCTTTGATTGCTCAACTTGCATTGATCACTCAACTCACTTTGTTCACTTGGCATGCACTATGCACTCAGCCGAAGTAGTAGCTCAGTCATAGTGATGAACAACCAACTATACTAGATAATGACTAAGTGTTTTGTCACTACTTTGTTAAAACCATAACGAGGTTAACAATATCCCCCTTTGACATGAGTGGCAAAAATTTTTTTTCATGGCATATATAATCTTATTTCATGCGTAAGTCAAACAATGTATAATCTTTGCGAGGTCTCTATACAAAATTTCAAAATCTCAAAATTTGCAAAAATCTTGTCATACCTTGTTACTCCCCCTGAGTAAATACTTCATTCTATTCTATAAATCCCTTTGAGTAGATATCGGCCTTGACAAATTCTAAAAATTTACAAAATCTTCAAAATCTCCCTTTTTTGACACTTATGTTAGTAAGGGCTGTACACTTAAGGTATATTTATCCAAAAATGGCTTGTGTACTTGCATTATGATTCCCAATGCAGAATCCCAATTATCTCTGGCTGCATCTAGCTATTGAATTTGAATTTCTAAATTTTTTTCCATTCAATAAGACCTTCTTGTGTAGAAAGATGAGAATCTTTCGTCATCAATGTTTATGCAAAGGCTAGTTCTTTTTGCAAAACTTCCATGCGTGGGGACATCATGGACTGAATGTTGACCAAAGTTGAACTTATGTTTGCATCTTTTCCTTGCAACTTGGCAAGCTTATTTCATGTTAGCAATAATCTCTAAAAATGTAATTGATTGGTGCCAAGAGATGTCTTCAATGAAAATCTAATAGGCTTAACATCTCCTAGCAACCTATCAATTATTTTTTTGAGTATCTTGAGTAAACAGATCAACATTGCATAATTTACTATACAGAGAATATATGTTATCAAAAAATTTCTTTACACTGTCTATCTTAGTTACAAATCAACCTGTCTCAATTCAATAGCATTGGATATCTCATCCATGACCTTAGTGTGAAATTTCTTCTCAGACCATTCCAATAACTTTACATTAGTTTCTATATCTTCATCTTTTATCCTATCAACTATATGTACAAGTTGGTCTATGATAGGCTTATTGGACAATGAATCTGAAATATAAAAAACATCAATAAAAATGTCTTTGATCTCACACAAAACCTATTTTTGCCTTGATTTTCTTTTTAGGGCTTCTTGGAGTATCTTCATTTCTTCTAGTGTGATTTTTGTTGGATTGAACTATGGTAAAACAATCACTTCATCTAAACAAACATCATCTAGTGATGTAGTTTCAACACTCTTTAGTGTGCTTGTACTCAACAATGATATTTGCAATGATGTGGCTTGAGTACTTGATACTCGAAGAGTTTGGTTGCTGAGAAGTGGTGTAGTCACTAGCAAGGTAACCAGTGTCTATATTACTACTTGATCCTTAGTCTCAATAGTCATATTATCCTCTTCTAATTTCTCATCCTCTTTATGATCTTCAATATGTTTTGGTGAGGTGGGTACATGACTAGCTTCCTTACCCTTATGCTCTTCACTTCCCTCTTTATTAATTGCCACAATTGTTGGTATACCTGAGCTTTGTAGATTAGGCAGTGATATAGTTGGTGTATCTACCTCTTTCTCTTTCATTCCAATGATAGATGTGTTGGAAATGTTATGATTAGCTAAGTTACTGAGAGGGGAGGGGTGAATCAATAACTTATAAAATTTTATCCTTAATTAGCAATTAATCCTTCATGTATATGTTGATCTGATTGCATGCATGAGAAACTGAAAACATAACACTTTTGACACACAATTTTGGTGACCCAAAAACCTTCCAAATAGAAAGTAAAATTGGGGTGGGGATGATACCCACAAGCTTTAGTACTACAATATAAAGTTGGCCTGTTAAGGCTTACAATGATCACTTCTGATGATCTGCCCTATTAGGAGCAATAAGGACTGCTAGGTCAACCTTGCAAAAATATTTACAAACATACAATCAAGTATGCACCTGGTAAAGAGATTTACATAAGACTATTGGGTCTACTTTGTTAAAGGATTTGTCTGATCCACCTATTAGGATGAAACAATAGTTGATCTCTGATCTACAACTTGGTTTGCTAAATGAGATTTCTTTGAGTGTATAAATCACCTTGTTGTGATAGATAAATCTGTTGGATACAATTGATTAATCTATTTTCAAAGGATTAATGATAATAGTAGTCTATATATCAAGGAAGGACTAGATAAGAAGATTGTGTTAGCTTATTAAATATTTGTTGATGATACTCTATTTATAGGAAATGATGATTTATGCAAAGCACTCTTAGAAGAAATGAGTAAAGAATTTGAGATGTTCATGTTTGGTGAAATAAAATTCTTTGTTGGATTGCAAATACAATAGAACATGAATGGAATCTACATAACTCAATCTGAGTATATCAAGGAGATACTGAAGCAATTTGGAATGGAAGATTCAAGACCAGTTGGAACACCTATGTCTACTAGACATAAGCTTTCCAAAAATGATGATTCCAAAGAAGTAGATAAGACCAATTACAGATCAATGATTGGAAAATTATAGTATGTAGTTCACACAAGGCTTGATATCACTCTAGCAGTTGGAATACTTACAAGATTCTCAGGAAATCCTAGAAAAAATCACATGATGGCAATCAAGATAATCATGAGGTATCTGAAAGACACTGAACACTATGGTTTATGGTACAAAATTGGAGGCAATCTAGACTTGAAAGTATTTACTGATGCTGATTTGGCAGGAAGTCTTGATGATAGAAAAAGCATTAGTGGTGGAGCATTCTTTCTTGGTAAAAGACTAGTATCTTGGACAAGCAAGAAGCAAAATTGTACATCTCAATCCACAAAAGAGGAAAAATATGTAGTAGTAGTAGTCAATTGTTCTAACATTATTTGGTTCAAACAACTGTTGAAAGGAATGAAGTTAGCAATCAAAGATCCAGTGGTCATATATTGTGATAACACTAGTGTAATCAACATATCAAAGAATCTAGTAATGCATTCCAAAACAAAGCATATTGCTATAAAGTATCACTTCTTAAGAAAGTTAGTATGAGATAAAGAATTTAGATTGGAATATGTGAATAAAAAGGAATAGATTGTAGCTATATTCACCAAGCCATTACTTAAGGATGCATTTCTATATCTAAGAGGTAAGCTAGGGATCATTCCCCTATTTGAAATTCACTAAATAAAGTTTAGTGAATGCATCAACTGGAACTTGTTGAAGATCAATCAATTGGTGCAAGAATTAGCAAGGGCATATTGTAGATGAATCAATACTTAATATACATTGGTATTTACAGAGTTATTGTCTTTGGCATGTGTTGTTAAAGAGGGAGAAATTTACTATCATATCTTTGAGAAATCTTTTGGAACCAAAATAAAGTTAGAATCTAGAGAGCTAGAAGTCTTCTAAAGAAGAAGTATGCTAAAAGAGGGAGGATGTTCTGAATGAACTTGGTAATAGCCATTACAGATAGAATTTAGTGAAAGGAAGAGCTCATACTGGTAGAGGGAGTTCTCAAATCTAAAATCTAAAACTTTATTGTACTATGACATGTTGTGTTGCCATCAATGGAAAAGAGGGAGATTGTTGGATATAGTTGATTAATTGTGTGTTGTCTTTGATGTTACACAAATATCGTAATCATTATCACTCAACATATGCAAAGCTCACTTGGGAAGTGAAGATAGTTCTCAGTTTCTACCGAGCATTCCTATGTTTACCTAGTTCAGAAGGCAGTGTCTACCGAGTTCACTTGGGCATCAAAGGAAAAGTTGTAGAAAGCAAGTGTTAACTGAGCTCACTTGGGTAATAAAAGAAAGTTGGATGGAACTAGTGCTAACTAAGCTCACTTAGTTACCAAAGGAATTTCGTAAGTTTGTAGTATTAACCAAGCTTCTGTTGGTTAATGAAGGAAATCATTTCAAAGTTAGTTTCTACTAAGCAAGGTCGGCTAATGAAGGATTTTCTTATTTTGTTTTATTACTAATAATTGACTTATTGACTATTTTAAGTTATATTTGAGTCAACTTGACAAAGTGGAAGGTATAAGTATAGGGTCAAGTTATGATTTTAAAGTGTGCAAGTGAAAAGTGGAAGTGAATGTGCAAATTATGGTGATGTGATTGAAGATCTACTGATGAATAGAGGAAGAAAATTTGAAGGATAAATAGAATATCCTTGTGGTGTAGCAAAGCCATATTTGATGAAGAAGGATCAAGTACAAGCTAAAATAGAGATCTAAAATCTCCTAATAGAGTTGGCTTAACAACTATTTGCAAATCCTCTAACCGGGTGGCAGTTTCATTAAATTTCTCTCAAGACCTCTAACCAGGCCACTCCTAATAGGGTGATTAAATCCTCTAACAGGGTCACACCTAATAGTGTGTTTTGTAACCTTTAACAAGGTTTGCTCCTAATAGAGTTCACTTTAGAAGAGTGAAAATCAGTGACTAGTTGCTATTGGTGGTTTTTCCCAAATTAGGTTTCTACATTAAATCCTAGCGTCAAATGTGTTCATGCTATTTTCTTTTATGTGTTTACAACTAAGTTAAATTAATGGTATTCATAGATAACATGCAAAGGTTTATATGTTAATCATTTACTGAACTAATTCAGTTATTATCGAGTTACAACATCTTGTGTGTTTACTGAGCTTCAACAATATTCAGTTATCTGTTTGCATTTTGTACTGACATCTAAGGGATCTAGGATTTATTTTTGTAGTAATTGATTCATCCCTCCCCTCTCAATTTCTCTTTTGATATTTCCAACAATTTGTATTAGAGCTTTTGGTGCTTACAAAGAAGGTTTCAAGGAGCTAAGCTAAAGATCAAGATGTCTTACAAAAGAGAAATTCCCAAGTTGAACAGAGACAATTTTGTAGCATGGCAATTACAACTGGCTACCATCAGTGATTCAAGTTGCAAGTATCTTGATGCTAAATATAAGACTCCCACTCGAACATTATCAGTTGAAGAAATTGCTAAAAAGAAGAATCATAATATCATGATGATTGATATTGCATCTGCTCTCAGTTATGCTGAATTTGATGAGGTAAAAGATTGCAAAACCATGTTTAAAATATGGAACAAACTGAAAGATATCTATGGAGGAGATGATAATGTAAGGAGAGCCAAAGAATAAAGCATTTTTGTATCTAAGAGGTAAGCTAGGGGTCATTCCCCTATTTGAAATTCACTAAATAAAGTTTAGTGAATGCATCAACCAGAACTTGTTGAAGATCAATCGATTGGTGCAAGAATTGGCAAGGGAATTTGTATATGAATCAGTACTTAAGGTACATTGGTATTTATAGAGTTATTTTCTTTGGCATGTGTTGTCAAAGAGGGAGTAGTTTGTTGTCATATCTTTGAGAATTTTTTTGGAACTAGAATAAAGTTAGAATCTAGAGAGGGAGAAGTCTTCTAAAGAAGAAATATACTGAAAGAAGGAGGATGTTTTGAATGAACTTGGTAATAGCCATTGTAGATAGAATTCAGTGAAAGGAAGATCTCATACTGATGGAGGGAGTTCTCAAATCTAAAATCTAAAATTTCATTGTACTATGACATGTCATGTTGCCATCAATGCTAAAGAGGGAGATTGTTGGATACAATTGATTAATTGTATGTTTTCTTTGATGTTTAACAAATGTCATAATCATTATCAGTCAGCATATGTCAAGCTCACTCAGGCAATGAAGATAGTTCTCAGTGTCTACTGAATGTTCTTGTGTTTGTCTAGTTTAGAAGGTAGTGTCTACCAAGTTCACTCAAGCATCAAAGGAAAAGTTGTAGAAAGCAAGTGTTAACCGAGCTCACTCAGGTAACGAACAAAAGTTGGATGGAACTAGTGCTAACCAATCTCACTCAGTTGCTAAAGGACTTTTATAAGTTTGTAGTGTTAACCAAGCTTCTGTTGGTTAATGAAGGAAATCATTTCAGAGTTAGTTTCTACCTAGTAGGGTTGGCTAACGAAGGATTTTCTTATTTTGTTGTATTAAGCTTAATTGACTTACCTATTGATTCTAGCTGACTAAGGTGATGAATATTGATTATTGTAAGTTGTATTTAAGCCGACTTGACAAAGTTGAAGTTATAAGTATAAGGTCAAGTTGTGATTTCAAAGTGTGCAAGTGAAAAGTGGAAGTGAATGTGCCAATTATGGTGATGTGATTGAAGATCTACAAATGAGTAGAGAAAGAAAATTTGAAGGATAACTAGAATATCCTTGTGGTGTAGCAAAGCCATATTTGATTAGGAAGGATCAAGTACAAGCCAGAACAAAGATCTAAAATCAGAAAATTAGTTGCATTTAAATCAAGTCATCTCATTGTTACTCTCTAACCATTGTAGTAGTGATCTAAAATGTCCTAACAGAGTTGGCTTAACAACAATTTGAAAATCCTCTAACAAGGTGACAATTCCATTGAATTACTCTCAAGACCTCTAACTAGGCCACTCCTAATAGGGTGATTAAATACTTTAATAGGGTCACACCTAATAGTGTTTTTTGTAACATTTAACATGGTTGGCTCCTAACAGGGCTCACTTCAGAAGAGTGAAAATCTGTAACTAGTTACTATTGGTGGTTTTTTCCAAATTGGGTTTCGAAGTTAAATCCTGGTGTCAAATGTGTTCATGCTACTTTCTTTTATGTGTTTGCAATTAAGTTAAAGTAATGGTAATCACAGATAACATCTAAAGGTTTATATGTTAATCATTTATCGAGCTAATCTAGTTATTACTGAGTTACAACATTCTGTGTGTTTACTGAGCTTCAACAATATTCAATTATTTGTTTGCATTTTGTATTGACATCTAAGTTATCTAGGATTTATTTTTGTAGCAACTGATTCACCCCTCCCCTCTTAGTTACTCCTCTTATATTTCCAACAAAATCTTTGCTACTCCTTATATTACTGTAGCCTTTGTAATTCACTCTTCTGCTCTTCTTTGATGATTACATTACTTCTCTTTGATGATTTGGATGTGATACAATGCATTACATATATACCAATCCAATTGCACAATTACAAAGTTAGCTACAATACAAGTTTACACAAATATTACAAAGTCGGCCAAAGTGTAGAAACTCAGGTTTTGAAGACTAACTTGGTGAGGTTTTGATACTCGACATCCACTACCAATGCTTGACATCATCATGCACTCTGTAGATGTAAAATCTTGGTCCATACTAATCACTTCCATGTAGTCTTGAACTTGGTCTGCACTGGTCACTTAGCAAATGTTGTGAACTTGACATATAAATTAAATCACTCAATTCTCACTACATAGCTTAGTCAATGCTATCACTACGAGCTTGATAAGCACTACACAACTTGATTTATACTATTGATCATCACCATAGTAGTAACTGCTTGACACAAACTAAAATTTTTCCAAAGGACTCAGTAGCAATTATAGAACTTGGTAGGAATTGAAATGGTTGGTTAACACTATTAACTATACAATATGCTCTGTATAAGCTTACAATCTAAATAAGTGTATGTCACTAATAACAAACATGACTAAAATGCCAACAAGATGTTGGCATTCTAGATGGTACATTAATAAGCTCATCTTTCTTCTCCAAAACCTTATCTAATGATTGATCATGTGATTCTTTCTCCTTGACTTCAACAACAAGTGGGGGCACAATAGATGTATCTTGCTATTCTTGTTTCTTTGTAGATGTAATCTCAGTCCTTTGAAATTCATCAATCCTTACCAATATAGGATTTTTGCCTGGAATAGCTATATTGGTGGATTCTTGTTGTAGTTTCTTAATATCATCATCATTGAGTGGATTTACACTCTATGTACAATTGTCAATGATGTCCTCAACAGTGACAAAGTCATTTTGAATCTCTTTCTCTTCTTGTTGAAGACTGGTGTCTGGCACATGAACATCAGTAGCCTCTTGTGTCATCCTTTTCTATGTCTTCTTTATCTTCTACTATATCTTCCTTCTCTCCTACTATCTTTTCTTTCTCTTCCACTGTCTTTGTGGACAACCCATAGATTATTTTCCAAAACAATGTACTCTAGGTTAACACCTCTTCAACTTGTTCCCTAAAAATATAAAAAGCTCTATATTTAGGAACAAATCTCCTTTCATACTTCTCTATAGCCTTCTTAATCAATTGCTTATCAAGAGCAGACATAACTTGATCTAAAATAGCCTCTCTAATCTATTTTTTAGTTTGCATGTTTTATTTCCATTTTTGCTCAACTCTCTCATATAAAATTTTAGGTAACAAGTTAGAAATCTCTAAAGGAGTAGTCTTAAAAGTAGCCATCATATCATAAATAGCTTCTTTAATTTTATTCTTATCCCCTTTATCTAACTTATCAAAATCAATATGTGGAAATCTAGATAAATATGCATCATTCTTTACATTCTTACATAGATTATCTATATTAGATGAGGGATTTTGGATTAACACTTTAAATTGACTTATGTCATCTTATTCTATCCTCTCTTCATTTGATTCATCTTGAGGTTTATATTCATCTTGAGGCTTATATTGTCTCCTTGGTTTCTTTGCAGGATGGCTCAGCTCTACACTATCATCCTTCCTTTTTCCTTTAGCTGATTGTGCTTCTTTTTCTTGTGCCATGGCAGCCATTGTGCTTGACCTTATCAAAGGTGTAGCTAACTTTTGTTCTTTCTTCTTTGTTTTATTCTTTGGCTTCTGCACTTTCTTCTGTTGTGCCTTCCTCTTCTTTCTAGTTTCCTTACGTTCTTCCTTGGATTCCTCTTGATCATATAAAACTTTATCCTCACCTAGTCCTTGAGTCAATTGTAAAGGCCCTTGACCTTCTTCTTCTTCTTCATCACCAAACTATTCCTTAAGTTTCTTCTTCTTCCTATTAATGGTGGTAGTTTGCAAGTGTTGTAAATAATTGGTTAATTGTGTATTGTGTTTGATGTTAAACAAAATGTCATATCTTTACTAGTCAGTGTATGCCAAGATCACTTAGGAAATTAAGATAGTTTCCTATGTTTGTTGAGCATTTCAGTGTTTTCCAAGTTCATAAGACAATGTCTACCAAGTTTACTCAAGTGTCGAACGAAAGTTCAAAGAAGTTGAGTGTTAACTGAGCTCACTTGGGTAACAAAGGAAATGTTGGATGGAACCACTGTTAACCAAGCTCACTTGGTTACTAAAGGAAGATAGCAAAGATGTAGTGTTAACTGGGTTCATTTGATTAAAAAAAGAAAATTATTCTTGAGTTAGGGACTATCCAGCAATGTTGGCTAACGAAGGATTCTCTTGTATTGGCATATTGAGTTCAAAGCTTTTGTTTGTTGGTTCTAGTAGACTAGGGAGATGAATATTAATTATTTTAAGATGTATTTAAGCCAAATTGACAATGCATAAGGTATAAGTATAAGGTCAAGTTGAGGATTGAATGAGAGAGAGTGAATGGAAGATTAGAAGATGCTAAGAGGAAGCAAATTAGTAGGATAAGCAAAATATCCTTGAGGAGATGCAAAGATGCATTCAATCAGGAAGGATCAAGTATTTGAGATAGAATTGAGATCTATAATCTACAATATAGTTGCATCAAAAATTAGGTCATCTCATTGTTACTCTCTAACCATTGTAGTAGTGATTTAAATCTCTTAATAGAGTTAGCTTAACAACTATTTGTAAATCCTCTAACAAGGTGTCATTTCTAGATTGAAGTGTCTAAAGACCTCTAGCAAGGCCACTCCTAATAGGGTGATTAAATCCTCTAATAGGGTCACACCTAACAGTGTGTTTTTTAACTTTTAATAGGGTCGGCTTGTAATAGGGCTCACTTTAGAAGAGTGCAACTCAATAACTAGTTGCAATTGGTGGTTTCTCCCAAATTGAGTTTCCACATTAAATCTTGGTGTCACTTGTGTTCATGCTAATTCTCTCATGTGTATGCAACTAAGTTAATTAAGGTTAATCATAGATAATATCTTAAGATTTTCATGTTAATAATTTTTTGAGTTACAATTATTTCAATGGTTTCTGAGTTACAACATATTATCAATATTAACTAACTAGTGTGTTTTTCAAGCAACAATATTTTTCATTGAAGTTTTATGTTCTATGTTGACATCTAAGGGATCTGGAATTTATTTTAGTGGTAATTGATTCACCCCTCCCCTCTTACTTACCCCTCTTATATTTCCAAAAAATGGTATCAAAGATTTTGGTGCTTGTAGAGAAGGTTTCAAGGACCTAAGCTAAAGATCAGGATGTCTTATAGAAGAGAGATTCCCAAGCTGAATAGATATAACTTTGGGTCATGGAATAACTTATGAAGTTACACTTGGAAACCATTAGTGATTCAAGTTTGAAATACTTGGAAAATTCTTACAAGACTCCTACTGGAACATTGACTGTGGAAGAGATTGCTGAAAGGAAAAATCAAAACATTATAATGATTGACATAGCATCAACTCTTAACTATTTTAAATTTGATGAGGTTAAAAGATGTGCTACTAATCATTACATGTAGAACAAACTAAAGGATATCTATGGAGGTGACGATAATGTGAATAGATCCAAAGAAAAAAGCTTGAGAGGTTAATTTGATTAGATGAATATGAGAGAGGATGAGAACATTGCAAAATATGTTAAGAGAATCAAAGCTAGTGTTAGTGAAATCAAAGCCTTTGGAGGAACAATTGAAGATGCTATAGTGGTAAGAAAGGTACTCAGAACCCTTCTTCTTATCTATCCAATTAGAGTGTCTTCCATTTAAAAGATTAGATGTGATCTAAATAACAAGATAAATTTGGATGCTCTAGTTGGAAGATTGACAACATTTGAACTAGATAAATATGATAATTATACTCCTAGTTCTAGAAATATTGAGTTTGTATTTGAAGCCAAGTTATCACTCAAGAAGAAATCTAAAAATTCTAAAGGAAAATAATTTGAAAGTGAAGAGGAAGATAGTTCTGACAATGATCTTGAAGCCATTAAAGCATTGCTTGCAAGAAGGTATCCCAAAGACAAAGGAAAGTATAAAGGTAAAATTACTTTGATTTGTTTTTCTTGTGAAGAGATTGGTCACATTTCTACAAGGTGTCCAAATAGAGAAGATAAAGATGAAAAGAAGCACAACAAGTACAAAGGCAAGAAGGATTTCAAGAACTTCAAGGACTACAAGGATAAAGGTAAGAAGTCTTCTTTTACAGCTAAAGATTCAAATAGTAGTGATGATGATGAGATGGTCTATATTGCTATAAAAGATGAATTTGATGATGAAAAAGATAAAATGATACTTATTTCTCATGTTAGAAAAAATGATAAATGAATTATTGATAGTGGTTGATCACATCATATGACTGGTGACAAAACAAAGTTTGAACATATTGAGCATTATGATGGTGGAAGTGTAAGGTTTGGAAACAATGAACCATGTTGCATAAAGGGAAAAGGTTGTATCTCACTAACCAATGAACTTAGAAGTGATAATGCTAATTGGGTTGAAGGAATAAAACATAATCTACTGAGTGTGGCACACTTGAATAACATTGAAATCAAGGTAGAATTCATGAATTCTGCACTGAAAGAGGAATCAAAAGACAAGTATTAACCCCTAGTACACCACAAAAAAATGATATAGCCAAAAGAAGAAATAGATCCATCATGGATTGTGCAAGAGCTTTGATGATAGAAAAAAATACTGCAATCAAATACTAGAAGGAAGTAATCAGTACTACAGTGCATACCTTGAACAAAGTAAAACTAAAGAAAGACTCAAATCAAACTCCTTATGAAATATGGTATGGCTAGAAACCTAATGTAAGTTACTTGAAAGTATTTGGTAGTAAATGCTATATTTTAAAAGAGACTAGGAAAGGTAAATTTGATTTCAAAGGTGATGAAGGCATATTCCTAAGACACTCTAGCAGAAGTAAAACATATAAATGTTTGAATTTGTTGACTCATAAGATCATAAAAAGTGCATATGTGAGAATTGATGAGTTTACAGAAAAGAATGAAGAATATAGCAACAAAGAACTTGAGGATTATAGAATTTTTTTACTTTGAATCTGATACATTACCAAATCTAATTGGAAGTTAGGAGACTTCACCTCCCAAGTACCCAAAATCTCCAGAAGCACCCAAATTAGATCTAAAGCAACCTGAGTCATAGTCTAAAGGACCCAAGTTGCAGTCAAAGGCTACTGAGTTGCAACTAGAGAAAATTGATTTTGAAGGACTCAATTCATAGATAGTGGGACTCAGGCTTGATATAGAAAATCATGGCAAGGCTAGTGGAACAAGTTTTAAATCCAAAGTACATGTGTTAGCAAGATATGTCAGATGACACCATGCACTTTATCAGATCATTAGAGACAAGTTAGATGGAATAATGACAAGTAACAAATTGAAAGGTACATATTTGCTTACTGAATTCAAATCTAGATTAGTTAAAGATGCTTTGGATAATAAAAATTGGATTGAAGTAATGACTAAAGAGATAGAATAGATAGAAAGGAATAAGACCTAGACTCTTGTTCCTAGACCCATGCATAAAGATGTAATTGGCACAAATTGGGTTTCAAAAATAAGTTGAATGAAGATGGAGAAGTTTCTAGAAACAAAGCAAGGTTAGTATAAAAGGTTATTCTCAAGAAGAAGGCATTGATTATGATGAAACTTTTACTCCTGTTGCAAGATTAGAAGGTTTTAGGACTTTACTTGCTTATGCTACACATAAAGGATGTAAAGTTTATCAAATGGATGTGAAATCTGCATTTTTGAATGAAACTCTTGAAGAGGAAGTCTACATAGAATAACCTAAAGGTTTTGTAGATCTTCACAAAAAGGATATGGTTTCTAAACTACACAAAGCATTGTATGGTCTCAAGCAAGCTCCCAAAGCTTGGTATGAAAGACTTCATAACTACTTGATAAAGATTGGTTTTCAAAGAACAAATGATAACAACAACCTATATATCAAAGAAGGACTAGAGAAGAAGATTATGTTGGAAGAAATATTTGTGGATGACACATTGTTTACTGGAAATGATGATTTGTGTAAAGCTTTTTTAGAAGAAATGAGTAAGGAATTTGAGATGACCATGTTTGGAGAGATAAAATTCTCTTTTGGATTGCGAATTCAATAGAAGAAATATGGTATTTGCATTACTTAATTTAAATATTGTTGGAATTCTTCAGAATAACTTGGGGGGGGGGGGGGGGGGTGAATAAGTTATCCAAGGTCCAAATGTATAACTAAATCTTTTCACAACTTAGTGAATCCATGAAACATTTATACTCATGCATGCATCCATAAGATTACACAATCACTTAAAACTTGTAGGTTACTTTCAAATCAACCTGCAAAAATGTAAAGCATGAAACGTAATAGAATCATCAACACACTTGATACAATGATTTATGTGGGAACCCAATTTGGGAAAAACTACTAGTAACATGCTACTCTTTTCACTCTTCTAAAGTGATGCCTTATGAAAGGTCAACCCTATTAAAGGTTACAATAGAAAATGTTACATGTGACCTTGATAAAGGATTTCAATCACCCTATTAGAGGACTTTGGACCATTCACTTGGAATGCCACACAGTTAAAGGATTTACAAATGACTATTAGGTCAACCTTAATCCAAAGGGTTTACCCTAGACTGATATAATTGTTAGAAAGTAACAATAAGACTTGATCTAATACAACTTACAACTTCTCTTGCAAATTATAGATCACTATTTAGTCCTCCATTATACTTGGATTTCACTCATTGCAGCTTTGATAACATGTTCACCCTTCAAGAATTCATCCCCTTAAGCCTTCTTTCTTAACATGCCATTGTAGACTCTTCTCTTAGGTCACTCAATGAAGCAAAACCCTTAACTCCTTCTTTTCCTCAGGTTCTCACACATGACAACCTTTGCTTTATGACCAACCATTTGTATAAATAGTGTTGGTATAAATAAGTATTTACTTTTTTCACTTTACTTAAGTTTACATAGGTTAATGTATTATTTTATTATTTCTTAGGTGAGACACTTAAGATTTTGCATACTCTTATGAGTTGTCATGTTGATAACATTAGAGTAAGCAACTCTAACTCAACACATGGTGTCTACAACACTAGAATTTGCATAATTAACTAATTTTTCATGTAGACAACATAGTTATTCACACTCGTAATTTAGCACATGGTGTCTACAACATTATTTTGTGTGCTACACCTTTGTAGGCTTATCCTCTCATCATTGCACTTAATCTTGTGCTTAATGGAGGATAACCCATATCTACTAGACATGTGCCTGGCTATATGACTTATCAAGTTGCTGAATCCTATGCATTCTATAAGCATTCTAGAGGCCTTTATATATAGGCACTCTTAGTGTGCACTCACATCCATATTAAATGAATATCATATTGTCATTCTGATCATACTCTTTTTGGTCTACTATTGTGCTTGTGCTCGAGTTCCTTGGTCTTGGGTGAATTTTTCCCTAAAGAAAATTCTTATATGGTATCAGAGCTGAGAGAGATTCTCTTCACATAGCCATTTGAGACCATTCTTGCTTCAAAACCTTAACCTAGATTCAAAGTATCCATAGAAATTGGGAGCATCTAAAGGCAAAGCAGACCTTACCATTGCATCCAGAATGTTGATTTGGTAAAATTTGACTATAAATTCACCTATCCGACAATAGTCAAAATTGAGGCAACATTTTTTTTGCAAACCTGAAACCCAAAGGCTCGGTTTGTAGAACTGTTATGATCATTTCAGATCTCTAAATTTAAATTTCATATCTACATATTTTATCATTTGAATCTCTACTATTTTTTTTAGATCTGTATTATTTTCTGGAAATTTTTTTGGCCATTAGGCCAGTAGGAGAGATTTATTGCAAGCAAAGATTGGAGCTTGCAGATGCTAATCAAATATTGACATCATATTTAAAAGGTAAAAAAAACCCTAGATCAGATTTTGTTTCATCCAAATCAAACATCTGAGGCCTAATCTAGAGCCATTTACTTTTTGGAGGTGTGACAGTGGTGATTCAGGAAAAATAATTACAGCAGTGATTTTCAAACAACAATATCTCCCTCATATGGACTCCTTTTTGCAAGCAATTTTTTTTTTGTTTTGGGGTAGAATTTCATGATCTATACATTGGTGTAGGTGGTTTGAGATCTCTATTCCTGAATTTTTTGGCAACTTACAAATCTTGATTTTTACCACTTCAAATGCTTAGTACGGGCTCATCTGGACACATAATCAGGTTCTATTTTTTTTGAAAGTTCATAATTTTTTGTCTACTTTCTAGATCTATAATTAGATTATAGGATTCTATGGATAGAAATACTACTTTCAGAAATATGCCCTAAATTTGTATGTGGCTATCACACTAAGTGCCAAATCATACATTAGGGGGATTGATTGATTATTTCTATATTTTGGGGGGTGCTTACATTCACTGATCTTATGGACAAGTTTTGTTTCACATGTCAGTTTGGGATTAGATCCCATTGACAAAAAGGAGCTATAAAAAATTGGAGTGCTTTAGTCATTCATCATCTAAGAAGTGAGCATAAAGAAGTATATCCTTATTTATGTTATAATGAACTGATCTTTGATATTGAAAGACAACCACCTGTTAGTAGAATTTGGGATATTATTATATTGAATATGAGTTTTGATACTAAGCATGTCATTAAAAAGCTCATTCACCCATATGATATGTGGATGGCTCTTTGGAAAGAATATGGAGATCCCACAATTCCTTCTTTTCCAGATGACATTCTATCTTTAACAACTTCAGTATTGACTCCTTCAACTTTAGACCAGCTCACACCTTCTAATGCTCCTGTTGATACTACTAATCCAGTTCTAGTGGTAGATGCTCCTAATTCAATGCAGTAGGATATACCATGTTTTCCTACTTCAGCTTCATGGGATGACTTCCTTCTAGATATTGTAGGTTTGTTCATGGAGTTTCACATTGAAGATGTGGGAAACATCATCGATGATATTCATCTTCTCTTTGTTGAGTAGACTACTTCATGTGTTGTGGAAATTGATCATGGCACCAACAATAGTGCTTCAAAAAATTCAGATATGTGGGGTCCTATTGACAGATATAGGGAGAGGTTACAACATTAGCAAATTCTACATGCACATATTACCACAGTGATATGTCTAGCACAACAGGGTACACTTCATCTTCTAGCTCCAACATCAATGGATGACTTCTTGACTGACATTGCAAGTTTGTTCATGGAGTCCCACATAGTAGATTTGGGAGACATCATTGATGATATACATCTTCTTTTTGATGGAGAAGATCCTTCTTCAATTGTTGTGAGGGCTCACTCTGAACCTTATGTCCATTCTCTACATGATTGATCTTCATAGGTTGATATGGTTGTGGATACTTATGTACAACACTTGTAGGAGGTCTCTTTATCATTTGAGGAGACAATTGGTTCTTTGGGGCATGTTTTGCATCCATTCTTGCTAGATTTGACATTGTTCTTTTTAGCAGTATTGGAAGGGTCAACCATCAACATCGACATAGGGACAATTGATTAGGTTTTTGAGACACTATTCATCATTGAGATTCTTTCTAAACATAGGGGAAGCATCTCACTTGTACCTCTGCCATTGTTTCTTCCAAAGGGGAGGAACATTGTTTAGTGGTCATGGATTAGCTTCTACATTGGAGTAGCTATAACTGTGAAACACACTAAATTTAGGGGGAGGGACTACCTTTTCTCCTTCTTCTTCTCTTTTATGAGGAGGACCTTTTCCTCTTATGGGGTTTTTTCCTTCTTCTCTATTGTATATACTTGATGTATGTAGTCATGGGGGGGTCTTGATTACTCCATTGATCCATGCATCTTGTCTTTTTATCTCTCTTTTTGGGGGAGGGTTTTTCCCATGGGGTTTTTCCTATTTCTTTCCTTTATGAGAGACTGCATTTCATTATGTATATGGGTACCTAACATGGCCTAGTAGCTAGGACCCATTATGCATTTCATAGTAGCTTTTGTAAGCTTAAGTGCATTCTCCTAAGTTGCACTTAAGGTGGGGTGTTGGTGTAAATAAGTATTTACTTATTAAACTTCACTTAGGTTAATACATTATTTTATTATTTCTTAGGTGAGACACTTAGGAGTTTGCATACTCTTATGAGTTGTCATGTTGACAACACTAGAGTAAGCAACTCTAATGCAACACATAATGTCTACAATACTGGAGTTTGCATAATTAACTGAGTTGTTATGTAGACAACACAATTATTGACACTCCTAATTTAGAACATGGTGTCTACAACATTATTTTGTGTGCTACACATTTGTAGGCTTATCCTCTCATCATTGCACTTACTACTGTGCTTAATGGAGAATAAACCATATCTGGTGGACATGTGCCTAGTTCTATGAATTATTATGTTGTTGATTCCTATGCATTCTAGAGGCCTTTATATATAGGCATTCCTAGTGTACCTTCACATCCATATTGAATGAATATCATATCATCATTTTGATCATACTCTTTTTAGTCTACTATTGTGCTTGTGCTTGAGTTCCTTGGTCTTGGGTGAATTTTTCTCTAAGGCAAATTCTTACAAATAGGAAATTAAGATCTTTTGCCACTCATTCTCCTTTGTTAAATTTAGGGTTAGGATGGATTAGGTAGGATACAATGTATCTACCCTATATTCCATATCTCTTCTAGAAAATTCTCCTTGAGTCCTCTTTGAATTCACCTAAAAATGGTTCACCTTGAATTTTGTGCCACCAACTCATCAATCTTATCTTCTACCTATTCACACAATCCAAGAAAACAAACTTGTTAGCTTAGATTCATTGAATCCACAATCTTTAAAATAATGCTACAGCTCAATAATATCTTACTTCTAATGCTCGACACGTATTGTGTTACTTAGCATCCACTGTAAAATCACTCAGCATCAACTAAAGTTTACTGGTGCTCGACATCAACTAAACTTTACTTGGCATCAACTATCTTGCTTGACATCCACTAGAATTTGCTTTTACTTGGCTCCAAATAACTTTCTTCTTGACTTGCACTGATTTGCTCAGCACCTAGTATCCACTTGGTCAAGCCTGGTAGACAAACTTTGTATAACTTGTTCTTCTAGCCTTTCTTAGTAAAGCCAATATTTGTAACCTTAAGTGGATTATCAATGCATCATGTTATCATTGTCTTAACTGATTCTTGTACTTCATTATATAATCATAACTCAACCTTTTCTCTAGGTGCTATTGTTACATCTTTTGATCAAATCCTCTTCATCAATCAAATAAGTGATAGTACTTTAAATCTTATAAGTAGTTTTCTTACTAAAAAATAGTAGGTTTGACATCAGTGAAAAAAAAATGATTGAAACACAGTCTTCTTCAACAATCTCTCTCAACAATAATATTTTTCAATCTAATCTCAACAATCTTCCTCTTTGGCATTGATGACAAACCAAACTGATCAACCAAATCAATCAAACGATGAACATCTTGTTCAACCAAACTAACTAGGTTAAAATAGTAAGACAATACCAAAAAGAAAATTATTCCCTTGTATTGAAATCTCTCCCTCTATCATCAACTTCCATCTTCTATTTAGGTTACAAAAAATCTTCTTATATCTACCTCTTACTAGGTAGATTAGGATTTCTCCCTCTTTCTTATATTCTTCTCTATCTCCCTCATCATACTTGTGTTCTCCTTTGATCAACAATATCAACAATTATCTCTCTGTAAGATCAGTAACATTCTTTCTCCCACTATAATTATACATACTGGCTTGATCAGTAGAATATCTCCCTCTTTGACAAAAATGCCAAAGACTTGTCATCTTTACATACAAATATAAGCTTTTTTAGTTTATTCAATTTCTCCCTCTATCACCTTGCTTGTGATTGATTTGTAGTTCCAACACTTTGATTACTTTAGGCAACTCCTAAAGTAAGATCCACTACATCAATTTGTAACACATGACAATCAACTTGTTTGATGTAGGGTAGTCCTCTTGTTACTTAGATAGCCTTTGATAGGGGTATCACCCCTAGTTTACCTCTTAGATACTCATGAGCATTCATAGGTAATGCTTTTGTGAAGATATCAGCAATTTTTTCCTTTATGTTGACATATTCCATCTTCACCTCTTTATCTTGAACTAATTTCCTCAAGTAATAATATTTGATTGCAGTGTGCTTAGTCTTTGTGTACATCATTGGATTCTTTGATATATTGATAACACTTGTATTATTACAATAAAGTGTCATTGATTTTGTGATCTCTTCCTTCATTCCTTTGAGTAGCTATTTGATCTGTACAATGTTTGTACAATTTATAGAAACAACAACATATTTAGCTTCAACAATAGATTGTGAAGTTTAATTTTGTTTCTTGCTAGTCCATGTAACCAATCTCTTACCTAAGAAAAATGCTCCTCCACTAGTGCTCTTTCTGTCATCAATGTTTCTAGCCCAATCAACATCAGTGTAGGCTCTCAATTCAAATTTCTTATTCTTCTTATAATATAGACCAAACTCTTCTATTCTTTTCAAATATCTCATTATTCTCTTCACAACCATTAAATGATTCTCCCTAGGATTAATAGAGAATCTTGTAACTACCCCTACAAATAATGCAATATCAGGTCTACTATGTACAACATATTGCATTTTTCCAATCATAGACCTATGTAATGTTTGATTCACCTCAGTATAATCATCATTCTTTGACAACTTGTGTGCTGTCACCATAGGTGTACTTACTAGTTTGGAATCCTCCAATCCAAAAGTTTTCAATATTTCCTTGACATATTTTGACTGAGTGACGTCTATACCATATTTTATCTAATATACGTGCAAACCTACAAAGAATTTGATCTCTCCAAACATAGAAATTTCAAATTCTTGCTTCATCTAATTTACAAAATCCTTACATAAAGCATCTTGACCTCCAAATATGATATCATCAACAAACATTTTAGATAAAAAAAATACCTTTTCCTTTCTTTGTCTTCATGTATAGATTGCTATTATCACTAGTCCTTTCAAATCCAATCTTCACAAGATAATTATGAAGTCTCTCATACCATGCTCTTGGTGCTTGCTTTAAACTATAAAGAGCTTTATGTTGTCTACATATGATGTTCTTATTGTTAACATTAAAAAATCCTTTTGGCTATTCTATGTAAACTTCTTCCTCTAGTATGCTATTTAGAAATGCAGATTTAACATCCATTTGATAAACTTTGAAATCATTGTATGCAGAATAAGCAAGTAGAGTTCTTACTCCTTCCAATCTTGCAACAGGGGCAAATGTCTCTCCACAGTCAATTTCTTCTTCTTGTGCATATCCCTTGCAAACTAATCTTGCTTTTTTCCTTGTGACTTCACCATTTTCATCTAGCTTGTTTCTAAACACCCACTTGATGCCAACCACATTTTTGTCTTCTAGTCTAGGAACTAGACTCCATGTTTTATTCTTCTCAATTTGTCCAATCTCTTCTTCCATGGCTTTACTTGAGTCCACATCTTCTAATGTATCTCTTAGTAATTTGGGTTCCTTCATGCTCAACTAACATGCATCATTTCTCAATCTATTTCTTGTTATTGGTATAGAATTTTTATCTCCAATGATTTGAGCAATAGGATGATGTCTTTTGACATACTTGGACAATCTTGGCTCAGTTCTTATTTCTTCATTTGGTCTTTTAACTTTAGAATTACTGTGTACATCTCTATTATGTATCTCAACATCTCTTTCATGTATACCAACTCCAGAATCAGAATGTGCTCCAATTTCATTCTGTAACTTGGTATCTGAATGTAGCTCGATTCTTGGATGCAACTCGACATACATAGGATGTGACTCGATAGTGACTAAAACTTGCTGTTGATTTGCAACTTAATTTTTAGCATCTTCTTCAGCAGACATACCTTCATAAAAGTATACAAATGATTTGTATTCTTTTGGTTTTTTCATAAGTTTAGCCTCATGTGCTTCTTTATATTCATCAAAATTTATATTTGCACTTTCCACAACTTTTTTAGTGTTAGTATTCAAACACTTATAAGCTTTACATTTTGTGAAGTAGCCAAGGAATATACCTTCTTCACTTTTTGCATCAAGTTTACCATTCTTGAAATCTTTAAGAATGTAACATTTTCTTCCAAATACCTTAAAATATTTTACATTGGGTGAGTGTCCATACGATAATTCAAAATGTGTTAAATGGGTACCTTTCTTGACTTGCACATGATTCAAGGTATAGACAACTGAAATTATAGCTTCTCTCCAATATTTCAAAGCAACACTCTTCTCCATCATGAGTATTCTAGTGCAGTCCATTATAGACCTATTTCTCCTTTCAACAATCCCATTTTGTGGAGGGTTTCTAGGGGCAGATGTCTGTCTTTTGATTCCTTTGTCATTACAAAACATCTCAAACTCATTTGATGTGAATTCTCCTCCTCTATCTAATCTCAAAAATTTCATGCTCTTACCTTTTTCCTTCTCAACTCTTGCTAAGTACCACTTAAACATTTGAAAAGCATTAGATTTCTATTTTATAAACATGACTATCATCATTATGGAATAATCATCAACAAATAACATAATGTACTTATCTCCTTTGTAGCTTTGCACATCAATTGGTCCACACAAGTCAGTATGAACAATCTCTAGTATTTATTTAGAGGTATAAGTTTTATGCTTATAACTTAACTTTCTTATTTTGCCTAACTAACATTGTTTGCACATTGTATTGTTAGGTTTCTTCAACTTAGGAAAACCTCTAACTTTCTTCATGTTACTGATATTAACCAAGTTATCAAAATTAATATGACATAACCTCTTTTTTCATAGCCACACATCATCAAATCTTACAACTAGACAAGTAGAATCCTCTACATCAAGATAAAATAGATTACTTCTAGTTTGATCACCCTTTCCAATCAATTTTCCATCAGTATTATATATCTCAGCAATCTTGTTTTCAAACTCAACATTATATCCTAAATTATTCAATTGTGACACACTCAAAAGATTATAATTTAGTCCTTCAACATAGTAAGCATTGTCACATAGAATCGTATTAGTGAGTTTGATAAAATTGTTTCCTTTTATCAAATGTGGTGCATCATTACCAAATCTTACACTATTTCCTTCATAATGATTTAAGGTAATGAACTTACTTTTGTCTCCAGTTATATGATTTGAGTAGTAGCACACACTATCAATGATCCATTTATCATTTTTGTTTACACAAGTCACAAGTGTAGTTACCTTATCTTCATTAGATTCATCCTTTATTGCAACATACGCCACTTCATCATCATGTTCATCAGATTCATCCTTTGTTTCCTCTTCAAAAATGTAGCATCACTTCTTGCCTTTATCTTTATAATATTTTCTATCATCTTCTCTTCTACTTTTGTACTTGTCACTACCTCTATAGTTCTTCTTCTATGTACATCTTGCAACAATATGACCAACCTCATTGCAATTGAAGCAAATGATAGGTAACTTACCTTTGAACTTACCTTTACCTTTGTGGAATCTTCTTGCCAATAGTTCTTCCAGTTATTCAACATCTTCCTCATCTGTATCACTACCACTAGACACATATTTTATCTTTCTCTTCTTCTTCTTCTTCTACTTCTTTTCATCAAAACCTTTCAATAACAACTTAGGTTTGAAAGCAGATTCAATACTTTTAGGTTTGTAATTATCAAAGTTAGATAGGTCAAAAGTAGTAAGTCTACCTACCAAACCTTCAAGGGTTAGATTGTTTCTTGGTATACATCTCAGTTCTTGAATTGCAGAAAATCTATTGGTATAAATAGGTAGTAGTGTTCTTAAGACATTGCTTAGCACAGTGTTATCTTCAATATGACTAGTAGCTTCTCTTATTGCATTAACAACTTCTTTTATCTGAGCAATATTCTCACCTTCTTCCATTCTCATATAAGCTTTGGCTCTTTGAATATTAGTATCTCCTCCATAGATAGTGGTTAGGGCATCACACATTTTCTTTGCATTGTCAAGTGCTTTGATATTATCAAATTTAGCATAGCTTAGGGTAGAGTCCAACATCGCTTGATTGTGTTCTTTCTTCTTCTTCTTCATATCTTCAATAGTTAGGGCTCTAGCTAGATTAACATGTTCAACAATAATGGTATATTGTGCATGATCTCCAAGTCCTCCAAGGTGTAGCTTCATCAAACTTTACCATGCAAGAAAGTTATCTCTGTTAAGTTTGGGTACATCTCTTTTTGACATCTTGATCTTTGTGCTTCTAGTACCTTCAAAATAGTCCTCTTAAGAAGATGACTTTGACACCAATTATTAGAATTCTTAAGAATAACTAGTCGGGGGGGCGAGGGGTGAATCAGTTATCCAAGGTCTAGATGTATAAATAAAACTTTTCATAGCTTAGTAAAAAACCCATAAAACATTTATACTCATGCATGCATCCATAAGATTATGCAATCACTTCAAACTTGTAGGTTATTGTTAAATCAACTTGTAGAAATGTAAAGCATGAAACATACTAGAATCATCAACACACTTGACACAATGATTTATGTGGAAACCCAATTTGAGAAAAATCACCAGTAACATGCTACTCTTTTCACTCTTTTGAAGTGATGCCCTGTAAAAGGCCAACCCTATTAAAAGTTATAATAAACACTGTTAAATGTAACCCTGTTAAAGGATTTCAATCACCCTATTAGAGGACTTTAGATCATTCACTTGGAATGTCACTCGATTAAAAGATTTACAAATGACTGTTAGGTCAACCTTAATCCAAAGGGTTTACCCTAGACTGATACAATTGTTAGAGAGTAACAGTAAGGCTTGATCTGATACAACTTATAACTTCTCTTGCAGATTATAGATCACTGTTCAGTCCTCCATTTTGCTTGGCTTTCACTTATTGCAGCTCTGATAGCTTGTTTTCCCTTCAATCATTCATCCCCTTAAGCCTTCTTTCTTAACATGCCATTACAGACTCTTCTCTTTGGTTGCTTGATGAATAAAAACCCTTAACTCCTCTTCCTCAAGTTCTTGCACATGAAAATCTTTGCTTCATGACTAACCATTCTTATAAATAGAAAATTAAGATCTTTTGCTGCTCATTCTCCATCATCCAATTTAGGGTTAGGATAGATTAGATAGGCTACAATATATCTACCCCATATTCCATATCTCTTCTAGAAGCTTCTCCTTGAATCCTCTTTAAATTCACCTAAAAATAGTTTACCTTGAATTTTGTGCCATCGGCTCATCAACCTTATCTTTTACCTGTTGACACAATCCAAGAAAACAAACTTATCAACTCAAATTCATCAAATCCACAATCTTTAAAATAATGTAGCAGCTCGACACTATCTTGCTTCTGATGCTCAACACATATTGTGTTACTTGGGATCCACTGTAAAATCTCTCGGCATTAACTAAAGTTTACTGGTGCTCAACATCAACTAGACTTTACTCGGCATCAACTGTCTTGCTCAACATCTACTAGAATTTTCTTTTACTTGGCTCTAACTAACTTTCTTCTCAGCTTGCATTGACTTTGCTCAACACCTACTATCCACTCAGTCAAGCTTGGTAGATAAACTTTGTATAACTTGTTCTTCTAACTTTTCTTAGTATAGCCAATATTTCAACCTTAAGTAGATTATCAATGCATTATTTTATCACTATCTTAACTAATTCTTGTACTTCATCACATAATCATAACTCAACCTTTCCTCTCAGTGCTATTGTTACATCTTTTGATCAAATCCTCTTCATCAATCAAATAAGTGATAGTATGTAAATCTTACAAACAATTGTCTTACCAACAAATAGCAAGTTTGACATCAATGGAAAAATAATGATTGAAACACATAGTCTTCTTCAACAATCTCTCTCAACAATGATCTTTTTCAATCTGATCTCAACAAATATATTAAGGAGATACTAAAGAAGTTTGGAATGTAGGATTCAAGACTAGTTGGAACACCTATGTTTACTGGACATAAACTTTCCAAGAATGACTATTCCAAGGAAGTAGATCAAACCACATACAAATCAATGATTGGTAAACTAAAATATGTAGTGCATACAAGGCTTGATATTGTATTAGTAGTTGGTATGGTGGAAAGATTCTTAGCAAATTCTAAAGAAAATCCTATGATGGCAATCAAGGGAATCATGAGGTATCTAAAGGGTATTGAAGATTATGGATTATGTTACAAGAAAGGAGGCAATCTAGATTTGAAAGCCTTTATAGATGATGATTGGGTAGGACGTATTGATGACAGGAAGAGCACAAGTGGTGGAGCATTCTTTCTTGGTAAAAGACTAATGTCTTAGACAATCAAGAAGCAAAATTGAATTTCTTAGTCTACAATAGAAGCAAAATATGTTGCAACAATGGTTAATTGTCCCAATGTTGTTTGGTTCAAACAATTGTTGGAAGGTATGAAGGTAGAGATCAAGGATCCAATGGTTATCTTCTGTGATAACACCAAGGAAATAAATATATCAAAAAATTATGTGATGCATACCAAGACCAAGCATATTGCTATAAAATATCATTTTCTAAGAGAATTGGTGAAAGATAAAGAGGTAAGATTGGAATATGTGAATACTAAAGAACAAATTGGAAACATATTCACTAAGTCATTAAATAAGGATGCATTTTTTTTATCTAAGAGGTAAGTTAGGGGTTATTCCCCAATTTTAAGCTCACTAAATGAAGTTTAGAGATGCATCAACTAGTGTATGTTGAAGATTAGTCAAATTGATGTAGTATTGGAAAGGGCAGATTACATATGAATCAATACATGAGGTACATTTCTAGTTATTGATTATTATATTTGGCATAAGATGTCTAAGAGGGAGATTTTTCTATCATATTCACTTAAATTTTATAAAGAGGGAGAGTTTTGTGATGAGGGAGAATTTGTAAAGATGTCAAGAAGAAGAACTTGGTCTGATATCAAAGAAGGAAAATTTGCTATTAGAAGAAGATATTTAAGACAAAGTTTTTCGACAGAGGGAGAAACTAAAGGTAGAGGGAGTTCACACTAATAGAGGGAGTTCTCATGGGTAAGAATTAGAATGAAACTATGAATATTTTCCTTACTTTATTTTTCTCTAAAAATTTCATTGAATTATGATATGTTGTGTTGCCATCAATGCCAAAGAGGGAGATGGTTGAAAATAATTGGTTAATTGTGGTTAATTGGTATTTGATGTTACAAAAAATGTCATATCTTTTCTAGTTAGTGTATGTCAAGCTCACTTGGGCAATGAAGATAATTTCCTTTATCTATTGAGCATTGCAATGTTTTCCAAGTTCAGAAGACAGTGTCTATCGAGTTCACTTAGGCGTCGAAGGAAAGTTTGCAGAAGTTGAGTGTTAACTGAGCTTACTCAAGTAACAAAGGAAATGTTGAATGGAACTAGTGTTAATTGAGCTTACTCAGTTACCAATGGAAGATAGTGAAGATGTGGTGTTAACCGAGTTCACTTGGTTAACACAAGAAAATCGTTTATGATTTAGTGACTACTGAGCAAAGTCAACTAACAAAGAATTTTCTTGTTTCAGCATATTGAGTTCAAAGGTTTTGTTTGTTCATTCTAGCCGATTGAGAAGATGAATATTAATTAATCTAAGAGGTATTCAAGTTGACTTGACAATGCATAAGGTATAAGTATAAGGTCAAGTTGAGGATTAAATAAGAGAGAGCGAATGGAAGAATAGAAGATGCTAAGAGGAAGTGAATTAGAAGGATAAGAAAAATATCCTTGAGGAGATGCAAAGATATATTCAATTAGGAAGGATCAAATATTCAAGCCAAAATTGAGATCTGTTGCATTAGAAATTAGGTCATCTCATTGTTACTTTCTAACCAGTGTAGTAGTGATCTAAATTTCTTAACAAAGTTGGCTTAACAACTATTTGTAAATCCTCTAACAAGGTGGCCTTTCTAGATTGAAGTATCTAAAGACCTATAGCAAGACCACTCCTAACATGCTGATTAAATCCTCCAACAGGTTCACATCTAATAGCGTGTTTTGTAACCTTTAACTAGGTTGGCTCCTTACAGGGCTCACTTTAGAAGAATGAAAATTAGTAACTAGTTACAATTGGTGGGTTTTTCCAAATTGGTTTCCACTTTAAATCTTGGTGTCACTTATGTTGATGCTAATTCTTTTATGTGTATCCAACTAAGCTAATTAAGGTTAATCATACATAATATCTTAAGATTTGCATGATAAGCATTTTTTGACTTACAATTGTTATTTCAGTGGTTACCGAGTTACATCATATTATTAGTATTAACCAAGTGCCTGTCTATTTTCCAAGCAAAAATAATTTTCATTAAAATTTTATGTTCTGTGTTGACATCTAAAGGATCTAGGATTTATTTTAGTGGTAATTGATTCACCCCTCCCCTCTTAGTTACTCCTCTTATATTTCCAAAAATTATTTGATAGTAATTCTTTCCTTTTCCTCTTCATAGTTTTTATATGATATTACATCCTTGTCTATGTCTTCTACTAGTAATGCAGTGATGGCTATAGATGCTTCATCAACATTCACCTCATAAGGTAAGTGTTTCTTGTATTTGACCCTTAGAATGACCAGTTGAACATATGTGTAGTTGACATATACTAGGAAAAAAACATCAGTATACTGTTGCTCCACTAGATGTAAGGAAACTTGGCAATAAAGAATATAATCATTTCCACATAACCCGTAATAGATCTGAAATAAATACAAAATTAAAATCCACATACAAGAGAATAGACAACATACCCACAAAATTGTGACACAAGATATACCCTGGGAAACCCTCATTGAGGGAAAAACCTAGCCTCCAAAAGCATCCATCACCATGTATTATTCAACAAAAATACCATTGCCATACAACCATGGAAGCCTTCAAGGCCATAGCCACAACCGAGAAAACTATGTGAATAAGCATGAATCCACACATCCCATGCCATGCTTCCAACCTTCACAAATGCTCCCTTGGCTAACCTATCAAGCCTTGTCCCGCTCGACTCTTGCCTTTTGTCTCACTCTTACTCTCGTCACACCAACAACTACCCTTGTGGCTGCTTATATAGTAGCAAGTCCCAAAAAAACCACTAAGTGGTATTACATAAACCATGTGCTAAAACCATGTGCTACCTAACCCACTGACCCCACATTTAATATTGGGCATTTAATTCTTTTTTCCAATATTAAATAATTACATGAAATATTTTCACAATGTTACAATACAACTCATCAAGAATATTCCATGGGAATCTTTACATGTTGCACGTCCATCTAGGTACAAAATTACATAATAAAATAAAATAATAAAATATAACAATATTATGCAATGTGTGCAACACCCATTATCTCAACAATCTCCCACTTGTTGTATACATTGCATAGGGTCAATCCGTAGCCACATAAATGAACAAGGGAACAATCCCTCCCAGCACATCCACCATCATGGATCAAAATACACCAAGTGCTCCATCCTGGTACCCACAACAAAATCAAAGTATCCAACATCTCGAATATGAATGATCTCACCTCCTATTATGCCACTACCACTGGACATACATAGAAGCCATCCAAAGAGAAAGCCACCCAACTTGTCACATTAGAAGATAATAAAATCCTATACCAACTGAAATTCCAAGCATAAAAAACCTGATCCAAAGGTAATCACATGTATCCATAGTTGTCAAAATATCCATAGCTGAAATAGCACCCACAACAAAGTGCCAAACCCATCCAACTATCCATACCTCAAAGGTATAACAAGTGAATCTCATATTACCGACATATCCAATCTATAACCTACAATCACAAGCCTCAAGAGCAATACCTACCACATATATACCAAGAAGCTCCCACTACAAAAGATAATGTCAAATCTATAACCAATCCACTCACAACATCTCAAAGAAGTGAATCCATGTAGTATCAAGGACATCCACAATACATAAACTAATATCCTACAAGAAAAACTCTCATAACAAGTCTCCAATAGTCTCCCAAATTCTCCACAACCAACAGAGGAAAGAGAAAAAGAAATAACCATGTCATCTCTCACATGACATACATGAGCACAAACTAGTGATCACAATCTCCAACCAATCTCAAATCCAATGTAGGCAAAATTGAACATCCAAGAAGATAACCAAGACTAGAGAAACCATGCAAATCATAACCTGTATCATGTCCTTCTACACACACCTCTAGATGTAAACTATGCAAGTATGATCTCCTCCATAAAACCCCAACAAGAAGCCTCAACAACACCCAAACCATACCATATAACTCATCATGTATGTAAGCCTCTCACAAGAAGATCAAACTCAATAAAACCATTCCTAATCCAAGGAATATGCCCAATATAAAACCATCTCCCAAACTCAACCAACATAACAACATATGCACATGGAGATAACCAATGCTAAACCATCTCTCAAATGAACCCTCCAGAACTAACTCATGTACCATAGCTCAAGATCCATATCCATGAAAGACAAACATAAATATAATACAACTGAGAGAAAATAATGGGCTATACCTCTCAAGTAGCAAACCGTCGAGTAGACCAAGAGTGGGGAATGAGAATGCTCATCAAGATACCCAAGTCTCCAACCAAGACTCATCTAAGAACAATCTCCTCTCAAGTCCATATCAGGTGACTACCCCTCGGACTTCCTGCTGAAACCATCAACTGTCTCAACAAATACTTCTCTAATCCAAGAGAAATCAGCATCGCCACTGTCTCTAAGTATCCATGAGCACCTGTAACCAATCAATCTATGCCAACTCCAAATGCAACATAGCAATATCATGAAGTATCCAACTTATGATCAGTGTACTCAATACCAAGAAACTAAACCAAAATCAATGTCAAAGTTCCAACCATGGCCTCAGGAACATAAACATGACAACATGATCTAAACCATCTCAACCAAAGAGATAACATGTTCCACATGAACATACTATAACATGTCACAACTCTAAATGTGTATCAAGAGTATACCATTACATAATAATGAAACCATCCTCACACCAAGGATAACATGCCAAATAAAAGCATAAACCACACCTTTGCCAAGAACCCTGTGAGTCCTCAAGATGCAACCATCTCCACACACCATGAAGAAAACCATCTCCACATACTAGGAAGAACCATCTCCACACACCATGAAGATAACCAAGAACCCCATGAGTCCTTAAGATCTATCCATCTTCACACACTATGAAGATAACAAGTGCACTATGCAAATGTTAAAGATGCTTCTGCAGCAACAGGATCTAAGACAAACCTCCAACATCTCCAAACACTCAATAAATATATCAATGCCAAAAACTCCCACTCAACTGTGGTACCAAGTCACCTATGGCATCATAAAATCCATCTCCTATATGAAAATCCAAACTAAATCAGGAACTAATCCTGCACTGTCACTCCATCACTGTCACAAGCTCCCACTAAACCATGTATCCAAGCTATCCATGACATCATGATGAAAAATAACCATCCTCTGTGTAACCAATCATGTCGTGCCAAAATCCATGACACCATGATCACATCCATGAATCGAGCATCTGTTTCTCAATATGTCCAACTTGTCAGCATAAAATAGTCAACCACAATCCTCCACCATGACTGTACCTGGTAACAACATCTCATCCCTTCTATAAGAAGAATAAAATCAGCACATCATGTGACTTAGGGCATAGAAAACCCAAAACCAAGCTACCAATCTAAATATGCATCAATAATGAAAGATCAATGGGCAAAGACAACCCATAACCAAGCCATAAATGCAACCTATAAGTATAGACCGCTTACAACACAACACAACTTGTAGACCCAACAAGTCATCATGCATATCCAAATCCAAACATTGATAACCATATCATCATGAGACCAATCTAAAATATGAACTGAGTATACAATGACATCAAAACTTAAATCTCCAATGCCATAAACTCACAATGTTACCATAGTCAAAATATACTTATAAACTATTTAGATCAATATATCAAAAAATAAATCATGCCAAACCTGCACCAAATCTAAACCAATGTGTAGAGCTCTCCAAGAGGTTTTTGTTGACTACTCGAAGTCCAAAATCTGACTCCGTATGCCCAAGTTATGCCCTAATCCGTGCTCAAAATAAATAACATCTAACTTTAGGGCTTTTAAAACCTAAAAAAATCTCAAAATCATAAAACCAAACCTACACCATGTTGTAGTGCTCTGAATTAGCTTTCCAATGCCTGTAAGAACTCTGAAATTCGATATTTTGAGAGAAAGTTATGGCCGTTTTACTAAGACAATCTTTTTACCATTTTTAGTACGATTTTTTATTTTTTATTTTTTCAATGACGAAAATTCTGACGGGATTAAATTTGATGGCCATCACGGGTTGAAACTAAAAAACTCTTTCATTTCCTCTGAACATGGCCAAACTAGGGCATATTATATATCAAAATTTATGAAAACGTTGACCCAGATCCAATGGTGAGGTCTGTTTTTACTTAGGAGGTCATTTTTGCAAGCTCCCCCCTAAAACCCTCATTTAAATGAAACATCCGAAAAATCCTTTTTGTCCAACAATTTCACAGGCCCAAATATTTTAACATCCCATCATAACAGTAAACCTAAAACCCTTAAATCTGCAATAAATTATTCATATATCTTGCCCTTTTTTTTTATCCTCTCATGCATTTCCATGGATTCAATCTAGGGTTACAATAATAAAACCATAGCTCTGATACCACTTGTAAGGAAACTTGGCAATAAAGAATATAACCGTTTCCACATAACCCATAATAGATCTGAAATAAATACGGAATTAAAATCCACATACAAGAGAATAGACAACATACCCACAAAATTGTGACACAAGATATACCCTAGGAAACCCTCATTGAGGGAAAAACCCAGCCTCCAAAAGCATCCATCACCATGTATTATTCAGCAAAAATACCATTGCCATACAACCATGGAAGCCTTCAAGGCCATAGCCACAACCGAGCAAACTATGTGAATAAGCATGAATCCACACATCCCATGCCATGCTTTCAACCTTCACAAATGCTCCCTTGGCTAACCTGTCAAGCCTTATCCCACTCGACTCTTGCCTTTTGTCTCACTCTTACTCTCGTCAGACCAAAAACTACCCTTGTGGCTGCTTATATAGTAGCAAGTCCCAAAAAAACCACTAAGTGGTATTACATAAACCATGTGCTACCTAACCCACTGACCCCACATTTAATGTTGGGCACTTAATTCTTTTCCCAAATATTAAATAATTACATGAAATATTTTCACAATGTTACAATACAACTCATCAAGAATATTCCATGGAAATCTTTACATGTTGCACGTCCATTTAGGTACAACATTACATAATAAAATAAAATAATAAAATATAACAATATTATGCAATGTGTGCAACACCCATTATCTCAACACTAGAGACACATGAATCCTCGATTGCTGCTTCATAGACTTCTTAAAATCTTCAAAGTAACTAGTCATAACTAAATCAAAATTCTCTTGTAGTTGACTAATGAATTCCCCTATATGTTGTGTAATGGATTGACTAGTCTTCCATACTACTTTGTCAAATGTAGGAAATGTGTTTTACACATAGAAGAACATACAAACAATCAGTGAACCAAACTTACATGAAGAGTTCTTTGCTTTCCTAATAGCTTCTAGGTTTTTTGATAGTTGTTGAAGCTATATCGAGCCTAGGTCATAGTTCTAATATCTCTTGATAATTTTATAACCTAGATCAACTGTACTACATGGCACACTATTGGGTCAGCTAGACTGGTAAAACTTGTGTGTTGTCACATGCACTAAAAATGCAATTATGGGGTCTATGATTGTGTCAATTGACATTCCCCTCTTGTTCCATATTGCTCCTTTAGATTTCTCAATTTCTTCCTTAACATCACTACTTATGGTATTGTTTCTATCTAGGGTAGGATACCCTATTACCCTATGAATGATTCACTTTGATATCTTGACAAGACCATCTTCCAACCATAGCTAATTGTCATGAATTTGGCTCAACACGATCTTAATGCACTCCGTCTTGAAATTCTACAAAAAATCTAGGGCACACATTAACCCTTTTCATTCTATAATTTTGTTCTCTTTCTTTGTAATTTTGTTCTCACACAATTTCTCATATGTCTCTCTGATCTGTAGGTCTCTAACCTCTCCTACCTCACACATATAGAAACACCTTACATCATGTATCATTGGAACTTTGGTTAGGATTGTTGGTAAAGCTCTTGAAAGGTCTCCTTTATATGTAATTTTAGGTATAACACAAAATTTAGGAGGTTCCCATACATCATTGCTGATCAATTGAACATTCATAACCTCTTTACCTTCCTTCTTCTCTACTACTGAAGAGATTGCTGCCATTTTCACTTGCTAGGGTTTGTAAAACATGAAACAATGTAACTCAACACTAGTGAAATAACTTTCAATTCGATGAAATCTATCAAGTAGTAGTTGAATCTTGTTTGTAGTCACTAGAATCCTCTTCACAATTTGCCTTGGTGTTCTTCAATCATCTGGTAAATGCAAATGAGTTGAAAATTGACTATATAACCTTAAAAACCTTGCATTTAATTCTTAGTGCTTACACAGTTATAAGCTTGATCACCATAAGATTTTTAATGTGCTCTATCATCATAGCTAACCTAAAAATAACTATGATTCCTCCATTACTTGAAAATAACTATAGAAAATATCATTATGATAGATTGTCTCTTTCTTCTAATCACTTCTTTGCATCTTAATTCATGCTAATAAATCCATTTATTCCTTAAATGCTTGGAATTGATGCAAAATATAACATTTCTTATATAAGTTCCACACATAGCTTTGATTGCCTAGTTGGGGGTGATGTGACCACCTGATCCATTGGATAAAGTGACCTCATCTTGGCTTGATGTGCTGCAATCTTCCTTCTTTCTCCATGTCTTGTTCATCTACATCTTTTTCTTTTTAACATCTATTTTTGCTTTGCCTTTTTTGAATTTATTGCTCAATGCAGGTGACCGAGTTGGGTAGTTTTTTCTTACATGACCGACCTTAAGACAACTGAAGCATGCAATCTCTCCATTTAACCACTTTTTGTAATTGTCTCTAAAGTGAGTCCTTATGAAATTTAAAACAACATGATCATATTCTCTACAATAGTAAAAAATGTATCTTGTGTTGTAAACCCAATTGTAAGAATTTCCATGATGATGTACCTTTGTTTGCTTGTTTGATGTTCACTTAGATTTAGATCTACATTCATATGATTTGTGTCCATACTTTTGACAATTGTAACAATATCCTTCAAATTTCTAAGTGTTGATGATCTTTTTCCTGCATTCATGTGCTTGATGTCCTTGCTTCTTGCAGTTATAGCAATATCCTCTATTTTTCTACTTAGGGGTATGATTGCCAATGTTGCTCCTGCAAACATTTCCTGTATGACTTGATTTTCCACAATGATGACAAGTGGGTTTGTTGGTCTTTTCCTTATTATTCCTTTGTTCACCACTTTTATATGATTCTCCTTCTTCATTAGTAGAATATCCCAATCTAACAGTATCATCATCTATCCTTGGTGTATTCATCACTTTCTCAAAGTACTTTATGGATTCACTAGGTTTATTGAACCTTTCAATAAATTCCTTCTCTACTCTCAACTCATTCTATAGTAGGTCATTTTGTGATTTCATACTTATAATCTCAATGTCTTTCTTGTTCAACTCTTCATTTACAATCATCAATTGATTCATTGTGTCCAGTTGCATGTTTGCTAGTTTTTGCACATCAGATCTCTTCTCCTCAAGTCTATTTTCTAGTATTCTTTTATCTTCTTCAATCATGACCTTGTCTTCTTCAAATTTCTTTTTTAGTTCAGTTATCTCACACACCATAAGTAATTGAGTTTCTTGTTCCTTTTTAAGATTCTTGACTTCTTCATTTAGGGCATTATTCTTTTCCATTAGTTCTCCAATTGCTGCATCAAATTCTTTGGAATCCTTGTCTTCAAATAATCCTGTAGTGTCTTCTTCTTGATATTGAGTTTCATTTTGCTAAATGGCCATATCCTTTCTTCTCTTCAATGATTGTTGTAGTTCATCTCTTGCTTCCTTTAGTTGATGTAGGGCAAGCTATATTTCAATCTCCTAGTTCTCAATAGTCTTTCCCAATTTGTAGACTTCCTATTTAAAGATCTTTCCTCTCAAGCTGTCAAACTTTAATTTCTAGAGAACAAGAATCTGATACCAACTGTTGAAAATATAAATGGGAAAGTAAGTTTTGAGGGGGGGGGGGGGGGGGGGGGGGTGTGGTGTGTGAATCAACACTTAAATTTTTTACCTTAAAACATTTCACCATTCATCCATCTCATAACATATAAACTGAAATATGTAACATGCATTACAACCATAGCATAATGTAAATCAACACATAACACAAAAGATTTTGGTTACCCAAAAACCCTCCAAGGAGAAGGTAAAAATGGGGTGGGATGACACCCACCTATCTTCACTACTGCAATAGTAAAGTGTGGTCAATTATGGCTACAAAGTTTTGATCATAATCTTGTTCTACCCTATGAGAGGTCTACCCTATTAAAGGCTTACAAAGACTATTAGGTCTCACCTTGAATAAAGGATTTAAACTCACAATTAAGTAAGCACTATGTTAGGAGATTTATAAAAGTCTGCTAGGACTACTTTGTTAAGAGATTTACCCTATATCACCTGTCAAAATGATTTAGTACCTAATCCTTCAGTTAGCACATTTCTTTTAGATGTTAGATCTCCTATTTCCTAATTGTATCTTGATCCTTTTGATCAAATTTATCTTCTCTAACCTTTCACTGCTTGTCTTCACAACTAGTTTTGCTCTCATCAACTAGTTCTACAATTCTTAACCTTCACTTAAGCATTTTCTCCATGCCTCTTTCACACATGATACTCTCCTTGGTATCTCTCTTCACACTTTACTTCCCCTTAGGGCCTGCCTCTTTAAATAGGCATCATGGAGATGATCTTAGGCAATAATCAATGACTCTAGTTGATTTCTATTGCTAACTAATACTTCCCTTTTTTCTGATTGGTTACATTGGTTGCATAGGGATGCATGATATGAATCTGTCCCTATCTCTTGATATCAAAAATTCAAGATTATGTCAGCCAAAAATGGTTTACATAGAAGTTTGTGCCATTACAAATATGTCATTGATTGGTTACTCGACATCAATAGGCTTATGATGCTTAACCTTAACTATGCTCTTATGTTGTTTGCTTGGCTCCTGAATCACTCAAAACTAACTAACTTCTTGGTAATAACTATTTTCTTGGCACCATAGTGACTCAACACATACTGATTTCTTGACACCTACTAGTGCTTGACACTATCATATCACTCGACATGTATTTTCTGGATACTTATGCTCAACATTCTCTGATTACTCGACTCACTCTGATCACTCAAATCACCTCTGTTCACTCAACATGCACTATGCACTTAGCCTAAGTAGTGGTTCGGTTGTAGTGATGATAAATCAACTATGCTAGAAAATGACTAAGTGTTTTGTCACTACTTTGTCAAAACCACAATGAGATTAATAGTTATATCAATGATTTCCTACACCAAAGAAGCCATGAGAGGATGTTAACGTGGATTTTATTCTTGGTTTACCAAGGAATCAATAATGGCATGATTTTATTTTTATGGTGGTTGATAGGTTTTCAAAGATCACATATTTCATTTCTTGCAGGAAGATTAGTGATGTTATCCACGTGGCACAATTATTTTTTAGGGAAGTAGTGGGACTACATGGTCTACTAAAGAAAATAATTTCAGATTGAGACACCAAGTTCATTGGGTATTTCTGGCATTGTGGAAATTCTTGAAGAAAAATTTGAAGCTTATCTCATCACATCATCCATAGACTAATGGAGAGACATAGGTGGTGAATAGGAGTTTGGGGAATTCACTTAGATGTTTAGTTGTAGGTAAGCCAAAAGAATGAGATTTAATTTTATAGGTAGAGTTTGCATACAATAATTCTATCAATAGAAGCATTGGTAAATCACCATTCTAGATTGTATATGGGATAGTCCCAAAAATGCTTTTGAATTTAGAAAGTTGGATAAAGGAGAAATAAGAAGTGCTGAGGCTAAGAATTTTGTAGAACATTTGAAGGACATCCATAAGGAGGTGACAAAGCACATCACAAAGATGAATACATAATACAAGGCTAAGGTAGATGAGAAAATGAGGAATAAGGAGTTTTAGAAAATGAGAAATAAGGAGTTTTAGATTAGAGATGAAATCATGTTTTATTTGAGGAAGGAGAGATTTCTAGTAGGTACATATAGCAAGTTGAAAATGAAGAAGTTTGGACAATGCAAGATACTAAAAAAGAATGATTCAAGAAATGCCTATGAAGTACCCTTGTCTATTGAATTGAATATTTTACTAGTATTTAAAATTTCAAGTTTGAAAAAGGATCATGAAGCAGGCATTGAAGATGAGGTCACAAAAGCATAATGGAGTATTTTGACAACTATTTTAGTTAGCAAGGAGATTGAAGAGATAGTGGACAATCATATTGGTAGAAGTACAAGGAACTAAACATATGAAGAATATCTAGTCAAATGGAAAGGAAGACCAATAGAAGATTCATTATGGCCAACAAGGAAGGAGAACCATCTTGGTTTTCCTTTGAACATTTGAGATGTGACAAGGTCACTTCTAAAATTACCCTAGGTGTTTGATGTAGGGTGTAAGGAAATCTTGCATTACCCAAAAATATTTCTATTTGTGTCTTTTGAATAAGGGCTATTCCAGTGTAGAGTTGCTATTTGTAAAAAAATACTATTTTAAGTAATTTGGTCATACAGGCTTAGAATGTTTTGATTTCACTAGTGGAGGTTTATGCTAGTTATATCATCCTGCCAGTGGAGCTTCATTGTCATGCCATATGTATTGTAGAAGTTATTGAGGTTTTTGGGTACAAGATCCTTGAGCTCAAATTAGAAGGCCTAAATGGCTCTGAAATGAGGTCATACCTTGGTTGATGGACAATTGCATGATTCAACTATTTTAGATCAGGAGCTATCATTTTTGAAAAGTATCTAAAGGTTCCAATTGAAGCTAATTTGCAAAAGTTATGACATTTAGAAGTTGGGCTACCTAAAAGATTTATTTAAATTTTTTTTGAGCAAACTTTATGTAATAAATGTGAAAATAATAATTTTTAGGGGTCAGTTGACCTCAAGGGTTAGGGATAAATGTCTAGAACCTTCAAGGGAGGTGAAAAAATGCCTATATAATGAAGCCCCATAGGTTGTCTAGGGTAGTTATGGGTGGTAGTTCATGGATCTATCTTGAAGACTATTGTATAGAAAGCACACGTATGGCTTTGCATACTAAAAACCTATAATTCCATACTTGTATAAATAATAATAAGTATATTTTCTATTCTTGCAAAAAAATTTATTGCTTCTCTATTTTTGTTGAGTGTTTGTGGTATTAAGGGGAGTACCCTTCATCACAAGTTCATGTATTAGGGGAGGTTGAGTCCAAATAGAGGTGGAAGGCCAATCCTAAAAATTCTTTGGCCCCGATTGGAAATGGTGGTTAATCAATGATCTAACACTAGCTTCCTCTAAACCCACATTGAAGGAACTTTGTAGGGTGAGGTAGTCTTGTATTTGGAAATGTTGGTGTAGCAATTAGAATTGATGTTTCTTTGATAGATGATCGTGGTGGTGAGTTTGGTGGAACAATTATGAGTGTCAATGTTCCAGATTTTGATTTGGGCACTAGAGATAGCATCCTAATTCCTCTTGGGAGTAGGTTGTGGGTTGGTTCAAGTAAATTGGATGAAAAGTTGTGATGGTCTAATTCTCTGTGGATAGTAATGTGTCTTTTTGTTTCCTTTGCAATGTATGAGCTATATTTGGATGGTGTTGTATTAGGTTGCATTTGAGGGTTCATTTTGGCCACAAGGTGGCTCAATATCTATTTGTACTTTCTATTTTCTATTAATATAAATCATGCATTACTAATAAAAATGTTTTTTTAAATACCTCAATTTATTAATTATTCCATGCACACTGAATGCATTTTTAAATTAGATTTTTCTTTTCTTTTCTTTTCTCCACTTTATTTATTTGTGCAAAGCATTTTTAAAAGCACAAATTATTATTCTAATCAACAAAATAAGTAAATCCTATTAATTAAGTGCAAACTCTAATTTGATCATTATTAATTAAATAATTATGATAAATCGATAATTACTATTTAATATTTTGATTTCCCTTTTTTCCCATTTTCAAATTTAGACTTTTAAATTTTATCTTTTAGATTAAAGCCCATATTTAATTAATTCCCAATTAATTAAATATAATCAAATTTTAATATTTCATTTTTAATAAAATAAAATAAAATAATTCCAATATCATATGAGTAATCCAAGTATCATAATTAAATCATTTACTGAGTAAATCACATCACCAAATCCACATAAATGTAACATAAGCAAAATCAACTAAAAAATAAAATCAAACTACACACACTAAGATAAACTCACATATTTAAAAAGGGTAGGTAGTTAGATACATGCCCTCCTTCTTAGGACAATAGCTAGGCTTAGGCTGGGATTTAGACCTGAACATTATTTCTCCATTCTTACCATCGAGTTATTGGGATAAGGCACACTCATCCTAGCAATTGAGGGAAGTCGATGCCTGATGCTTGCAAACCTGCATAAAAGATGAGTATGTACATGTACACATATATCTAAGCTAAGCATACAATGGAGGGGAGTGGTACATCATATAGATCTTGACTCACATGAGACTACAACTCCCTCCCTCAACCACCTTAGACAAATCAAATAAAAATCTAAAATAGATGCATACACTATACACATGCAAGTATGGGGTAAATATAATAAATAAATTATGAGTATAAGTAGTATTAGGCTCTAATATAAACAACTCATCATCATGAAGATACAATAAGCATCATTGAAGACATATCACATGACATCATCATGAAAGTAATTACATTTATTCTTTAAGAGTAATCAAAGCATCATCATTATGAAAGTAATCGTAGTCATCAAATGAACACATAAGATGTATCAACTATATAATTATTCTTGACAAATAATCCAAACATGAAGTAGTGTCATATAACTATAAATCTAGTATCTCTAAAAGCTAACACATGCATGAAAATTAGATTAAAAGAGTTTGGAAATAAGAACTAAAAAATAAACTACGGATGGGCACTACAAGTTAGTAGTGCCTATCATCCTAAAAAATATGGGCAAACAAAAGTAGTCAATAAGAGTTTGGGAAATTTGTCAAGGTGCATTGTTTGAGAGAAGCCCAACTAGTGGGACAAGTGGCATTACCCCAGGAAAATTTTTCTTGTAGTAGTTCTATTAATAGATCAATAGGAAAATATTCTTTTCAATTTATATATGGTAAGAATCATCAAGGTTTTTAGATCTGGTGCATCTACCAATGCAAGATAGAATTACTTATGATGGGGAAGCATTTGTTGAAAACCTTCAACAAATCCAAAAATATGTAAGACAAAAGTTATAGGACAACATTGACATATACAATACTATTGTGGATGGTAGTAGAAGATAGTATTTATCAAATGAAGGTGACTTGGTGATGACATAATTGAGATGTGAGAGATTTCCTATTGAAACACATCATAAGTTGAAGTGCAAAAAGATTGGTCCTTGCCAAATTATCAAGAAGATCAATGATAATTCTTATGAGCTTAGAATACTGAAAAAAATTGATACTTCTCACGTATTTAATGTTTCTAATTTGTACTCATTCCATAGAGAGGCTCATGAGATGTGGATTGACAACATCAACTTCCAAGCAAGATGAAAAATATTGCACAAATTCTGGCCAAATAAACTACATTCATGTGACATGGTCAATACAAAAGGCATTTGATATAGTGAGATGAATTACCAAAAAAGTCATCAAAAAATAGCACATGGATATTTGAGTGGGAAGTGATGAAGTTGGATCCCACAAAGTTGTGGTAGTTCACTAACAATAATTTGCATGAGCTACATTTTTTCTACAAGGGGAGAATGATGTAGGGACTTCCTAGAATCATAAATTTTGACTCAGAGGTGGGTTTATCTTGAACTTTTATAATTGGTCTTCATCAGAAGGAGTTGTATGGGCTGCCAACTCATCTATGCTCTGTTGATGACCATTTAAACATTTTTTCAAGAGCTAGAAAGTCCATTTAGACTTCTAAATTTACCATTTAGTATTGTTTTTTCAAGATTTTTAGAATTTTGTTTCTTGTAATATCTTTAACATTATGTTTCTAATTTTGAAGATTAGTTGAAAGTTCTTTTGATCTTAATCTAGGGAAATTTTAGAAAAAATAAATACAAATTTCTATTACTTACTTTGGAAATTATAAAAAAGGGAAAAATTTGAGAATTGCAAAAATCTATCAAAAATAGTATATTTCTATTTTCTATTTTATTTTATAGTTATTTAAGGTTTTGCTAAACTTTGTAGAAGGGTACTGGTGAATGAAAATTTTGGAAGATTGAATTTGTATGTTGTTCTTAATTTAAGAATAGATGAAACATTTTGAATACATATGTTTGTGTTGCATTTAGTTAGCATCTAAGATGAGGCTAATCAACTCAATTTTAAGTTTTAGCTTTTAAATTAAGCAAGTATCATGGCTCTGATGAGATAAACTTTCACTTTATGAAGACTTTGCATTTAAATTGATCAAAGTTCATGGTCATGATGATATGACCTTGCACTTGGTGAAGACTTGAGTCAAACAACATGGTCAAAATTATATTCAATATGATTGGATAATAGATAAAAATTGAGTTAATGATCATACTCATATATAAATAGATCAATTAAATCAAAATTGTAGACATATTGACATACAAACAAGACCAAGTATATAGATACAACTATACATTAGAATAAAAAAATTATAATTATTAAAAATGCACTTTAAACGACTCAACTAAACATAAATCTTAAAAATTTGATTTTTTTCACCATTACAAATATATAAAACAGCTTGTAGGAAAACAAAATCTAGGGCACATGGATATCTTCCACATAATTTATATACATATAGATATAGATATTGATATACATATATTCATATAGATATAGATATAGATATAGATATAGACATAGATGTACATGTGCATGTATATATATAACATTACAAATAAATACATTTAATTAAATTTAAATTTATTATTAACTTATCAAAATTTATGAGATTTTCATCATTTCTTTCTTAATATTAATTTATTTTACTATCTAATTCTTATTAATTGAGATATACCATCTCAAGAGTTTGTTTTTAATGTTAGATAGATTTATTCACCTCCTCCTTGTAACATTGGTTCTTGTACCCATTGACCCTCTCTTTTATAATCAATTATGATTTTTTTTATGAATAGTCCCTTCTCTATTAATTAAATATTAAAGTTACATATTCACAAAAAAGGGTTAGGAGATACAAGATCACCCCATGAGAGTTCACACAATAGAGTAAAAAATCAAATAACTATTCATTAAAAAAATATAAACTTCTCTTAGGTGGCTAAAGAACTGTCATCCGAGGGAGGTGGATCCTAGCAATCATGGAAACCCCATGCATCAATGAGGTTAGAAGGTGGCTCAAGAGAAGCCCGCCCATCATTAGCATCAACATCTTTCTCATTTTCTTCCTCTCCCACCACCCTGGGAAGCGAATTCACCATATCTAGTCAGGGGAATGACCATTTAGGATCAGTACTAGTAGTAGGCCAACTAGAGGCAATAGGAGTAGTAGGAGGAGCAACCAGGGACCAACCAAAAGCCTATCATGGGGAGGTAGAGAAGTGATGATGGACATACTAACTACCACTAGGAGAGTAGCAAGGAGCCTTGGAATGTGACATTTTCAAGTGGTAGGTCAAGGAGCCATGACCCTAGTGGTGACCATGGGGTGGAGTCTAATCTATTGAAGTAGAATCTGACAACATTTGGGTGACTATACAATGCACATTGCCCAAGTGATTGAGGAGCTCCTATAGGTAGGCCACCTTAAGAGCCACTTTATTGGCCTGTACTTGAATTTGTATCATCACATTATTATATATGTAAGCTTTAGTGTACATAGATACATTTATATCAAGAAAGGTGTAAGTGAATAAAAGTAAATTCCTATCCTTCCAAAGAGTCAAAAGAATCTCCATCCTGTGAGTATGCCAAATAGGGGTACACTTGAAAAGGATTCTAGGGGAATCACCCAATAGAACCATATGCCAAGAAAAATGATTTGGCCTAAAAGAATTGAAAAAGTCATGTATCTAGAGCCAATATTGCTGAGCTCTATGATAGAACCAAGATATGTGTAGGAAAGACTTTGGTTGCCCACAAAAAAGACAACATGAGTTAGGAACACCCAAATGCTTGAGTTAAGGACCCAAAGGAAATCCCTAGAAAAGGACACACCAGGAAAAGTGTGCAATCTTTGGCTCAATGATGGTATTCCAAATAGTGTTAAACTTGTATCTTCAATTCTACTATGAAGACTAGAGGTGCCAATGTTGATTGAGAGAATCAACCATAGGCAAGTGAGGCACTAACCTAAGGTATCCCATCTTGGGATTTTAATTGACAAGAGGAGTACACAAATACCACTTCTAGTATTTCCACCATGGTTTGATAGGATAGACACCCATCTTGTGAAGAATATGAGAAGGAAATGTAGAGACTAGTAGGTCAAAAGTTTGTTGATCTAGATGGGACAAATGAAACTTGACTTGCATGCCTTCCCAAGATCTAAGGTTAATGGTAACTTAAAAAAAAAGATCTTTTAGAGTCTTGATGCCACATTTTTAAAAAAGAAGAGCATTGACACCCTAAATCTTGGAAAGGGGCACACCTTGAATAGAAAACAAGGTAGACCACCAAAGATTGTGCTGATTTATAGAGAGACCATCCCTAAAGCCATCACCATACCAAAAAATCCATGGCTTGATGGCTTCCCATGCTTTTTAGATACTTGTAACAATAAAAGAGCCCTAAATTTGTATAAGCTATATCATGATGAGAAGGGTTTGAAACCCTATTGCCTTACAAGAAGGTTTGTTAACTAGGAACTCATAGGAAATGTAATGATTGTAATGGATTTTCCAAACTTCATCACCAATGAGAGACCAGATGAGCCATTGGAATATAAAGCAATACCCTATTTCTATGTGGAAATGAGGCCAAGACCTCTAGTGTCCTTGGGAAAACAACAATACTTCTAAGTGATTCTATCCGATCCATGGTGGTCATCTCTTGAAACCTAGAGGAAATCTCTAAGGATCTTTTCCAACTTGAGATAAGAGGATTTAGAGGGCGCCCAATAGGAAGAATGGTAAACATGGGGGGCAACTAAGACCTTGGAATAGATTTGGAACTTTCTGACCTAAGAAAGAGGCTTGGTGAACCAAAAATCCAATACAAATATTGGAAAACACAATGTTCCAAAGATCAACAACTAAGGTTTGAAAAGCAAAGGGAATAACTAGAAAGCAAAAAATCTCACCATGTTAGATCCATTTCCACTAGTAGTAGCCAAGCCAAGGTAGAGCTAGAAGAATTGATTTCTTGTAGCACAAAGATTTGTGCCATTGGATAGAAGACCTACAAGTCAAGTACAAGGTCTCAAAACATTGAAGGAAATTTGAGATGTTATCTTAATCCTTAATAAGTGTGAGGAAGGAATCATCAGCAAAGTGCCCATTTATAAGTTGAGTAGGAGACTCAAGAAGGGCGATGACCCTAACATAACCAGAGGAGATGGCATTGGCAATCAGATAATCAAACCCTTCAACAATAAGAATATACAAAGCAGAAGCCAAAGGACATCCCTAGAAAATGGACCTGAAGAGACCAAAGGCCTCATATTTCCTACCATTGATAGTGATGAAAGATGAAGCCTCCCCACAAAGAATTTCCATAGAATGGAGGAAAAATGGATCAAATCCTAAGGCTTGAAGAATAGAAATAATGAATGGTCATTCTATATGATCATAATTCTTAGCATAATCAATCTTGAGAAAAAGAGCTTATTACTTAGATCGACAAGCCCATTCCATACCCTCCTAGAAAACAATAATGCCATATAACATGTATCAAGATTTCATAAAACCAATCTTGTTAGGGAAAACAATAAAAGACAAAAGATGACAGATTTTGAGAGCCAAGGCTTTAGCTATAATATTATAGGGTCATTGACTTTAGGTATGAATTTGATGTTTCTTTTGTTAATAAGGCTACATAGGAATTTAGAATAGAATGCTTCAAGGTAGAATTTGTGCAAATTTGTCCCAACATGATCCCATAAAGCTTTGTAATATTCACAAGGAAAGCCATCATACTTAGGGGCTTGGTCATCTACAATAGAGAAGATAATTTCCTTGAGTTCACCAAGGTTGAGCATATTCTTGTAGAAAGCACTCTACTCAATCACAAGCCAGTTAGGAGTAACAATAGTACATTCCTTCAAATCTTGGTCCCTTTTCACAAAATTACCCTACATGGTGATGACCTTCTCATTGTGATAGATAAAGGCTTGAAGAAGGTTGGGTAGGTCAAAGAAGATTTTCTGACCTTCCATGATTTTTTTTTATCCCTAACGAGGTGTGATGAGCTTTAAGAGCTTGAAAGAATTCCTTTAAGGCTTGGTCTTAGATCTCAAGCTAGCAAAGATAGGCCTTGATCTTAGAACCTCTGGCCTCATAGTTGTCAAAAACCTACTTTTGATGGTGGAGATTGGCAAGCTAAAGTTACAAACCTAAATCAAATGGATTCATGGCCAATGCTTTAGAGGTAACACATGGGTGTTTGGTGGTGGTGTCATAGGAACACATGTGGTATAGAGAAAGTTGGCTACCATAGATGTGAATAAATCTAGTCGTATGAGAAATGACATCATTCCACAATTGAATCTAGCTAGTGTGGGTTCGAGGCCAAGGCTATAAATTCTAGACACACAAAATATGATCCATAGTGGGATAATGACTCAAGTGTGACATGTTAAGGAAATTTTTTTATTTTAGAATGACACCTTTGAGTTATTTGCTAGATAACAGTAAAAATAATGGTATAGTGGTCTAACAAAGTCACATCCTATAGGGGAATGATAGGTAATTCCCCATCTTAAGAAAAAAGAGAAAAAATATTGAGGATTAATCTTTGTACGATCAAGCGTTTTAAAAATCCTATCAGATTTAGCTCTAAAATTAGACTAAGTATGGTAAATCCCACCAGAATGGAGGCAATGGGAATTGGGATAAAAAGACATAATTTATTATACATTTAGTATTAGACCTCTCTTTTCCCAACTATCCATCAAAAAGGTAAAATATCATCTTTTTCAGAGGCCAACTCAACCATATTGAAGTCCCCACATAGAACCCAAGTGGCAGGTGGTAGAGAGTTTGTCATTCAATACCATAGTTATGATCTTTCAATCACATCATTGAGAGCTTTAACATTAATTATGCCAAAGGAATGTTTATTGAAAGACAAAAAAATATATACAATCTTGTGCATGGGTTGAGAGCCATGAGAAAATAGTGTTTTCTAGCCAAATAACACGACATGCACCATTGAGCAAAAATCCTAAAATTTCAACTTCATGGAGACACAAAATATCCAAGATATCAATATGAAATCTAGTGTCTCTAACATAATATTTATGAGGAAGGTTTGTGAGACCCCACATATTCCATGAGAGAAAATTCATGACAACAACTCTTGCATGTCATCCTTGTCCCCAATAGAGGAGAAACTATTGTGCAAGAAGGAACTAGTGGTGAAGGTAAGAGAAGAATCTCTGTCAAAGATGATTCTCCACTTCTCTAGGTTGTCTCTACAACTATCTAGGTTGTGAGACCTCCACAAAGGTTGATAAAATATCATGGAGGGTACTTGTGGAGTGCGGACCCAAGTGGATTCAGAGACACCCACAAACACCTCGATCCCTTGAGAAGAAGGGTTTGAAATGGGCAGTGGCACCACTGACATAATTGGTTCAACAATAATAATGGGAACAATCTCTAGCAAAGTCTAAAAGGAAGAAGATGTTGGTTATTTTGGCAGCATGGAATTTTTACCCTTGTGAATGGTAGTTGTCTACTTATCTTTCTTTCCATTCTCAATAGGTTTGGCCTATGAATCCTCGCTAGGAATGAGCTTGCAAGGCACAACCAGTGGGAAATCCTTGATCTTGTAGTCACCAATTAACACCAATATCAGGTTTTTGGTAGGTTCAAATAGAGCACCTTTAGGGTGAAGGTGTGAGCCCTAACAGAAATATCAATAGTTTCTTTAAGGTCATAGGAAAGGTCAACTTCAATGCAAACCCTTCTTTGGGGATGATAATTGTTTTTTTTTTTTTAGGTTCCATGCAAACAAGTTTACCTAGGGTCTGAGAAATGACCTAGATAAAAGACTAGTAGGGCATGAGGACACCAAAAAATTTGACCCAAATAGGGATCTTTAGCTTCTTATCATCTGAGATAGAGAAGTCACAAGACTATCACTAGAAAACTAGTAGCGCGGACCTAAATTTCCAAGGCTCACAGTTAAAAACCATGTCAGTCTGGGAAGGGTTAGCAAACTGATATAAGAAAAAGCCCTTAGTGAGGCTTTGAATTCAATCAAGCCTCACCCCATGGGGAGTTCAAGACTTGACAACCCATTCCTTAAGCATGCTTTTAGGAGGAGTTCTACCCACAAAATATCCTATCAAAGTATGTTTCTCTAACCAATCATAAGCATTATCAAAATCCTAAATGTTGAGAACAATTTTAGGGGAGGCCTTACCTTGTGAAATATCTTTAGAAAAAACTTGCAAGGGTGTTTTTCTGTGGAGGCACCATGAGCATCTGTCACAACAACTCCAACATGAGTATTAACTACTAGGATAAAGTTGGTTGGAGCCATAATAGAAACCCCTAATGCTCCTACAACAAATGCAGTGTGACAGGTGTAAAACCAAAGATGAATTCCAAGAAAAAATTGTTCTACATGTGAAGCCCTAGCAGAGTGCATTCACTTCCTCAACTTACCATTTTTCTAACCAAGGTATATTTTAGTGGCTAATATTCACAAATTAGCTAATTTTAGAATTTTTTGGCTAGTAATTTGACTAATAACTTAAGATTTGATACAACCTAAATCACCATAGTTTTATAAATTTTAGTTCTAGAATATTTAAAATCGCTCAATAATTTGTTTTATTGAAATTTTTAAATTTAGATATTCGCCACAATATTCATTACATGATTAGATTTGAGTCACCTAAATATAATATATTATTGGAGAAATTCAATTGAATTGACCAATAATTATCATAATTATTAGTTACTTTAGGGATATATCACTAATATTTAGTTTTCGCTATTGATTAAAAGTATATGTAACGATCCTCATAGTATTCCACGAGTTAAAAAATTGTTCAATTTTGATGTGTAATATTCCATAGGGATTAATGAACTTCCTATTATTATTGAGGTTCGTTAATATTTTAAAATAAAAAAATATGATTAAAAAAATCACTAATATTAATCATATTTAGAATACAAATTTGAGAAATTCGCTAATAGAAAAAGATTTGTTTTTTTTTAAATAATGAAAGATCGACCAATATTTTATATCATTTTTTGAAGATGACTTTCTTGAAGTTTACCCTATTTCTAACATATCATAAATAGGATTATGAAATTTGATAGAGAAAAAAACAAAATATTTTTTAATAATCCAAAATACTAGGAAGTATATACATGAATCATATATGATGATGATACTATTGTAATGAATTATTGTGAAGGATGAAATGATGGAGCTATGTGGAGAGGAATCGATGCTAAAGGTCTTCAAGTCATTTGCAACACAAACAATGCTTTTCTCCTACACATTGGACTTGGTTTTCTTTAGTTTCCTACTTTGAACTCCAATACATCAATGTGATATGGGATACCAACATATTATTCCCAAAAGCACATAATATTGTTCTCTTTGTGATTTTGGATGTCTAAATTTGATGGGTGATCATATTGGAAATGGGAAGACCTAAATATTCCAAGTACAAACATGAGTTTTGATTTGAAAGATTCTTGAAACTAAGACAAATTAGTTTTGCATCTATAAGATAGGAAGGTATTGGTTTCTCTTTCTAATTTTAAGTTCTTTTTTCCTCTCGTGGTGATACTATCATCGTTGACTTATGGCTTCATAGGAAGAAAATATGGTTTCTTTTATACTATAAAACCAACTTTCTTTGACTTCTTTTGGGGAAAAGACTCCCAGTTCTTCCACACAAATACTTCTTACCCTAGAAATCCATAAGTTACCTAATCTTGTTTCAATTAAATTACATGTAGAGTTTCCATAATGGTATTTTTATCCATTATGAAAGGCATCTATAAGGGTGATTTAATTTGGTATCCTAAGATGTGATGATTATGTATAGAGTTGTAATTAGAACAAGTGGAATAGGGCCACACTAGGACTCCAAGTTGGTAGTGTAGAATTTAATACTTGGCATGTGTGCTTGAAACTATATTCATATTGGAGGTGCAACTTCACATAGTGTTTTTTCTTTAGAAAATGTTTTAGCCACATACCACTATTTTTAGATGTAGTCTATGAATGGAAGTAAATGGGTGTTTAGGAATAGAAAGACAAGCCAAACATTCAACAAAATAAACACTTACAAAACTTATGAAAGACCAAAAGGAACCAAATACATAGCAATTCAAACCTCAAAATCTTGTAGCTCATTTGATGTTTAGATGTGGTCCAAATGGATGGTATGTATGCTCAAATATTCTCAAGCTTCAACCGCTTCAACAATGGTAGATGGAGAGATTTCAAACTATGGATTTGTGGAAGAATTTTAGCATTATAAAAGTATCTTAGTAGTTTTTAGGCTCTCAAACTAGAATTATAACTTTGCAAAAGATTGTAGATGATAATGAAGGAGTGAAGGGTCCAATTTATAGTCCAAGGGGTAGAAGAATGGAGGGCCAATATGTAAGGTTGGAAAAATGTGAGGGAGGCTTAGGATGCAAGCAGAGGAAAGCACATGGATTGCGCTTCCTTGTAATCAATGAGGTAGTGACACTTGTCAAGAGGGGAGTGAGTGTGAGGAGAGGGGAATTTTGGAGGGAATGTGACAATTTTGGGGAATGTGAGGGGGAAAATGAGTTATTAGGGGAATGGACATGTAAGAGTAATTAAGGTTGACAATAATGCAATTAGGTGGGAGTGTAAGTGGTATAGGAGCACCATGGGGAGGGGCAAATGCCTAAAGAAATTTTGGCTTGTAAATGGTCTAGCCAAATATTTGATGAACAAGGACTAATTATGAAGTCCCATTGTTTGTCTAGGATATGTAAATAGGTAGAGGTGAACTCCTAATCATGATCTTAGAAGATAGGACCTAGGTATGACTATAAGACAAAATTTGGACAAAGAGGCAAAATATGGGAGAATACCTTAAAATGGGGGAAGGAGTGATTAGGAGTGGTCTTTAGGTGTTCTTGGAACATTCTAGGAGGCTTGAAATCAAATTGGATCAGTTTAGCGGGCTAAGAAACCATATTACCAAAAATTGTGAAGTTGCTCATTGACAACTTTGCAATTTTTGCAAAGTTGCAATGACAAAACTTACACTTTTCATGAAAAATAAGAGTTTTCAACTCCACCTAAAGTTCTAAGTGGTTTGAGAAAGTTTATATAAGAATCATCCAAATCATTGATAGGGGTTGGTTATGTGAATGTATGGATAATTCATGAAATAACAAGTTGTTGATAGGAAACGAGGTTTTTGATTGGAAGTTTTATTTTCTTGTATTCATTTTCTCACTTTTATAAATGGAATAGATGGTTGAAGGCATGTAGAAACTCTGTGCAATTTGGTGTGATCATTTGAATCCATTTAGGCAAGTTTTGTAAATTAGTTAGTTTTGTGCTTCGTGTTGGTTGGTTTTGAGCAAATAACACTAAAATGGGCAAAGCTTGAAATCCCATCATTAAAATATAATGGAATTTGGAATTCAAGTTGTAGCCTCTATATATTATGTACATAATGTTTTTCTTTGGTGTAGGAGTTTACTATTTTTGCAAGCGAGCCCTAGGCAAGCTAGTGAAAGCTTGGCAAGGTGCAATGATTCTTGCAAGTGATTACTTGTATGAATAGTGGATTGATATGTGCCAATATTAGTTGGGAAATGGTGGAGTCATGTTTAGGTGTCCAAAAACCATAGGAGAAGGTTTCATGCATATTTTAGGCCATCTTATAGGTTGGATTATTGGCCTTGCCCTTGAAATCCTCAAAATAGGGGTTTTCTAGAAAAGTACTGAACAGACCATGGAGGCTTAAGACCTAGAAAATCCTTGAGCATAGGTTAATTGAAAAATAAATATAGAATAAATAAATAGGGATTGTTAATATGTTTTACAAGTTATTGAAGAATCTTTGTTTCTAGGAGGGCTAATAGGGGCTCATAGGGCTATAAGGACAAACATAGCAAGAATGGGTTGTAGGTGTGTGAAACTTAACAAGATGGTGTAGAATGACTTGGAATATGTTAAGAACCTCAAAAGGAAGGCTTAAAATTGATTTCAACCTACTACTATAATTTGGTGAGGTTTTTTCTTGGTAAGACAAAAGGTGCATAACTAGAGTTTTGGAGTTAGAAGAGTGAAAATTTGAATTGATAGAAGAGTTTCTTGGTGGAAGTGGATTAGGAGAGAATCCTCTAGGTTAGTGTTAGGGAAGAAAGCCTAAGGAGGCTAGGAAATATAATTGATAGAGAAAAAATGCTCTAAGAAGAAGAAGCTCCCCATCAAAGTGGTATCAGAGCCATAATATTAAGGCTTGTGGTGGTATGTTGTTTCCTATTGAATCAAGTGGGTCTACAAAGATGGGGACCAACATTGAATTGGCTAAGGAGGCAGATGAGCAGAAGAAGATCATGGATGAGAAAACTAGGTTTCTAGATGAGGCTATAGAAGAGATGAAGGAAAAATTGAAGGAAATGGAAGAGGCAGCTCTAGCAAAGGGAGATGATGACACTAGAACTAGTAAAGGCAAGAAGAAGGTAGACTTGGAAGATGAGATTATTGAACTTGATCCTCCACTTGGTGAGCAAGAACCATTGCTTAAGGCCCTCAAAGCATTTGGAGGAAAGAGTCTTGAGAATATTCCAATATTCTATGGGAAGATGGATACAGAAGTAATCAAAGAAACGATTGAGAGCATTGAAAATCATTTTGAATGTGAAGGGATAATGGAGGCTCAAAAGGTAAAGGTGGAAAAGTCAAAATTGAAAGGATAGGTGCTAACTTCATGGAAGTTTGTGCAAGAGGAAAGAGAGAGTGAAGGAAAGAAACCAATAGCTATTTGGAAGGCTATGGTAGTGAAGATAAAGGAGACCTATTTACTAGAGGACTATGAGATCCAACTTCACAAAAAAAGGTAGAATCTCAAGAAAAAGGATCTTGATGTAGCTTCCTACACTGAAGAGTTCCAAAAACTAGCTCTGAGGTCAAGGGTATAGGAGGCAGAAAACATCAAGATTGAAAGATACCTAAATAGCCTTAAGTGGTCTATCCAAGATGAAATAAGTTTGTTTAGTTTCACTACTTTGCATAGCTATTTCCAAATGGCTCAAAAAGTGGAAGACAAGTTGAGAAATAAGAATGACTTAATCTCTAGAGGCAGAGGCAGAGGTAAATATTTCAGAGACAACTCAAGGGGAGGTTCTAGTGGAAGGATCAATGATTAGAAGAGTTATGGAGAGTCCAAATGGACTAATAAGACTAGTGAGACCAGTCAAAGGGGAGGCTGCAATAGAGGAAGAGGCTCCAATAATGGTGGTAGAGGAAGATATGGGAACAATAGTAGGGGATCACATTCTAGCAACATGAAATGTTACTAATGTGAAAATCTAGAGCATCATGCCTATAGGTGTCCAAAGAAGGTGTCAACATCATATGGTGAGAAGAAAATAACCTATGTACAAGAAGATGATAGTCAAAATTCAAATGATGTGGATCTTGAATTAGAGAAAGGAGAGAACCTAATGTTTAGAAGAGTTTTAGTCAAGGAAACATTGAAGGAGGAAGGTAATCAAAGGAGGGCACTTTTCAGAACTACATGTAAGGTACCTGGAAAAGTATGCAAAGTGATCATAGACTTAGGGTCTACTGATAATGTAATATCAAGGGAAGTAGTGCACAAGCTTGGTTTAACACAAATTCCACATTTGTTTCCTTATAGGGTAACTTGGTTGAATAAAGGGCATAATATATTGGTGAATGAACAAGTATGGGTGGGCATCACCATTGGCAAGTACCAAGACAAAATCCTATGTGATATAATTGCAATGGATGCGTACCATCTACTATTAGGGATAACTTGACAATATGATAGCGAGGCAATGCATCATGGAAAGGAAAACAAATATTCCTTCAAGAAAGATGGAGTCACCTATAGGATACAATCATTCTTAGAAGAAGACAAGGGGGAAAAGGCTATTGTCAAGACATTATTGATGAAAGGAAAAGAGTTCCTTAAGGAGCTAAAGGAAGGTAAAGGAGTTTGATATGATATCATTGTGAAACCAAAGGAAGAAGAGGCATCAGTACAAGCGCCTATACCTACAGAAGTACAAGAACTACTAGATGAGTTCAAGGATATCATATGTGATGGAGCACCACCAACATTACCCCCAAAGTGATCCATAACCCATAAAATTGACTTCATACCAAGTGCATCTTTACCAAATAAGGCTGCATACAATATGACACTAGAGCAGAATAAGGAGATAGCAAGGCAAGTCTAAGAATTGCTTGATCAAGGGCCGATTAGGAACATCATCAGTCCATGTGCAATCCCAGTTGTCCTAGTCCCTAAAAAGGGAGGAAAGTGGAGAATGTGTATAGATTGTAGGGAAATCAATAGAATTACAATTAGATATAGATTCCATATTCCTAGGATGGAGGATCTAATGGTGTGTCTTGGTGGAGCTAGATACTTTTCTAAGTTTGATCTTAAGAGTGACTATTACCAAATAAGGATGAATGAGGGCAATGAATGGAAGTTTGAATTTAAAATTACCAAGGGTTTCTATGAGTGTTTGGTAATGCCATTTGGTCTTACCAATGCACCAACCACCTTCATGAGAGTTATGAATGAAGTCTTAAAGGATTATATAGGAGTGTTTGTAGTTGTGTATCTAGATGACATCCTCATTTTTAGTAAGACAAAATAGGAGCACATAAAGAATTTATAAATGGTGTTGAGGAAACTTCAAGAGGAGAAGTTGACAGTGAACATTGAGAAAAGTAATTTCATGAAAGAAGACTAGTGTACTTGGGCTTTCTAGTTTCTCAAAAAAGTCTAAAAATGGATAAGAATAAGGTAGAGGCACTCTTGAGTTGGCCTACTCCTAGATCTACTACTAAGGTTAGAAGTTTCCATGGACTAGCACAATTCTATAGGAATTTTGTGAGGAAGTTTAGTGACATTTGTGCACCTATGATGGATACCATTAAGGGAGGCATGAAAACAAAGTTCACATGGACCAAGGCTATAGATGAGATTTTTGAAATGCTAAAGAAGGAGGTGGAAACTCAACCAGTATTGGTCTTGCCAAGTTTTGAGAAACCATTTGTTGTAGAGTGTGAGGCTAGTAACATAGTAGTTGGGGTAGTATTAAGCCAAAAAGGGAGGCCTGTGGCATTTTTTAAAGTGAAAGAATCAATGAGGCTAAGACAAGATATTAAACATATAACTTGGAACTCTATGCACTTGTCCAAGCCCTTAAGAAATGAAGGCATTACTTACTACCTAAGGAGTTTGTTGTCTTCACCAACAAACAAGCACTAATTTACATTAATTCACAGGAGAAGCTTAGTATTATGCATATTAAATGTATGGAATTCCTATAATCCTACACATTTACAATCAAACATAAGAAGGACACCAATAACAAGGTGGCAGATGCTTTAAGCAGGAGATTGTTGACAATTCAAGAAGTCAAGTTGTAAAGCATAGAAATAGAAGGATTCAAGGACATGTATTAAGAGGATATTGATTTCTTTGAGGCATACACGATATGTACTAATTTTAAAAACCATTTTCATAGTAATTTTTCTGAATATACATTGTAGAATGGTTTGTTGTTTAAAAGTCAACAATTGTGTATCCCAAGAGGATCCATGAGGGAGAATCTCATTTAGGGAAAACATAATGGAAGCATGAGTGGGAATTTTGGCCTTAACAAGACCCTAGACTTAGTAGAAAGGGTTTACTATTGGCCCAAGATGCAAAGAGATGTGAGGAGATATGTAGAGAAATATGGCATATGTTAGAAGGAAAAGGGCACCTCATCCAATACATGACTTTACCAAACACTACCCATTCCTAATAGGCCTTGGGAGTGCATAAGTATGGATTTCATAGTGGGCTTACCTAGGAATAAGATAGGGTTAGACAATATGTTTGTAGTAGTTGACAGGTTCAACAAGATGATCCATTTTATACCATGCAAAACAACTCATGATGCTAGCAATATAGCTAACCTATTCTTCAAGGATGTGGTCAGAATTCATGGGCTACCAATGAATAATATTGCTAATAGAGATGTCAAGTTTATGGGGCATTTTTAGAAGACCCTATGGAAGAGATTGGGTACAAACTTGGCTCATGGTTCTACCTACCATCCCCAAATAGATGGGAAGACAGAGGTCATTAATAGGGTCCTAGGAAACCTATTAAGGTGTCTTACTATAGAATATGGGCAGAGTTGGGAATGAGTCATCCCCCAAGAAGAGTTTTCCTAAAATGATAGAAAGAATAGAACAACTGGATTGAATCCCTTTCAAATGGTGTCTTAGTCACATCCAAGGGGTATAATGGAGTTGAGAGAACTACCAACACATGACAACATTAATGGACATGTAGAGGATTTTTTTTCAGTCTATGAAGGAGATGCATGATCACATTAAGAAGACCTTGATGGAGGAAAATTAGAGGTTGAAGGAAAAGAAGGATGAAGGGAGGAGAGAACTCCAATTCTAGGTAGGAGATTTGGCCATGGTTTGTTTGAATAAAGCTAGACTATAGAAAGACATTCGAAGAAAGTTGCAGATGAAGAGGATTGGGCCATGCAAGGTGCTAGAGAAGTATGGTTCCACTGCCTATAAAGTTGACTAATCAAAAGACATGCCCATCTCTCCCATTTTAAATTTTAAGGATTCGATACATTAAAAGGATACAAATATTGATGAAATGTAGTATTAGATAGAGCTCAACAAAGACATATCAAACTTGGAGGTACCTGAAAGGAAGCAACCACAAGTGGAGAAGATACTAGACTCTAGGGTGAAGAAGAGCACCGGGAACAAAGCTTACAAGGAACATCTAGTAAAATGGAAAGATGCCCCTAAAGTTGAGGCAACTTGGATTATTGATACTGAATTCAATAAGCATGACATCAACGAAGAGTTCCTCTCACCACATGTACCTTAGTCTTCTTCTTGTAGGGCAACATGGTGAAGGAGCACCTTGGGGAAGGGCAAATCCCTAATGCAATTTTGGCTTGTAAATGGACTATCCAACCATTTGATGAATAAGGAATAATGATGAAGTCCCATGGTGTTTGTGGGAGATGTAAACAGTTAGAGATGAAGTCCTAATCATGAACTTAGAAGATAGGACCTAAGTATGGCTATAAGAAAAAAATTGGTCAAAGAGGAAAACTATGGGAGAATACCTTAAAATGGGGAAGGAGTAATTTGGAATGGTATTTAGGTGTTCTTGGAACATTCTAGAAGGTTTGAAATCAAACTAGATCAATTTAGAAGGCTGAGAAGCCTTATTAGCAAAAATTGTGAAGTTGCTTATTGACAACTTTGCAATTTTTGCAAAGTTGCAATGACAACATTTGCACTTTTCATGAAAAAGAACAAGGAGAGTTTGTAACTTGACCTAAAGGTCTAATTTTTTAGGAAAAGTGTGTATAAGCATCATCAAACTCATTGATAGGGGTTGGTTATGTGAATATATAAACAGTTCATGAGATAACAAGAAGTTGTTGACAAGAAATGAGGTTTTTGATTGGAAGTTTTGTTTTCTTGTATTGATTTTCTCACTATTTTAAATGGAATAGATGGTTTAAAGCATGTAAAAAAGCTGTGCAATTTGGTGTGAGCATTTGAATCCATTTAGGCAAGTTTTTTAAATTAGTTAGTTTTGTGCATGCTGCTAGTTGGTTTTAAGCAAATAACACTAAAATGGGAAAATATTAAAATCCCATCATTCAAATCTAATGGCCTTTGGGATTCAAGCTATAGCCTCTGTATATATGTACTTGAGGTTTTTCTTGGGTGTAGGAGTCAATTTTTTATTTTTTGCAAGTGAGCCCTAGGCAAACTAGTGAAAGCTTGGCTAGGTGCAATGATGCTTGCAAGTGAGTTCTAGTATGAATGGTGGATTGGTATGTACCAATATTGGTTGGGAAATGGTGGAGTAGTGTGTCAAGTGTCTAAAAATTAGAGGATAAGGTCTGATTCATAGTTTAGGCCATCTTATAAGTTGGATTGTTGTTATTGCCCTTGAAACCCTCAAAATAGGGGTTTTTTGGAAAAGTACTATACAAACACCATGGAGGCCTAAGTGTTGGAATTACAATAGGGAAGGAAAAATTATGAGAGGGAGAGGTGAATCATTACTTTAAACTTTGACCCCTAAAACATTCACTACACATCCATCTCATACATTTAATAAGTAAATTGAAATATCATGTAAAGCGTGTACATCTAAAGCATGTAAACAAGTAAGAATTCACACATATATGACACTAGATATGATTACCTAGAAACCTTCCAATGAGAAGGTAAAATTGGGGTGGGGATGACACCCACAAATCTTTACTACTATAGTAATAGAGTGTATCCAATTAAGGTTGCAGTGTTTGATCATGAAACATGATCTACCCTATGAAAGGTTTTCCCTATTAAAGGCTTACAAAGACTGTTAGGTCTTACCCTGGTAAAGGATTTCAACATCCTATTAAAAGTGTACCTTGTTAAAGGACTTCAACTCACAATAAAGTAAGTTCATTTTTAGAGTATTTCAATACAACATGTTAGGACTACTTTGTTAAGAGATTTAACCGATTCACCTATTAGAATGTCTCAACATTGATCTTGTAGTTATCACTTTGTTGCTTGATGATAGATCACCTCTAAATTGATGTATTCTTGATCCTTCTTGATTAGATGTCTCTTTTTTGTTCATTATTTGCTTCTTTTGTTCTCATTTAACTGATTCTGCAATGCAATTTCAAATTATAATACCTTGGTCACCATAAATGTCCTAGTTTGTGCATGCAAAACTCTCCTTGATCATTCATTCATTCCCTTTCATGCTTATAAGAAGTTTTTGGTTTGTCCTCCTTAAGAAGACCTTGGTGACTTAGGGTTAGGTATAAATCAACAACTATGATTCACCCATATTGCCGCTTAAACCTTCCCTTTACCTAATTGGATGCATTTAATTCATAGGGATTTTAACTTAAGATTCATCCTTATCACCAAAATATCATAATTCAATTTGTAAGTTGGCTCAAAAATGGTTTACATAGTATTTTGTGCTAATAAAAACAACTATGACAAAATTGTGTTACTCAACATTTGAAGTCTCTAATGCTCGACATATACTGATTTCAATACTATGACTCAACATCTGAATGACTCAGCATGCACTTCTTGCTCGGCTCTTGAATCACTCAACATATACTATCTACTTGGCACTTGAGTGACTTGGCACATGAATGACTTAGCACATGAGTGACTCAACACATGAGTGACTTGACACATGAGTGACTCGGCACATGAGTGACTCAACATGCTCTAACTTATACATGTTGTGCTTAGCATATACTACTTGTTCGACATGAACTAAGTAAATGACTTAAGTGTATAAACACTCACTTGTCAAAACCAATCTAAGATCAATAATATCCCCCTTTGACATGAGTGTCAAAAACACTTGGTCATGCATTAATGATTTTATTCTCATGAGCATAACATAATTCTTATTCAACTTCTATACAAAATTTGAAAATATCAAAATTTTGTAACAACTTATACCTCAAAATCTTATAACTCCCCCTAAGTTGTGTGATCTAGTTTTGTACACAAAATGCTACTCCTACTGAGTACATGTGCCTCAATTGATACTCTTTCTTACTTTCTTGTTGTTCTTTTCTTGCTCCCCCATGCTTGTTCCTCAATGCTCTTACTATATCTCCCCCTTTTTGACACTGATGTCAATGGGTCATATAGTAATACTGTGTTTTTCCAAAAAAGATTTATGGACCTCAAGAATAAGCTTAAGAGTGACATCCCAATTATCATAAGATACCACCAAAGACTTAATTTGGATGGCACTTGGAAACAAGGTGGACTAGGCCATCTAATGTAGAAATATTGGGGTTTTTTTTCATAAGAGTTTCCACATAGCCTAACTCCTTGTGCAAAATATCCATGTGAGGAGTCAATGTATACTGGATGCTTATCAGTTTAGCCCTTATGTTGGCTTCATCTATAGATAAGGTTGCTAACTGACTCTAGGTTTGCAATAGGGTCCTCAAGTGTTTCTTACTTTGAGCTGGAGTCATGGGCAATTCATCTCCTGATGACTGCATTTGACTTTCCAAGCTAAGGATGTGATTCCTTATTTCCTGTGTGAACAGTGTATGATTACACAGTTTGGTCTACAGAGAGAAAATGTTCTCAAGTACCTTCTTCACACTTTTTATCTTAGTTTCCAATGCAATTTGTGTAAGTGCTATATCATTGGCTATTATCTCATTCACTTTATGTTGAAACTTTTTCTTAGACCATTCTAATAATTTTACATTATTATCAAGGTCTGCATCACTTAAATTTTCCATTATTTTAGTCAATTGTTCAATAAGTGGCTTTATTTCATTTGGAGTAGGCAGATTGAATGCATCCAAGAAGATGCCTTTAATATCAAGAAAAGGTTGCTTTTGTCTATGCTCCCTTCTGAGCAGTTCTTGATGTTTCTTTCTAGCTAGGGCTTCTTAAAGTATACCCAGCTGCCCAATTGTTATTGTTGCGAGATCAAATTTAGGAAATATAATTTCTTCATCTAGGCTATCATCTCCATAGGTTATTACCTCTTCTACCTTAGATGAACTTGGACTTGACATTGAGAATAGCAAAGGTGTTGCATTTGTGCTCAGCCTTTGAAGACTATGACTGGAAGGAGTGCCAGATGTTGGTAAAGTTACTAGTACTTGAATTGCTGCTAGCTCCTTTGACTTTGAAGTCAACTCAGTCTCTTCAAGCTTTTCCTTCTCTGCCTCATTTCTTTGGATTGCACCTTGAAGTTTTGCGAGAGGTGCAGATGAATCTATCTAACCTATTTGACTCTGTGGTTCGTTATTGACTTGTGATTCCATTTTATCCTCTCCAATTTTCTCAACCTTTTCTAGTGCAACTTCTGGTACATTTTCTAAAGATTGTACATTAGGGACTTGAGGGGTGATTGTAGGTGGTTCTTGTGTTTTCACCTCCTCCCTTGTAGTTTTAGTCATTTATTTTTGAAGTTTATCTACACTCACCAATATAGGGTTGTCACACAATTTAGCCTATAGTGTAGATTGATCAAGTATCTTTTTCAAGTCTTCCTCTATTAGGGGATTGATGTTCTAAATAGTGAGATCAGAAACATCCTTTACTATGATAGTTTTAGTATCAACACTTGTTATTTGTGGAGGGCTAACATTAGGCATTTATGTATCTTGTACACTATTTTCTTGATGCTACTCTTTCTCAGTTGTTGCCTGATCATTTACATTTATTTCAGCACCTCCCTCAATTGTGCCTTCATTATTATCATCATCTTCATCATCTTTAAGCTTAATAGGCTCTTGTTCTCCTGCTTTGATTGTAGCTAGCCCATATGTAATTTTCCACATCTGTGTAGTCTTCCTTACAACATCTTCTATGTTATTTTTTAATATGCTGAATGCTCTATATTTAGGAACAAATCTAATAACATATTTCTTTATGGCTTTAACTATCTATGCCTTTCTAAGTTTAAGCATAACTTGAGTGAGGGAAATTTCTCTATTTTTCCATTTAGTATCTAAACAATAGTGCCATTTTTTCTCAACTCTTTCATATAGGCTTTTAGGTATGGAGTTGGGGATCTCTAGAGGCGATTTCTCAAAAGTAGCCATCATGGCATATATTGCCTCCTCCACTTGATTCTTTTCAACTTCTCCAAGATTTTCAAAATCAATGTGATAAAATCTTGATAAATCTGCATTATTTCTAACATTCTCACATAGGTTGTCTAGATTTAAAGATGGATTATGACTCACCACTTGGAATTGCCTATTGTCATTAGATTCAATTCTTTCCTCATCAGTTTTAGTCTAAGCAATGTATTTTCTCCTTGGTCTTTTCTATGCTCCACCTTCCTACTTTGTAGGCTTGGCTTTCTCTTTAGCCTTTCTCTTCATCTAATTAGTAGGGGTAGGTGCTTCCTTGACTTCTTCTTCCTCAACACCTTCTATAGTTTCTATTTCTTCCTCTTGCTGATCTTCATCCTTTCCTTGTGTCAATGCAAGTGGTGCCTGAATCTGAGTCTCCTCTTCCTCTTCATCTTCCTACTTGACACCTTTATTGAATTTTGCTTTCAATTTATTTACTAGTTTACCCTTCTTTTTGATGAAAAAGGTAGTCTTCAACTCCATAGTAATCTTCGACTTGGCCATCTCATAGTTACCTAATGCTTTGGCATCTTTGTCTATTTCTTCTACAAGTAATGCTACTATTGCTATAGAGGCCTCATCAACATTAATTTCATAACCTAATGGCCTTAGCCATCTTACTATTGGAATTGCTACTTGAACAAATGTGTAATCAACATCAACTAGGAAACAAACATTAGCATAATGATTTTCCACTAATGACACTAGAATCCTTAATCTTTTCATCATGGGTTGTTTGAAATACTCAAAATAACTAGTCATTGCTGACTCAAAGTTTTCACCTAATTGTTCAATGAATTCTCCTATTTGAACTGCAATAGACCTATTTGTCTTCCATGCAATAGTACCAAATGTAGGAAATGTGTTCTAAACATAAAAGAAGATACATATCAAAATGGATCCAAATTTACACTAAGAACTCTTTGTTTTCCTTATTGCTCCTAGGTTTTCAATCAATTGTTATAGCTACAGCTTAGCAAGATCATATGTATGATCCTTCTTCACAATTTTGTAAACCATATCTACTACAATGTAGGGTACACTATTCAATATACTTGATTGATAAAATTTATGTACAATTACCCTTATTGCAAAATCTATTAGAGGATTTGTGATGGTGTCTATGGTCATTCCTCTCTTGTTCCATATAGCTCTTGTGTTCTTTTCAGTGACTTCTTTGGAATCCCTTCTTATAGTCTTTGGCCAATCTAGGGTTGGATACCCTATTACCTTATGGATTATTCTCTTTGAGATTTTGATTGGCCCATGATCTAACCACACCAAATTATCATGAATTCTACTCAAAATAATCTTAATCCATCTAGTTTTGAAAATGTTAGGGAAATCTAGGGCACAAGTTAACCCTTTCTTTTCTACAATCTTGAATTCTTCCCTTAACACACCATTTTCACATAGTTGTATCATTAAAACTTGTGGTGGTATCATAGATAATGCACCAGAGGGATCTTGTTTGTATGTTATGTCTAGAATGACCTTGAAAATAGATTGTTTTAGCTTTTTGCTAATCAACTAAACATTTAAAACCTCTTTTCCCTCTACACCTTTTGCTTTTGAAGAACTAGACACCATTTTACAAAACCAGGGTTTACGAAATTAGAAATAGCATAGCTCGACACATGATAAATACCTTGCAAAATCTAATGAAATGATGTCGTATAACTATTCAAATCTCCCACAAATCGTTAAGATGAAATTTCCATATCACCTTTAGCTCTTGTACTCTCTCTCAATTTCAAATGATGTCAAATGAGTAGAAATCAATCAAATACCCCTTTGAAATACTGCAATTAATGCTAAGTGCTTACAAAGCTATAAGCTTAGCATCAACTAATTTATGGCTCAGTTGATATCCACTAGCATTTCCATTTGTTCGGCAACCATTATAAGCTCAGTTAAAACTAACCAGTTTGTTAGCTTGATATCCTCTTACATTTCACTCAACAATCATAGGAAACTTTTCATGCTCGACAGTAACATGAAAAGCTTAAATATTTTTCTTTTATTCCTAATAACACTTTACATATTTATTCATGCTTATGTAACCTTTTCAAAACTAAATCCTTTGGAACTGATTTATGATATAACTTTTGAATATTAGTCCCACATAACTCTTGATTGCTTAGTTTGATGAGATGTGATCACCTAACCCATTGGGTGAAGTGATCCCTTCTCCACTTGTGTGCTGCACTCCTTTTTCTTCCATGTCTTGTTCATTTTATTTTTGACATTTTCAATATCTGTCTTGCCTTTTCTTTTATTGAACTCACAACCTGGTGCCTTTGACCTTGTTGGACAATATCCACTGATGTGACCAATCTTTAAACAACTAAAATATGTGGTTTGACTCAACCACCTTTTGTAGTCACTTCTGAAGTGTGTTCTTATATAATTCTCAGGAATATGTCCATACTCTTGACAATAATGACAATTATACCTTGTATTATATTCCCAATTATAAAAGTTACCATTGTTCTCTACCTTTGTTTGCCTATTTAATGACCACATGGGTTTGAATCTGCACTCAAAAGATCTATGTCCATACTTCTGATAGTTATAACAATATCATTCAAATCTTTGAGTGTGCATGTTCTTAGTTCTGCATTCATGTGCTTGATGAGCTTATGATAGTGACCCATGCTCTTTTCCTTAACATTCTGATTTATAGTCTTGCTCTTGCATACATTGGTAGTATGTCCTTTCTTATCACAACTATGACAAGTAGGTTTGGAATTCTTACCTTTGTTACTCCTTTCTTTAACACTTTTGGATGATTCTCCTTCTTTAGTACTTGTGTATCCTAGTCTAGATGTATCATTGTTGGATCTAGGGGATCTCATCAATTGCTCAAAGTATTTGATAACTTCACTAGGATTATTAAAAATTTCAGCAAATTCCTTTTCCCTTTTTTAGGTCATTTATCAATTTCTCATTCTGCAAGTTCAATGTTGTTATCTTAATGTCCTTGGCATTCAATTCATATTTGGCATTCATCATTTGACCCAAAGTTTCCAATTGTATGTTAGCAATCCTAGTTACCTCTGATGATTTCTCTTCCAATTTTCTAGTCAAAACTCTTTTGTCATCTTCTATCATGGCTTTGTCTTCCATAGCTTTCTTTTTCTGTTCAGTCACCTCACATAGTAGTATGGCTTTTGATTGTTGCTCTAACTTGAGATTTTTGATTTCTCTAGCTTGGGCTTTGTTCTTTTCCATTAGATCTGCAATTGCAACATCAAATTCATTGGAGTCTCCATTTGCAAATAGCTTAGTAGTATCCATCTCTCTATATTGTGTGTCATTTTCCTTAATTGCAATTTCCTTCCTTCTCTTTAAAGATGTCTTTAAGTCTTCTCTTGCTTCATTTAGTTGATGTGGAATGAGTTGTATTTTGATTCCCTGATTCTCAGTGATCTTTCCCAACTTGTAGACTTCCATTTCCAAGATTTTTTCTCAAAGTTGCAAAGCTTATCTTTTAGAGAACTAGGCTTTGATACCAATTTTTGGAATTACAATAAGAAAGGTAAACTTATGAGAGGAGGGGTGGGGGGGTGGGGTGGTGAATCAGTGCTTTAAACTTTGACCCATAAAACATTCACCACACATCCATCTCATACATTCAATAAGTAAATTGAAATATCATGTAAAGCATGTACATCTAAAGCATGTAAACAAGTAAGCATTCACACCTATACGAAACCAAATATTGTTACCCAGAAACCCTCCAATGAGAAGGTAAAATTGGGGTGGGGATGACACCCATAAATATTCACTATTGCAGTAATAAAATGTATCCAATTAAGGTTACAATGTTTGATCATGAAACATGATCTACCCTATGATAGGTCTGCTCTGTTAAAGGCTTACAAAGACTGTTAGATCTTACCCTATCAAAGGATTTCAACAACCTGTTAAAAGTGTGCCTTGTTAAAGGACTTCAACTCATAATAAAATAAGCACCTTGTTAGAGGATTTCAATACATCCTATTAGGACTACTCTATTAAGAGATTTAACTAATTCACCTATTAGAATGTCATAGCATTAATCCCGTGCTTATCACTTTGTTGCTTGATGACAGATCACCTCTAAACTAATGTATTCTTGATACTTCTTGATCAGATGTCTCTTTGTTTTTTGTTATTTCCTTCTTTTGTTCTCCTTTAACTGATTCTATAATGCAATTTTAGCTCATAATACCTTGGTCACCATGAATGTCTTGGTTCATGCATGCAAAACTCCCTTTGATCATTCATTCATTCCCTTTCACGCTCATTCGAAGTTTAGGGTTTGTCATCCTTAAGAAGACCTAGGTGGCTTAGGGTTATGTATGAATCAATGACTGTGATTCACCCATATTGCCACTTAAACCTTCCCTTTACCTGATTGGATGCATGTAATTCATAGGGATTCCAACTTAAGATTCATCCTTATCACCAAAATATCATAATTGAATCTATAAGTCAGCTCAAAAATGGTTTACATAGTAGTTTGTGCCAATACAAATAACTATGACAAAATTGTGTTACTCGACATCTAAAGTCTCTGATGCTCGACATATACTGATTCAATACTATGACTCGACATATGAATGACTTGGCATGTACTACTTTCTTGACTCTTGAATCACTCAATATATATAATCTTCTTGGCATTTGAATGACTCAATATATGAGTGACTTGGCACATGAATGACTTGGCATACTCTAACTTATATATGTTGTGCTCAACATATACTACTTGTTCGAAATGAACTAAGTAAATGACTTAAGTGTATAGACACTCATCAAAACCAATCTGAGATCAACACTAAGAACTAGAAAATCCTTGAGCCTAGGTCAATTGGGAACAAAGTCTAGAAGAAATCAATAGGGATTGTTAAGAGGTTTTACAAGTTATTGAAGAATCCTTATTTCTAGAGGGCTAATAAGGGCTCATAGGGCTACAAGGACAAATAAAGAAAGAATGGGTTGTGGGTGTGTGAACGTAACAAGATGGTGCATAATGACTCGGAATGTGTCAAGAACCTCAAGAGGAAGGCTTGAACTTGATTTTGACCTACTAGTAGCATTTGGTGAGGTTTTGGCTTGGTAAGCCAATAGGTGCATAGCTGGGGTTTTGGAGCTAGAAGAGTGAAATTTTGAATTGATAGGAGAGTTTATTGGTGGAAAAGGATTAGGAGAGAATCCTCTACATTAGGGTAAGGGAAGAAACCCTAAGGAGGCTAGGAAATATTCTTGATAGAGAAAAAAGGCTCTAAGAAGCTCCACATTAGTAAGAGATGGGATAGGAGGTTTGACTTTGGTTTGGCTTAGGAGTTCTTAATCCTATGTTTAAAGATGTACAAATGATTAGGGTAGGATTAGCCCTAGATTAGGGGTGAATTAGGAAGCATGTGAGCTTATTAAGAAAATGAAAGTGCATGGGTTAATTAAGTGAGGTTAATTAGGTAATGAAATAGATTAGCATGGGTGAATGAGTTTGGTTTGGTTCCAGTCTCTGGATTAGGATTGTGTTAGGGGTTTAGGCTAGGGTTTGAGGATTTGATTAATAAGTTTATTTAATCAAAGGATGAAAATGAGATAAAATTAAATTGGCTTCTACAATTATTTGATTTAATAGAAGAAAAGGGATTAAATTGATAAATCAAACTATAGGTTATGATTTGATTATTAATTGGGCTAGTGTCAATCAATTGAATTAATTAACTAGGGGATAACATAAATTAATTAAATATTAAATACTTAATCAATAATGCCTCAGCAGATGACTAAATAGGATTACCTAATTTTGTAATCAAATTTAGGTATCTACAATCTCACCTTATTTTGTTTTTAAAAACATAAATTACATGTCCTCATTATTATCAATATTGTAGAATCTAGAAGACTTTTAGGAGTGAAAATTGTAGAAGTTGTCAATCCAATTTCATGAAGCCAAGATCACTTGCATGAAAAGATAACCTATCACCAAGAAGAATGGAATAAAAAAGCAAGGGTTTGGGCTCCTAAAATATAAAAGATTATATTATCAAATCAGATAAATTAATAAAGTATACAATTATCAAATCCTAGTATAAGAGATCTAGTAACCTAAAATAAGGAACCTCAAAAACTATCCTTTAATAATCAATATAATTATTAAATATCATTAATGCATTAAGTAATATGTTAAGGGAGAAGTAAATTTAAGTTAATGATCAAGTCAAGATGACTTAATAATTAAGTTATTTCTTTATTCTAACACCCCCCTTAAGATGAGAAATAATGCAACTACAAACAATGCAAGAAAAGCAAGGAACTAGGAACAATAAGATGCACATAAAGTACATAATAGTGTCATGATATGATCACACTCTTGACACATCATGAGGCCAATGTCATGGAAGAAACACTCACATAACAAAGGAAAATGACAAATAAATGTAAATACCAACCGCCCACGACACTTTATAAGTAATGCATGCACAAGATGTGGTAGATCCCAAGTTTACAAGGTATAGTGGCACTTTCATCTCAATACATTTGCATAAAAATGTAGAAAAAATAGAAGAGGAAAATTGATGATAAAATAGAAAGAACAACCCAAGATGAGTCATTCCATGCAATAAAAATAATCCTCATACCTAAAACATCTAAGATATTCTCTAGCGTGCAAAAATGCAAAAAACTGAATAAAACATACCTAGAGTAGAATATAGAAAATTGAATCATCACTCGAAAAAATAAATAATCAACTTTGTAACGATATAAAGTTTTCAAAAAGTAGAGTCTAGATGCTCAAGTTATGCCTCATAAAGTGTAAAATAGAACCTCTAGCTTTGACTATATAAAAGGTTGACTAAAAGATATTAAAAGTAGAAAAAAATTTGCACCACTATGAGAGGCTTAGTACTAAATTTCTGACAATATCTTATTTGTGAAAAAATAAAGTCCATATGAGCAAGATACAACCAAAAAACACAAGGTGTTCCTTAAGGGCTAAAAGGGATTTGAAAGTTTGTGATGCAGTGATGATGTCAATAAATCACTATCTTAAATTCGACATCTTTATGGATGTCATAGACAAAAAAATCACTACCATGTGGTCTTGACGTGGCAGCCAAGACACTAACATGACAGGCAATAGGACTATTGACTATGCACTGACTCAAACATTGACACGGCACAGTGATACCACTTGATTTGACATTGAAAACATTTTTGTGTGCGCTAATGTGGCTTATTGTTGTAGGGTATGCATGAAAAATGTGGCCCATACCTTTGTTGGACTATGTGTGGTATGAGGGCTCGTAGCATTGATAACCCGCATTAGCTTGTGTAGGTTGATACAAAGGGGCCCCACCTTTTAAAAAGGCTCTCTTCCCTTTTACAATGACATGCACCTTTTTCATGCACACAACTACTAAATGAATGATGTATTTTTTAATATATATTTTGAAATTAAAAAAATAAAACTAGCACTAAAACAACTACTTTGATTATATGTATGTGTGTGTGTATTATAGTTCTTGAGAAGTGTGCCTAGGTCATATGGCTCATGGATAATGTTTTTTTGCATCACCAGTCAATTGTGTCCAAACTTGATGAACTTTGTATAAAATATGGGTTTTAGGGCACTACAAACCCAACAATGAAGCTGTTTGGGCTCAAAGTGCTAAAAAAATAGGTGATCTCCTAGTTCATTAAAAAAATTAAATAAAAGTGTGATCCATCAGATCAAACCCTTGTTATTCAAAAAATATTTAAAAACCAAAACAAGTTGTAGCAGGTCAATGCTCTGCTACCATGTAGAAGTTGTCAATCCAACTTCATGAAGCCAAGATCACTTGCATGTAAAGATAACCTGCTACTAAGAAGAATGGGATAACAAAGCAAGGGTTAGGGCTCTAAAAATATGAAAAGCTATATTATTAGATAAAAGAATAAATAAAGTACACAATGATCAATCAATATAGCAGATCTGATAACCTAAAATTATAAACCCTAAAAAGAAACTATTTAATAATTAATATAATTATTAAATGTCACTAATACATAAAGTGATATATTAAGAAAGAAGTAAAGGTAATTTAATGATCAAGTCAAGATGACTTAATAATTAAGTTATTTTTTGTTCTAATAAAAACATATACATTTATATAGAAAGTATGAATATCTTTTTTATATTTATTTCCTTTAAAAAATTATGCATTTAGGGATTTGATGATTTAAATCAATTACAAATACCCTATGAAGGAATTTAAAAATGTGTTATAAGAACATTGTACAAGTATAAAGGATTATTTTGTGTGGATGTAGTTAAAATTGACATTGCTATATAAAAAATTATATTTATGCCAAAGTGACCTTTCTTTTTTTACTAGATAAGTTTATGGATTGTAATTTGAGTTGTTTGGAAAGTTTTGATTAGAACACTCAGACTTGTTGTGAACTTTAGTAAATGAGTTCATATTAATTCACATATTTAGGTTTTTGGAGGTGATAGAATGGGAGGGGTTGAGTAGAAAAATTATATAAATAGATAATTATACCATTGAATTTTGGATTTTAATGCTTGATTAGGTATTTTTGAGTTGCATGATAGTCTAAATGTCTAAGAGTGTTATGTAGCTTTGTTTGAAGAATTTTTCTTGATGACTTAATAGCATAAAGGAAATTGACATCATGGTTAGTAAATCTAAATAAGATAAATGATTTAATTGATCTGTATGCCTTCAGGATGCCTATTTCTAATCATGTGAATTACTTGATTGGGTAAAATCTTGAATTTTTGGATTGTGTGCATATTCTCTATTGACCCTATGAAAAAACATATTGTCAATTAGTGCCAAAATACTTAAGTCATCATGGAAGTCAGTATAGCCTGAGCTACCAAACAGAAGAGTGTTAACTAAGTTAGTTAGTATTCCAATTTCATAATGATAATTGAGCAAAAAGAGTAGTATGAATTGAGCCAATTGAGTTTTCTGAGTGATCAATGTGAATCGAGCATCTACAGTCAACCAAGTGCCAAAATCAATCGAGTTGATAGTGTTGCTTGAGTATCTCCATATCACCTAAGTAAGCTATTGGACTCAAGTATCAACACTAAGCTAACTTGGTAATTATTTTTGAAACTATAGAAATACTAGTTTAGTAGACCTAATGCAGAGTTACTATTTGGATCAATATATAAGGACGATACTTTGTTTCATCCAAATAATGATCACGGAGTTACATTTATTATCATAAGCCAATATGGATAATGAAATAGAAGATTGATTAGGAGGCTATCAAATAGTACAAATGAAAAGAAGAGACTCATCTCTCATAGTCAGGTGATTAGTATATTATTCAAAGGATCTTCATCAATAAACAAATTTGCATAGTAGAGATCAACCTGTTGATTCATCCTAATAAGTGTATCAGTCTCAAATCCTCTAACTAGGTGGACCTATCAATCCTTGCAGAATCTCTTAATCGAGTGCATACTTTATTGTATTATGTAAATCCTTTCACAAGGTGGACCTAGCAGTCCTACATACTCTTAACTGAGTAGATCACTAGAAGTGATCAATTGTAAGTCCTAACAAGCCAGCTTTATTACTACATTAGTGAAGCAATGTGGGTGTCATCCCCACCCCAATTTTACCTTCTACTTGGAGGGTTTCAAGGTTACCAAATATTGTGTCAAAGTGTTATGGTGTTGTTACTTTATTATTTTATATTTCATGCATGCAAGTAGATTAGATCATCTAATAAAGTGGGATTAAGTGAAAGAATATTTAAGTGATTCTTCATTCAACCCCCCTCTTAGTCACTTGGTCATCATTACATTTCTAACAATTGGTATAAGAGCAATGTTCTCTCATAAGATGTTTAGCAACTTGGGAGAAAAGATCATAGACAATGGAAGTGTAAAAGCTAGAGAAAGCCATTAAAAATGAAAAGTTGGATCTATATGTGGGCATGGAACAAATCAAGAAACTAAAGAATCAACTCTCTCAATCCATGAAGACAAGGAAACAGTTAGCCATACATAAAAATGAAACTCTATTCAAAGAAGAAAGAATTGAAGATATTTGTAGAGAAAGGAGTTTTGATGAAGTAGATGTAGCTATAGAAGATCTACTTGGAAGGAACCTCATTCTGCAAGGAGTCAAAAAATTGAAAAGAGAACATGAGATTCATTTACTCAGGATATGTGAAAGTTATGGAACAAAAGAAAAAAGCTGAAAATGACAAAGAGATGGCAGATGAAGACACAAGATTACTTTCCACCAAACTAGAAGAAAATGACAATGAAATCCACTAGCTTTCACTACATCAAGTAGATATGATAAATTGTAAGGTGCCTCCTCGCATGTACTTATTAAATATGATTTTCCTTGTTAAATTTGTTGTAGGTGATTAGAATGGATATGAAATAATGTTTTCTATTTTAGATGTCCTAATAAGAATTGAGGTCCTAATACATTCATGTTTTAAATAATTAAGTAATTCAAGAACAAACTACATTATCTTGATTGTTTAAACATTAAAATTTTACTAACGATGATATGAGGCATTTTCACTTGATGATAAGGGTGTTGATTTTGATATCCCGATGATTAAGTTTTATGTCGTGATAGTTTACTATTCCTTAAATGGAAATGTTACGATGTTAGGTATATGCATGCCTAACGATGATTTTTCTAGCATTTTAATCTAAATTAATGAATAAGTTATGTTTTATTGATTATGTGATTTTTGATGATTACATGTGAGTAGAAATCAATTAAATAGTTATTTATGTGAGAGATTCATGTTTTGATTTATGTAATGATCCAAATAAGCTTTGAATATATATGCATGTGATTTTATGGGGCTACTGATGTGTGCAATGAGTGTGCAGGATAATTTAGCCAAGAAACCTGACGGAGGAACGAAACTAATCCCTATGTGCCATTCGTGGAAAACTTGTTGTTCGTATCTTAATTGTATTGTGAGATGTATGAATGTATCTTTCTATAATTTAGTAAATGTTAACGTTTCGTAGTAGAATTTTTATAGTGTCGCTTGACACTCATGAACTGTATGTGCATTCTAGCATGCTAGTTAGGGTTAACTATGTAACCTATGGACCTAAGTCAGACTAAGTTAGTGACCTTTTTCACTAATTTATTTTTAATCAAGTTTAGTTACCCCTAATCTAGATTAGTGCTTAATATGCATTTTGGAGTTGTTAGATGGTCCTAAATATTCCTAGCATTTGTTTGGTCCCAAATCTATTCTTTAGGCTTAAAAATCATAAAATCTTTATACCTAAGGGGTATGGGTATGGGTTGGGGGCATTTTCCACCCCCCCTAGCCCCTTTGTTGACTTTTGAGGTAACTCAAAAAGTCTATTTTTTCCTTAGTGCGAAAATTGGAAGTTGTTACCATGGGTTGAATAACCTCAACTCCACTTAGAGGTTAACCTTAGGTTCAGTTGAGTTAGAAACCTCTATATTTTTAGGCAAGTGGGGGAAGTTATTGTCCTTTTTGGTGGTTGAGTTTGGCTCTTATTTAGAGGCTTTTTTGAGTAGTTTTAGTTGTTACCGAATCTCTACTTTTAGAGAGAAGTCTTGGAAGATTGAAGGCAAGGAAGGAAAAAATCTTCTCAACTTGTTCATTTTACCATAACTTTTTGTGAAGGTAGGAGTTCTTCATCTCCTTTGTTCATGTTGCTCATGTTGTTTCATGCTTGGTTCATGCTTATGTTATTATGTTGTTCATTGGTATGCTTGTGTGTATGTTGGGTATGCTTGGGAAGGATTGAAACATGTTTTCCTGATTGCTTTTTCTTCATGTTTTGCTTGAATTTTGAAGTTCTCTTTGTATGGGTGTTTTGGCATTACTCACCCTTGGATAGGGCAGAAGTGGTCATTTTCAAGAAAAGGTCTTCAGTTGGACCCCAACAATGTAGAGTCTTTTCTCAGGATGAGAAGAGGGAGAGAGGGTAGGGTGTTATGGGCCCCTACCTGTCAGCACAAACCACGTATGAGTTTTGGCATGTAAGAATGAAAGAACAGAAGTTCTTGGATTATAGCCCCGATAGGGCATTTGTTTTGGTGTTGTGCTTGATGTCTCCTATTGGGAAAATCCACCTTCTCCCTAGTTTTATATTTGTTGTGAAAACCCAGTATGGAAATTAATGTCAGATTTTGTCTCTTTGTTATGATTGGTTGTCTCCTGGTCAGTTTTTGTTCTCTTCACGATCTCAGTGATGCTTTGCAAAATTCGAAATGGATCCTTTGTTAAGGGCCAAGAAGGAAATTCAAATTGTTATTGAAGTTCAGTTATGTGGGAAGATTTCTCCTTGGGATTGAAATCCTATGTAAAAATGTTATTGTTGACTTATTGTGGAAATGGCAACGATGTCGAGTTTTCTTCCTGGTTCTTTTCTAGCGGAGCCTTTGAATCAGGTGGTCTATAAAAATAAAATAAAAATAATTGAGTGATATCCTTTCTTATGAGAATTCTTTGAAATTTCAATTACATGCACATGTGTATGGGAAAGTAGATAAAATGGTGATGTTCAATTATGCAAACTTCAAGTTCAAATATATTAAGGAAAAAATTATGTCATGATTGAAACTTCGATTTAATTGTGTGATTTTTTTTAAGAGATAAAATATTCTTACATTGTTGATTAAAGCAGATTGTTCATACCCTGTGTTTAACTAAGTAATTTAGTACATTCATTTAGAAAATAAAAATATATATATATATAAGCCACCTTATTGTAAAAATAAATTGCTTTGTAAATCTCTCCATAGAAACAAATAAGGCTTGAAAAAAAAACAAAAGTGCCCCAAGAGAAAATATGCTCTGGATTTTGTATAGGGAAAGAATTTAAATGTTCTCATGCATAGAGAATCTTTTAAGATCTTCTAAATATCCCCTAAAATATAATAAAAGATTTAAAGTCAAATAAAAGAAAATAATAAATAAAATAGAATATGTTACTAAATATCTTATCCTAAGTTTACCAACAAAACTTTAACTCATAAAGTTCTTTACACTATGTGGCAATGAATTTTTAAAAAAAAGTACCTATCCTTGCACTTTCCTTGGTGATGTCACATCCTCTCAATCACATTTCATTGGACCCTCAAGGGCTTGGCACAGGTTTGGGGAAATGATCTTGGTTAAGCAGGGGCAATTCAAGCTAAACATCACCTCTACCTTAGCATCGATTACCCCTCCTCCTCTCCAATGCATTTGCATTAAATATTGGTTGACTGCGTTAACCAAGGTTGTTGCCCATATGTGTCAAACCTGGCGCATCTACCTTGGGGAGTGTGGATGGGGCTGGTTAAATGCGCTCAGATTGGAGGCACTATAAAGGTTGAAAGGTGGGGGGAAAACCTTGGCAAGTGGCCAAGTGGCGTGAGGGAGTGGGATGTAAGCTAGAAGGGTTAGTAGGGTTAGAGTTAGTGGGATGTGTAGGTTAAGGGTTTAGTTTCATAGTATAGGGTTAGTTTGGAGGTTGTGTTAAGTAGGGTGGAGAGATGTTTTATTAATTAGTTTTATTTTATATTTTAAGAAATTTAATTAAAGCTTTAATTGTAGATTTAGTAATTGTTAGAAATCTTAGTTGGTATGTATTCTATTTAGGATTGTAGAAAGTTAGTATAGTAAAGTAAGATACATTGTTAAATATTTTATTAATAGAAATTAGTTAGTTATTTAATTGTGTAGTTAATATTAACTTAAGTTATTAATATTTGTTAGAGGAATTGATCATGTGGATATAATTAGAGATGGTTAGTTTTATTTTTAATATAGCTTAATTAATTAATTTTTTTAAAGATTAGTTAATTAGTAAATTTAGTGATGTAATAATTAGATTTATTTAGTGTTAGCTAAAAAGTCATTTAGCTCTTTTTTTTTATTTAGCTTAAGTATATTAAACTTTTAAGTATGTATTAAGATTTTGTTTAGTTTAGTTATATTTTTTTAAATATTCTAATAGTCAAAGCTTTTGGGACATAGTTCCATCTTGATGTTCTAAACTTGAATTGGGTATAATTTAGATAATGTTAAAGTATTAGTTAATTGTTTTATCTAAATTATTATTTTAGCCTTGGAGTAATGATAGCAGTATTATGGTTGTTAAAATTGAGTCATGGATGTGATGCTTTATTAATTTTTGAGTTCGTTCATTTCAAATGTCTCAAGGTAATTAGATCTATCTTTATTTATTTTGTTATTTGAATAAACCATAAGTTTGTAATTTTAAAATTTATATAAAATGAAATAAATATTGAAATCATTTTGATAGCAAAATTTTAAACTTAATGATATAAGTCCTACACATTTAAATTGTAAACCTTCATGGAATGTCAAGGTATTGATAGGAATCGCCCGTTGATATCTTACAATGTACCTAAGTCTTAACTGAGTTAAACTTATCAACTTAGTAGATTTAATTATTATTACTTTAAAAAAAAAATTGTATGTGTGTTTTGCCTTGTATTTTGGGCATGAAATTTTGGTATTAGAGCCCAGTTTCGTGACACTTGGGCGATAATGGGTCCATGATAAGTGTGGATATTTAAATTTCACTATTCGGTAGCAAGGATTTCCCTTTGTAGAAATTTGATAAGTAAATGTATTCCTTCTAAACTACGACACCAATAATTGAACCTAGTAAAAATTTGAACTGGTAATAACGAATGTAAATGGTTAACCCTAATCAGGGAATGAATTCATCTAAATATATGGTGCTCAAAATGAAGTTTAATGGTGATAACTATGTAGTTAGTAGGCAGGGATCAATCAGTGTTTGATTGACATGGTCGAATAGACCACCATCTAAATCAACTCAAGATCCCTACAATGTATTTGGGAGACCTAAGATTCCTCTTTTTCCTTAGAGACCCTGGTATGGCCGCATTATGTCAGTAATGTAAATTTTGTAAGTAATTGGAGTTATTTCCTTATTTATCTATTTTTTAGATTTTGATATTTTGATGTTCTTTCCTTTTTGCCAATAGTATGATGTGGGGCTGTTTAGCCAACTATATTATTGATGATTCTTTCTGCCTCTTAGTTATGTCTTTATTTCTTGATTTAAAATTTTACTATTGTGGCCACTCTTTACTTCTTTTTATTTCTAACTTTTGTGTTGGATGTTTCATCTTGGTGTTGAATTTAAATTTTTTGAGGCACCATCTTTTTTTCAATTTTATTGGCAAGTGACATATGATGAGCCTACCAAAGGGATTCTTGACAATCACGTGGATTCATAACTTTAGGGTATGCAGTTATTAGTGAGAGTATTTGTACCCCACCCTCTCCCAGGACTTTGAGATTAGGACTAGTGATATCGATTGGATGTTATGAGTAATGAAATTGCACCCCAGCATGAATTTGGTTAAGATTATAGGTTAACTGGAAGGACTTCTAGATGGAAAGGTGCATGTGTAGTGATGGACTCATTGAGTAGCCTATCGAGAATCAGTATGTCATGGAATCTCTAATGGAAAAGTGATTAACCCTTCATAAAGGGACAAGTTGCTTAATATGAAACCTCATTGAGGGAGTCTTGTACAACTGCTACTCTATGAGTGGGTACATGGAATTCAAAATACCTTATTTTTTTGTTATTATTAGAGACTTCATAAGTATTTTATAAGAGATTAGAATGTTGTTTATTTATGACTGATATGTTTTAAGGAATAATTGACCCTGAAAAATGTAACCACATCAGAATTTTGGATTGAACTTTTCTTTTGACAAAGGTAATCAGGCAAATAGGTTATCATCCTTGTGAATGTGTGTCAAATTATTAATCATTATTTTAATAAGAGTAAATCTTGGAATAAGTAATAGAAAGTCAAAATTCAATGGAAATTGATATAGTTGCAATAAGCCTAATCATAGAGAAAGTGAATGCAAAGACAAACCAACGTTTGAAGTAAAATGATTTACAAGCAACAAGTAAGGTCATAAATCATTAGAGTACAGAACAAAGCAATTGAACATTGGACCAAGACTAGGAGCATTTATCAGTTGGGATTACAACACATGGTACATATGTTATCTATGTGGAGAATATAGACACATTGGAGCTAATTGTATGAGGACTCACTTTAGAAAAATGAATCCTAATAAAAAATGCTATGTATGAAAAGAACTTGGTCACTTGGCAAAGAACTACATGAATAGGGCTACTATGCATACTAATGAAAAAAAAAGAAGGCAAGACCAAGATTGATGAGATCAAGAATCAAATGAATCAAAAATGGGTAAGGAAATATTTTGGAAGCTCAAGTCAAAAATCTTAAGTTATTGACACCCAAGTCAATGAGTTGGGTGATTCAATCACCTCAAACATACAAGCAGACTGCTAGAGCTGTGAGAAAAATAAGATCCTACATCAGTTCTAGTCAAGCAAGCAAGAAAGTCCAAATCAGCATATCAAATGTGATAGGAAAAAATGGAAGAATCATGTTTTAATAAAGCCAAGTCTCAATTATGAATGAGCTATTAGACCTTACCAAGTTACTCAAGCATAATCAAGCTAGGTCAAGTTTTATAACTCTACTAAGTGAACTTGACAACTAGTTCTAGCTGAGCCTAATGATGTATTCAAGTTTGAAGATTTAATTGAGCTTATTTCACCTACCAAATTACATAGCGTTAATGAGGCCCTAAAATTTGAAATTTTGATAAAGAGAGAAATTGAAGATTTATTCTTTCATAGTGAATCCAGAGATCAAACTAAGCAGAGAATTCTTCAAGCCCCCAAGTGATCTTGAGTGAACTTGTTGACAAACTAAGTTGTAGGAAATTTTACTATCTAAAGTTCTTCAACCAATAAGCATTATTGAAGCCTCATCAAGAAAAAGGTCAGGAAGGGTTTTGAAATGTTGGTCAAGAATGCAGATTGCAAAGCACCTAACTTCAAACTATACCCTGCAATCACTAAGGAAAAGAATCCTAAGGGAGAACATTCAACCATCCATCTATATGTACTCTTAATTCATGACATAAGGACTTCTTATCACTGTTCGATTCAAGAATTGGGTAATTTTGAGCTAGATTAGGCATACAATGCGTTGTGTGAGAATAGAACATGAAAAGACATTAGTCAAAGACACAAACCTTTAAGTGGCATAGCACATGATCGAGTTATTAGTCAAGGTTTAGATAGATCTACACATCTTAAAGGTATTGCAAGATAATTGGGATAAAAACATGTCTTTAATTTTGAAGGTGCATCATGATTTTATCTCTCATTTTTGCATAACCTTGTAAATTTTGGCATTTGTAACAAAAAAAGGGGGAAAGTATGTATATATGCATATGTTGGTAAATAGATTGTTTTTTCCAATGTAACTCTTAAATGCCCAAACTTATGAGAAAAAATTTGATACCAACAATTGGATAATCTATCACGAGGTTAATAGATTTCCTCTAAATTAAAAGGTACAACTCCCTTATCAAAGATAGTCAATGAATCTTGTTTTATTCCTAAACTAACTAGGTGCATTCTTAACCTGAGAAAGAAAGAGGAAAACCAAGCCAGCCAAGGTATATTTTAGTCGCTAATATTCAAAAAGTTGGCTAATTCTAGAATTTTTTGGCTAGTAATTTGGCTAATAACTTAAGATTTGATACAACCTAAATCCCCATAGTTTTATAAATTTTAGTTCTAGAATATTTAAAATCGCTCGATAATTTATTTGATTGAAAATTTTAAATTCAGAGATTTGCCACTATATTCTTTAGATGATTAGATTTGAGTCACCTAAATATAATATATTATTGGAGAAATTAAATTTAATTGACCAATAATTATCATAATTATTAGTTACTTTAGGGATATATCGCTAATATTTAGTTTTCACTATTGATTTAAAGTATATGGAGTGATTGTCATAGTATTCCATAAGGTAAAAAATTGTTCAATTTTGATGTGTAATATTCCACAGAGATTAATGAACTTCCTATTATTACTAAGGTTTGTTAATATTTTTATTAAAAAAATGATTAAAAAATGATCGCTAATATTAATCATATTTAGAACAGAAATTTGAGAAATTTGCTAATAGAAAAAGATTTTTTTTTTTCAAAATAATGAAAGATTCACCAATATTTTATATCCTTTTTTGAAGATGACTTTCTTAAAGTTTACCCTAAAGCCAGCCCTAGACGAAACTAACTCAGGTAGTGAATTCAGTTCTACACCTAGCCAACCCCAGGAATTCACACTTCCTATGACTCCCCGACATTGGCAATGCAATGTAAATGATAATTATGCAAATGTGATGAAAAATAAAAATGAAGATTAAAAATCCTAATCTTTACAATAGGAATGAATGACAATACTCTGATCTATCATCATTCACATTTGACTAAGAATGCAAGAAAGTGCTCAAAATTGACCATAACAACACTTCGATTGAAAGCAATCAAAAAAAGTGATGCTCAAATACTCTAATTCATAAAAAAAACCTTTCCTATTTTAAAAATAACAAACACAAAACTCTAATTATATTTTCTTGAAATCTACAACCAAATCTATTACAAAAATTGAGTATCAATCTGCAATGGACAAATGAAAATATAGAAATTAAATGCCCTCCCCTCTACTCCAGCAATGCCTAGTTTTGCAGAAAAGAAGAACCCTCTATACCATCAAAGATTTATAATAAATAGACTTCTTCATAACCCATTCAATTCTCCAACGATGGCCTTTTAGTTCTATAACTATTTCTTCCTAGAGATTCTCTTCACATTCTGATTAGTGTCTTCTGGTGACTTTTCAGTTCTGTAACTAACTCTTGTCTTTGATCTCTTCATCTTCTTCCTTTTGAAAATTGACATAATTATAAACTATGATTTATAAGGATGTACATTAACATATTTGAATGATGTTTGGAAAAGTGATACCAAAATATATTAATTTCAAATCAAGTTGTTCCTTTGTTGGTCGGACTGAAAAATAAGTCTGCCTGTAAACTTGGGTCTCATTGTGGGGGGCATATCTTTTGATTCCACCATTGGATCGAGCTTAGCTTGGATATGCTTGTCCAAACCTAATTATCTTAATTTTTATTGGAGAAATTTTTGAAATAATGTTGGAGTAAAAAGATATTTGATATTAAGTGCTGGTCTATATGACTGTTTTAAAATCACAATTGATAAAATGAAGTTTCCATCAACTCAATTTTCACATGCTCTGTAACAAGTAAACTTTGAAAATAATTAACAAGTAATACTTATTATTTGTTATTGTTTCATTGGTTATATAACACTCAAATTCATTCTTGGTGGAAATCTGATTTTTGTCTTCTCCCTTTTGCAGAAAACTCCAACCTAGCTACGAAAGCCATAGTGATTTTTATTTTTTTCCACTTCATATTTAATGTCATGTTGATCTCCAAATATTTAAGCAATAAATCATTATAATATTACCATTCTTTTTTTAATCAATTAAGAGCTATTTTCCATCTCTGTATTGTGGATTTGATGCTTGGTGGAAATGCCATTTTTGAGAGCAAAAAGCGCACCCAATCTTCAATTTTCCATTTCCATGTAGTGGGCACAATTTTCATGTAGACTAATTCATAAATTACTTTTCTAGAGTGATCTTGATACTAGACCCCATATATATTCATTTTGGATTGAGATTTTCCTTTTCTCTCCTCATGTGGAAAATTGAACTTTGATTGCAAAAGGTGTAGCAGAAAATGAGTTTTTCGCTACGCTTTTCCTTTTGGTGGAAAATGAAACACTTGCTTCTCCACTGGAAAATCTGAAAATTACCACAAAGGGTATAGTGAAAAATGAGTTTTCCACTACACACTTTTCCTTTTGTGGAAAATCTTGAGTTGACTACTCCATTGCAGAAATTCAAGAAGTGCTTCTCCATGGCAGAAAAATGAACTTTGACTTCGAGAAGCATAGCAAAAAATGAATTATCCACTTCTTTAAAAATTTGTAATATTTTCACCATTTAACTTCCACATCTGCATATCTAGACTCAGAAACAATTCAATCCTTCATGGAAACTTTCGTAGAATCAAGGAATACATTAGTGGAAATTTATCATGGGTGGTGACTTAAAAGTTTTAAAACTTGGGGTACTTTTAGTGTGCCTAAAACATATAAAGGGAAATATGTATAGAAAAGGTATTGTATAAAAGTTATGTAAAAATCAGATAAATAAAAATATTTTTTGAAAAATAAAAAATAGAGTTATCAATACAAATCAAGTTATAGAATAGAACACGTACATAGGAGTGTTTTATAGAATTTAATTGAAGATTTTTGAGTATGGAAAGTGTTTTTGTCACTAATGCCAAAGGGGGAGATTGTTGACCCTATGGAAAGACATATTTTCAATTAGTGCCAAAACACTTAAGTCATCATGGAAGTTAGTATAGCCCGAGCTACGAGACAAAAGAGTGTTAATTGAGCTCTAGTGTAAATGGAGTCAGTTAGCATTCCAGTTTCAAAATGATAACCAAGCAGGCATAGTAGTATGAATCAAGCCAACTGAGTTTTTTGAGTGATCAATGTGAACCAAGCATCCAAAGTCAACCAAGTGCCAAATGCAACCAAGTTGACATGTTGGCCAAGTATCTCCATATCACCCAAGTATCATTATTGAGCCAACTTGGTAATAGTTTTTGAAACTATTGAAATTCTATTTTAGCTGACCTAATGCAGAGTTACTATTTGGATTGATATATAAGGAAGACACTTTGTTTCATCCAAATAATGATCATGGAGTTACATTTATTATCATAAGAAGATATGGATAATGGAAGATTAGATCGATTATGAGGTTATCAAATAGTACAAAGGAAAATAAGAGACTTATCTATCATAGTTAGGTAATTAGTATATTATTCAAAGGATCTTTATCAACAAATAAAGTTGCATAGCAGAGATCAACCTGTTGATTCATCCTAAGAAGTGTATAACTCTCAAATCCTCTAACCAAGTGGACCTAACAATCCTTGTAGAATCTCTTAATTGAGTACATACTTTATTGTATTATGTATATTCTTACACAAGGTGGACCTAACAGTCCTACTTACTCTTAACCAAGGTGGACCTAACAATTCTTGTAGAATCTCTTAATTGAGTACATACTTTATTGTATTATGTATATTCTTACACAAGGTGGACCTAGCAGTCCTACTTACTCTTAACCAAGTAGATCACCAAAAGTGATTGATTGTAAGCCCTAACATGCCAACTTTATTACTGTAGTATTGAAGCATTGTGGGTGTCATCCCCACCCCACTTTTACCTTCTACTTGGAGAGTTTTTGGGTACCAAATATTGTGTCAAAGTGTTATGGTGTTATTACTTTATTGCTTTATATTCTATGCATGCAAGTAGATTAGATAATCTCTTAAAGTGGGATTAAGTGAAAGAAGATTTAAGTGGTTCCTAATTCATCCCCCCCTCCTCCCCCCCCCCCCCCCCCCCCTCTTAGTCAATTGGTTATCATTACATTTCCAATAATTCTTAAGTAATGGGTAGATATGCAAGGTAGTGCATGTAGTTTCCTTAATTGATTCTTTATTGAGGCTAGAGTTTCTTTTTTCTAAAATAATGTACTATGCAACTAAGAAAAACATTTACTTGAAGAATGGACATGTAAATATACTCTTCTGATTTTCCTCCATTATGGTATAACTTTGTGATAATATTACTTCTCTAGATAAGAGCGATCAAGAAGATCTTCAAATGATTTGAATAAGCGAGAAAGGCTAATTGATTTTATTGACATAATTATGACATGTGTCTTCTATGCAACCATGTTTTATGTTTTTTTGTTTAATTTTTTATTATTATTGCATTATTTCTATTACTTCAACTAGTTTTTCTTTGTTAGGCCACTTCTAGCTGGGTTGCATATCTTTCATGTCAGGAAAGATTCCAGGGAAGTGTACCTACATAATGGTAGGGTGGAAAAACTCTCCTTCAATATTCTCACCCTTGATGTTTTGTCTAACACAAGTATTTAAAACTAATAATAGGTCGGTCTTCATGTTTAGCATTTTTAATTTTTAAATTGTATTGGCTAGTGGCCTATGATATGAATTTACCATTTATGTTAGTCTCATAAGTTTTTTATTATTGCACTTTGACAAATTGGTCAAACCATGTATTTGGATGTTTTTGTAATCAACATGTTGATCAAAACCATTAATTATGATGATGTAGTATCTCTTGTTTCTTTACAAAAAGCACATTTGATGGTTTGGTCAATACCCCTTGTTTTTCTCTTATGTGTACCTTTTTCATGTTGGAAATTAACTATGATTTATCAATATGTGAATTTTCCATTTTACTATTTTGATAAACTTTCATGTCTAGTGAGTATTATTGATGTGGCATATGTTGTTGAAAGTCCAACCTTTACATATGGTATGGGAGCTCAAGGTTCCACTCTAGGGCCTTGATATTCTCTTTTAGGAGTTTTTTTTAAACCTTAGGTAATTCGACTTATCCTTTTTCTTATAACTTCAATTTTCATGCTCAATTGTGTTTTTATCTGTAAACATAGCACCAATTTGTAAAAGGTTTCTCTAAAGAATTAATATCTGATTTTAAATCTTTGCATTTAAAATGATGAAAGATTATGGTTGTGATGATATGACCTTGCACTTAATGAGTACAAAACTCCAATTACCCTTTGCATAAACCACTACATCATTTCAAATGCAAAGTTACTAAAGGTGTCAATCACTCCTTAGAATACATAAAATGCAATTTTACATTAAATTGATCATTTCTAATTATATTAATATATTAAAGATATATTTAAAAATAAAAACCTTTAAAGCAAATATTTTTCACCATTACAAATATGTAATACTCAAATAATAAATTTACCTATTATTGTTTTTATTTTTTATTTGCATAATTTTCAGAGATATCTGTTTGCTCTATTTTTAAAATTATAATTTCATTTTTTTTCCTATTAGCTGAGATTTTCTCTTTTAGGAGTTCATTTTTAAACGTATGAATTTTTACTTATCCTTCCTCTTATAACTTTAGTTTTCACACTCACTTGTGTTTTTGTTCATAAACATAATGCTAGATTGTAAAGGTTTATGTAAACTTAGCATCTAAGATAAGGCTAATCAACTAAATTTGACTTTAAGTTTTAACATTTAAATTGATCAAAGATCATGGTTTTGATGATATGACCTGCACTTAATAAAGACTTAACATTTAAATTGATCAAAGATCAATTATGTTTTATATTCTTTTCTATTTCTATTCATAAATAAACATCAAATTGTAAAAGATTTATGTAAAGTTAGTGTCCATGATGAGGCTAATAAAAAATCTTAAGTTTTAGTATTTAAATTAATCAGGATCATGTTGTGATGAGACGACCTTGCACTTATTGGAAACTTTGCATTTAAATTGATCAAAGATCATGGTTATGATGACATAGCCTTGCACTTAATGAAGACTTGAGCTAAACAACTTGTTTTAAATAAGTATTTAATATGATTGTAAAATAGATAAAAAAATTAAATTAATGATAATAATGATATAGAAATAGGCCAAATCAATCAAAACTATAGACATATTACCATACAAATAAGACCAAATATAGATATACTACTAGGAATCAAAATACATAATTTATAAATATAGTTTGAATATCGTGATCATGCATGTGTAGAGTAGTGAAACACTAGGGTTTTGAAGGAATGAAAAACATAGATATTATGAAATAATAGGGATGAGATGACCTTGTAATAGAAAAATCAGTTTCTTCCATGGATGACCTTGAAAATATTTGGGAAGGCTTTGGTTTATATAGAGATAAGAGTTTGGAGGTACTCAAAGGCAACCCTTAACCCTAGGTGGGATATGATTTTCTATCAACAAGGGAAATCTTATTTTGGATAGAATGATCATAGCCGATAAAGGAGTGATTGGGGCTTTAGTTTCAAAAAATATGGGCACAATTTCTAGTGTCCAAAACAAATAGTGCAAAGACTAAGGGAAAATAACTTTGTAAGTTCTAGCATAGATAATTTATTGGTAACTCAACTTTCCATTGAGAATAGGGAATGGGTTTAAACTATTATTTATCTCAAAGACCATGCCTTTATTATAAAATGGGTAGGGTTATGGCCCATGTATCACATTCTTAAGAAATAGTGTGAAAAACCCCCAGGGAAGGATTACAAGATTAAACCCCTATCTATTGATTTCCATCTTTTCACATGTGCAGATGGTATAGACAAAGAATGGGCTTTAAATAGTGGGCCTTTTTTGTGTAAGGAAACTACCTTATTGTTTTGTTCTAGACCCCTAACTTTAATCCAAGCACTATGAAGGTGGACACTATTCTGACTTGGCTCAGATTACCAAATCTCTCACATAATTATATAAATCAAGCTACTTTGAAGTTGATAGGTGATACATTGGGAGGATACATCAGTCATGAAGAAATGATAGAGAAATAGAATATGTTAATCCTTATTAGAATGCTCATAAAAGGTAAAAACTCACACCTTGTCCTGAAGGTCATTGAATTACACACAAGTGAAAGATACTGGCAACAAAAAATAATTGTAGAAGAAAATTCTAGTAGGAAAAAGGCCTTCATATCATTGAAGGTGTGGGTAAAGGAAAGGGATTGGAAAAATATGTTACCCTAGACCTTGCATTGAAGCATTCCTCCCAAGTTTATAAAGATAAATTAGTGGATAGTGCAGGTGACATTATGTTACCATAAGTAGAGAGACATCCCAAGTATATGAGTGGCATCAATCTCTTAAAGAGACCATTGACGTGTCCTTCTTAATGGAGGAATGTGGTATCAATATAGGTCATTAGAAAGTGGTTGTGATTTCTGATCCCATTGATGAAATAGTCATGTCTAAGGTGAATCTTGATAGTGGTTTTGGTAATAGGGAAGAAAATTAGTCTCCACCAAGGGCTCCAGAAGTAAATGAAGAAATGGTGAGGTCTAGTATTCAATTGGGTGACAAGGTTTGTGATCGGATGCTTCCTAGTAGATTTGAAAACCCTTTGATAGAGCACAAGTTGATAGTTGAACTCCTAATAACCAATAATATGGTAGAAATTGGGGCCTTGAATGATAATCCAATAAAAGGGTTCAAGGAAATTCTGATATCTCTTATATAGAACTTAAAATCTTCCTTGGAAGCCATAAATGATAGTAATGGGGAACAAAACTATGATTCAGATGAGGCTTGGGTAGAAGATTATGATGACTAGGATGTTTTGGGCCTCTCAAAAGTTCCTAATATTTTGGAGGAAATAAACATGGAGAAAACATATTCAAAAGTCACAAAACACAATGTGAGAAGAAAAGAAGAGATCATAAACCTTCTCACCTTCAAATTGCAATGGTTGGGACTATATCTAACCAAGCCAAAATGTTGAGATTGTGAAGAGGCTAAACCCTTTCCTGGAAGCTATGAAGCTCCTTTCATAGAATGTCAGGGGCTATAATATTTGGCAATATGTCCAATCAATTAGATAAGGTAAGTTATGGTTGTCATTTATGGCAACATATTTGTTTTGCAGATTAGTCATGTTCACTTGTGAAGGAAAATTGTCGAAGTATTAGATAGTGTTACAACAACAGGACAAATTTGATGATAGCAAAATATTCCCTTGGAATATTCTCTTACATAGTTGACCAGAGATGCATGACATCATATTGTGACATATTCCAGTGCACATGTCCATATAGTCAACTAAGTTTGAGTTCTGAAGGAATTAGTGATCTATTATTGATACAACGTAGAACAGAGCATATCAGCAGAATGTGTTAAACAACTTGGTTTATTGTTTAAGTTATAATTTCTTGTTGAGCTAACTATAATGATGTTATGCGTGCTGACTAAGGAATAATTTACTAACATGTTTTGTATAAGTAAAGAAATTCATTTACAAAGTTAAACAAGATAAAAATATATGAGGAGAATGATATGTGATCAGTGATTGTGAAGTTAACATGATCTTATTTAATGAGAGTAACAAGTGAATGTGACTTTTTGATATATAATGCAAAGCATTGTTATGCTTGATGTGATGTAGATTAAGTTATGCACAATGACTCTTGTATGAAGAATTGTCAATCCAAAGATTTGCGAAGTACAACAAGTATCTCAGAATTGTATATGTAATTATTTCCTTAAGATCTCATTGTATAGTTGCATGTTAGGGTAGTGGGTTCTTCTTGAACACATTTTTATATGATCCACCAACTCCTAAAAGGGTTAAAGCAACTCCTAATAGGGTTGAGGCTTCTAATAAGGCCTAGTCTCCTAACAGGGACTCGAGACACTATACATTCTTCATAGACTCCTAATAGGGTTAATATCCTTAACCAAATTCTTTATATAGTGAATCATCTTGTGAGTTTCACCCCCACCAGGGTTTTCCCTTGGGTAGGGTTTCCCTAGATAACAAAATATATTGTTATGATCTCTCTTTGTGTATGGTTGTTTATATTGTTCAACATTATTAGTTTACTTTCTTATGCATGTGATAAAGTAATTAATAATATTCAGTTGTGGGCAAAAAGATTGAAAATACTGATTCAACCCCCCCACGCCCCCACCAGAGTATTATCTATTTCTAATAGTAATGCACTTAACAAACTCCACTTGATCAAAAGGTGTATGGATCAAGTGAGTCTAGATGTAGTATTTTTTCAAGAAACAAAGTTAAAGACTAAGGAAATTTAAACATTTATTAGATCTTTCCATGAGAGAAGAGTAGTTTTCAAGAGGCTTTTCGTGCTTCAAGGGGTCTTGATGTGCTATGAATAAATGTTCTATTCAAGCTACATTGATGGGCCAAGATGTTTCTTGGTAGTGGCTCCTAATTTCCTCCAAACAACTACTGGTAAATATCAATACCATCAATGTATATGGACCTAGGGAAACTAGTCAAAAAAACATGGTTTGGAGAATCCTATGCAAAACATAAGGGAGAGCTCTTCATTCTGGGAGGTGACTTAAATGTCATATTAAGCCCAACTAAAAAGAGTGGTGGTAAAGGTTAGGTGAGTCAAAGCTAGAATGATTTTGATGACTTCTTCCTAGGAATAGTGTGATGGAACCGGCCATAAGGAATGGAAAGTTCACATGGACAAAAAAGCGAAAGGTATTTATCAATATTGTAGAAAAAATTGATCGATTCGTGTTAGTAGGTGATTGGGCCACAATGTATTGGGCCTATAATTTTTAAATACTACCTATCACAAGCTCAAATCACTACTTGATTGAACTAATGATACAAGAAGATTCTATACTTGAAAGGGCTCCTTTCAAATTCGAGGCTATGTGGTTACAACATAAGGTTATGGAGGCTCTCATCAACTTGTGATGGAAGAAAACCCCTTCTAAGGAAGGTAATCAATATTTTCAAATTTTTAAAAGGTTATAGTTTATCAAAGATAATCTCAAAATTTGGAATAGGGAGTCTTTCCAGGATATTTACTGAGAAACATAACATTGAGAAAGAGTTAGTAGAATTACATTTACTAGTGATAGACAAGGGGTTGAGGGAGTTGGAATTTAAAAAAGAAGTGAGATTAAATAATGAACACTCTAAAATTTTGGCTAGGAAATAAATTTATTGGAGACAAAAGTCCCAAGAAACTTGGTTGAGGGTTGGGGATCATAATACAATTTTTTTTCATAACTCGATGAAGGTGAGGCGATCCTTTAACACGATCTTTTCTTTGAATAATCAATAGTGGGTAAGGCTCAAAATTTTGGCTAATATTAATCATGAAGCTATAAGATACTTGTATGATAGGTTTAATGGCCCCCAACCTTCTGTAGGAATGTTGGACATATTGGATGTCAATCCTAACTTAATTAGTGAGTAGCAAAATAAGGCTTTGTATGCCCTAATTAATGAAGTAGAGGTTAGGACATCAAAATTTTCTATGGGAGGAGAGGAAGTGCATGGGATAGATGGATTTTTTGTAAAATTCTTTCAAAAGTTTTGGCACACTATGGGTGTGGAAATTGTTGAGGTGGTTGAGGAATCTAGAGTTGGTGGGTTTATGCTTAAAGATCTTAACAATACCTTCATTGCACTATTTCCTAAGTTAGATAATAGAATGAGTCTAGAAAATTTTAGGCACATTTCACTATGCAACACAATCTATAAAATAATTTCAAAGGTCATATCTAACATATTGAAACAAATTTTGAATTCTATCACCTTTCAACAACATAATTACTTTTTGCATAATCAATCTATTTATGAAGACATTATCATTGCATATTAAGCTATACACATTGTCAAGTCTTCCAAATTGAAGAAGATGATGATTGAGTTAGACATTAAAAAGGCTTATGATGAGGTGAATAGAGTTTTTTCTAAAGGTCCTAGAAAAATTTGAATTGTCAAGGGCTTGAATCCAATGGGTTGAAAGTTGTATCTCAATGCCCTAGTTTTGTATACTTGTGAATGATAAAACTCAGAGAATTTTTGAATCTACTAAAGAGTTTAGATAGGGTGATACTCTCTCCCCCTTTCCATTTATTATTATGGCTAAAGTGTTGGGTAGATTAATTTCTAAGGTTAGAAGGACATGGGTCTAGAAGGGTATTTAGATTGTCAATGGGGGTGTATCCCTTAATGAATTTGCAAATTGCAGATGGCATGTATCTTGATGGGAAGGAAAGTATTAGGGAGGCACACATCACCAAATAAATACTAAATAGATATAGTGAGGTCTCTCGGTAATGTGTTAATTGGAAAAAAAAATAGAGATCTATTTCTTTAATACTAATGTTTAGGTGCAAAATAATATCAAACAGGTTTTGGAGATAAAAAATGGACAACTTTTGAGTAAGTATTTGGGTATTCCATTATTTTAAGCAGCCTCAAAGGCACACTTATGGAAAAACTTAGTTAAAAAATATGTTAAAAGAATGTAGATGGAAAAAGTAACTGGATCACTTCTACATGAAGAATCCTCTTACCCATATTTGTAATTATTGCAATTCCAATGATGTGTATGAAAATTCGCAAAAATATTTTGAGAACTATTGAGAAAAGGATGAGAGAATTTTTTTGGAGTGGTGGTAAAGGGAAAAAATGATGGCTACTAGCATGTGATAAAATTTGTAAATCTAGTAGGGCTGGTAGGGCAGGATCAAGAAATTGGGATGTCATGTATCAAGCCTTGGGTGCTAAATTGATGTGGTCTATGTATGCTAATCCAAATTTACAATAGGTGAAAGTGTTTTAGGAAAAATATATGGACAACATGGAAGAAAAAAATATTTTAGCTATCAAAGGCACACCTAGAGGTTCTATAATCTAGAATTTTATGTTGGAATGCAGATCCATTATTACACATCATATTTCTTGGTAGATTAGGAGTGGTTGTAGTGCTCATTTTTGGGATGACTCTTGCAAAGGACCATAGGCCTTAAGATTAAAAAATGAGTATGAAGAATTATGAAAAGTGATGATAAATAAATGGGGTAGAAGGGTTATAGATTATGTAGAGGTTAAGATGTCACCTTGTGCAGAAGTGTGGCAATGGAAGTCAATTGATTCTCTAGGTATCATAGAGAAACATAAACTTTAGTTGAGGAATTATTTTTTAGGAAGATGAATCTTAGTCAAAAGTAAGCCAAATAAGCTTATATGGTGTGTTGCAAAGAGTGGGACCTATTCAGTTAAGACAGGTTATTTGATGCTTTCTCAAGGGGTCCAAGAGGAGAAATGGGCCACACAATTATTTTGGGGAAATGAATTCCTCCTTAAAGCTAGCTCCTTTCCATGGTTGGTTAAAAAAGGAAGGATTTTGACTAATGATAGGATGAAGTGCTATAGACATTATGGGTCCTCAAAATGTAGTTTATGTGAAGAGGAGGAGGCAATAGATCATCTATTGTTGAATTGAAAAGTATCATATTATATATTGAGTTATACCCAAGGAAGGTTGGTTTGGTAGGGGTCATTGACTTGAACCTTGAAAGAAATATTTTATTGATGGCCTACTCAAATGCCCCATGCATTGTTCTCTTGTTTGTAGAAGGCTTTCCAATCTATTATTATTTGTGAAATATGGAAGGAGATAAATAGGTGAATATTTTAGAACAAGAGTGAGGACATGGGTAGATTAATCAATAGAGTAAACCTAGCTATTAAGGATGTAGTTAATGTGTTTTCTACTACTTCAACTCTAGACATCCATTTCAAAAAATGGGACCAACAATGCCAATCTAAATGGACTAGACTAGAGTTTAGAAAAATGTATAGAATCAAAGGGTGAATGAAAAAATTAGATAGGACCTAGGTAAAGTGGGTTGAACTCAGGGATGGATGGGTTAAAGTCAAATGTGATGGGGCTGATATTAGGAATGGGGGAGCAATATGATTGGGTGTCATTATAAGATAGCATTGAAGGAGTATTTTGGCCACTAGTGCAATGAAATTGTCAGGTGGGACTAATAATGTAGCTAAAGGTAGAGAAACACTACTTGCAATTCAATGGGCTATGACTCAAGGATATTCAAAGGTGCATTTGGAACGAAATTCTTTAATTAGGATTAGAGCTATTTAGGTGCATCACCCAAGAATATTTCTATTTCTAATTTTCTAGTTTTGTGTTTTTAGTAAGGGCCATTCCTGTGCAGAGTTGCTATTTGAGGGAGCTTGCTAATTTAAGTAAGTTGATATTATGTGCTCAGATTGTTCTAATCTCATAAGTGGAGAATCATTTAGATATATAAGTCTACTAGATGAGTTTCATTGTCATATAATATGTATTAGTGTAGTTTTAGATTAAGGTAAAAATAGGTTTTGAAGGGTACCTAAAACCCTTAACATAAAAGAAAAAGATAAACCAGTAAGCACAACCAAGTTTTACAAGGACCTGAAACCTATAGTTTAAAAGTTACAAAATTAGGTTTCATAAGGACCAAAAACCACAAAATAAGACCATAAAATGAAACTAGGTTTTACAAGGACCTAGAACCTAGTTTTTAAAACAAAAAGAATAAAAATCAGATTAAAAAAAACTAGACTAGCGACCAGTTACTGAGACCACCACTAGAATAGAGACCAACGACTAGGGACACCACTAGCTACTACTATAGCTCTTTGATCATTTTCACCACCTCTTTGCCTACCTTCGCAGTACTTTGGATGGTATCAGCAACAGATCCCCCAGTTACCTTAGCCACCTTCTTTCTTGAGCTCTATCTTGTTCTTTTACTTGGGCCACTTAAAGACATGATTTCTTCAATTGTTCTCTTCCCTAAGCTTGTAGCAGCTACCATCCTAGTCTTGCTACATCTTTCCCACTTTTCTTTTCAAATTCATTAACTCATTATACATCTAGGAGTCAGCTTGAAGAGAGGAATCAACCTTAAGCTTTGTAGTATGCAAGAAAGAAAGCATAGTATCCTTACCAGTAGATTCATCCTTCTCCTTCCCCATTTCTTCCTTAGTAGCAAACTCATCCTTCTCTTTCCTTGTTTCTTCCTATGCATTCACATCATCCTTGCTAGTGAGGTCCTTTTTTTCCTTCACCATTTCTTCTTTTTCATCCCTCCCTCCCCAAGTATGCTCACTCTGATTTATCTGACCCTATCTTTTATCATTGCTTTCATCAACCTCATCCTTACCAGTCTCACCCTTACTACAAGGGTAACCCTCCAAGTTTGAACTGAAATCTCCCACATCTGTATTTTCCTCCTCCTCCATATTCTTTTCATCATTATTGTCTAAATTCTCAAACTTAGTAATCTCCTGCACATTTTTTTGAGGAGTTTCTTGCTTTAGACTCCTCCTTGTCCCACTAAACCCTTCCTCACCCTCACTCTTCCTAGATTAGGTTTCACTAACATAATCCTTCTTTTTCTTAGAGGGAGGGGAAGACACAATAGCCTTGTTCTTATAGTAATTCTCAATTAGTAAGATAAACCCTTCAAGTAAAATTAGATAAGACTCTTTTTTCCTGTGAGCTTGAAGACTTTGGAGCAAAGAAAATATCAAATAAAAAGGAAATGAGATCCTATCCTTGTACCTAAAGTGATTTAGGAACACAAAGTGAAATTTATGAATGAGCTCTACCATCTAAAATAGAGTGCTCATGGATGCAAGAGAGCACATCCTGCCAGATAACCTTAATTTGACCCAGTTCATAAAAGTCACCATTCTTCTCCAAATTCTTTTCCTCCTCATCCATTTTCATAAATTTCTTAAATGCAACATTTGAAATACTTGTTTCCTTACTAAATTTTATGCCTTCCTTAGGCAAGCCCGTCACCTCAGCTATGAAATCTTCAGACAAATGCACCATCACCTTGTGCATAGAAACCCTATCCTGGATCCAATTTTTGAAGAATTCCTCTATGACATGTGTTTTATAGCCATGCAGATGCTCTAGATAAGAGGTGACATTACCTTTTTATAGAATCTACCAAACAGAGGCTTTAGCCTTCCAAGCTTTACAATTTTTGGGTTCCTATTTTCTTGGTTCCCTACCCATTTTTGAAGACTTCGTTTCACTGCAAAATGCCAAAGTCAAGTAGAGAGGATATAAAGTATTAATCAAAGCCAATGTATTCATTAATACAACTAAGATGCTTATAAAAACACGTACGTGCCAAGCCAGGATAATAATCACATTAATGTACTTTCTCGAGAAAATACCACTGGCTTCTGTAACCCCACTTCCATATATCATTAAACTGCTAATCTTAGAAAATATTTCCCTTCATTGCATGAGTTCTATCATAATTAATGAGAGCTTTCAAATCCAAATTCCTACTTAAGTCATCACGCCATGTTATCTTACACTCTTGTTGGATAGCCTGGTTAGTTATCAAGTCAACCACAACATTACCTTCACAGAAAGAATGAGATATAAAGACTTTCTCAAATTTATCCATTAAATATTTAATTTCCATTACACTAGATTCAATAGGCCAAGTGATCAAACTTTTTCCATTAAAAATATTCAAAATGTTCAAGGAATCTCCTTCGATCCAAAGGTATTGGAAACCAGTTTCCACTGCCAACCTCATTATATATAGAGTTGCAGTAGCCTCAACTTTATGACTATTAGAAATATCGATAGGTATAGTAATAACATCTATTATGTTACCTATGTAATCTCTTAGAACTCCTCCATAACCCACTGATCTGAATTAAGAATTTAGATTACAATACCTAGTGTGGAACCTGCGATATTGTGAATTAATTGAAAAACCATTAAAATGCTACAATAGATGATTTGCAAGCCAAAAGTGATCCATTCCATTTAAAAATAGAGTTTATACAAGTATGATGGATCCCAAGGGTCATCACTATCCCTTGGAAATGAAAATGAAGAGTCCACAAGATAATAAATTACAAAATAAATCCAAACAACTATTAAAAACTACAAAAGTCTATATTAAAAATTATGTCTACTCTTAGAAGTCATAACTTTCTACTTGTAGCTTGAAAACACAAACTGTCAAATTTTTTAGAAAGATCTTCTAAAGTTCTTCATTTTGTATTTGAAGTCTTAAGCATAGAACTATGAATCCTTGACCCTACAGAAGCCCAGAAATGTCCTACCGGCCTCCGAAAATGCAAAATACTAGAACATAGAAAATAGTGAAAAAATAGATTTTAGTATTTTCTCATTTTTTCTCATGCCAACATCTTCTACATCTTCCTGGACTATATTTTGATGATTCCTTCCCTCTTGAGAGGAAATGGTCCCCATTTCATTTAGACTTTGCATCAGATGTAGAAAATGAAGCTGGATTTGTTCACATGTAAGCCACTTTCCCTATTGAAAAAATTATCCTACTTTCACCACATGATATAAATAGATTTTCTGGTTCCTCAAATTTTTCATGAAAACCTCCACAATTTGGTCACTTTGGAGTGGATTAATAACTTCTAGATTTAATCTATATGATTGATTTCTTTAGCAACATGTGCAATGTCTAGTAAAGGAGGGAAATATGGCTTCAATAGTTCTACATTGAAAATTGGATGGACACCCAAAAATGGAGGTATATTGAGTTCAAATGCATTTTCACTAAATTTCTTGATGATCTTATAGGGACCATAATGAAGAGGATGAATCTTTCTATGAAGGCCTTGTAAACATTCCTTTTGTAAATGCAACCATACCTGATCCCCAACCTGAAAATTATGAGGAGTTCGATGTTGATCATGCCTCTGTTTATACTTCTTAGTAGTCTACTCCAAAATTTCATGAACTTGCTACTACAAATGATGAATTTTATCAATAAACTTCATAGGTTTGTCCTTCTCCTTATCCAATCATGGTACCAAGTCAGGTTGCATAACTGGGATATAAATATTTATTGGTGCTAAAGGTTGATATCCAAGACAAACTTCAAATGGGTTGTGGCCAGTTGAGTTATGAATTGCCCTATTGTAGCCATGTTGCACATATGGAAGGCTCTCATCCCATGTGCAAGGATGTTTGGAGTGATAGATGCGTAGAATTTGAATAATCATTTGATTAATAACCTCTATTTGACAATCTATTTGAGGATGAAATGCAGTAGACTTTATTAGTTTTGTGTCCATCATTGCCCATAATGAAGACCAAAATTTACTAAGAAACTGAGTATCTCTATCTGAAATGATGGTTTTTGGTAGCCCAAAATGAACCATAAACCATCAGAGTTTTTGGAAAGATTTTCTAAAGTTCTCCATTTTGTGTTTGAAGTCTTATGCGTAGCACTATGACTTCTTGGCCTACCAAAGCCGAGAAATGCCCCAAAGGCCTCTAAAAATACAAAATACTAGAACATTGAAAATACCAAAAAAATAGATTTTAGTATTTTCTCATTTTTTCTCATGCCAACATCTTCTACATCTTCTTGGACTATGTTTGGATCACTCGCTTTTCCTGGGTTTCCCTTAGCTGCACCATCAAAATTCCCTTTAAGCCATCCCATAGGAGGAGCCTTCCATCTAGTATTCAATCTTGGATCTTCTTTCTTCATATTAGAACCTTTAGAAGACATTGGATTGTCAATTTGAAAATATTTATTACATTTTCTCTAGGACTTGAAATTTTCCTTTATTGCCTTGACAATGTTTTGGCTAAGCACCCACTCTAGCATTTCTTTATTCCTAAAGATTCTATTATTTCTTTCTTTCTAGATACCCCACCAAAGATGAGGAAGAGTAATTTTCCATATGAAATAAACATCAATATCCTAATATGGGTAGATCCAACTCTTAAAAAAATGTTCTATAGTATTTTGATGAACCCAAGTAATATTCCAAAAGTTGAGAATAGAGCTCCACACTTGTTGACTGTAAGTACAATTCAAAAAAAAATGATCTCTATCTTCATAACCTTCTTTACATAGACTGCATCTAGTAACCACATTAATGCCTCTTTTTGTAAATTTTCTTGAGTAAGAATTTTATTCTGAAGCAAGATCCAATAAAAGATATTTATTTTTGATATAAAACCTTTTATCCAAGCTTTTATCCATAAATGAAAATTACCTTTCTCCTTAGATTTGAAAATAGAGGAAACTTTAAAATAGGCACTAGCATTAGAACTCCATATCATCTTATCCTCTTCAAGGGGATACAAAGAAAATGCATTCAACATAATCTAGATATTATGAAAAGTCTAGTTAACATCAACAAGATTAATCTAATAGTTATTATGCCAGTAATTTCCCATAAGAGTCCCATACAATTGTTTGCATCTATCAATATGGGTTCTATCCTCAAATTCCTCAATTAGGGGATGATCCATAATCCAAATATCTTCCCAAAATTTGACCTTCTATCCATTTCAAAATTTCCATGAACATCCTTTACTTAAGATATCCTTAGTTCCCTGTATAGCCCCCCAAATAGCAGAAGGGGAAAGAACATCAGAAGATGGTAGAAAATCAGATAATGAAGGAGCATTAAAAAGATACTTATGTTTCCATTTAGTACTCCATTCCTTATCATCATGATAAGCTCTCCATCCCTATTTAGCTAAAAGAGATCTATTCATACTTTGCATTGACCTAATTCCCAATCCACCTTCCTTGATAGGATAACAAATTTGATCCCAAGCTATCAGAGCCATTCTCTTCCTTTCCCTAGTTCTAGACTAGAGAAAATTTCTTTAAATTTTATCAATAGTATCTACGAATTTTGTTGGAATTCTAAAAAGACTTAAAGCCTAAGTGGGGATGCTTTGGAGAGAAGCTTTAAGGAGGGCAATTTACCAGCTTGACTAGAAAGGTTACCCTTTCAACCCACCAATTTCTTATTGAACTTCTTTATGAGATCTTCCCAAAAAGAATCTAGAGCTTTAAGTCCCAAAGGGAGACCCAAATAAATACAAGGAAAAGATCCTATTAAACACCCTGGAATTTTTGCAATTTTTTTTTTGTTTTAGAGCAGGGGTATTAGTAAAAAACAAAGAACTCTTGTTCCAGTTTATCAACTGGCTTGAAGTAGAAGAATAAAAACTTGAGGCTTTCTTGTGATTTCTAGCTTCCTTCAACTTTGGCCATGAAAATAGTGTCATCAACAAATTGACCATGAGAACAAGTAAGAGGCTGAGAAGAAGGCTACAAACCTTTAATATCCCCTTGTAAAACTAGTTTCCCAATATATCTCCCAAACAATCAGCTATAATAGTAAAAAGAATAGGGGATAAAGGGTCTCCCTATCTCAAAACTCTAGAGGGACTGAAGAATTCAGAAGAGTACCCATTCACTAGAACAACAATGTAAGTTTTCGAGATCAACTAAGAAATAGCCCTCGCAATCCTATGATTAAAGCCAAAGGCCAATAAAATCTTAACAAGAAAAGTCCATTCTACTATGTCATAGGCTTTTGCAATATCAACTTTCATGATAAAGCCCTAATTTCTAGAGCAAGATAAAGAATGAATATTCTCATGAGCAGTAATAACAGAGTTTAGAATTTGCCTACCTGGGAAAAAACCATTTTGCTGAATAGTAATAAGAGATAGAAGCATCAAAAGTAACCCGGATGTGAGGACTTTTGAGATAATCTTATAAAAAGAATTACAAAGACTAATAGGCCTGAATTGGTATGGAGAATAAGTCCCAATATTTTTACGAATAAGGCATATGAAGGTAGAATTGATCTCCTTTAGCATTCTTTTAGCCCCAAATAATTCTTTAACAACATCACATACATCTCTTCCAACCAATTTCCATGCCTTCTGGAAAAAGAACATGGGAAAAGCATCTGGTCTTGGAGACCTATCCCCTCCTAAGGAGTAGACAACTTTTAAGATTTCTTCTTCCTTAGGAATGAAACCTAATAATTTATTTTGTTCCTCAGTAATTAGAGAAGGAATCACCTTAAAAAATTTAGCTTGATAAGTAGAATCAATGTTAGAGTTAGATGTCATCAAAGAAGAAAAAAAGGAGACCATCTCTTTCAAAATATCCTTTTCCTCAGTAATCTTCAAATTACCCTTCTTAAGATATGAGATACGAGTTTTAGCTCTATGCTTCAGAGTAGAAAGGTGAAAAAACTTGGTATTCTTATCTCCTTCATTCAGCCAGACCAATTTGGATCTTTGTCTCCAATAAATTTCCTCTTTAGTAACAATGTCATGTTACTTTACCAATTTTTCGTTCTCTTCTCTAACAAGGTCAAGAGTGTAACCTTACTTCTATATATTTCCCCAAATATATTGTAGTTCTTCCTTAATACTTGTTTTAATCTCAAAAATAATATCAAAACATCTTCTATTCTAGATTTTAACCTTCTTTTTACCATTTCTTAATTTTGAAGCCACTCTAAAAAGAGTAGTTCCTTCAACATCTATGTTCCACCATTCAACCATTTTATCTCAAATTGTGGGTGTTGTATCCACATTTTTTCAAACCTAAAAGGAAAGTTTTTTTTGATATTAACCTTTTCAGCTGAAAAAATCAAAGGGAAATGATCTAACCCAATTTTTTGTAATGCTTCCAGTTTACATACAAATTATTTAGTCCAATCAGGATAAATAAGATCTCTATCCAATCAAAACTAAATACAATCATCACTTGGCCTCTTGCTACTCCAGGTAAACTCACTTTCATGAAGATCCAGGTCTATTAAACCTTCTTTATTAATGAAATCCTTAAGGTCCAGTCTCCCTTCTAGTTGGCTCACTTTACCTCCCTTTTTTTCATGGTCATAAAGAGTAACATTAAAATCCCCCATGAAGATCCATCTACCAAAGTAGTCTTTACTCTTTATATGAGAAATATTTTCCCATACCTTTTTCCTAGAGTTCTTTATATTTGGATCATACATATTAACAATATACCATACATTATTCTAGTCAATGCTAGTAATTTTAGCCACCATGAAATATTTACTCACATTTAAAATAATTTTTGAGTAGTAAGATTTCTTTCATAACATCAGAGTTCCCCTTGAAGCTCCTTCTAAACTACTTTCTTTTAAACAATAATCTTTAAAAGACTTGATTTGTTTAGCTCTCTTCTTCTCCATCTTTGTTTCTTGCAATAAAAGAAAATTTGGCTTATGCTCCCTAAAAAAATTCCTAACAACATCAAGTTTATGCCTACTATTTAATCCCCTAAAATTCCAAGTAATTACTTTAATGTTTTTTTTTTAGGGCTAAAATCCAAAATAGTTGTTTGTTTTCCATTAGCAATATTGTACAAATTTTCCATTTCTCTAGTTTTCCTAGAAGATTTCCTTCCAAGTTTCTTCGGAGTTCCAAATTTGGTTTTACCTTGACTTGATGCTCCAATTTACTACTATGAGTCCTTACTCCTTTAGGAATTGTATTACTTTTCTTTTCCATCTTTTTCCTTTGACTTGGTTTATGTTTCAAATCCTTACCTTCCTCATTTTGCTCCTTGAATTCAAAATCATTCCTAAAGGGAACAATCTCTTTGAACAAAGGTTTCTCAAGAGGCTTAGGAATAACATTCTAATTTTCAATCAACTGGATATTCTGGGATTCCTCTAGTAGCATCAATTTACTTGTATCTAATAGAATTTCACTCTCCTCTAATTCCTCCATCTCAACTAGGTCTTCCTAGTTTGTCTCATTCTTTTGATAAATAACTAATTGCTTTGTCATGTCCACCATATTCTCTATATTTTTCTTAGGTGAGGCATAGTCTAACATCACCCCAACCTCCTGATTTTCACTGCTCAAGTTTTCCTTCAAGGTAGAATTTGGCATTTTACCAGTTTCTTGAAATTCTAGATTCAAGTTATCCTTCACACCCTTTGCATGAGTAACTTTAGGTTTCGAAACTTTCTTCTAGTTTTTTACTTCTTTCTTTTTATCTTCCTTATTAGTCTTAGGATTGTTCTTGCCTTTGTTAGGACAAATTTTCACCCTATGACCCTATTTTTTTATAGGAATGATATGTATTTAGGAGATCTTCATATATAATTTCCTGTATTCTTTTCCCCAATTTTGAAATTAGTTCCACTCTTTCAGGGAGGTGATTTAAGTTTGTCACTTTCACATATAATCTGGCACTCTGAAGTTTATATTTTGAAGCCATTGCATGATCCACTACGATTAGTTTCCCAAAGGAACCAACTATTCCCTTAAAGATATCTTCATGCCAAAATTCTAAAGGAAGGCTAGGAATTCTAACCCAGATCAGAGTAGTTAAGTAGAAGGCATCAGATAAATCCATATTTGGCTCCCATTTTTTTAATAGTGAGAGTACTTTTTCCAAACAAAAATGGACCTCCAGAAAGAACCATATTCATATGTTCTTTGCAATTAAAAATAAATGAAAGGAATCCATTCAACATAGGAGCTATATCAACTCAACCAAAATAACCCATTTCTATTTAATCATATTTTTCAAAGTTTCTATATCTAGTCTAGCCCCCATGGATTTTCCCACAAGAGTAAATTCCATAGAAGATATAGAGAAATCAATGATTGGGTCTAGAATAAATATTTGAAACTCACCTTTCTCCTAGTAAGATTTTGATGTAACTAGAGTCAAAGATGATTTTCCACTAGTTTCCTACCAAATAGGGAAGACCGTGTCCTTTGATTGCCTAACCCTTTCCAAGAACTTTATGCTTTCCTCTCATTATTGAGCTCCACATTTTCTAAAGGATTCTTCTCATTCTCAAATACATGACCAGGCATGTGATTTGCATAAAAAGAATCTAAAGAAAGGTCCTAAACCCCACAACTCGTGGTACCAACATCCACATTTCTTGTATAATTTGCCAAATATTCCTCATTTCAATCTTCTATCCCACTAGGATCAATACCTCTCATAAGATTCTCCCCCTCCAATTTCCTGCCTAATAGAGAGTGAGCCAATTCAAAAACACTTAGAGTGCCAACCATTTCCTACAAGATTCTCATGTATTAGTGCAGTTATTACATATTTTTTTATATGAATTTTGGCTATCCAAACTTCATGTCCAATGATGAAGGCCTAAATGGATCCAAAACAAGGCAAAACCTCAATTGGTAAATACTTGCGTTATCAACCACTATAGATCGCTACTCAAGTATTCTAGAATGAGGTTATAATAGCCCATCGGGTGAACAATTTTCTAGTTATGGTGTCCATAATTGGACCCATCTAAAAATGTAATATTTAAATTATCTTGAGTCGATCCTATGTAATAAAGTGTAATGAAATAATACAATATGAGGTTGGTTAGCCTCAAGGATTATGGCTTAGTGTCTAGAACCTTCTTGGGTGGTAAATGTGCCCATATAAAAAATGCCTGTAGGCTTTCTAGGGCAATTCTAGGTGATAGTTATAACTTTGTTCTTGGGGATTGTTGTAAGGAAGGTGCCCATGTGAGTTGCCTATTATAATTCTATAATTTTACATTTGCAGTGATAAGAAGAAGCCCATATTTTTTTCTCTAAATTTCTTTTGTTTCTCTAATTTTCTTATGTGTTGTTATATTAAGGGGAGAACCCTTCATCAAGTGGTATTAGAGTGTGAGTCCCTGAGTGCATAAATAGATCACTGAATATGAGGAAATTTGTACCAAGACTATGGGTTTGGTTGAGAAAGTGGATAGATTACCAACTGTGAGGTAGTTTGCACTAGGGTTTCAATAGAAGTGTGAAAATTCCTCCATGAAAAGTGCGTGGTGTTAGAGGTGTTACACCTAAGCTTCAAGTCCTCTAGAGGCAAACGTAAGCATTTCAAGAAAAAAACATAGAGGGATGAATCTCACTATAAGAGATAAGAATGAGGATGAAAGAGAAAGAGAATGACAAATTGATGAGGGAAACGAGAAAGTTTTGAACCGAAGAACAAGAAAAGCTTTATTGGGCCATTTCTAGGCTTGGAAAAAGACCTAAATTTGAGCTTCCCACATTTTTGGGAAATATTAACGCAGAGAAATTAATCAATTGGATAAATGAATTAGAAGAATACTTTGAGTATGAGGAGATTGAAGATCCATATAGGTTCAAATTTTCTAAGGCCAAACATAAAGGTCACATGAAGAGCTAGTGGAAGGAGATTCAATTGGAGAAAAATAAGAGAGAGAAAGATAAAATAACTAGATGAGATTAGATGATAGATAAATGAAAGAGATAATTGATTCTGGTGGATTATGAGCTTGATCTTCTAAAGAAAATATAAGGGTTAAAGCAAGTAAGAATATTTGTTCAAGAGTATATTGAAGAGTTCTATCAAGTTCTTATTAGAACTAGCCATATGGAAGTTGATAGGGAGAAATTTTTATGTTATCTTAATGGGTTGAGGCCAAGAATTCAAGAGGAGATGAGTCTAGTTTGAATGACTAGTATTGAGGAGGCATACAATTTTCCCTCAGAGTTGACGAAAAGCCGTGACTCCCTCACCAAAATTATTTATTATTATTCCACCACTTCTTGAGGGACCTAGATTTCCTTTTAAGGCACTATCAAAGTTGCATCCCTCTGGGGGAAGAAGCCATATGGATTCCTACCTTTTTAACTTCCTATCTTTTTCCTTTTCTATCTTACTGCCACCAACTTCAAAATCTCCCCCTTCTTGACTTGATAGTTTTCCTTAATGTTTTTATAAATCTTCTTCCCAAGAACAAGAGCTGGCTCCTCTCTATCCCTAAAAATTCTATTGTTCCTTTCCTTCTAGATACTCTAGCAAAAGTGAGGTAGAATCCAAGTGCTTAATTCCTGCAAAACAAAAGATTTAAACAAGCTTTTCCATTGATTGAAAAAATCTAGAAGATTGTTCAACATGCACTAGCAAATCTCAAAATCCTATGTTAGGAACTCCCAAACCTCCCTAGAGTAAACATAATGAATGAAAAGATGGTTTCCTGACTCCAGCTGGTTTTTACAAAGAAGACATCTATTAGGCATAACATATCCTCTCTTTATAAGATTATCTTTAGTGAGGATTTTATTCTAAAGGGCCATCTAATAAAAGACGTTGATCTTGGGAATTAGACCAAAAAGCCAAGAATTTTCCCAAGGGGGTTTCTCCCTCATACACCAAAGAGAGTTATAGCCTGAAGCAACAAAATAACTACTGTTGGGATTATCCCCCCAAAGCATTTCATCTCTCTTATTACTAAGAACCATAGAGTTTAATATTATCAAAATTGGTTTCAGATCTTCAGATATGAGGGAAAGATCTCTCCATCCCTGGCCAATGCTATAATTGCTTACTTTAAACCCAAATTGTAGCGTACGTTCATTCACCCAAACTTCATAGGTAGGATTGTTAATAAGGGGACCTTGAAATAGCCAGCTATCAAACCAGAACTGAATATCCTTTCCATTACCTAGCTTCCAAGAAACCTTGGCCCTTGCTAGGTCCCTAGCCTTCGGGATACCATTCTAGATAACTGACCCTTTAGGAATGTCCTAATTATTTAAAATAAAATGAAGCAAAGGCCTTCTGATATATTTTTTAATTAGGGTATCCCTCCATTCACTAGTTCTGTTTAAAATACACCATATTTGCTTGGCCAAAAGAGCCTTATTGAGATGGCTTAACTTTCTTATGCCAAGACCACCATACCTCTTTGGAAGACACACATTCTCCCAAACAACCAAAGGATACCTTTTTATCCCTTCAAGGCATGTCCATAGAAAGTCTCTCTAAATTTTTTCCATCTTCTTAGCAAATCTCACTAGAATTCCATACATGCTCAAAGCATACATAGGCAAGTTCTGTAGAGTAGATTTGACCAACTGACATTTTCTTGCTTGGCTGAGCGAAGCACCTTTCCAACCAACCAAATTTCTACTGAATCTATCCAAAATCCTATTCTAGAATGAGTTTGGGGGAGAAGATCCCAAAGGGAGCCTAGATAGGTAGAGGGAAGCTTTACCACTTTGTAGCCAAGGATCCTAGAAATTTTTCTTTGTCTGACTTCTAGGGTATTAACAAAGAAAATCAATTTCTTTTCCCAATTGATCACCTGACTAGACCCTCTAGTGTAAATATCAAGGATCTCCTTCATAGCCTTAGCCTCCTTAATAGAGGCCTCCCCCCCATTATTGTGTCATCCAAAAATTACTGGTGGGAGAAAGGTTCACATATTGATGAAGGCTTGATCCCCTTGAGACTTCCATCATTCTTTTTGTGCTCAATCAACCTTCCAATACATCCAGCCAAAATAATGAAAAGAATAGCCAAGAGGGGATCTCCTTGTCTAAGACCTCTAGAAGGTTTAAAGAAGTCTGAGGGAGCTCCATTGACCAAAATAGCAAGAGAAGAGGTAGAAACAAGCTGAGAAATGATCTTATAGACTTTTTGATCAAATCCAAAGGCTTGAAGGACTAACCTAAGAAAAGACTAGTCAACCCGATCATAGGCTTTAGAGAGATCCAGTTTAAGCAACATACCTTCACATTTACTAGCTCCCATAGAATGAATAACTTCATGAACCATTTATTGAATCTAAAATCTGTCTTCTAGGGACAAAGCCAGTTTGTTGCTAAGAAATAATTAGAGGGAGAATTTTTAGCATCCTAGAAGTAAGCATCTTTGAGATGATCTTATAAAAAGAGTTGCATAAATTGATAGGTCTAAACTTGTCCAAAGAGTTAGCCCCTAGAGATTTAGGAATGAGAACCAAGAAAGTGGAATTAATCTCCTTGAGAATACTTCTCACTCCAAAGAACTCCTGAACAACCTTCACCACATCTTTCATAACCACCTACCAATACATTTGAAAAAAGAAGGTAGGAAACCCATTCGAACTTGGAGATTTATTAGCAGGTAAGGAAAAAAGAGATTCTTTAACTTCCAACACATTACGAATAGCCCAAAGCATTTTGTTGTGGTGGAGTTAGATTATTTAAGGGATACAAGAAACAATGTCCTCCTGATCCACCCTTGATAACAAGGGGTCCCATGACAGAAGAGAAGAGAAGAAAGACACGGCCTCAGTAGAGATATCATTTTCTTTGGTTAGCAAATCCTGACCCCTCTTGATTCTAGAGATTCTATTGTTAGCTCTATGATTAAGAGTGGAGAGGTGAAAAAACTTTGTGTTCTAATCTTCATCCTTGAGCCAATTTATCCTTGATCTTTGTCTCTAGAATTTTTTCTCCTTATTGATGATATTGGGCAAATATGTAAGAATAGTTAGCTCAACCTCCCTATTAATCTCATTATAGTCTTCCTACTGAATATTGTCTTGATTGAGGTTAATTTATCAGATAGATCCTCCTTATCATGAAAGATATGACCAAAGTTCATCTTGTTCCAAACTTTAATCATCCTCTTCACATTGCTTAGTTTCCTAGTAACTATGAACATAGTAGTTCCTTCCACATCAATCCCCCACCAGAATTTCACTTTTTCTAGAAGCTCTAGGTGAGAAGTCCACATTTTTTCAAACCTAAAAAGAAAGTTCCTTCTTGGTTCAATAGGAAAAACCGAAAGGGAAATATGAGAGTGATCAGAGCCAACTCTAGGAAGCAGAGATAACTTACAAGAGAAGGATTGCAACCAATCAAGAGAAATTAAGGCTCTGTCCAATCTGACTTGAATACACTCCTAACCTAATATTTTGTTAGACCAAGTGAAAACACCTCCTATGAGATCCAAATCCAAAAAAGCCAAGCCATTAATAAAACTAGAGAGGTCCTATTTACTCTCCCAATCTGGAGCCAGACCTCCCATCTTCTCCTCATCCATTAGCGGAGTATTGAAATCTCCCATTATTATGCCCTTAAGTTACTGGAATGCACCAGCTCTCCTACTTTAAACCAATAATTCTTTCTTTCACTTTTATTATTAGGAGCATATAAATTCAACAAAAACCAGCTTTCATTAGAATGCAAATGATAGACTCTACAAAAGAGAATGTTACCTTCATTATATTCTGGTTCAAATTTGGAATGCTTGTTATTGTATAAAATCAGCAAGCTCCCAGACACACCCTCTAAGTCAGAAGCAACACCACTCATGATGTTGCTGAATTTAATGTTCTCCAAACTTTCCTTTCTCATTTTAGTTTCCTGAACTAAAAAAAATTAGGCCTTTGGTCCCTGATCATGTTGCTTACAATCTCCTATTTATGGCTTCCATTGAGTCCATGAATGTTCCAAGATAGAATCTTCATGCTTTGATTGATGAACAAGATTCCTAGATGGTACACTGCATTCCATCCTTTAAATTTCTTCTTGTTTCCTCCTTTCTGAGTTGGTTTTTTCTTTTCTTGCTTGACTGATTAGAGATAAGGCCAAGATCAGCTTTTACCCTACTCCTAGTTGTAGTTGGAGAAGCAAGAGAAGGTCACGACTATTCTTCTTCTTTCTATTTCTGTCCATAGACCAGGGAGCTTCATCAACATTCTTGCAATTATCAAACAAATCCTCTAGTCTGGCCAAGTGTCCTAGTGTGGTAACTGAGAGTCACTCAATGATTCTATTCACAGTCTTAGGGGTTATCCTATTGACTAGGCTTGTATTAGATTCTTGGGATAGAGGAGGATCATCTGCCATAGGCTCCTCTAGAGAGTTTGGGACAAAGGATAACTCAGGGTCCGAATCAGTAGAAATCATATCTCATGTATCTTCTCAGGCCCTTGGGTCACCTCCTTACCTTCCTCTTCTAGTAAAATGGTGGTTGCCTTCTTGTGAGGGAGGCAATCTATGCCATTAGGTTTTTCCTTCATATTTTTATCTAAGTCAGCATCCACCTCTTGAGGGGCTAAGACCTTAGCTTGAGGATCTGTTACCATATTAGTATTGGCTTTCCCCACTATCTCCCCTACTTTCTTGTCTAAAGTATCTTTCTTCTTCCATTCTTTTTTGGGAGCATTGGCAATATTCTTGCCAACTTTGTTTTGGACCATCCCCTCCTTTCCTTTTCTTTGTGGCCTGCCTTTTTGTAGTGGAAACACACAAAAGGGACACTTTCATAGTTGATCTATTAGATTCTACTTCCCAAACGGGACTAAAGTTTGATGACTTGGGGCATGTCCTGGCCTTCCATCAGACCAACACATATCCTAGCATAAGTAAGCCTCTTCTTAGCTACTATGAAAGGATCAATGGAAAGGAGTTCTCCAAACGATCATGTGATACCATTGAAAACATCCTCATGTCAATATTCAAGAGGAAGTTCAGGCATTCTGATCCAAACCAGGGCTTGGGTAAGGAAATCATTGTTTAGATCTAGGTTGGAGGTCCATTTCTGCAGGATTAGAGTAGATCTCCCTAGAGATGAATTTCCCACACACAAGATTTTAGCATAGTCCTCTGAACAAGATAACTCAAATGACATGAACCCTTTGGCCACAACAGTCACCTCAACATGCCCCTTCAACTCCCATTTGTTCCTTGTGAAGACCCTCACTAGGTCAATGTTGGGCCTTGGACCAATGAATTTTCCCACCAGAGTAGATGCCATACTGAGGATATTATGATCTATAATTTCTCTGGTGACTTCCAATGCAAAAATTCCCTTCTCCTTATCAGATTTGTCAATAATTTTAGGAAAAGTCAACTTACCTATCGGTTTGACCCTAAAAAGATTTGACCACCGACCCCTAGCCCCAGAAAACCCTCCATCCAGAGGGGGGAAGAATCTTCTCACCTGGATGAGGTTGCAGTGCCTGTGGGTCCCTGTCCTAGATGCATCAAAATCTTACCCCCCCTTTTCCTACTTTGCACCAGCAGGAAGATCCCCGATGCCTGTGTTCTCTAGGTTCCCGCCTAAAGCCTAATTCAAAATATCGCTTCTCCCTACTCCACTCTCCATTATAATGTAATGTTATAATTTTTGAATGCACACTTTGTATAATCAATATTGATGTAGACATGATGATAGTATGGTGTTATACATATGTATGATCAATTTTGTGAAGAAAGCTACAAAGATACAAAGGACAAATTAGATATTGAAGATATCAACACTATCAGAAAGGTTTTTGTATCTATAACTTTTGTATATAGATTTTGATATTGTATATGCATGCTTGGGCAGTGGGCTCAACTTTCTATTTTTGTACTATAAATAAAAACTCCTAATAGGATTGAGGCTTCTACCAAGACTTGGTCATCTAACAAGGACATAGACACTATATGTATGTAATAGAATCCTAACATGGTCAATATCTTTCATAATATACTTTTGATTAGCAAATCATTTTTTGGGTACCATCCCCATCAGGTTTTCTCTTAGCTAGGGTTTCTCTAGTTAACAAATAATAGTGTTATGAGTTGCATTGTGTTATGGTTATGTTTACTTTTTAGTTGGATCATATATGCATGCCTAAAGATTGTTAATGATATCTATAGTTGGGAAAACTTTTGTGGAACACTAATTCACCCCCCTCTTAGTATTCCCTATTTCTAACATTTGGTATCAAAGGATAGTTACTCAAAGGAGGCCTAATAGCTTGAGTAAGATCTCTCTAGATATGGATTTGTTACAAAAGAACCTAGAGGAAGCTCTTGAGGAACTTTATGTAGTTACAAAGGAAAGAAACAAAATGAATATCAAATTTAGAGATGTACAAGATTTCATTTAAAATTTTAAAGAATAGATTGAATCATCTAAATAAAAATCAAAGAAGAAAGACTCAAATGACTAGATCAATGATATTGATATAGTTTCTAAGGTTAAGAAGGAGAATGAGATTCTAAAGCATGAGCTTGTGATCATCAATCTTAAGATGAGTATGATCAAAGATGAAAAGAAAGTTCAATTAGAATTTAGATGTGAGAATGTAGATCTAAAATCCAAACTTATCAAGGTCACATTTGAGCTTGATACTACAAAGTTATAGTATAAAAAATGTGAGAAGTACAACATTATTGTTAAAGGAGAAATTACATAGTAAAAGCAACATCTAGATAAGTAGTATTCCAACATTGAGAAATTTGATGAGTAGATTATGTCAAAAATACCTATTTATGACAAGACAAGGATTGGATATGCTAAAGAAGAATCATCTAAAGGATCTGAAGCTACTGAGGAACCAAATCTAGTGAACCAACAATCTGAACAACAAGAATATCTGGACAAAGAAGTATCTAAACCACCTAAACAACATGAGGAAGTAAATAAACAATTTAATGGAAGATGCTTTGCATGTATCAACCTGGACACATGAAGAAGGACTATATAGGTAAGTATACTAAACCCTTCTCTACACTAGTACATTAGGCCCCCATTTTTGACCAAAGGCCTATTTGGGTAGTTAAATTCATTTTTTTTTGAAAAAATGGGCTCGATATGGTCAAAATTTTGACCAAATTTTGACTATGGTAAAATTGTTTAAATTTTGACCTTCAGAACATAAGAAAAAAGGTCATGGCAGTGTTAATTTTGTTTTGGGGTGCACCGTGATTGCAATGGGCGAGAGTTTGGTGTAGGGTCAATAGGAGAGGAGAAAGGAGGTAAGAATCTGGTCATTAGATATCATTCAAGGTTTTTTATCAATTAGAAAGTTGCAGAGGCTTATTCCAAAGCTATTCAATGGTTTTACATTTTATCTTTCTCTTCTACTCATCGCAATTTAAAAAATAGAGCCACTGTTAATTCTTTCAGGTCACAAAGTTTGTTTATAGATGATGTTTAGGTTCAGGGTTAGCATATATTTAAGTGCAAGGATAAAGCTGTGGAAAATTTATATTTTTGATATAATGCACTATTCATTTTTTGTATTTCTTTTGCATGCAGGGAATCTCGAGATGTCTTGGTGTTGGAAAACTCTAGATCGAAAACAAAGAATGTAATATGCCATAGCTGCTCCCATTTTCTTTTTCACTCAAATTAGCAGCATTACCTCTAACATAATTTGATCCAGACCCATTCACATAGGTTTGTGGCCATTTTACTATAGATTTCTTTGCAAGACATTAAACAAGAACTCAATCTTTGGGAGGATTGATATATTATAGAACATCTGTATCTGCATTCCTTTCCTCTTCATTCTAGTAGTTTATTTTCATCTTTCTGTATGGCTTGCATCCAGAACATGACCTTGTTGAGTCAAGAGTCTTTTTTACTACATTATTTAAAGAAGAAAGGAAGCTTAGCTTTCAAGTTTTCAAAAGAACTTCATTGTAGAGTTTGGAGCCCCAGCAATGTAAATACTATGAGGAAACTATACGAGATGCATTGTTATAAGTTATACAAGCTTTCTTGGTGCAATCTAGAAGTACCATTTTAAGGAACTATTTCTCCACAATAGAAAATATAATGTAGTGATTCTAACAAATGATGTGCAGATGGGTATGCTTGTGTGGGAGAAAGAAGAAAAAGAAAAGAAGCAATTTACTTTATCATCTCTGGCTAAAGACGCAGCTCATACTCTTGAAGTTGTGTTATAATCTCTCATAGATAGTCTTGCTATAAATAATTATTCATTTTTTCCCTCATGCTTGTGCTTTGGATGATTAGGAGTAGTGTGTATCTTGTTGGTGTTTCAAACTGCTGAAACTATCAAGCAACAAAATGCTTAATATCACAGTGAAATGACTCACACAATCTAGGGATTAGCCAATTCCCAATATCATCTATATGAATGAATCACTATAACCCAAATTCAACAAAACCAAATGATGGTTTCCTACTCTTTTGGCTCTGCTAAACCAAGGCAGGTATACCTAGGAATAATTCTAATGCAACTGTGTATGAAATTATCTTAGTTTCATTCTGATTCTCATCTATTACCTTCACATACATACACAACTCACTTCAATTCTTCAATGCTCTCAAACTTATACACATCCCATATCAACAAATCTGGTCATAATTCTCCTAAAATTTACAAATATTCCTGGAAATAAGAACTACCTAAGACTCAAGAATTAGATATAAATGAGTTGAGACCAGCATTTATAATTCTTGAATAGGATTGAAATAATTTTTATTTTATAAGATGACTTGATATGGAGCAACATAATTAATCCTTGTATACTTCTAATTTATAGGACCAGTGCCTTATCCATTGGGCAAGAAATTGACTATTGGTGGGAGATCTAATTCAAATAACTTGTATAAGAATTAATCAACTGCAATCACCCATCTCCATTCTTATGCAATATCCCATTTATGAACTCATAAACCCTACTGATTTACTGAAGTATTTATATAATTGCTTGAATTAAAAGCAACAATAAAACCAACATACAACCCATCTAGACTGCATTCAGCCAAATAAACCTTATTTAAATGACTTCAAAGTAAACAAACCCATAAACTAGAGATAGAAATTGATGAATTAGGCAGGCTTCAAGATTTAATATTCTAGGTATTTATTTGACACCATTTCCCTATAGCCTACTTCCACTCTCCCAACTGCACCTAAAAACTACCAACTGCACCCTTTAGGACCCCAACTACACCATGGATGTAATATTCATTTTCTAAGCACAATTGGGGGCATCTTGAGTCATTTTGGTCTTTTGGGGTGTAATTTTCTCTATTAGAGCTCATTTGGTTCACAGAAAGCACCTATTTTGATCAAAATTCACATCTAGGGTTTCAATTTCATGTTAGGACCTGGAATAGATGACTTTTTGTTACTGATGGTCTATTTACAATATGTGGCAATCATTGGGAGAACACATTCATTAAAAAACTACTAATGCTTGTTTGCACGATGTTGTTGAAGACTTGTGTGCTTGTTCAAAATATATGCATGGTTTTTGTAGATTAGATAACACTTTATTTGGTTCACCAAAATTGACTTTCTATACTACTTGGCATTTATGCATTGTTTAAAACCCTAGGAGTTGCATGGACATATCATCTCCCCTCGTTATTCATAGATCTTGGGTGCAAGAGAAATTTGTGAAATTTCTATAGAGAGGCCTATCTTGGACACAAGACTCATCACTTGATGAGCCCCAGGGAGCGACCTTGAAGTGGTGATGGGCCAAAACTAGGTTTCAACATTCCAACCACTATAATAGACTTGATACAATTAATGTCATGTCAATGGTATTGTTGTGTGATAGCTCTCCTCTAGTATCTATTTGGTGTATCAAACCCTAGTTCTTAGGGCTCAGAGACCTTCTAAGTAAGTTTATCATTCACTTTCCAAATGAAATGACCACACTAAATACCTTGTTTTAGAGACCAAAATCCTTTCTATCCACTAGCTCAAGGGGTCACTAATGCCCATGAAGACATCCCATATTCTCACATCCTTAGTAGAGGCAATAGTCCCTAGGGAAGTAATGCCCCTTGGGAACCAAATCTTGGTAGCCCCAAGAAGTGAGTTCACTATAAGGGAGAGCCTATGGTGCCAATATTCTAAGTTTTCCACTCTAGATAAGCATGGATGAACTTCGGTTCAAGTGGGAATTCAATGGAATATATAGTCTTAAATCATAGGTTGTGATGTAAAACTATTCTTTTCTTATTTTTCCTTGTATGTGTGTAAAAAATTAATCAAGATAAAGAAAAACTTGCAAATTTACACCTTGGATACTATTCAAACACTTGTCAAAAAATTTCAACATTGTCAAGACATTGTAAACTTTGGTCCAAAACACTTGAAACCTTGAAAATATGGAGACTTGTAACCTTAGGAGTACTTGGCATGACTTACATTACACCTTTGCGTAGCATCCACTTAAATTTATCATTCTTTGAACTTCATGCTTGCATCCTATTAGTAAAAAAATTTGTCCTTTGGATAGAAAAATAAAAGAGAACTCAACATGCCCAACTACAAAAGACAAAATACACTAATAGTTGGATCAGTTATCATTGATTGATAACTATCCTCTAAATTAAAAGTTATAGCTCCATCATTTATATATTTTCAATGAATTTAATGATAGGATATACCTTTAATCCAAAGGTACTAAGGTTTTCTAACATTTATCCATAGACATAGGATGAATATGATTACTAGATTTATAAATTGAATAGGAAGAGAAAGCCAAATAAGTAGCCACAAGACTATCTAACCAATGTTTTGTATTATAGGGGAGAGAGAGAGAGAGAGAGAGAGAGAGAGAGAGAGAGAGAGAGAGAGAGAGCTAAAATTGTTATGTTTTGAAGGCAATTTTTGTATAGTTACTTTTATTTGTTTTTGTTATGTATGATATCATTTTGGCACTTAGAAATTTTTTCCCAAATGTTTCCATCGATGCCAAAGGAGGAGATTATTGGAAATATGGTCATCTATATGTCTTGATGGTTTTCACTTATGGAAACATACATTCAACATTTCATTTATGCATTTAAAGATAGAAATTGTTTAAGTATTAAATAGTTTGCAGCAATTCAGAGAATAGATCTTAAGAGTATGGATGATGCGTTGAGAGTTATCTTATGTGTAGTTGAGGAAAGCTTCATGAAACTATCATGATGATGTGTTCCATTGGATAGATGTGTATGAACTGTACGACACAAGTTATAGTAAGATTAAAAGTGTGGGTATTTAATAGTGCAAAACGTAGCATAGCACTAAACAAAGTTGTATGACTTAAGGAATTATTTTGGTTACAAAATAATTACTAAGTTATGTTGAGCTGACTATGTGGATATTATTCCATAAGTTATTTTATATTACGTCAAGCATGTGAAGACATGAAAGTTGCCAGTGCAGAGTTTTGTTAATGTGAAAGGTATAAGTAAAGATCTTATCTTGCGTAGAGAAGGAGGAACTTGTGTGATTAGATGTGACATGCAAACTATTATGAGAAATATCTACAAGTTTTATGTGATGTGAAATCTGATGTAAGATCGAAGCAATTTTGAGTTATAGTTGCCAAGAAAGTATTGTATGTATACCTATTTTGTGAAGGAATTGAATTGTATAATTGCATGTTAGGGAAGTGAGATATTCTTGCGTGTAATAGTTATACCAACTCCTAACAAGGTTGTAGCAACTCCTAATAGGGTTGAGGCTTCTAACAAGGTCTAGTCCTCTATCAAGGACTTGAAATAATATATGTACTTCATAGACTCCTAATAGGGTCAATACCCTTAATAGGATCCTATTATTTAGTGAATCATCTAGTGGGTACCATCCACACCAGGGTTTTCCCTTGGCCAGGGTTTCCCTAGTTAACAAATAATGGTGTTATGAGTTCTCTATGTGCATGTTTGTATTTAATATTCAACAATTATGGTTTACTTCCATATGCAAGTTAGAAATTAATTAACAATATCCCGCTGTGCACAAAAGTTTGTAGAATATTGATTCACCACCCCCCATCTCAGTATTATCTATTTCTAGCACAATAATGATCTTTCCAAAAACATAAATAAGAATATATGCTTTGAATATATATGCATATATTCCATTTTCATTAATATATAGAATTAAATAAACACAAGATATATATGTTAATATATATATACTCCCACACATGACATTAGCAAAAATTTAAATAGAAATAAGGAATGGGAATGATCATTAGCAATAAATTATGTATTTATACCTACCTACCTTTAATGTGTCTAACTTATTTCCTTCTCATGTATGGCCACACCACCTGGTTAAACACCTAGTGTACTTTTCTACTAACATATATACACTTAGGTCACTTTTAGAATGGTCTACCTTTTTTTAATTTATATGCCCGAATGCTTATATTCTAGGTGATAAGGACCAGTCAAATATGCAAACTTGAATGATGTACATGATGTGAATATAACACCAAACCCTTAAATGGTTCCAATCTAAGTGCCTTAATGTGCCTTGATTTTCACCATCAATATCAATAAAAAGATTAATGATGACACGTCACTTATTTTATAACTAGCTAGAGAGTAAAGTGATTCATCCTTATGTGTCTCTCATAATATAGGAGGAACTAATACATCATCTAAATGAGTGATAAGAGTGCATGAAATAAAGATTAATGATTTTCACCATCAATATCAATAAAAAGATTAATGATTTTCATAGTTAGAAGGCCTCCCCTTGTCTTTACTAAAAATATTAATGATGACACGTCACTTATTTTATAACTAGCCAGAGAGTAAAGTGATTCATCCTTATGTGTCTCTCATAATATAGGAGGAACTAATACATCATCTAAATGAGTGATAAGAGTGCATGAAATAAAGATTTTCTACATCGTATTCAATAAGAGAGCATGATAATCTTTATGTAGAGGCATCATATTGGTTTATATAGAATAGAGAAAATTTGTAGAGTTTTTAAAGTGATTCTTATTGCTTTCCACTCTACATATTGCTAATCTACATCTGCTACCAGTGAGTGTGATTAGCAGAGAACCATTATATATATATGTATATATATATATGTATATATATATATATATATATATATATATATATATATATATATATATATATATATATATATATCACTTATTCATTTCACACCCCATCACGATTAGGTGAGAGTCTTTCACTGCAATCCATTTGGTGTCAATCTTCCACTGGGATTCATTTGGTATGAGTATTCATTTGTTTCTAACCCACATTATGATGCATAATGTCAAGTTGCAACACACAAATGCTGCCACAATACTCTTTGTAAATGTTGGAGATAGACCTTTTTGGACCTCAATTTTAGAGATCCAATATCATTCATTAAAAAATATATTAAAGGAACCCTCTTCTTAGAGGAACAAGAAAGTGGTTCATTGTCCATCCATTTACTAGAGCTCTGTATTGAAAAAAATGGGTTTGTTCTTCATATAGAATATTGCACTGAACATCCTTTAAGGTAGTTTGTAGTGAAGCACTCCTAAGAATCCTTGAGTTCACACACTTGTGAGTTGGATGGGAAGTCTAGAAAGGATGCTTAGAATATTCAAGGTATTCTTTTGTTTTCTTGCATTTATAGTTAGGCTTTGATACGATGTTGAGTAACATGGATCATTTTCTATAAATTTAATAACATTGCCAATGTCATTAATGATTTCAAAATGCAGATTTGGATCTCATATAAATATGAGAGGAGGAGACATGTCTCTATAGTTAATCATCATTATATTAATAATATAAATAACTATATGTATAACTCATCTTTAAGCATATATGTAATATGTTATTATATTATTATATAATAATATATAATGCATATTATATAAAAAATATATTACAATACATATAAAATATATAGGATATTTATCTTAAAGATGTTTTACCATCAAATCAATCTGACAGAAGCTACAACCTTAACAAAATGAATCAAAACCTCATCACCAACTTCAAAAACATGATGTCTCTTAGACTTATCAACATTCACTGTATACTTTTGATTACTTTTTTCTAAGTTCAACTTCACTTCTTCATGAAAAGACTTCATAAATTTAGAAAATTCTTCCCCTTTTCTCTTCTATTCACTAGCAACATCCCTCAAATCTGATATACCTCTAGGTTACATTCTAATAACAATCTCAGAACATGTTTTTTCTATACTCCTATTCACAAAATTATTATATGCAAACTCATATTGTGCCAATACAATATCCCAATCACTTGGCTTATCTCCAAATAAGCATCTCAAAAAATTTCCCAAGCTTCTATTTACAACCTTTGTCTTTCCATCTATTTGTAGATGGAATGTAGAACTAAATCTCAACTCAGTACCCATCTTCTTCCACAAAGTCCTCCAAAAGTAACCAACAAACTTACAGTCTCTATTAGAAATAACACTTTTTGGGAATCCATGCAATCTAATAATATCTTTGAAGAAAATCTTAGCAATATGCACAACATCTCATGTCTTCTTACATGGTATGAAATTTTCCATCTTAGAAAATCTATCCAAAACAACAAATATGGAATCATACCCTCTTGTTATCTTAGGTAATATAAGAACAAAATTCATACTAATGTCACTCCAAGCTTTCTCAAGAAGAAAAATAGGTATAAACAAACTAGTATTCTAACTTACTCCTTTTGCAATTTGACAAATTCCACAAATCCTTACAAAATTCTAAACATCATTATACATATTTTGTTGATATAACTTATCCTTAAGCAAAAGAAAACTCAATGTCTTATCAATTCCAAAATGTCCATCCAAACCACCACAATGTTTTTTGTTAATCAAATTAACTCTCATAGGACTTCTTGGTATACACAACTAATTATCTTTGAACAATATACTTTCTTGAATGAAATACTCATCATACTTACTTATTTGATCTGATAGATTTGGTGCTCCGCACTCTCTCCACACCTTAGAAAAATAGGGGTAGTATAAAAAAATTCCTTCATTTCATCAAAACCAATAACTTCAACCTTCATCTCGACCATCAAAGAACATCTTATGCTCAATGTATTAGCAACTCGATTAGTAACTCCACTCCTATGCTTGATCACAAATGTAAAAATCTGCAAGTATTCAACCCACTTCAGATGTCTTTGATTCAACTTATATTGACTTCCCAAATACTATAAAGCTTTATGATCAATATACTGCATAAACTCCTTAGGAATCAAATTATGTCTCTACTTCTTCAAGGCTTTAACAATAGCATACAACTCTTGATCATACACATAATACTTCCTTTTAGCACACATATATAGTGTAAATACCCTGTTGTATTATCCTTTTCATATGACTAATACAATAACCAATAGAAAACCAATTGAATGCCCAGAATAGATTGACATTTCTATCATTTCAATTTGCTTATCAGAAAGTACAATGGAAGCAAACTCAAAACCCTTACATACTATTGGATCAACTGTATATGTACTCTTCTTGAAAGAAAACAAAAAATTACACAAGTCTTGGACCATCACAATGCCTTGAAAACTCATTTATATAGATATGAGTTGCTAGAAGCAAAGGGAAAATGTGATTGAGAGGTGTCCAAGGAACAAAACATTACACAAAAGACAAAAAGGTCACAACAGAATGCCAGGTGTATCAAATATTCTTTTAGGTAGGATCGTTCCTGTTACTGTTGTACTTATCAACTTTTGATTTGTCTCTCATTGTTCCAGATCCTCAGAATACATGGCTTCTAGCCTAGCCAATGAGGGGTGATCTTGTGATGCCTTCAGATCAGTTTGTTCCTGTGGGTTTTCACTGCTTTCACCTTGAGCAGGCACTATTTCCTTTTCACTTTCTTCTTCCTTCAATTTTGGTGCTAATGTGTCAATGACCTGCACCTCATCTTCCTATTCCCTATCATTATTTGAACTGCCTTCCTCCAACTACTGGTCCAAAGGAATATCTGCCATCCATGTGTTAAACTGTATGTCATCTGGCCAGCTGAACCGCAGGATATCATCTTGTTTCTTTAATATATAATCAGCCTCTTTTTCAAAACCAACAAATTCTTGCCTCAAAGAATAAAAAATAACTGGACTTTAACCAATTCCTCTGTCATGGTGGCCTACGAGGCATGCCCCTTTTCATTAACAACTTTATTTATCCTTATGCAGAAAAGGTCATCTAGTTCTTTACTCCATTCATCCCTATTTTTCAATTGGTTCTTTCTATCCAAAGCATAAGGAAACATATCAAATTTTTGATTCTTGTATTTATTCAAATAAGAAACAATTTTTAGTTGCAAAGCAACTCTCTTGTTATCAAAATATGTCAAGTCATTAGCAATATCATATAATTTTTCAATATGGTCATTTGAAGACCTTATAACTGAATAACATAAAAGGGTGATTTCTTTTTCCCTTTTTCCCCACTTGTTAACAATAGGCTTGAGGATTTCAGTATGGGTTTTCAGTTGCTCCCATATACTTATTACTCTTGCCAACTGATCAAAAAACAAGGGCCATTCAATCTTATCTACCAAATACATTAGGGCCTTTCTAAGCTTATCCTCATATTGCATATTTAACTCTACATCTAAAGCCCATAGCTTTTTTTTTTCTTCTTCAAAATCCTCAACTGTATAATATTCTGGCCTTTGAGGTGTGTCTGGTAGTTCTACAAGGGGGGTGGATTTAAAAGGTTCCACTAGAGGACAAGGGTATGTTATTCTTGGCCTTGTGGACTTCCCCATTACCTTGTTTTCAATTTTAATTCTCCTTTTTACCTCCCTATTATAGGCCTCAAGAAGTGTTTCATATTTACCCTGTAACTCAGACATGGCCTGTTCCTCCTTCTTTGCAGTATCCAAAAGAAACTTGGAAGATTCCACATTCTAGGATGTTGCTTGCACATGTGAGGTATCAACAACTCTTCTCACAATTAAGCTTCCCATCAAGCCAGAGTCATCTGACAGCGATGATGTGGCTTTGGATCCTCTTTTTAGTTACCAACTGACCAATGCAGCTTGATCTTCAATGAATGTAGTGCCTTGAAAGTTCTCTTTATTCTAGTCTTGCAAATTCAATTTATTTGAAACAGAACTAAAAACTAAAGCATCAACAATATCCCAATTTGGCAACAATAAAATGTTAGATGCCTTGACCATTTTCCACTCTTCCTCAGGGCTTATATTTTGCAATTATTTTATCATTTCTTCTTTAGTTTGGTTCTGAATGGAAGTTTCTTCCATTTCTGGATGCTCTGTTTTCATCTTTTTACATTTCTCCTCAAAAATATTAATGTTTGCGCTCCATGCAAACTGCTGAAAAGCCCTAGATTTAACAAAACTGTCATCAGTCAAAAAATTTATGACTTGCCTTCTCTAACACAGGGTCCAATTCCCTGCCACTATAATCTGCTATAGTTAGATCCAAACTTGGGAGGGAAGGTTCTAGAGGGTTACCCTCATCTAATTCTACTTGAGTAATAAAAATACCTCCTTGTGATCCCATCTATTCGATCTATTCACTAGTGAGATGTTCTTCTCCAATCCTCAGAGGGGACTGAGTGGGCGAATATTCCTCAACTTGAGGCCTTTCTTCTATTATTACCTTCTGCCTCTTAGGACTAGGCTCATTAGGTCTGTCCTCTTGGGCTATACTAGTGGATCCTTTTATTTGTTTGCCCTTATCTATAGGAACCCTTTTATTCTGAATTATAGTATACCCATGCCTCTTTTGTACAATTATTTTACCAGCTCCCACATTTGGGGTGAAAGCCAATCTCCTTATGACATCTCTGGTCTTATCAAGATAGGAATCAATAAAAATTTGTTTCTTTTCATTCATGACATCCATTATTTTAGGGAAGGTATTCATGAGTTTACTTATTTTGTTAGCCTCTGTAATAGCATTATCTAAAGGATCATATTTATTATGAAAATAATGAATGAATTCTAAAACCCGGTAATAAACTCTCCACTTTTCCTTTTTAGTTTCCTAGTCCTACAATGAGAATTCATTCCTTATAATGTCCTCTGGATAATAAGAATCATGCTTGACCAGTCCCAACTTGATTCTATGCCTCAACATCTGATTGAAAAATCCCTCAAAATCACAAAAACGGGGATGAGAGATAGCCATCATATACTGCTCCAAAATTTTATGCAAAAAGATCCATCCCCCTTTTGTAATCACAAACTAGGCCACTATGCAGGTAGGGAAAATTGACCCTAATTGCCTTTTCAACAAAAACATTTCTTGCCCTCCCCCTAATTGCCATAAAACTTCAGCCATTCCCACCTTCAAAGGAACTTGGTAAGGCAAAACATGAGGGTTCCCTTTGAAACCATAGATTCTAAAAATAGTAGAAACAAGGTAGGGGATGATATCTCCCCAATTATGTGAAACTTTCAAGTCATGGGGGTTATCCATAGGCTTGATGAGACTCATTAGTACCCTAGGGATTTTGGGATTGTCACTTAATATGAGGCATCTCAATTTAGCAGCAAAATATCTATCAAATCTGACAAAACTAGCATTACTTGCATCCTAGGTCATATCTGCACTCCACAACTAGACTGTCAGTATTTCCCCATTCTCCTCTCTATTTAGTTCCATCTCATTACAAAAATATGTCACTCCTTTGAACAAAAATATATGCAGTAATAGAGAGTAGTGACCAAAAGATTTTTCCACCTTGCCCTTCACAATCCCAACTAAACCAATGTGAATTTCTTTAGCCAAAAAGGAAGTAAAATAAAAAATAACATCTACATTGAAGGAAGCAATCTGAACCATCATGTACATGAAACCAATGGGCATAAATTCTTGCTCATCTTCACCAAAAAATTGGCATAAGGTCATGTATATCTCTACAGCTCGGGAAGTGAAAAGACTCTTCTTAAAAGGCTCTCTAGAGGCTGCAGTAATTACTAGAAAAGTTCCTATTGTACCAATATGTGACCTTACTGCACTTCCCCTAATTATATCCTTCTTTGCTTTATATTCATTCTCTAATTCTAGTAGATTGATTTGCACATGGTAGTCTGATAATGGTTCCAGGTGAAAAACCTCTCTAATTTCTTTAGGAGTAATTGAGACCAGAGGCACACCATCCTTTCTTCTTACAACCCTAATGGCTTGGTCATAATTCTTAGCAATGGCTTCAAGCAAATCATAATCCATGAAAGCACTTGGGACTACTAACTTTCCCAAATCAAAATTCTAGACATTAGCATGCGGGGCAAACAACTTTCTTTTTGAAAATCACTTTTTAAACAAGATAAGGCTAGTTTGAGTAGTTGTTGCATCCCTAACCCAGTTCCCCTTGTCATATAGGCCATCACCAATTTTAAGCCTAGGGTTTAAGGAAATTAACCTTTTAACTTGTGCAGGCTGTACAGTAGATTCTGGGAGTAATTCTAATAAATCATCGTGGACATTCCTATCCATATAATTAATTTGCCTAAAGAATGGTTTCTTAGGAGGCATTTTGACAGTATTGAGAGAATTAGAATGCCACAAAGGTTATAATATGAGTACTTACTTGACTTGTTGAACTTGTTCTTCTCTGAACTTCTAAAATTTCTCTCGAATGACAGAAGAATAGTTTCACATCTTTACTAGGCTTAACATGACACAATCAATCAGGCTCTTGTACTCAAAAAATTTGCAATCTCTATTCGCGTGGGACTAGAATTAATGAAAATCTTTGTGTTATACTCTGTTTCTCCCACATGCAAAGCTTTCACTTATCATAAATGCACCGAACAGAAAAATAGAGTGGCGTCGCACTTTCTTTTTTAAACTTGTGCCGTTGATCCTTGAAAAATCCTATGATTTGGGAATGACAACTAAGCTGACTCAGCTTTCTTCTTAACACATTGGTAGTCAAGCCAATAAAACACCTCCACCTGTACCTTTCCTTCAAGGCTGGTGCTTCAAACTGGGCCCATGGATGACTACAAACACGTGTCATCAACTTGCTAACTCATTATACATAATTCTCGAGCACCTTTCCATAGCGAGCTAGCGATGATCACTGATCTTACTTTAATCGTGTGGTAGACAATTGAAACAACCTTTAAGAACACGATGGTGGGTCCATTGCTCGTTAAGTCGCTATACGTAATTTTTGCACATCTCTTTATAGCGAGTCAACGAGTGTCATCGATACAGACTTGATCTTGTGGACAACAATTTTACTTTAACAGTGGTGGGCCACACTCACTAACTTTCTATACTTAACTTCCGAGCACTTCTTCATAGCGAGTCAACGCCACCCTTTGATCCCGGCTCAATCTCACGATCATAAATCTTCGTACCTAATACATGGGAAGTGGGTCCATGATATTGCTATCACTAAGCTAGCTCAACATGTTGGCACATATATATATTTTCTAATCTCTACATGACATCGCATGTCTTGGGCCTCGCCGTGTCTATGACTTTCAGGTGGGTCTCTATATCGCTACTGGCATAAAAACCAACAATCCGACTAGCGATATGGTGAGTTTCAACGAATCAAAATAAGTGTGCAGATTTGTCTATTAATTTAGTCCATTCTCTTTGTAATGTTGCATGTTTTAGTTTCAATTTTTTTATAAATTATAATAAATATTTAGCATCTAAGATAAAATTAATTCAATCAAATAATGAGAATATGCCATAATTAGTATTGTAATGATAAAAATGATTTTTAATTTATCTTTATATTAATTTGACCTACTCATTTTATTATTATGTGAATAGTTATAAATGCTATAATTTGTGTGTTTTTTTTTTGTAAATTGATTAATTATATATATAAACATGTATATTATCTTAGTTTAATTTATTTTCTCATAGTATTTGAATATTAAATCAATTAAAATAATCTCTATTAGTAATCTGATATACGGTTCCTTACTCCTAACATTTTCTACTAACCATTCCTAAACTATACTATAACTATCCCTTACATCTTGCTTTACTTCCTACCACCCCTTATCTAATTTTACCACTAATTCCCTATCCACTAGCCATTAACCCTTATATCCTTTAAAAAATAACAATATTTAAGCCAAATCTTTTATTTACTACATTTTACTTTACTTATACATCTCCCCATACAAATAACATTAATCCACTTAACGTCCCTAGAATCCCAACCTGACATCAACCTTCCCAGAATTCATATGACATGTGGTCAAGTGAATCGTTACTTTTTTTGTTTTGTGTTTGATGAAATTGACTTATTGCAGGGAGGTTTGTCAATAAATATATGATAATACTAAGTCCCATAAAATACTTTAAAACTTCATCCTTAAAATCATTCACTACACATCCATCTCACAATCTATGCATGTAAACTAAAATACCAAATTAAGCATAACTATTCATAGCTTGAAAGTAAATAAACATTCACACATATGACGCAAGATATGATTACCCAAAAACCCTCTAATGAGAAGGTAAAATTGGGGTGGGGATGACACCCATACATCTTCACTACTACATTTATAAAGTATATCCAATGAATGTTACAATGTTTGATCATGAAATATGATCTACCCTATTAAAGGCTTACAAAGCCTATTATATTTTACCCTATTAACGGATTTCAAGACCCTATTAGAAGTGTGCCTAGTAAGAGGACTTCAACTTACAATGAAGTAAGCACCCTATTCAAGGATTTATCTCAGCAAGTTAGGACTACTCTATTAAGAGATTTAAATGATTCACCTATTAAAATTTCTCAACAATGATCCTTTGTTAGCACTCTACTACTTGATGTTAGATCACCTATTTGCATGTATTCTTGATCCTTCTTTGATTAGATGTATCTCTTCTATCCTTTAACTCCTTTACTATGTTCTCCTCTAACATATTCTATAATTCATGTCTCTAGATCACAATTCCTTAGTCACACCTTGAATATCTTTTTGCATGCACAAAATTCTCTCTCTACTCATCTCCTTACTTACATTCTATATTAGGGTTTACCCTCCTTATGAATATCTTGGTGACTTAGGGTTAGGTATGAATCAACGATTGTGATTCACCTATTGCTTAATCCTTCTCTTTTTTCTGATTGGTTTCATGTGTTGCATTGGGATAATCAATCAAGATTCATTGTTATCATCTAGGATCTCAAAATATATCCTTAAGTTTGTTCCAAAATTATTTTCATAGGATTTTGTGCCATTACAAACAACTATGTCAAAACTATATAACTTGACACTAGAAGTCCCTGATGCTCAACATCAACTACAACTTCAATGCTAGAACTCAACATCTGAATAACTCAACATCCTTTGATTACTCAGCTCTTGAATCACTCGACATCATCTATCTACTTGACACTTGAGTGGATTGGCACCAACTGTTTACTCAACATACAGTAAGAATCTCACTTGATATGCACTATCTGACATGTTATTCTCCAAATGTATTACTTGTTCGACATGAACTAATCTTGTAAATGACTTAAGTGTATAAACACTCATATGTCAAAACCAATTTGAGATTAACAATCTCCCCCTTCGACATTAATGGAAAAAACACTTCGTCATGCATGAATATCTTTAACTTATAAGCATAACTTAGATAGTCACCATCTTTACTCGGTATAATACAAAATTTCAAAATTTCAAAATTTTGCGAAACTTGACTTTACTATCATACCTCAAAATCTTATAAATCCCCTTGAGTTGATTATTATATCTTGAATCTTGAATCAATACTATTTCTAAGTAAATATGCATATGCTATACTTTGTTTATGTCTTTGACTCCCCCTTTATTTTGTCTCCCCCAAAATGGTATCTATTCATCACTTGGAGTCAATGTCACTAAAAAACTTATTATGCTCCCCCTTTCTTATTTATCCTCCTATCTTATTACTCCCCCTTTTTGACACTTATGTCAAAGGGTTATACTTGAATAGTGTGTTTATCCAAAAAAGATTTATGGATCTCAAGTACTAGCTTCAAAGCTACATCCCAATTATCACAACCTACCTCCAATGATTTGATTTGGATGGCCAAATTGGCAACAAGATAAACTAAGCTTTCTAGTATAGAAAGATGGGGATCTTTTTGCATTAGTGTCTCTACAAAGGCTAGCTCCTTGTGAAGTATTTCCGTGTGTGGGGTCAACATGGATTGGACGCTAATTAGTGTGGCCCAAATATTTTCTTCTTGAGCATGCAGGTCAACCAATTGACCTTGGGAATTCATCAAATTCTTGAAGTGCTTCTAACTCTGAGCTAGAGAATTGGGTAGAGTAATACCTGTTAGCTTCATTTTTGCCTCCAAATTATCAATATGGCACTGTACTTCTTGTGTGAACAAATTTGTATCACACAAATTGGTGTAAAGTAAGAAAATATTCTCTAAGATTTTATTTACACTTTTAGTCTTGGTTGCTAACTCAACCAAGACTAAAAGTGTAATAGAACTTGATACCTTGTCATTTACCTTTCCTTGAAATTTTCTCTTAGACCATTCAAGTAGTTTGACATTTGAATCTAGGTCTGCATCATTGATGTGTTCTACAATGAATACCAACTGTTCCATGATAGGCTTGTCTTCTTCAGGTGTTGGCAAGCTGAATGCATCAATAAATATATTCTTGATGTCTTGCAATGCTTGCTTCTACCTATGCTCCCTTCTGAGTAGCTCTTGATGCTTTTTCCTTGCAAGTGCATCTTGTAGTATGCCCATTTGTTCAATTGTGATTTCTGCAAGGTCAAACTTTGGTAGGAAAATCACTTCATCCAAGTTGACATCAATAAATGATGTAACCTCACCTACCTTGGATGTACTAGACCTTGGTGATTATAATGGTGTCGCTTCTATACTCGACCTTTGAAGTGCTTGACTTGGAAGAGTAGTAGTTGCTGGTAAGGTAACCAGTGTTTTTATTGACAATTTGTCCTCAGGCTTATTAGAAACAATAGTCCACCAAGATAATTGACGGGGGGGGTGAATTAGTTATCCAATAATTAAAACACTTATCTTCTTTAAACAAACTTAACCATTTAACCAAAGTAAATAACAACAATAGAAAGATTCACATAAACAAATACACTAGATATGTTGACTAGGGAAACCCTTGATCAGAGGGAAAACCCTAGTGGGAATGATGCCCGCAAGATGATGTACTAATATAAATATTCCTTGTTAGAGTATAGACCTTGTTAGGAGTCTGTTACAACATTTAGTAAAATCAGTCCATGTTAGGAGACTTTGAATCCTTGTTAGGAGATTCCAACCCTATTAGGAGTTGTGCTAACCCTGTTTGGAGTTGTGGTACAATGTATGCAAGAAGATCCCATTTCCAAAACATGCAATTTCAACTATGAGAAGAGCTCATTGCTCAAACAAGTAATTTACTATTATTTATCTTCCTTGATTATTCTTTCCTCTATCCTATCAACAAGACCAATTACTATTAGACCTTGTAGACCAGGTCACAAACCTCAAATCCAAATAGCAAACCTTGGATCACTCAGAAAAACCTTCGCAATGAAGTTTCCTTTACTTCAACACTGCTTTGCTCAACTTCACATTCCATACTATCTGCTACTTTCCAAACATTCATAATTCATATATATCCATGCCATGATAAAGGAAAATATCCTTCATTTATACCAAGTCCATTAAAAAATTCCTTGAGTTGGTTGTTAATCCTTCTCAATTAATTATTATAGGACGACATTAAGAGCATGTTACACTTAGCGATAACACAAATCTTCCACCTTGCAACTTGAATAACTTTTTGTACACATAATATTATTACAAGTGACCTTAGCCATGCTATCCTTAACATGTCTTCTCCAAGTCCTCAACCTTGATCCTCAGTATATCAAATCTGCTAAGAGATATAACAAGTTTACCCAAACATGCCTCTATAAACTCTATCTTAGAACAAACATTACCAAAACTTACATAACTTCTTCTAGACTTAGCCTTTCTACTTTCGATGTTAATTGAATATGCTAGATACTCAAATGTATCTCTCATAACCATGAGTGGTTGTTATGTTCAACTAGTCAAGCATATCAAATTGATCTTTCCATTGTTCTTCTGTCAGATACCACATAAGACATCAAACATGCTATATTGACATCAATGAAAAACTTGGTCATGATTGTTACATATTATCATCAAACCAATATTCCAAAAATCTCTCCAATCTTCCAACAAGGCTATATAGTCAAGTTTGAATCTTCCATCTTTCCTCTTCTTTCTTTTCAATTTCAATTGCATCTTGAACTTGTGTTGTAGGTAGATTAGTATCTACCTGTCTTGTTTGAACTTGTGTTCCATCCCGTGCTTGAGTAGAAACTTTTGGTACTAACAAAATTCGCACCAATTTGTTGATGTTAGCCATGGTGGTTGTTTCTTTCATTTGATACACTACAATGGGTAATGTAGGTTGCATCATAGTAAATTAAGGGGTTTTTGATGTCTCGAGTTTCCACCTCTATAAATGTCTTCTTTGCCTCCTTAAGTTCATCTACACTCACCAATATAGGGTGATTACATAAGTTTTCCTTGGTGGTGGTGTCTAGTAGTATCTTCTTCATGTCCTCCTCTATTAGTGAATTAATGTATTGAGTCATAGTGTCAGAAACATCCTTGATCTATATGATTTTAGTGTCTACTTTTGTCACATGTAGTGGATTGGCACTAAACATTTGTATATCTGGTATACTCTATTCTAGTTGCTACTCATGTTTAGTTATTGCCTATTTTTGTTCCCATTCTTTAGTGCCTTCCATATGTTCATCCTTCTCAGTATTAACTTTAGTAACCTCAATTAATTCTTTCTCATCTTTATCTTCACCTACCTTAATAGGTTTCTCCTCAATTAACTTAGATGTTGTCAGCCCATAAATTACCTTCCAGATTTGGGTACTTTTCTGAACAACATCTTCAATTTTAGTTTGGAGAATATTAAATGCATGATACTTAGGAGAAAATCTCCCTACATACTTCTTTATGGCTTTAGTCATCTTAGCTTTACCTAAATCTAGCATCACTCTTACAAGTGTAGTCTCTCTAATATTCCTTTCTATTGTAAGACTATATTTCCATCTTTTCTTAACTCTGTCATATAAAGTATTTGGTAGAGAGTTTGAAATCTCAATTAGAGTCATCTTAAATGTTACCATCATGGCATATACTGACTCTTCTACTTTATCCATTTCTAGCTTTCCAAGTATATCAAATCCAATATGTGAAAATCCACTCAAATCTACATTTTTATATATATTTTCATGTAGATAATCTAAATCAGAAGGACTATGACTTACCACTTTAAATTGGCTATTATCATCAAATTCTATCCTCTCTTGATATTATTTAGTTGGAGAAATGTAATTTCTCCTTTGTCTCTTCTCAAACACATCAACTTGTATAGCTTTCCTAGCTTTGTTTTGTTTTTGCTTGGCTACTTCTTGAGCTTTCTTAGTAGTAGGTCTTGTCCTAGTTTGTGTAGCTAGAACTGCAGGATTAGGTTTTTCAACCTTCTTTAATTTTTGACTACTAAGGCTTTATATTTTCTTTTCTTCTCTATGGCTATAGGTTCTTCACTAACTTCTTCTCCTTTGACACCTTCTTCAAGCTCGACTTCCTCTTCTCCTTGATCTTTTCCCTGACCTTGTATTAGGGCCAATGGTGCTTGGGCTGGTACATCTTCTTCTTCATCATCATTATCATCTTCATCATCTTCCTTTGCCCCTTCACCATATTTTTCTTTCAATTTCTTGACAATCTTGTTCTTCTTCCTTATCACTAATGTTGTCTTTAGATCCATAGTTATCTTTGGTTTGGCAACATCACAATTTACAAAGTCAATAGCCTTATTATCTACTTCTTCTCCTACAAGAAAGGATGCAATTAATATAGATGCCTCATCCACATTGACTTCATATCCTAGTGATCTCAACCATTAAGCCTTGGAGTTACAACTTGTACATTTGTGAAATCAGTATCAACTAGAAAGCAAACCTCATTGAAATGTTTCTCAACTAGTGACATTGGTATCTTGTGTCTTTGTTTCATTGACTACTTAAAGTCCTCAAAATAGATAGTCATAATAGATTCAAAGCTCTCTCCCATTTTCTCAATGAATTCTCCTATTTTTACTACAATGGATTTTTTTGTCTTCCATGAAACTTTTCCAAAGGAAAGAAATGTGTTCTACACATAGAAAAATATACATACAAGTATTGATCCAAACTTGCATTGTGCACTCTTGGTTTTCATCATAGCTCAGTATCAACTAGATTTCACTTGACAACTTAAGTGAAAATTATCATGCTTGACGGTAACATGAAAATTGAAAAACTAAAAGATTTCTTCAAGATTCTAAACAAAACTTTGCATCTTTCTTCAAGAAAATAAAATCTTTTCAAAACTAAGTCCTTGGATATAATTATGATATATTATTTAAATATCAGTCCCACACATACCTCTTGATTTCTTAGTTGGAGGTGGTGTCATCAACTGACCCATTGGGTGAAGAGATCCCATCAAAACTTGATGTGCTGCAATCTTCCTTTCTCTTCCATGTATTTTTCATTTCATCTTTGACATTCTCAACATTTTCCTTTTCTTTGCCTTTGTTGAATCACTGCTTGGCACTTTTGACCTTGTTGGGCAATTCTTACTTATGTGACCAATCTTCAACCAACTAAAACATGTAGTTGACTCAACCATTTTTTGTAGTCACTTCTAAAGTGTGTTCTTATGCAACTCTTAGGAACATGTCCATACTCTTGATAGTAGTGACAACTATACCTAGTATTGTAATCCTAATTATAAGATTTTCCATTGTGATTTACCTTTGTCTATTTGTTTGATGACCACTTAGGCTTGGATATGCACTCATATGCTCTATCTCCATACTTCTAATAGTTATAGGAGTATCCTTCAAATCTTTGTGTGCTCAAGGTCTTGGCTTTGCATTCATGTGCCCGATGTCCTTGTTTGTTGCATTTGTGGCAGTGACCCATGAACTTTTGCTTAGGATTCTAATTTGCAGTCTTTCTCTTGCAAACATTAGTAGTAAACTTGTAATAAATTAAATTTTATATAGGAAATTAGGATATTTGGCAATAATTTTAGTATTATGAGTTGTTAATGAGTAGTATCAGATTTTAGATAGGGAAGTTTATTATATAAATTTATTTTTAAAATAATTAAATTTAATAATTAGAGTATAAAATAAGTTTATTAAAGTTTTAGCTAAATATTATATTATTTTTTATTAAAAAACTATTCACATAGATTTAGCATGGTAGTTCTCCAAGAGTTTATATCAATTAAATTTTAGAAAATTTATTTCAAAAATTTCCTATTTAAAATTTAATTTATTACAAGTTTACAATTTCACTATATTTATTATTAGTTTTTTTTGATAAAATTTAATTGAAAATAAGAATTAATAATATTTATATAATTGTCAAAATATATTATAAAGGTAAATAGATAAGTAAATTTATTATTGTGTAAGAAGAGATAATTATATGTTGAATTTGGTCTATAAGATACAATCCTAAAAAACAAACTAACAATGATACTATTTAATAATACTAACACAACTATGCTTTTAAAGCAATTATATTTGATTCCACTAAAAAAAATACTAATTAACATCATTTAAACTAACACTTTATTTAATACAAAACAAACAACTCTATTGCCAAATATCCTAATTTAAAAACATACTAAAAACCTAATTTTTTTTAAAACTATCTAAAATTTGATACTACTCATTAACAACTCATAATACTAAAATTAATAAAAAGTAAAAATAAAAATTAAGACATTAACACTACTAACTTAACTTTCAAACAATAAATTTTCAATGTTTTAAAACATTTAAATTAAACTACCTAACAATTAAAATCTAAATTTAAAACTTATTTTAAATAACTAATCTATCTTTAAACTAAAACTAAATTAATTATCACAAACAATAAATTTAATTAAGAACTAAAAACTAAATTAAATTTATGCTAACTTAAAATTAAACTAATCTAATACTAATTTAAATTTAAAACTAATCTTAATTTAATATTAATTTAAATAATTGTAAATAAAAACAAACTAACTTAATTCTAAACTAATTTTTAAAAGACACATAATAATTAAATTATATATATATATATATATAAATAAAAACATAATCAAAACTAACAAATATATATATATATATATATATATATATATATATATATATATATATATATATATATATATATATATATATATATATATATATATATATATATATATATATATATATAAACTAACTTATACTAAAACTAGAACTTACACTATAACCCCAAACCCCTAACACTAACCGCCCACGAGCACAAACTTCCAACTTCCAACCATGTGGGCTCAGGGCCCCATAAATATTTTCCCCCACCCTCATGCTGCCCCAGGCCTATTTAAAAGGACACAACCCAAAATCATGCAAGGCAGTACATTTTGTAGGAGCTGACGAAAGTATGGGAGGTAATGGCACAAGCTATTTAGCCGATGCATTTTCATGGCTTTTTAGCCAGTATCCGGGCAATCGCTATATCACCACCAAAAAATCACAAGTATTTCCCGTTAGCGACTTGGTGAATCGCCGGATAATTTTGAACTCCAGTGACACCATTTGCAATTTTTTTCCCACATGCATTCCTTCTTGAAACTGATAGGTTTGGGACGTATCACGTGGTCATAAGATCATCCCGTGAACACATTTTGCGGCATCGGATTCCACTTTTCAGTATCACAAGTAATTTTCCATTGATCGCTATCTCGCTATGTGTAACATATGAGCATCTTGCCATAGTGAGTATGCAACAACCATGGATTCAAATTGGATCTGATGGTAGGACTAAAACCCTTTTTCATAAGACTCAACCACGACGTCCAAACAGATGGGAGAAGAATATTCATTCTTTGCCCCTTTTTCAAAAAGAATTCGTGCCAGGGTTAATTATATACACCCCATAGGAAGTACGTTTGTGTTTCATAGCAGACCGGTAGTGTAGGGAAAATGTGGGGTACTTGTCGAGGTGCAAATCTTCAGTTATTTGGCCAATTAAAGTCTTTTATCTCAACATATGGCTACTGAAGCTATTCATCTAGACAACATGATGAAGATGAGTGGTTAGTATGTTCTTCAAGTTCCTTTCTAAATTTTTTACTATGAATTTGTTCCAGTTGCAATACAGTAGTTTTACAAACATATTTCCATGGATACTACATGGATCCTCAAACTTGAGTTTATAGAAGTCTTAGTTTGTGCATCTTTTAAGCTAAATTTCTCTCATGGATCATATGTTACAGCTATCAAATTATATATCAGATTTGTGTGATCTCCATTAGGCAATTTACGGCAGATCTTGCCTAGATTAATCACAACTGCACACATTTGTTGGAACTGTTGGAAAAAAGATAATGGGAAAGGACTAACACCATGTTGCAGAAAAACTACATATGTTGGGTTGTTTATTATTTTTTTCTTTTTGTTCATAAGTAAAAATGGATCTGTCATGTAATTGTGCACCTCTAGCACAGTTATTTTATTATTTCTTTTTACTGCATAGTATTTCATGGAATTTGATATATTTATAAATATTGTATGTTGTCAACATATTTATTCAATGGCTGTAAATAGTAACACTACCTATGATTATGAGATTCATGCTTGCCTTATAGGTTTTATGAGATTGGTGTTGCAGCTGCTCTATATGCAAATGTTGGATAGTCTCAGTCTAATATATTTATTGCTTTGGCTCACCCAGGATGCAGTTCAGCGAGCCTTTTTAATCATTGTATATTTCGGTAGAAATGATTCTTTGGATCCTCAACCCTTAGGATTAGGTCCTCATGTACCACTTCCTAAATACATTGAGAACATTAATAGAATGGCAACCCATCTCCAAGTACAATTTTAATTAGTATTCTGTGTTTAGATTTCTTCAATTTCATTTGAAAGATACAAATATTTCAATTTTTATGATGACAATTATCTAATTTGAGTTTGGGGTAAACAAATTAGGACCTCTTAGAGTCGACATGCTTGATTTTTTAAAGTTGCCCACTAGTTAATGAAGATTTGATTAGTAATGCTTCAAGGTACGATTCTTCTTGTGTGTGTGTAATGGTTCACAATTTCATGATTCTGTAATCTACTTGTTTGGCCTAACTTTTTTGGACTCTACAGTAGTATTTTTGCTCCAATAGTATGGACAAATGAATTGTGTCATTAGTATTCTAAAGCCTGTGTGCAAGTCTACAAAGAGATGGGTTTCAAGGTTATAGATTCATTACTACACTCAGGAATGGGCTCATCTTCAATCTTCAGAAGATTGAATATAAGCCTATTCCAGACTGTAGTAATGAACCTCAAAGCTCCTTTAGCGTGAGCATATCATGTCCTTCAGACGATCTTTCTGAAGCTGCTCTAATATTGTATCCTTCAGACTTTAGTTTATATCTACCAACAAAAAGACTACTTTGTGTCATTAGAATCATAAATAAGGAATGCAGAGGTAAGCTTTTCTGGGTTTTTGCTAAGAAAATGTTGATATTAAAGCAGTGGGGTTGCTTGGCATTTTATGCAAATTTGTTATGCACAAATAGGAATAAATTGAGTTTGAAATGATATATATCAGTTGTTATCTCATTTCAAAATGTGGTTAGCTTTAGGAATTCTTTTATAAGATGTTATATGAAATGATTGCTAGCTAACACCTGCCAAGGAAACATAACTTGCTTCTTCCCACAGTGAATTTTGCTCAAGGTTTTGGCATTGTGAAGTGTAGCCCAGTTCTTTATGTGCCAATGGAAATACTGAGAATGCTAAGAGATGGCATGGTTACTCTTGTCAATGTTATTTCTTTGTTGCATTAAATGAGATTCATTACTACACTCGGGAATGGGCTCATCTTCAGTCTTCAGAAGATTGAAGATGAGCCCATTTTGAGTGTAGTAATGAATCTCAAAGCTCCTTCAGCCTGAGCATATGATGTCTTTCGGACAATCTTTCTAAAGCTGCATCAACATTGTATCCTTCAGGTGTTTGATTCTTCATCTTTCTTCTTTATTATTCTATAGAACAATTCTTATGGTTTAATTTTTTTAGCATCAATTTGTAATTTCAGTCGAAAATCTCTATATATCTTTTCTTGCCAGATAGGGTTGCTTAGTTTTTATGCAAATGTCTTTGCTTTTGCAGCTTGGGCTTGAATTCACCACCAATGTTCTTTATACTCAGCCAACAATATATTTGTACCAAGTATAGTGCATTGTAATGGTATTGTTCATACAATGTTGATGCTTACTCAAGAATACTATTTTTATTTAGTTTTATTTGCCAAGTTTCCTTTTCAGTTTGATTTTGAGCTGGTGATGCTTGAGACTCAAATGCCTACAAATACTTCATGCAGTGTCGAGTCTCAAGCCTTGATCACTAGGCAAGCTCCTAGCTCTTATTATAGTTTGCTTACTGTAATGTCACATCCAGTTTGCATGTGATTCTACTAACCTAAAGGATCCTTAACCACAAACAAAAGTAGTCTCCTCTGCCCAAGATAATACAACTTTGTTTGGATTTAAATAAGAAAATTGCAGCAACATTATTAGTGAGGATTTGTGTCTACTCAGAAACTTCTTATCTAAGAAAGCCTTCCTAAGGGTTGTGAGCTTGTGTACTTCTCCTTTACATCAAAGGTTCAATGTGAGCATGTTGCTAAGACCCTGCCCAAGGTTACAAATGCAAAGTGAACTAGTTTTTAATGCTTCTCACTAGCAATAAAGCATGTTTTATTATCCCATTATCTAGTTGGTTCACCTTTATTTCAAATTTAATGCAGGGATGAGGAGCTTCTTGGTCAGGGTCTTGCATTGAATGATGAATTAGATCATGTGCTAGGGACACACAACTCCATTACTACAGGGTCTCCTGTTACATGAAAAAGAACAAAAGAGAGTAAACTAGAATAAATTTGGTAACTTTCCACATTTCAAATGTGGATTATACCTTTGAACTATTGCATAGAGAGAGAGAGGGGGGGGGGGGTTAGGGTGTTGCAGAACTATTACATAGCCAAGGAGACAACAAAGGAGCCTCCTTGTCTCCCCTGCCCCCACATGTGAGAGAGAACACTATTGCATAGAAAGGTACATAGGCAATAGAGCAAGAACATGCACTAGAGTTTTCCCTAAACTGGGTGTTCCCAAAGGTAAATAACTAAGGCTGTTCCACTTGTTTATTTTCATATTTTCCATTTGAATGTATGCATTAGAATCTATTATCAATAACTTGGCATAATATCTATGTTGGTGACTTTGTCCATTAGAATTGGAATGTGGAAGACAGGTATGTGCCAACATTTTATTCTATTTGAGAGCACATGCTTTTCCCTCTTGTTTTATGGTCTATGGCAATCCAAATGACTGTTAGAAAAACCAATCTCAAAGTTCAGAATGGTAGAATGATAATATCTTCATGAGTTGATTTATAATCTTGTGTCATTTACATTGAAATATAAGTATAACAGGTTAAATTGTAGGTTCAATTCGGGGATGGGTTAGGGTACATCTTGTTTGTGAATTCTTGTAATTTTTAAACGTAAAGAATTAGTTTCTGGGTAGATTGTTATTCATAATCTTTGCCTTTCCACTGGTCTATTAGTAGTTGCTTTGCTAACGTGGTGCTTCAATGCCTGATATACACAAAACCTCTTGCAACCTATCTACTCCATGGATCACATTCTCAAAAATGTATTTTATCATTTCTCAGTAGATTTATCCTTAGACACAGGCATTGCAATATTAGTTGTGGCTTGCAAAAACAATAACCTATACTATTTGTTGGGTCTGCTCAGGTTAGAAGAATGACTGGTGCTTCATGTGTGAGCTTGAGTTTCTTGTCTCAAGGGTGAGAGGAGGAGATGGTTCCTTATCACCAAGTAGAATACTTTCTAGAATTAAAAACATTGGCAATCACCTTAGATGTGGAAAACAGGAAGATGCTCATGAGTTTTTGAGGTAACATGAATTGCAAAGTGCTTAAAGTCTTTCAATTTTTAAATCATACCGACATATATCAAGATAGAAATGCTCATAGAAAGGAGTATTTAAGGATATACTACAAATTATGTGCACACAAAAATTAATCTCCATCGATGTGCTTAAACATACTTACATGGCACACGCATGCATGCTCACATGTGTGTGCACACACACAAATCGATATCTTGTTTTTCTTTTTCCTTTTAGATTTGTTGTTGATACTATGCAGTCGATATGCCTTGATGAAGCTGGTGGAGAGGAAGCCATTCATCTAATAGCAAATGTGACTATGTTCATTCAACAAACATTTGGTGGTTATCTTCAGTCAAAGGTGGTGCTAGTATTAACTTTAAAATGCAAAAATGTCAATGAACAAATACACGTGATTTGTAGATTTTGATTATAAAATTTATTTATGTATAAGGACTTTAGATTAGGGGAGTCGACCTAGCGAGCTGACATGGCAAGTTGAGTTAAAGTGGTGAGTTGGTGGGGCAAGTGGGGGTGACTTGGTGAGCTGACCTAGAGAGTTGGCTTAGGGGGTGGACTTGGTGAGTGAACTTAAAGAGAGTCAACTTGGTGAGCGTACTTCAATTGTTAGCTTGGCGAGCTGACTTGGGGAGCTAGCTTGACAATCTAACATGGTGAGTGGGCTTAAAGTGGCAAGTTGGTGGGGCAAGTTGGTGAGCTGACTTAGCGATGCCACTTAGAGATGCGACATGGCGAGTTGACTTGGTGAGCAAGCTCGATGAGCGGGCCTAAAAACTGACCTTGATGAGGCACTTTGGTGGAGTGACTTGATGACTAAACTCAAAGAGTCAACTTGGCAAGCATACTTGCACTATACATTTGGGTTCATTTTTTGACCTTTATTGGTGAAATTTTTGACCCAATTTTTTACCAAATTCGACCAACCCATTGGTCAAAATTTTTTTGGTTGAAATTTTGACCAACTCACAGGTACATGATTTGTCTCAATCATATAACTAATTATATATTCTTCATATTAGTTAATGTCGGTGTTTTTCAGGCATTCTATAAAACAGTTCACATGCCTTGCGTATGATATGACATTTTGCATGCATCCTGCACTCTCTTTCATCCAGCTAATGATGGATTACGCAGAGTCTTCTGAAACCATGATGCTAAAAAACACACAATCAAATCCAAAATGAACTTGCACTACAAATGGACTGTGGAAATTTGATATAGGTAAAATTGCATGCATGTCTACCAAGACAATCACAACTTAAACATACATTTTTCCTAGTAGACATGCATGCAAAATTAACAATATCAGATTTCCACAATCCATTTGTAGTGCAAGTCCATTTTGGATTTGATTGTGTGTATTTTAGAATCATGGTTTCAGATCACTTTGTGTAATCCATCTTCAGCTGGATGAGAGAGTGTAGGATGCATGTAAAATGTCATATCATAAGCAAGACATGTGAACTGTTTTATAGAATACCTGAAAAAAATTTACACCTAGGTGTTGGTGGAAATTTCCACCTTCATTGGTCAAAATTTCCACCAACTCCTGGGCTTTTTCTACCTTTGTTGGTGGAAATTTCCACCAACGCTTAATTTTTTTTCTACCTTTGCTAGTCGAAATTTCCACCTTCATTGGTCAAAATTTTCACCAACGTCTAAATTTTTTTTCCACCTTTGCTGGTCGAAATTTCCACCAACGTGCAAATTTTTTTTCTACCTTTGTTGGTCAAAATTTCTACCAACGTCTAGTTTTTTTTTCCACCTTTGTTGGTCAAAATTTCCACCTTCATTGGTCAAAATTTCCACCAACGTCTAAATTTTTTTCCACCTTTCTTGGTCGAGATTTCCACCAATGCCTAAATTTTTTTCCATCTTTGTTGGTCAAAATTTCCACCAACGTGCAAATTTTTTTCTACATTTTTGGTCAAAATTTTGACCAATTCTTGTTTGAACCCATACAATGGCTTTGTTAGGTTTTCGACCAATAGATTGGTCAAAATTTTGACCAACCAATGAGTTGGTCAAAATTTTGACCAGAAAAATATCCACCGACGGGTTGGTCAAAGTTGGTCGAAAGTTGTTCGAAAATTGGGTCGAAAATTCGACCAATAAAGGTCAAAAAATGAACCCAAATGTACTAGTGCTAGTTATTGTTATAACTACTTTGCTTATGGACATAAATCTAATGAATGCAAGAAACCTAGATATAATAATAATAATAATAATAATGGAATATATGAAAGGAATAACACTAAAGCTAGTAAACCATTGGGAGAAACAAATGTCATAAGAAATGGAGTTATGTATTACAAGTGCAATTTTTTTGGACATATTGCTAGAAAATATAGATTGCAGACTAATCAATTTGGACCTAGATATAGAAACAATGTGATAGCATGCTAGATTTTCAACAATTTGGGACATACAACAAGGTTTTTTAGAATGAAAAACATGAGAACATCAAATATGAGATCACAAAATGTGAACATGCAAACAATAATGTAATAAGGAATGGAAATAGTAATGAAAGCCAAAAAGAAAAATTGAAAGAGCAAGAAGAAAAATTCAATGAAACATTTGTTAAAGAAAAGACACTTACAAGAACACAAATATGGGTTGAGAAGAAAAATGACACATATTAGAAGAAGTCAAAATTAGTTATAGTAGCTGACAAACCCTTATCAATTTAAGCAATCAATTCATTAGAAAAAACAAGGTATAACACACTAGAAATTCATTAGACCCTGACATGATGACATAAAGTTTTGCGCACTTAGCAGAAGCATAAAAATTATGTTTAGAAGCTATAGTTAAGAGTGCATAAAGCTATGAGGTCATATGTGAGCTGGAGAAAGGAATTTGAATTTGTGCACTAGCACAATTAATATAGATTGGATTTGTGGTAAATAAAAGGATTAAAATCAGTTTGATTAACCACCATTTGAACATTTGAGAGCCAAGAGAAAATTGTGGAGGTGATTTGTGGGTGATTTGAAGGAGAAATGATGTGTTGGAGAAGCAAATTCAAATAATTTATGCAAAAGCCTTAATTCTATGATTTTAAGGTTTTTATCTGCATCATTGAGACCTAATTGTGAAGTCATTTGAAATTTATAAAATGGACTCCTCTTTTTTGCATGATATTATGGAAAAATTGAGGTATAAGTTTAAGAGGACTTCAATCACACATTTGGAAGATGACCTTGCTGGGGTATTTTCATAAATTTCTAAAGGAGTGTTAATTGTGGAAGATGTAAGATCATATATTCATGACAGGTTTGAAACCTTAGGAGACACTAATATTTTGAAGGAATTTGACAAGGTTTGTAAACAATATATGATTTTTAAGGATGAAATATGTAACGCCCCCATCAGGGAACCTAAAATAAATTAACCTAAAGCTTCACTAAATTTTCCAAACATTTTTTTTTATAAAGATAATAAGAACAAGAGATATATATAGCGAAAGCAATAACTCACATACATACAACCATCATAAACATATTACATCTCTTAAGGGTTCCATGATGTTGAATCACATTTATAAGTTTTATTAATATTAAATTTGATAAATAACCAAAATCCACATCATAGAATAACCACAAATATGAATTCAATTAAATAATATACAATTAAATGAGATGCCACTTGGCAATAATTAGAATGCATAATTATCCACTGTACAAGTCATAGGGTATGAAAAGCTCAAACAATATACATCATAAACACAATACATCAGCTCATAAGATCTCTGAAATCAAATACAATACTATGGACTATAATCATCCAATAGAAATACAAGATCAAAAAGAAAGGAACAACTGCATATGCACATCCAACAATGACATCTAGTTGTCAGATCTTAATGGTATAAGAAAAATGCACTACCACCTAACCTCGTGGAACCTAAATGGCTCACTCCCACCATGCTGAGGAGATAGTCTCAAGTAACATACAAATATCAATCCACAAGTCATAACCAACATCTAGGTCAAGGAAATCTTGATAGAAAACTATCTCAAAGGGTACCAAGACACAAGTATCATCTAATCCTAGAGGCAATGAAGACACATAGGAAATCTACTATGTAAGTTGGCAAGTGTCATCGCATGAGCCAACTCTAAAGTTACCCCGGCAACCTCTCTAGACTTTGGCTCCCTAGTGTCTCTATGCATCATCAGTATCCCTTCATATAGACAAGGCATACTAACGAAGCAAGGTCACAACCAAGCATCCTCTCTACTCCTATCTTGGCCTATACTAGCACTCAAGGAAAGGGTGAGAAAAAACAATGACACTTATTCATTCATTTTACTCTCATTTAATGAAACGTTATAACTTATTAAAACAACTTACAATGGGTTACCCAAGCAGCCTCTTAGGGGCCTCCATTGCAAGCCACTGCCTAATGTACACATAGATTACCTACCCTAGGCTCATAAAAGTATAACTCATAAAATCATAATTTTCACATCAGTCCTTGACAAGCAACTGGAAAGCACCTATAGATAAAACATAGTATTCACCCCAGTCCTTTACAAGCAATTGTAAAGCACCTAAAGACCAATCACAATAATCACCTCAGTCCTATACAAGCAACTGGAAAGCACCTAAAGACTAATCACAATAATCGTGCCTCGGCTCTATACAAGCAACTGGAAAGAACCAGAGGATAACCAATCGAAAACTCGAAGGTTACATCAGGAAAATCATACCATTCACCTCAGTTCTATACAAGCAACTAGAAAGCACTAACAAGCACTAATCAAATCTCATCATAGAAAATACGTGTCACATCACCATGGTTGGGTATAAAAGATCATGACCAAAATATAACCATAACATCATCATAGAACAAAACCCCCAAGCCTCTATTAAACATCCTAATTGGTCAAAGTACTAAGTCAAACTTGAAACCCAACACAAAGAAAACATAAAACAAAGCAGTGTAGCTTCAAAGATTTTGTTTGGTATTGAAAACCTATGATTTTGATTTTTTTTTAAATTCCAATTTTTGTTTTCATAGTGCTATATCCAATAAAATTTCCAAGTCCATAGGAACCTCAATAGACTTAATAATCCACTAAAATTCTTTTAAATAGAAAACCCCTTTTTTAATATAAAAATGGACTATCAATTTAATAACACCAATATCCAATTAAAATTCTCCAAATAAACAAATTATTATTATAAATATTATTAAAAATAAATAATAACTTAGATTAATATTATTAATAATTATTAAATCATTAATAAATAACATTAATATTATTCATTAAATTATCAATTTAATAATATAATAAAAGTTACTAATAACTAATAATAATATTTAATATTAAACATATTAATAAATATTTAATAATATTAAATATTATAAAACTTTATTTAATAAAATCTAATAATAATATATTTTTATTAAAAAATAATAATTGCATATTACATTTTAGGTCGGTTGACCTTGCTACAAATGACAGCATTGCCTGCTAATTAGGCAGCCCTAGCTGCCTTTGCAGCTGGCGGCCGTAGCAGTTCATAAAGGGGGATAGGGAGGTCATTACCCCGATCTCCCTCCCTAACATGTTATATATATTTTTAAAAAACATTAAAACATAAAACCCCCCTTCTAAATACACATTTTCATGATTTCCAAAATACACTGTGTGATAAAAAATATCACAGTAAAATATTTACTGTGGTAATTTTTATTAACATATTTTATTAAATTTTTTAATTTTAATTTTTATAATTTTACGAAATAGATCTAATAGGGAAACATGAACAACCAATCAAATTTTGCATATCAAATTTTAATTTCTTTTCCAAACCCCCATCTTGATTTCAACAATCCAAATACGAATCTTCGAATTCATCAAACAAGGTTTCCAATCTCAAATTTGTTTGTAGACAATTTCAAAATGAAAAATAATAATTACACAAACAAGGATTTCAACCCAAATTAAATTATGAATAAAGATCCACAAACATAGAGAAGACAAATATTTCAAAGAATGAAACTACTGTGCAAAACCCACATGATCGTACCTACATCTGATGCTAAATAATCGAGTGCACAGAATTTGCAAGCAATTTCCTTTTCTTTCAAAACCCTCTTCTCGAAAATTAGCTCCTCCAAACCTATGTATGGAGAAATGAGCTCTAATTTCTTAATAAAGAGTTTTCTAAAATTAGGGCTTCAATTTTGTAATCATGCAAAACTTTTTTCTTTATTATTTATTATATTTTGATTTTCATGTGTAACCTTTTTTACAATTTAATTAAAATAACTATTAAATCAATTCTTCCTTTCTTTATCAAGTCACAAGATGCCTTTAATTAAATATTTATTAATTTAACTAATAATAATAATTAGAGTTTATTATAAAAATGAAACTCCTAAATAAATTATTAATAAATTAAATAAATATAATTATGCCAAAATTAGAACTTAACTAAATCTTTTAAATTTAATTCTTTTATTTAATTAATTTCACAATTAATTAAATATTGATTTTTCTTTATAAGATTTTAATTAAATTAAATCATTAAATTATCTTTTAATTTGATTTCATAATAATTGAAAATCACAATAGACCCACAAAACTAAATACGGAAACCCATAATAAAGAACAAAGTACTAGATCAAACTCAAGGGTCAAAATCATGAATTCACATTGCTTGACAAATTTGGAAGGGTAAAACTCAGATACTTGTCCTACTTTCTAGGACAATTGGCTTAAGGTTAGGATTTGGACTCAAGAATTATCTCCCCTCTTTTACCATTGAGATACTATGATAGAGCACCCTCATCCTAGAAATTCAAGGAAGTTAATGTCTGGTACTTACAATCTACATAAAATCCAAGCATGTACATACACATACAATCTAAACTAAATAGGCAATGGTGGGAAGTGGTGAATCATGTAGATCCCAACTAGTAGGTGACTACGACTCCCCCTCAACCACATTAGAAACATCATATATAAAGTAAAACAGACACATACGCCATACACATGCAAGTATGGGGTAAGTATCCATTGAATCCTCATATAAATCATCCATCTAACTATCATCATGAAATAACTAAAATCACTGTATACAAGCATCTCATCAAAAGAGTAATCATGTACACAAGAATAAATGAGTACCAAGTAACTCATCACATAAATCCAATGATTATAAAATAACATCCAATCAAATCTAGTAACAAAGTACTAATCATAAAATAGGATCATAAAACAGGCCTAAAAGAATTCAACAATACAACATGAAATGTAAACTAGGGGTAGACATTACAAACTCAACCATTTAGGATATTAAAGATTAGATAATTTCTATTTCATCATGAGTTTGATAATGAAGAATGGGCTAGAGTTATTCTAAGTAGAATCCATAACAATTTTTTTTGGTTAGGAGACCAAGTAGTTGAGATAAAAAGTGACCTAATTCATGGGATGAATGGACTAAGAAAAAAGGGCAAAATACTTATCAGTGAGAAAAATGTGAAGAAATTTGCACTAGACAACACTAAGACAAAGTGGAATGGAAGAGGTATGATGTTGAGTTTAATACAACAAGATGATGTCAAATTTATTAGTAAAATATTATCTTATAAGATGAGTTCCATCTCTAGAGAAGATGAAGTCTCTGTAGGCTTCATAAATACAACTTATAAAATGTGTGTTGAGAGAGTGGAAGTTAATTTATGCAAGATTATAGAATAATAAATCTTTGATAACCTTGTGAGGATTAAGAAGAACAAATATGCACCATTCAGGTTTATATATCTAATAACTTATCTATTTTTTCATGCTGCGAAAAGATTCCCTACTATGTCTATATCATATTGGAATTCAGACAAGGGTACCATGGAATCCATTAGTTACTATTACAAAAATACATCTAAAGATCACATAAAAAATAACATAACCATTATGATGAAAACATTTTAGACTAAAAATAGTGACAGAATGAGGCTAACTAAGTCAATTGTAGAGAGGTACAAGAAGCATATATGTTTCATGGTAGAAAATGGCAAGACATATATGAAGGGAGTTACTCCTAGGGTTATGCTTGTTGACCCTTTAGGCTATGAAGTTATACAAGTACAAATTAATGAATATGTTGAGGAATTGTTGAAAATAAATATTGACGATGAGAGCGAGAAATGGGGGATTGCAGAAGAGAGGTGTTAGAGTAATTATATATTTTATAATTAACTCTATTTTACTTAAGCTAAAATTTATGCATATAATAATTAATTCTTTTATTGATTATTATTATGCAACCTAGGTTTTATCTTTTAGGATTTTGATATCCTTTTATAAGGATTGATCTCTCTTTATTCATTTAATATAATTTGCAATTATTTCTTGCACATCAAGAATGTCTCATCTTCTGTGAATTTTTAAATTTGAGCCTCCATATCTTTGCTCCTCTATTTTTGTGACAAGTGTTTACATGCAGTGATTCTTGGGAGCTATGGGGTTGATCTTTCATCAACTTCAACATGGTATTAGAGCCCTATATCTTCATGCCCCTATTATGTTTGTGAGAAGTTTGACTTGGTTTTTAGATTTGTATTTTTTCTTTCAAAGGGTTTCAATTTTTAAAAGTGTTATGTATTTCATTTGGGGGTCTCTTTTTTTTAGAGCACTTTGAGCCAAAATAGACATCATCGTTAAGCTCAGAGCACTCGAATGCCCCTATCTTTATATAAAAAGCATCCAGTTTGGACATTATTGAAATCAAAGGAAATTTTTTTTAGCTCAAGGATGTATGGCCTTGGATTCGCAAATCAAGGCAATGATTTTTTTCTCAAAAAAATAATATTTAAGAGAGGTGATTTTTTTTTTATTTAAAAAAAAACTTTTCATGTTTTTTTATTAAAAAGGAAATGTTGAGGGCATAGTTTTTATTAAAAAAAAGTGTGGTGCAAAAATTTTAAGTGGACCAACCCCTATACCTACCAACACAAGTCCCTCATGGGTCACACTTCACATGGTCCCATAATTTTTTTTTGGGAAAAGCACTATCTTTTTCACATGCCCCAAGTTTTTTTGCATGCACTTGGAATGTTCTATTGGTGCTTGGTCCATGTCACCCACATGATTAGAGGACAGGTTCTTTTTTATTGTGCCCCCCTGCTGACATCCATCCTGCACACCTTATTTTGGCACTTTTTCAACCCTGTGGTCCCCTTCTCAGTGACCCTAAGGACCTTTTCTATTTAAGGTGACCCTTCATAGATGAATGCCTCCATGTGATAGGGCCTTTGACCTATGCCCATGTACATGTGAGAATTTATGAGCCTTTCTCTCTCCCTGCTTGGGCTCTTTGACATGATGACCTAGTATTGATGCAATTTTGGTGGCATTGATTTTAAAGGAGGACTTCTTTTTAAAGGACTATGGGCATTGTAAATGCTCTAGTCTCCTCTTCCTAAGTCAGCGTTGATACTAATTTGTACTCTATCCAATTTTTTCAGCCTACATGCTCCATTCTCGAGCTCTGTGGGTGAATAGAGGTTCCCTGTGCATTTTTTTATGGAGGAGAGTTTCTTTTGGCAACAATCATGAATTTTATTTGGGCAGCGTTTTTTGTTTTTGTCACCCAATTTGCATGGGTTTTGTTGAAAGTTTGGCATTTTCTATTAAAAACACATGTCATTTTAAAAAATGGCTTCTCACATGCATGATATTTTTGCTACTGGACTTTTTTTTTAGGTCTAGCAACATTTTCTGGCAAGGACATCTTTTTCAATAGTTGGTTTTTTTTTCGGCATTAGGGGTCTTTTTTCAAGATTTTTTTGCCTCGACGATCATTTGACCATCAAATTGGGCTCGTCACTTGTTGACATCAGCACTATATCATCATCACCTAATTGCCCTCCTGGCTCTATTTGGACCTACCTTGACATTTTTGTTCATATCTTGGGCATATGGACTCCATTTTCTACAAATGAGATATTGCTGGAAAGCTAGTTCTGAGCCTGTCGTGATGGTATAGGTAATTTTTAGTTTTGATGGTTTTTTTGCTATTAAAGTCAAAAGTTCCTTTTGCACTCTAGGAGATGTATCTTGAGAATTTGGTCTTTGATTTGGGGATTCTTTATATCATTGTAAAGATCTTTCTATACTCTTTCCAATGATGTTGGTTGTTTTTCCAGATTCTATCCCAAACACATTCTATTCAGTATTTTGCATTCTTTCTTTCTAGTAAATATCTTGGTTATTTCATGTTTGGGGATTGATCTCATTCCTTTAGATGATCTGTCATGAGTTGTACTATATTTTGTATCAACCTTATGTCTCTTCTAGTTTTTGTAGACATCATTTGTATGTATTCTTGCAAATGAACCAAGATAAAGTGCCATATTGCATCTGTGTTTTTATTTTAGTTGTTTTGCATTGTTTTTCCTTCTAATTCAAGTAGTGTCATCTAGGGACACTCATGCAAATTCTTTCATTCTTGGAATTGAACATATCTTGTTTCTTATTATACATGTAATTTGATGTTTTTCCTTTGTTTTCCATTTTCCTTTGTTAGTGAGTATTCCTTCCATGACATTACACTCACAATGTGTCTGAGATTGATCACCTTAGCACACACATATGCATTCTTTTGTGCATCTTTATCATGGTTCCTTGACATGCAGTTATTTTGTCCCACTTTTCTAGTTTCCTGTCACCTCACCCTTGTCTACATTAGGGGGTTATTTTTGTTGGTTCTTGTGCGTCATTGGTTTGATAGAGTGAGCTATGTATTCAATTTTTATTCCTTTGTACTAGGAAGATGCAATGGCTAGGAACCTATGTATTTTAGTGAGATGGATCAGTTGCCATATAGGCACTTTTATTTTCATTCCTACTTCAGTTGCAACCTTCTATGGTCAATTGATTAACTCTTTAGGATTTGGTATTTCATGTCATTTTTATCTTTGAGTTTAGTTGTTTCCCTTTGTGTACCTCCTAATTCGAGTAGTGTCTTCTAAGATCACTCATACAGATTATAGTCTTCTCTGCCTAGTCAGGTTCTATTCCAGTGGAGGTTCTTCATATCAATGATTATTTTTTATAGAAAATTTTAGCTTCTACATGCTTCAGTGGTGTTCTTCATGATAATCTTTGTGTTCCTATCTTCTAGGATATTCTCTAATTTTGAGACTTCTTTAGTCCATCACTAGTTCTTTTAGCATTATTTCAATCTCTCCTTGGAGTAGGGTTTTTCCCATGTGGTTTTCTCCATTTCTCCTCTTTACAAAGATTTTGTTTTGCTTAGGTACTTCATTAGGCTTTGTTGTTAGGACTCAAATCTACGTTCAATAGTAGTTTCTAGATTTTTAGCTACTACCTAAGTTTATCTTAAGGGTGGTGTTAGAGTAATTAGATATTTTCTAATTAACTCCATTTTACTTAAGCTAAAACTTAAGAATATAATAATAAATTCTTTTATTAATTGTTATTATGCAACCTAGGTTTTAACTATTAGGGTTTTGATATTCTTTTATAAGGATTGATCTCTCTTTATTAATTCAATACAATTTATAGTTCTTTTTTGCACATCAAGAATGTGTCATCTTCTGCGGATCTTTGAATTCGAGTCTCCATAGCTTTGCTCTATTGATATTGTGGTGATTGATCATGTAGCGAGTGTTGATGTTGTGGTGACTGCTCATGTAGTGGGAAAAGAAAATCAACATTGTAAAACCCTAAAATGGTCAATTTTAGAGGTTTCCCAAAAACACTATTATAAGTGGCTGAGATGCATAATGCATTATAATGTTGGTGTACATTTTTGCTGGATAATAGAAAGGTTGAAGGTTATGTAGGCAAATGTAGCCAAGGTTTTGGGGTGAACCATGTTAAATTTGTGTTTATTTTGTTTTCTTCTTATGTTTCTACATATAACTATTTATTCTTATATTGTTCAAGATCTACCAAACCCTAACATGCTACTCTCTTTCTGTGATAAGTGTTTCATGGAGTGATTCTTAGGAGCTATGGGGTTGATATTTCATCAAATTCAATAGAGCTTGGGTGAGACACAATAATTGTAGATATCTAAGGAAACCAAGAAGAAAGTAGAAAATGTAGTGAAGAAAATTCTTCCTGAAACAGGGATGATAAAGGAAGAAAATGTTAAGGCTAAACAAACAACTAAGATGAAGACAACCACTCAAAGAAATATCTTGCTGGTGCAACCTCTATCAGTTTCACCTAGTTCACCACCCCTATCAATAGCTACCCTTACATCACCTATCAGTACCATACCACTTGTTGCAGAAGCATAACCAACAAAAGAAGGAGTGACAATGATCAATGAGATAAGTACCCCTACAACTTTAGAAAGATCTACAATTACCTCACCATTTATGACACCATACCCAATTAAAAAAGAAAAGGAGGATAAAAATGAGTAAGTTACATCAAAAAGGCTAAAAGGATCAAGGAAATCGCTAGTTAGCCAAGACATAAAAATATGCCAATAGTTTTAATGAAATATGATGGAGGGAAGGATACAACAAAAGAAAAGAAGAAGGAAAGAACACCTAAGAAAATGAAAGGAAAAATTACCCCCCACAGACTTAACTGTGAACATAACCACAACCACAAAAGGAAGAAAACAATGGAAAGAAGAATAAATCTTGGAAAATAGAAATTGGAAGAATGAATCAGATGATAATCAAAAATAAAAATCTAACCCAGCTAAAGAAGTATTATGATATGTATAACCTATTGCAAAAGAGGCAACCGAAAAATGTAGTTATCAGGTGTATGATTGACTTCAATCAAGAAACATACTAGATGAATTATATGAAAGGTTCAAAATAACAAAGAAGAGAGCTAATCAGGAAGAGAAGAAGATAAGAGAAAATGCAATTTAGAAACTATGTACTTTAGACAGTGATAATCAAATTGAAGACATCAAGAATAAGTTGGAGCCCATATTGAGAAAGAAAATAAGCGTAATCCAAATACTGGGAGGCTTGCATGAAGAAGTAATGAATGAAACATAGGAAGTGGTAGTAAAAGTGAAGACAAAAGCTACATCTACAACAATAACAACATAAAATGAGCCCTAAGATGATATGGTAATGTATACTATGGATGCATCTGATGAACAAGATGAAAAAGTGATGATAGGGGGAGTAACAATTACCATTAACACTAGTGAAGATCCCTTTGCTAGCAACATAGATGACCCCTTTGTAGAACATAAGGATTATGAAGTTGGCAATATTGTCACAGTAACATAGTAGATTACCCTAGTTCTAATGAAGAAGATAATAAGGCAAGTCAACAAGACCCTTCAATTATGCGTAGATATGATTCACCAAGAGAGATAACATTAATGACTATCTCTGTGAGTGCATAATTTGACTAATCACCACATTGGTCAAACATTGCTGAGGAGGTCACAAAAAGGTATCATTTCTTTTAAAGAAGATAGAGAGAGAAGAAGAAACAAAAGAAGAAGAGAAGTAAGATGATGAGAAAGAAAAAAATAAGCATGGATACCCAACCATCACAACCACCAAAAGAACAAAGACCTATAGATGAGGAGAGATGGATTGTAGTTGTGTAGACATCTCCTAAGATAGTAGACACACCATCAACAAGTACTTCAAGATCACCTCTTGAAGAACTCATCACTAGATTGCTACAAAATGTTTGAAGGTAACATGAATATCACAACATTTACACTTGGAAGGATATCAAAAGAATCTAGAAAAATGAGTAAGAATGCATTGAGAACACTTGACAAAATGACAAAGAAAATACATGATACTATTGAAATGTAGATTGATGAGCCTGACATAGAAAATAGAGCATAGTGGATATTGGAAGAATTTGATAGGAAATTCTCCACATTAGTAGAAGTTGCAATATTAAAAACACAAACCGCTCATGATGCTAACTTATTTATCACTATTGCAACAATATCATCAATGAATTATCAATACTTGATACTTGTATCAAGGAACTAAGGAGATGTCTACAAGAAGGAACAAATTTGTATGGTAAATGTGATTTATCTTTTGAGTACACCAGAGGCATTGAGAAAGAAATCAAGGAAAATGAAACGTAACTGAAAAACATTGAGGATGAACTGTAAGATCCAAATGCACATATCATAGAATTGGAGAGAAGAATCAACAATGCTCATGATGAGCTAAAGCTACTTGAGTTGCAAAAGGAAAGGACTATAAAGAAATTTTCACTATCAAGGGAACACCTTAACTTGAAAATTGATCATGTGTAGATGAAATTTAAGGAATGCACATATGCAAAAGAATCCTTTGCTAGATTTTTTTATTTTGATCTTAATGCAGTTGAATTAGCATCATATGGATTATGTGCATTGTTTAGTATTTTTGAGGTAGTAAAGGACATATGGGAGAAGAAATTCACTAGCTTGAAGCAAAACTTTGGAGAGTGTAAAGAGGGATTAGAGGAATACACAATTTCTTGATGGGATTGAGAGTCAAGAAACCCTACTGGCTGGATAAAGAGGAGAGGGGATGGATCAACAATTTTTTCATTCCTTACTCAGGTAGGGGTCAGGGCATATTCTTCTATGGTCTGAGGTTGCACTAAAAGATTCTATACTACACATGCCCACCATCGACCCTATGAGTTAGCTAAGATTGGTTAGGGAATGAATAGAAAGGTTCTCTAGGAGACACTTAATTGGTTTTCAACCCTAAACTATATTTCTTGGGGGGAGCCTAAGGAAGAATCCAATTATAGTAGCTAGTTAGATCAGTGGGAAGAATAATTGCATCATTTAGCTGGAATCCACCAGCCCCAAAGATTGGTTATGGTTGCATTTCACTTTTTCATTCTGCCATCTACCTCACACTCATTAACATGCAAAATCTTGAAGGAAGGTAAAAAAATCTTAATTTGTATGTAAATTTTGACTCACCTTTTCCATTGATGTCAAAGAGGGAGAGTATTTGGGATAATTGTAAATTGTTAAGTATACTTTATTTTAAGGAGTTATAAGTCTAGGATAAAGAATAGTTAAGGAAGAATACAATATGAACATAAGATGGTTTATATTTTGAAGATGATGCATAGATTTTGAAAATTTCTCAAGGCCATATTTTGAAGATTTTTGTAACTTAGGCAATTTTCTCACACATTGTGATGAAGGGTGCTCCCCTTAATACCATAAACCATAATAGAAAACAAAGAAACAACAACAAATGCGAGAACAAAATATTAAATTCTTATTTGCACCATAAATGAGGAATTATAGAATTCATAAGTACAATATGCTAACCCACATGGGCACCTTCATTACAATAATCTACAGGACAAGCTGCGAACTATCACTTAGAGTTGTCCTAGACAATATTCAGGACTTTCTTAAATAGGCAATTTTATGCCGCTCGGGAAGGTTCTAGATAATGAAACTTAATACCTAGGGCTGATAGACCCTAACAATACATATAGAGTTAGCCAAATACATTTTTGACATTTATTTTAGGAATTTTGGGTAGCCCAACTTTGAAAGGCCATAACTCTCAAACCGTTGCTCCGATTGACTATTATAACTACCTTTCAAAAATGCTAGCTCCTAATCTATAGGCTTAGAATGGTGCAAGCCCCCTTCCATTGAGTTTTTAGATCTCATCTAGCACTCTAAGGCCTCCAACAGTGAGCTTGGAGATTTTTCTGCAAATTTTTCCACTGAAAATCTGCAATAACTTCTCTGATACTTAAGTTGGAGCAATTAGATTTTTATGGTAGGCTTATACCTCTAAAATGAACCTTCATGTAGAAAATGAGAACATTCCAAGCTCGCATGAAAAAATTAATAAAAATAGCAAGTTCCCATAAATAGTAACCACCTTGTCTATTAGTCCTTATTAAAATAGAAATGACTGAAATGAAAATATTTTTGGGTGATGCAAGATTTCTCTTACACCCAAGATGCTCTTGCATCACATTGTCATCAATGCCAAAGGGGGAGATTATTATAAATTTGGCTAGAAGAATATGTAAGGATGATATAAGGTTGTCATTTATGGCAACATATACCTACTATGAAGAAGGTAAAACATAATTTATTAAGTTTTGGATACTTGACCTAGAAAATTATTTAAGCATTATTCAGGAAAATAGGGAACAATTATATTTTTTTCCTTAGCATTGTTTAATAGAAGAAGTTGAGACTATGCATGATTGAGGGAAGGTAGTACATGATGTAATGAGCATGTGTATAAAACTGCCTAAGAAGATTTTTTGTACAGACAATGTTATGGACAATTTTCTAGGTACAGGTCATAACAATCTGAACAAAGTAGATGATAGAGTAAATGCATTTTGGTCAAGGGATTGTCTTGATTTACCAAAATAATGGCTTAACAAGGTTTGAATGACATCCTATACATTAACCCTCACTTAAAAAGTTATTTTAAGTTTTGGGAAATGTGCAAGGTATTATAGGCAGACTGGTTAAGTAGTTTGGTGTAAAGGAAGACACATTTTGTTTGTAATAAGTGTGGTATTGTAATGCAATGTTATAATTTTTGAATGTACACTTTGTATAATCAATATTGATGTGAACTTGATGATAGTATGGTATTGTATGGATGTATGATCAATTTTGCGAAGAAAGCTACAAAGAACAAATTAGATATTGAAGATATCAACATTGTCATAAATATTTTTGTATCTATACCTTTTGTATATAGATTGTTCTATTGTATATTCATGTTTGTGTAGTGGGCTCATCTTGTTAATTTTGTATTGTAATAACAACTCCTAACTAGGTTTTGGCTTCTAACAAAGCCTAGTCCTCTAACATGGACATATACACTATATGTATGTACTAGACTCCTAACAGAGTTAATATCTTTCAAAAAATACTTTTGATTTGAAGGGGGGAGTTAATCAAAATTTTGGGTCATATGAATACCTATAAATTCTATGGCCAACATATCCCATAGAATAACCCCTACTATTCTATGGGGCATGGCACTAGGACATAGAAAATCATTCATTCATAATAGGTATCTCGTTGCCTACAATTCTATCGGGGTAGATGCCAACCTATAGTTCCCACTGCACCATGTTACATATAGAATCGAGGCACTATTCCCCTACTATTTGTTGGCCACAACATCAAAATGTTTTCTCAATTTTGCAACCCCTCCCATATTGTTGAGTGTGTTGATTCCCATTGCACCATGTTCCCTATGACGTGTAATGGTCATGGGTTATTAGCACTGACAGTCTCCCATACCTAGTGGATCATTTTGTGGGTACCACCCCCCACTGAGGTTTTCCCTTGGCCAAGGTTTCCCTAGTTAACAAATAATAGTATTATGAATTACATTGTGTTGTGTTTATGTTTACCTTTCAGTTTGATCATATATGCACGCTTAAAGATTGTTAATGATATCCATAGTTGGGAAAAAGTTTGTAGAACACTAATTCACCCTCCCTCCCTAACCCCTCTTAGTATTCCCTATATCTCACAAGTTGCAAGCATGAGCGTCAACTAAATCACATAAATGATCTTTTAGCTACAGGTTTGCATGTTGAATGAAGGTAATGTGCTGAGTTAATGTCAGAGCTATGTGTGAATTCCCATTACTAGACATGAGGACATTTTGGGGTGTTGGTTATTTATGAGAGGAGCTGCTATAGTTTTGTTACCAAATTAGGGTTAACAAGAAGTTGGATGTGATGAAGGTGGAGAGAATCCTATTGTGGTGTATGAGTGGAAAAATTTAGATGAATCTTTCTATTACAACTAAGAAACAATAGAAAGGGTTGGCTGACCCATTAAAAAAAGAAAGAATGCAAGCTTTAATCAAATTTAAATATGCTAAGGTGGTTGGCATTCTATTGGACTTGCTTGGGGAAACATTTTAGGCTCATTGGTGGTGGAGGCTACAAATTGACATCATTTTCATGATTATTACACAGGGTTTGTAATTGGGCAGGAAGAGAAAATGGTAAAATAAGTGGCTGAAATTTTATTTGACAAGAAGTTACTACTAGGCCTTGATTCCATCTTGGAATGGGCACACCCAGGTCGAGGAACAAATAATTTAGAGTATTTTATAGACAAAAAAGACACTAGGGATTATAGGATTATTCCATTCATTCCATGGATTGGTAAAATGATAATGAACCATTTACATAGGCAAGGTGAAATGCTTGGATTCATTTGAAGATTGAATTGCGATGATGTGAAGATGGATTGTTTGAGAATTTTTTGACAGAGGTGCCATGGGGCAAACACTCTAAGAAAGTTTGGTGCTCGTAGTTAGTCACATGTTAATGAAGGAAAATGTGAAAATGGGGATTAAAATTTTGAGTTCAAACTTGTCATTAAAGGTTGGGCTTAACCAACACACTCGAAGCGTTGACTGCTTTGAGCGGCTGGTGTGGGCCCCTTTCCTCCATCCCGTTTTCCTACCATTTTCCGTCGCAGTAAACCCTTCCGTTACTGTCAGTGGTCACGGGTCAATCGTGGCACCGGCTATGGTGCAACTTATTTGCACCGTCCGACTATCCCAACCTTGCCCCAAATTTGCCCTGTCTGCTTTGACAACATGGGCGTACTACCTTCTCCATCCGTCCAATCACTCCATGTACAGTAATGTTAATATATTTTTAAAAGTATTTGCTGGTCAACTTCTTAATATATTTCTTAAATTAATAAGTTAAAATAAACTTTATCAAACTATTCTACATTAATAAGTTCAAATAATTTCACTTTCCTAAAAAGAATGCAAAGGCAATTTTTTTTTTTACTAATTAAATGGTTGTACACATTGAGTTGATAAGATTTCAATGTAACTTGAATGTAAATAATTGTGATTAATCAAATTTGTCTTATAATATTAAAAATATTATAACTCTATTTAAAAAAATAAAAATTTTATAATATCTTTTTGAATAAGTTGAAAATATTTTGATATGATTTGAATGTAAATAATTGTAAATAGTTGAATGTAAATTTCAATTTTTCTAATTTAATATTTATTTTTAATATTTTATTTTGTATATTTTTAAATGAAAGTATATGTATAATTGAATTTAAAAGTTTATTTATTAGATATTAACTTGTTTTTAATTATATAGTAATAATTTTAAGTTTTATTGTAATAAATGTAAGTGCAAAATATGAATATATTATTAAATAAATTATTTGCACTAATAATGTCAATTAAAAAATTAAAGACTAACAATTATTTTATTTTAATATTTAAAATTTAATATTAGTTTATTTTAAAATAATTTGTAAACAAATATTACGAAAAATGTAATATCCATTTTAACAAAATGAAAGTGTTTTTTTAGTTTTTTTTAGTAAATTGCAATTTAATTTATATATTCAGCAATAAAGTTTTGAATTTATATATCTATATCATTTTGTAAAATAACAAAGTAGAGCAATAAATATATTTTTATAAAAAAATATAACATATTAATAAGTGAATAAAAAGATAAGCTAATTTAATAATTACAAGTAATTTTAGTTAAACAAGATAAAGAATAATTGTTTAAAATTTTAATTGAATTAAAAAAAGTTGTTTATATTTATATATAAATAAAAACAAAAATATTAAAATTAATATACTTATAAATCTATTTCAATTTAAGATAACAAATATTGAAAGAAAAATTTAAGTGAATAAAATTTATATTGTAAAAAGAAACAAATATTGAAAGTAAAATTTATATTGTAAAAAGAAACAAAATTCTAAACATGGCTAAAAATTATATTAAAAGAAAAATTCTTATAAACAATTTGATTTTAAAAAAATGGAAACAAAAATAATGACTTTTTTAAAAATTTGTTTAAAAAACTTAATGAACTAATTATTTTTTTACCTATAATTCTCTTGCAAGCAAGAAATAAAAAGTTACTTCCTTACAATATTTTTTTTCAAAAAATATTTATTTAATAACATATTCATATTTTCATTTATATTTATTATCATGTAATAGTAAAAATTATTACTACATAATTAAAAATAAGTTAGATTTATACATCTAATAAATAAACTTTTAAATTCAATTATACATATACTTTCATTTAACAATCTATAAAATAAAATATTAAAAATTAATATTAAATTAAAAAATTTGAAATTTACATTCAACTATTTACAATTATTTACATTCAAATCATATCAAAATATTTTCAATTTATTCAAAAAGATATTATAAAATTTTAATTTTTTTAAATAGAGTTATAATATTTTTAATATTATAACAAAAAATTGATTACTTAAAATTATTTACATTCAAGTTACATCGAAATCTTATCAACTTAATGTGTACAACCATTTAATTAGTAAAAAAAAAATATTGCCGGTGTTGTCAGAGCAAACAGGGCAAATTTGGGGCAGGGTTGGGTCAATTGGACGGTGCAAATAAGTTGCACCATAGCCGGTGTCGTCAATCATCAGCTATTGGCGTTGTGGCACTTGGTACTACCTCAAATTCAAATTCTATTCCCGCCTTACTCCACATTCAAAAACTAATCCCACCTTGGCGAATTTAAAAACTATCTTTACAAGTCAGTAGCATTGTTTCGCAAGTGTGCAAGCCGATTAGTTTATTTTCCAGATAATAGTAGGCTGTGCAAAAATGGGGGTCTCTGGATTGATTTTAGATATTTGTAAAACACAATTGATGGGTGAATTTCATTGAAAGAGCCCCATTGACAATACCCCTCAAACTATTTGAACGAATGGCTCAAAGAAATGCGCTTTCATGGAATCTCATGGTCTGTACCAATAAAAGCCAGAGCGCACGTTGTCAAAAGGATGTACAGAAACATAAGTTTATCTAGAGAAAAACATGTTTCTATTTCCAGCTACTTCTGTAGTTTTAACTCTGGGCAAAAAAAACATTTTCTATTTTCAGCTACTTCTATAGTTTTAAAATTGTGATCTCATTTTTTAAAATTGAGTTCACTATGTGTTGTTAGTGCCTAAATAAGTGTTGTTTTCTTTTAAGTCTGGAATATCCATAAAGGGTTGTGCATTCATCCCTCAAAATTTTTTTGGAGTGTATACTTTATTGTAGATTAAGCAATGTATTTACAATACGAACTTTTTTCTCTCTATCATAATAGATGGGTTTGAAAGCTGTATTATTTGATCCTTGAAGCTACAAATTGGGAGATAATAAAGCAATATGGTCGAATAAGAAAAAGTTTCACACTTGTATTTGAGGAAATAACAAAATTTAAGCTTGAAACTTATAGAAAGAAAAAGCATCATCAATCTTTGAACATTGTTGTGGCTTTAGTTAATCGTAATCAGAGCAAGGAATTTGGTGTATAAATACATATATAATACATTGTTTTTCTTTCAGATTATTCTAAATAGAGATGCAAATGCAAATGGAGACATTCGTAATGGGAAAAGCTTACATTTAAATCTCTTCATTTGAACAAATAAGCATAGATTCTACAAGTAATTGTTGGAGTATTGTTGAAGGATCATTTAATTTAATAAAATGTGATATAGTTATCAGGATTAAAATCTAATTTTTTTTTGAGTGAAGCTCATTGATCTATGTTACATAATTAATGGTTTATGTGAATGCATCTTTCATGAGAATTAATGGAACACTTAGCACTCATTGCATCTAGGCGATGCTCATCTAGGCGAAGCACCAATATTTCTCCAAAGGTCACCCATCTTAATACTACTCCATCTCAAGTGAGTTTAATTACAAATTTTCCTCCATGGTCAAACCCACACTGCTTGTAACCTCATTCACAAAACTTCTATAAAACGTTGTGCATTATGAACCATTCATTAGAAAGCTCGTTATGCTCATCAATTGATAAGTATGATATATTTTTCAAAACAAGTCAAATTGTGATATTGCTATCAAGATTCAATGAAATTGACTCAAAAAGCTACATAATTCTATTTTGATAACAATATTTCAATTTGACTTGCTATAGAAAATGTATCCTACTTATTTAGTAGTATATTAAATTTATTTGGTGTAGATTACTTAAAGAATAATAGTCAATTAAAATAGTTGAGTAGATATTTTTTCTATGCATGAATCTATAACACAATGATTTTGGATTTCTAGAATTTCACATCAATAAAGTCATAATTTAATTTAATTTATTATTCTTTTCAAAAATTTATAGTAGACCCAAAACGTATAATTGGAATGCTTGTAAATTTTGATTTTCAAGATCATGTATTGCTCCACACACACACACATGTATATACATATGTGTAGATATAGATATAGATATAGATATATATGTATATGTATTTATCAAATATTTTATAATTTAATAGATTTCAAATTTATATTACATCACTTATTTTCTTGCAAGGTCACATAAATCAATATATTTGAATAAAAAATAAAATACTTAGTAATCTAGATTGTCCGCTTGAATGCTATTTGCCATATCTTGAAACCTTTATGAAAGATGATTCTATGTTAAAAAGTGCAATAGTTGTGTTACAAGGATATATTTTATGAACGGTTATGTAATACAAAATTCTCTTTATTTAAAAAAAAATGAACCTAAGGGTAAAATAATAACTTTGAAATAGGAAAGCAAATATAAATTATGAGTGAATAACTTTGGGGAAATAATAATGAACAAATTATGAATGAATGGAAAGTGTTGCAAATAGAAGCAAAATGTTTGTTAATAGGAATCTAGCCACAACCAAGCTTAAATTAAGAACACGATGCATGTCATTACTTGGCATTTTGATCAAAGTGGGTACACAACCAAATAAGAAATTCAATGAGCATATTAATATTGAATAAATACTCATTATAACACTTTATAACAATTTTTTTTGAGTTTTTTTTTGGATAAAACATAGTGCACATGTAACGTATGTTATAAAAAAACATAGGAGAAAGCTTAAGAAATACAATGGAGAGCCAAAAGTGAACCTCTTCCAACTAAAATCCACACAAGTTGTAGAATAGGGAAGCGAGAATAATACTAGCAAGAAAAAGACCACTAAAATAGAAGATGATAGAGAGAACCATATGACTTAGAAAATAAAATAGAAGATAGAATATATAAGAGGAGATACAACAGGGAGACCCATAAGTCTAACCTTTAATTAGATTATATACTTAAATTTGGAAACTAATAAAGCTAAATCAAACAAGAAATTCCACAACAAGATTTGTCCATCTACAATGAAGAGATCTTCACTCTTACCAATTAACAACTCATGGTAGCATAGGCATCATGAGGCACACAAGACCTAAAGATATCCTAGGACATTGCAATTTTATCTTCAATTCCCTCCTTGTTAAAGTTGGAAATGATGTAAAGCCTTCTAGATATAGAATCCATGAGAATAAAAAAACCAACTCTTGAGAGATCTATTCCCAATTGTGTGACAAAACTATTTGAATTCCAACATCAAAGATCAACTCCTTTAATCATGCACTTTGTAAGTTGGGAGCGAATAAAGTTTTATAGATAGCATCATCATGCATATGTACAAATGTACAAATTATTCTTTATGATATACATTACTGTTGGGATTATCTCATCAACATCTAAGATGAATAAATTGTAAGGAAGAAAAGGTGCACAGAATCACTTCCTATGCTAATCTTGAGAGGACAATTATGCAAATTCAACTAACTATTACATAAACTTCAATGGAGAAATAAACATGCATAAATGAAACATCACAATAAGAACATAACACTGTGATTACCATGGGAAAACCCTTCCAAGAGAAAAAAAGAAAACCCACCCTCTGAAACCCACATAATGTATTACCAAATCAAGATGATTAAAATATACTTGAAATGCAAGTTCTTACAAGAGTGTATCACCAGAACTCGAGCTTAGAGAGACACCTTCTAGCCTCTAGTCTTGCAAACACAACTCAATGATCAAACTCTTCCCCAAGCCCTCCTTATATAGTGATTTTACAACCTAGAAACTACTTGTAGTTTTACAAAACCATGGGCAAAACAACCATGCCAAATGTTACCCATTCTTGACATTTGTAAGTCCAAGATGGGAAAACAACCAAGTCAAAATAGTATTCTTGTCCATAATTTTGTCCCCTACTTTAGACCCTCATAGAAGTCGTGTAATAAGTTATTTATACTCTAAAAATATCCCACCTATATTCTATTAAGGCACATTTTCAACAACTCGTACACCTTTTCCCAACACATAAACATGTGGAAAACTACTACAAACAAATTCTAGAATCGTCATGAAGGAAAGTTGTCTTCACATCCATCTACTCAACTTCTAGATCATAAGTTGATGCAATAGAAAGTAAAAAATTGAATGGATGCCATTTTTTCTATAGGAGAAATTTTTTCTCCATAATCAATTATTGCAACCTGAGAGTAACCTTTTGTAACCAAACATGCTTTGTACTTCTCAATGCTTCCATTTGAATCCATCTTTCTTTTGAACACCCATTTACTTGACCAACATGCTTTCATCCTTTAGGAAATGGTACAAGCTCCCATGTGTCATTCTGCTTAAGAGCTGCCATCTCTTCATCCATGGCTATTTTCTAGGAGACTATAATCGTGTACAAATAATTGATGCCCTAGTATAGAATTATAGACATGAGACTAGATAATTGTGACAAAAGTTGATGGAACCTCTCTCTCATGTATAAATAGAAAAATTATACATGAGTATTTTGGGCTTTACATCCACACCATTTCTAGAATTGATAAAGAGGGTCTTTGTGTAGAGTATGAATGCCTAGTAAAGAGTGTCGGTTTGAAGGAGGTTTCCTTTTTCATGAATAGGGAAGAGAGGAATACAATAATTCAGTTGCAACATACAAGGTTCCTTTTCCTACAACCAGCTTCATGTGTGAAGGAATATCTTGGATCAACAACAAGTAGCATCAAATGAATTACCGAGGATATTTTGTGTTTTGTTTTATTACAACTTTATGTTTTGTTTTTTTGTGAGGTTTGTTTCAAAATTGCGTCAATTTTTGTCTATTTTCAGTATTAGGTGAATTTGAAAAGTTATGAATATGAATAGTTGGAAGATTGTTGCTTTCCTTTTGGAGGGAAACCACAACCATGTGATATAAATTATTGATAACCAAAAACATAAGAACTCTATGATGTACTTGTTTCTTTTGATATCAATACAAAGCTACCTTCTTTTACTACATCCACACCTCTCATATTCCTTCAAATTGGATGAAAGAATATCTTGGATTGACAATAGGTAGTGTAAAATGAATTATCAAGGATTTAAGGATATTTTATGTTTTGTTTTATTCCAACTATCTGTTTTATTTTTTTGTGAGTGTTGTTTTGATTTTGTCATACTTTTTCTATTTTTAGTATTAGCTGAATTTGAAAAGGTATGAATGTAAATAGTTGAAAGCTTATTGCTTCTCTTTTGGAGGGAAACCACAACCATGTGATATAAATTATTGATAACCAAAAATAGAAGAACTCTGTGATGTGCTTTTTTCTTTTGATATCAATACAAAGCTACCTTGTTTTCTTGTCCAATCTAGGATTTAATCTTTCTTCTAAATTTTTTATTCTATTATATAATAAACTCTTGAGTTGGTTGTTATCTTTAAAACTTATTTGGTTGTTTGAGACTCTTGAATACTAGTTTGAACAAATTATAGATAATGAAAGTAAAGCAATGTCCTTCCATTCTTTACCTAATTGGATTTTCTTAAAGGATTAAATTTAATTAGGCAAGTTTATGCTCTAGATTAAACTCACCCACATTTACAAAATTGGATAGTTGATAGTACTATTAGATCTTCCATGGTATTACCTTTCAGAGGGGAACATAAGGGATTCAACATAGGTGACTCAAAGCCCAATTGGATAAGGAACTAGTATATTGATTTTGAAAGGAGTAAGGAAATTTCAAACTCATTAAGCATCTTTCTTTATTTTCAAGTAGGGAAAGTGATTATTAAATATTTGTGTATGTTGCTAGGAGGTCCTTTTTGTTTTAATTAGGATTTTCTACCCTAAGTATTTAAAATCTTAGAAGAGCTTTATTGATTTATGCTATAAAAAAAACTCAAGACTCTAGAAAGAGTTAAAGGTTGGGTACACCCACCCAGGTCCTGTAAAATGTAAAGAAAAAAGGAGTTGCATTCATTTTAATGATTGAATTTTGTTAGTTTTCCATATCAAGTTGGAAGGCGTGATAACAAAGACTAGTAAGCTTTTTATCTTTTCAATATGTTGATTTGTGATCAAACATCCTCCAAGGAGATATTTAGGCTATCCATTGGTTCATTATACAACTAGCTAATAAATGTTATCCAATTTCCTATCTCAAGAAAAGTACTAGATTTTATTGGGGTGAGTCTTGTTAGAAGGTATTTGGTCAATCAAATAATATTTTATTATACTAGTACCTCTATTCAGGGGACTCATGGAAAATAAGTCCAATTAATATTAACCTTCGTTGTGACACTAGTATCCTTTCATTCTCTTAGATTTATTCCACCTTCCATTTTTCTTTATACTATAGAGATTTCATCCATTATTCTTAGCACACTTTGATGATTCCTTTCTACATCACATGGACTCATTATATTATGAAAATAAAAAAATGGAGAAAAAAGATGGGGATAGAACCAAATAAAAGTTGGAATAAAAAATAAAAGAATAGATAAATTGCCAAAAAGAACACAGTTAGTAATGATTTCAAAAGGAAACTAAAATTGTACACTTTATAATTATCAAAGCTTGATAGGAGAATAAATGAAATACCCTTTAGGATCAAAACTTAAAGTATTAAGGCTTCATGCACATAAATATTCTTACATGAACTCATATGTGCTCAATACATTTATATACATTAGAAGAAAGGAGCGCAGAGAAAAGAAAAGAGAATTTAAGGATCAACATCTTGACTTACATCAAATGGGCATTCATTTCAATGACAAAAGACTTTCCTCATGCCAACATGCCACCTATCATAATCATGGTCATTTTTTTTGGCACTTGATTCTCTTTTGGAATTTGTTGCATGCATCTTTACTTTGATGCTAGCATAGGAATATCATATTTGAATTTGATATGGTAATTAATGTCTTGACTTATATTGTCTATCACCTAAAACAACTACCATTCCTAATGGTGGCATGATTATTCGTGGATCCTTAAGGATAGGTCTTTATTCTTGTCTCTACCTCATTAGACACTCAAATTTGAGGAGTCAGACATACCTACAAATATCCTATCAAGATATTGACATTTCATTGATAATAAATCAAAAGCTTGATTGAGCCTACACATACTTTACATTTTACTATGAGGGCAACCCAAGCTTTTTATTTATCTTAGAGAACTAATATAAGATTTGAAGTACTTTTAAATCAAAGAACTCTCAAATAACTACTATAAAATCATCATGATGTAGGTTTGGCCTATTACATATTCAGAACATGTGTGTGTGTGTGTGTGTGTGTGTGTGTGTGTGTGTGTGTGTGTGTGTGTAGTAATTATGAGCACCCCTCTCCTATTTGTTTACAAGACCAACATCTTTTCATTTACATGAAGTGCTTTTCATTTACATAAAGTGCTCTTCATCTTCTATTTTTCACTCATTGTATGCCTCCTCCAACTTTTTATATTATATTTATGTTGAACTTATAAATATAATTCAATTAAATATCCATGTTTTTTAATTAAGGATAAAATAGGCTTTAACATGGGACCTAAAACCCCAAAAGTTTTATAGAAGAAAGAAAGCATTAAGTCCTTAAACGAAACAATGTTCTGACTAATAGACACACCCAAACCCACAACCAGCCTAACCTGGCAATACCTAGCAGTAAAAACTAGACAAAAGAAAAAAAGAAGCTAACTACCTAGCTTAAACAACAAAGACAAAAAAGTACCAACACAAAGAGAGGATAACTAGGCCATATCTTTGACCTTAACTTTTAGCTCTTGTTGAATCCCTTTAATCTACTATGTGACCTTCTTTATGTTTCTTTGGTCAATCTAAACCTCCTTCTTTTGTTTCTTTTTCATGTTGGAACACATCCATTTTCCAAGTCCAACCTCTTCATTGTCCTTTTTTGGATCCTTCAAATCCAACACTAGGTTAATTTCCTTACCCTTATCCATGATAGTTAGAACCCTATTCAAGAAATCCACCGAAGAGTCAGAAAAACCCTAACATTTAGCAAGCACTTCCTTTGTACTCTTCTCCATGTGGATAATTTTATTTCTCAGATCTTTTAAGGCCTTTGGATTCCCCTACTCCTCTTTCCTATTATCCTTTTGTCCACTCTTGATCTCCAATTTTTTGATTCCCCCTTCTAAATCCTTGCATTTGAGGTTTAGTACTTTAATAGAGTGGAAGGACCATTTCTCTAGCCTTAGGGAATACAAAGAAATGACTTTAGTAGTCTCCAATACTCTATGGGGAGGGTTTACAGCCAAGTCTTAGATGTTATATTATGTGATTTCACATTGAGCTCATCATTATCCACAATGTGGAGCATAGGGATTCTTGCCTTCCTTATTTCCTTCTCCTAGAAGTCTTTATCTTTTTTCTCATACTAGCACTCAAAACCCTTGGTCTCAACATCAATAAGTGAAATGAACACATTCATGGTCGATAGATTCATCATAGTCAATCAGTCTTATGGCTTCCCTCGGTTCATCATCATTCTCAAATTTTTCTTCTTTTGATAATCAAATTATTTTTTCTTGTTTACAAGGGAAACCAAGCTACTCATCTTGCCATAATTGATTTGAGATCTTTTTCTTTTTCATCCAAGGGGGGAAAAACATTTTTTCCACAAACTAGTGAAGACGGAGTCTCCAAACCACCTCCAAAAAACCGTTCAACTGATTCAAAATTTTATTCTTCCTCCTCATAAATGTTTGTTTCCATCTTCATTTTCCCTTTCTCCACATTCTTCTCTTCCTCCCCTTCATTACCACTGTCCTCCTCATTGTTCGATAAAAGTTTTTCTTTCACCTTAGATTTCTTCTTTTTCTTGGTATCAAAAATATCAATCCCAAAATACCCTAAAATTCTTTTTCCCTTCCCCCTTTTCATCCCTGACTCCAAATTTTGAACACTTTTTTACCTATTTTCTTCGGGATTGAATCCAAGAAAAACTATTTCACATAGGAATGAATCAATCTCATCAAATCCTCATGCATAATGGGTTGATAATTAGGATTAGACCTTAGGGTATTTCTACTCAGAGACAACGAACAAAGGAAATAAAAAGGGAAACATGCCTTTTTCTTATAACAAAAATGGTTGAGGAAGACAAAATGGTAAGTATGAGCCCTGCCATACCTTCCATCTAAAGTTATATACTCCATTACCACTGTGAGCACCCGACACCATAACAATTTAATAGAAGATGTCACAAAAATACCCCCCTCCCTTTGATAAGTTGACCATCAGTTTCCTTAAGGAATTTACTAACTGCCAATTCTGAATACTTAAGGTCCCAAAAGAAACACTTACCCTAAGCACTAAGCCCAGTAATTTCGCCATCACTATGAGATCAAACTTTAGTTTTCCTTCCGCCAAGGTTAATCTCTTTGTTGTTCTAGCCATGTTATCACAAAACTAATCTTTGATAACTAAAGCAATAGTATATACTAGTGATCTACATTATATCCTATGCATTTAAGTTTATGAAGCCAATATCATAGTCTATAATGTCAATTTCTCAAAACAAAAATAAAACAAAACAAAAGTTATAAAAATTTGAGAAATAAAATTTTAATCCTTCAATAGTAGTTCAAATGTGAGATGGTGTATTATAGTGTGAGGGTTTATTTTTCATATCACCCCATTTACTGAACTAACAATAATCTCCATGTTTGAAATAATGGTTTTGCACTATTTTTTGTGTAACAATTAGAGAGATTAATTTCATAGTAGTGTGGCAATCAACACATACTTGAAGGTTTTTCACAACTCTAATAGTTTTTCCTGGCCAAAATATCTAACAAAATAAAAGCAATTGCCAACTTTTGGCTACTTGGACAAAGAAACAATTATTTTTCCTCCTTTTCATTAAGTAAATCATGAATTTGGAAAATGCCCTTCCACTTTCATGTTCGAAACCAATTTCTCCAACCTTGGATGCAAATTGTCTCCTACATAAAATGCATGTACCATTTTTGTGGCCTTAATACAACTATATGTATGGATTGTTTCTTGTGTAGATGGTTGAGATTGTTATCATTTTTTGGATCAAAATTAAAAGATACCACTTTAAATACTACTAAGATTGAGGCCCCTTCAAATAGTTTGAAATTTTAATTTTTTGTGGAAAAAAGGGTTCCATGAGGTCAAAATAATAGAGTACAATATTTTTCAAATAGATAGAGCCCAAAACTTTTAGTTTGTAATTCAGGGGTGCATTTGGAAGAACCTTAGAAATTATTGTGAATAAGAGAATTTCCTCATTTATAAGATTGAACCTCCTCAAATTAAACCTCTTGTCATTTTATATTGTTATATTATGCTATAAAAAATAACAATATTCATGAAACCACCAACTATAGATTTTAAGAATTAAAATTTTAAACATAAACTATATAACAATTAAAATATTAACAACATATTTATTATTTGAAGATTTCAAATTCCCTCATATTAATTTTTATAACACTTTAAATTATTAAACAATTTTAGAAAAATAGAAAACTCATGACAACAATTCTAAATTTTAAAGATTAAATTTTTTAATTTGACTACATTGCAAAAATTTATAAAATAAGCCACTGCAAACTGCTCTCAAGAAATTTCAATAACATGAAATAACCATTAACTAATGCATTTTTTTGAAATGCAGGAAATAAGAATCACGAATCTAAAAATCATCAATCTAAATGTTAAACTAGTTTCTTTCCAAAAAGAAATGCTTCATTAAAAAGACATTTGCAAATTTTCAAAAATTTCTTACAAAATTCATATTGTCCCTATCTGAGATATCTTACAAATTATGCCTGCATGCAGATACCAATCAGACATCCTACAATCTAAGCTTTCATTTTTTGAAAGCCCATCTATTAGAGCAGCAGCAGGCACTGGAACATCTACTAAACTTACTCTCACTCCTTAATGTCCATAGACTTCTCCAAATCTCTCGCTTGTGAAGGATGTTGATAGGCTGGCTTCACACCTTTCAATTACATTACTTCAAATTTATGTATATAAACCCTTTTCTGAAAATCCATTTTGATTGCATATCCACAGTTACAGCATTCCATGAAAGCGCATTTCTTTGAGCCTTCCAGACTTAAAAGAAAAAAACACTTATTTAGGCACTAACAACACAGAGTGAACTCAATTTAAAAAAAGAAGATCACAGTTTTAAAACTATAGAAGCAGCTGAAAATAGGAAGTAGCTGAAAATAGAAAATATGTTTTTGTCTAGATAAACTTATGTTTCTGTACATCCTTTTGACAACATGGGCTCTGGCTCTTATTAGCACAGACCATGAGATTCCATGAAAGTGCATTTCTTTGAGCCATTCGTTCAAATAGTTTGAGGGGTATTGTCAATGGGGCTCTTTCAATGAAATTCACCCATTATTTGTGCTTTACAAATATCTAAAATCAATCCAGAGACCCCCATTTTTGCATAGCCTACTATTACTCTAGAAAATAAACTAATCGGCTTGTACACCTGCGAAACAATGCTACTGTCTTGTAAAGATAGTTTTTAAATTCGCCAAGGTAGGATTAGTTTTTGAATGTGGAGTAAGGTGAGAATAGAATTTGAATTTGAGGTAGTACCAAGCACCACAATGCCAATAGCTGAACACTAACAGTAACGGAAGTGTTTATTGCGATAAAAAATGGTAGGAAAATGGGACGGAGGAAAGGGGCCCGCACCAGCCGCTCGAAGCAGTCAACGCTTCGAGTGTGCTAGTTAAGCCCAGCCGTCGTTAAAGGCCATTTTAACATAGATAAGGTAGGTCGCAACAATAGTCAATGGCGTTGGATCGAAATAATGAGAAGTAAGGTAAATATGTTGGTGTTCAATTTTTGAATGTGCCAGAAAGACAATGGCAATTTTGTGAAATATTGATGGGTGAACATATTCTAACAACAAATTGAGCTCACCTTAGTTATGGCCTAGATGGAAAATGAGCGAACTAACAAATGGTAGCACACATGTTGTCAAAGCAGGGAATGTTGAACAACCATCGAGAGTAGGGGAATGTTGACAATCCAATAAAAGAAGGATATTTGGAATATGTTAAAATATTTGATAGCAATTTTTATGCATTATGATAGTTGAAAATAAAAGTTATGCATTAAAGTGTTAGTAGATGGCTTTGTGGATGTAATTATATCTATGTAAAGGGGATAGCAATAGTGCTATAGGATGGGGTTTAGATTAAGTTCTAAATGATGGATTAAGTCAAATATGGAAATCTCTATGGATTTTCATATCTAGCTATGTAATATTCTCTTATATATATATTAATAAAAATAAAACTTATTATTGACAAAAAAAAACATAATTCATAATTATTAAAATACATTATAATGACCAAACTAAACATGAACTTTAAAGAAAAATGAATAAATTTTCACCATTATAGATATATAAAACAATTTAGAGAAAAAAAAAATAGATATACATATGCACAGATGCACACATACCCACACACATGCAGACATGTGTGCGCGCGCACACACACACACACCATTATAATTATATAAAATATCTTTAGAATAAAAATAATAATAATTTGATTAATTATTAGTTTGTATTTTTAGTGATATTCATTTTTTTAAATTATTATTATTACTAATTTATTAATTGAGATATACCCTCTCAAGAGTTTGTTTTTAATGTTAGACACATTTATTCACCTCCTTAGCCTTAGTTGTTTTATCCATTCACCTTCTCTTTTATAATCAATAATGAAATATGATAGAGAAAGAAATGGAATAATTTTTTGTTATTCTCAAAATACTCAACATGAATCATATACCATATATCATAATTATAATACAAGATTCATTAATTACCCTAATTTTTTTGAAGTATACCTAAACAAACAAAATATACCTTACCTAAATTTTTATTGACCAATATGGACATCAAGAAATTGAATCTACCAAAATATTCACCACGTTGGAACTTTGAAACTGTAGAAAACAAGAGCTCTTTGGGAGTTGGAGTCCCTACCTTTTGAGGTCATAATAGGGTTTAGGATGATATAAAAATGAACTATTAGAAGGATTATTTAGATAAATGCATTTAGGAATATTGCAATTGTGAATATATTAGTAGATTGTTTAACAAAAATAGTATGTACAAATATTTTGAGTTGAATGCTTTGTTTCTAAAAGTTTTAACAATTCTATAAAATAAATAAATTTAGCTTATTTGTAAAACTTATAATGATTGACAAAAAAAAACCACAAAACAATTAGAAACATTAATTTATAAGTTACAAAATGAAGACTAAATATATGTAAATTTTTGTTTTAATATTTACAATCTTTTAAAAAATAAATTCTAAAATAAAATGTAGATGCATTTTATTTTTATATAATATTAAAATATTATAATTTAAAATTATTTTTATATGCATAGGGCTTGCGCTTCACGCAATTCCTACCAAAACTCTGCAATCATCCCTCCTTTTATAATGTGGGCTTAGTTACAATTAAAGCTGGTGAAGAGGACTATTTTATGCCTAAAGAAAGTTATACAAAGAGGCTGAATAATTATAGATTCTAGACCTTTTGTTATTCAATTAGTTGAGCCTTTTGACAATGAAGTTCATGATTCTTTTCGTCGTCAGATGAGATTAGAAATGACATCGCGTCATAAATGAATTTTGATGAGTATAATAATTGCATTCTTATCTATCTGTTTTTTTCTACATTTTGAATAGTTTGAAAAATAGGAAATATTAGCCAAGGGATTTTTGTTTTCATAAAAGAATTTAAAAATATACAACATAAAACTGTAGAAATAGAATAATTATTTACTAAAAATTAATAGACATGGGGTCAAACAAAAACATTAGTTTCGTGCCTTATATAATGGCATTTTCTACCCTGACACAAAAAGTGACATGGTAGATAGCAAAAAAACATGCATGTCCATCTAAAAGACACATTCCATACATGCTTTGACTACTTTTTGGGCCCACTTAAATATGTTTTCTCTGTTTGTGTCCCATTTACCTTGACATGCAAAGTACATAAATTTGGTTTGGCAAAGTATGTTCAGTTGTTGCTCCTTAAAATTTTTATTGCTCCTTTCAAATTTTTTAACTTTTCTCTCGCCTTGAAAGATAAATTTGTAGTTAAAAAAAGCTTTATGATTTAACTTTCATGTGAGATTATATAATAATTTTAAAAAATTGTTATTAGTGTTTATTTTTATAAAATTGAACTTTTTAGATTTTATATATATTTTAAATTAAATTTCACTTCTTCTTTTTTATGAATAATAATTATTTTAATTAACAATAGTAAAATAATTTGTTTCTTTTAATTTTTTTAGCAAAAAAATCAAATAAATAGATAATAATATATTTTAAAATTAACATATTCTATAAGTTCATAAATATAATATAGAGACATAATCATTTTAAATAAAGTGAGTAGAAATACTTAGGAAAGACATTACATGGATAATCTATGCATAATCTATTGCATAGTTATTACATTAATACTTATTAATTATATTTAAAAATGTGATTTTTTTTTAATAGATAAAATTAATATTAATATAATAAATTTAAACAATATTGGTTCTAACTTTTTAAGATAAATAAATTCAAGTTATAATAGAAAGATTATTAGTTGTCTATTGAAAGACTCTAATAATAGTTAAAATAAAAATTAAAAATAAGTGATAAAAGTATTTAAAAGTAGATTAGCACACAAATCCAATTAATTTTTAAAATAAAATATTTCAAAATTATGAATTTTTAATATTTAAACAATTTTTTTAAATAAATGTTAAAATTAATATCATTTTAAAAAATTGAATGTAGAATATTAAATATTGAAGACAAAAAAATGAAATATTTTGTGTGTGTGTGTGTGTGTGTGTGTATTAGAAGTTAATACTTTTTAGAAAAATAAATTTAGAATATTAAATTTTAAAAGATAAAGTTAAAATGCTTAATAATAATTTTTGATATGTCAAAAGAGTTTCATAAAATATCATCCCAACCAAACCATACACAATATTATCCCTAAGAAGTAGGAATGTGTTAATTGTAACTAGTGAGATGCCTATACAAAAGGAAGAGTAAAAAGGGTAAAAGATTGAGTAGGCATGGAATCATATTTCAAATAAGTGAACATAAGATTAAAATAAATTAGTATTAAAAGGATATAATTATTTTAGTGTTAATCTAATGATAATTTTCTTTGTTTTTCCTTTAGTATTATTAAAAACTTGATCATTTCAACTACCACTTTAAACTTCACTATTTTATCTATGTTGAATTGATATAATAGTAAATAGAATTATAATTTATAATTTGAATATGTATCTTGTATTCCATTTTACTATATTAATTTATTATAGATTAAGCAAAAGGTTATTTTGAGTTGAACTATGTCTAAGTCTTAAATAGGAGGTGTGATTTTATTCTAGATTCTTCTTGCTAGATATTTTTCCTATTGAGTGTGTTTTTTAAATCATTTTTTATTTTCCCAATGTTGTGTTGATATAATAATTTTCATGGTTTCCATTAAATCTTAGTCATTGATTCATACACTAACCATAGTTCCCTATTTTGATCTCAACAGTAACCTTAGCACTAATTGAACTTGATAAAAATTTAATAGTAACTCACATCTTGTTTCAATCCTTGCATTAACTTTGATTGAACAATACAATAAACTAAGATTTATCATACAATAATACCTTTATTTGTGACCTAACATTAGATCCCTAATCAAAGTGTATTTGTTCCCACTTTAAGTGTAATTAATTCTAGCCTTATTTTCAATATCAACCCTAACCTTAAACTAATTGTAATTCAAAACCTAACCTTTACTCTCTACCTAATCTAAATCCTATTGAACACTAGCTAAGTAACTAGACATTTACACTAAAAGAGCCCATAATTAAATGTAAAGCCTAACTAATTCAAATCCTTAAACTTAATGAAACTAATTATTTTATCAATAAATTGAGACCTTTGAGAAAAGGTAACCTTAAAGTGAAAGTCTTCTTTTATTATTGAAAAGTCAAAAGTTAGGAATCGTTTATATTATTTTGACCACCCAACATAATTTTCAAACAAAGGTACCTTTTATCAAAGTTAAATTTGTACAAAGTTATAAAAAAAGATCAAAGGTTAATGACTAGCTTCTTTAACCATATACCTCAAATTATTATGAAGATTCCATAAGTTTTTATATTGTAATATATGTTATGCTACATAATACACTAGTGTCGATACTTTTATAGTGAGAGACCTAGGGAGAGATGGGATATAGGGGAAGAGAGCTGACATACCTAGAAGGGGAGAGAGAGTTGAGATGGGGGTTTCAAGGAAGAAGGGGAAGATATAGATGGATTAAAAATTTCCAAAATTTATGTATATTCTTAAGTATAAATCCTAATTAATAAAATTCTATATATAGAGAATTCTCTCTCTCTCTCTCTCTCTCTCTCTCTCTCTCTCTCTCTCTCTCTCTCTCTCTCTCTCTCTCAATCACACACACACACACACATTTTTTTCCTCTCTTATTTTCTCCCTTTCTCCCTATCTCCCTTTTCTTCTTCTTCTCTACCTCTCTCCTACTCTCTCGCTCTACCCCATTTCTCTCCTCTCTCTCTCTCTCTCCTAGTATCCCACTATATCTTTCCTTAAACACTAAATCCCAAAGGTTCTATGCCCAAAAATAATTCTATAACCATAAGAATTCAACCCTAAATCCTTTCTCCCTTTCTCTCATTTTTCTATTTGTCATTATGTTCATCTCATTCTCTACCTCTTTGTCTATCTCTCATTTGTACCTATTATAGAGATTAAAAATCAACTAGGTGTAGGAGTCAACCTATTATAATAAAATATATAAGCAATATGCTCAATCTCCTATGTGATCCAAATCAAGTTGGGGCTCATTGTTTTAAGTGATTAATTAGGGTTGAGGTTAATATTAAATTTGGTTTGGTGTTAGGATTAGGGTTTCTTTTTTTAGTGAACAAAGATAGGTAGAAGAGTGATAAGAGATTAAGGAGAGGTTAAATTGGAGAGATATAAGGATTTTGAGATGATTTACAACTAATATTAACAACACTTTTTTGAAACTAATTTTGCCAGCACTTGTTTTCAACTAATGTTAATAATGTGTAATACCTCCCCCTCCCATTCCTTTTCTCTCATCTCTAGTTATGATAAGATTTATTTTTAGTTTTATTGTTTTCATCATGGTGTGTGTGTGTGTGTGTGTGTGTGTGTGTGTGTGTGTGTGTGTGTGTGTGTGTGTGTGTGTGTGTGTGTGTGTGTGTGTGTGTGTGTGTGAGAGAGAGAGAGAGAGAGAGAGAGAGAGAGAGAGAGAGAGAGAGAGAGAGAGAGAGAGAGAGAGAGAGAGAGAGATTATTTATGATTATTGATTTATAGTTATCTTCCACTCCCCCCCCCCATTCCCTCTCTCCCTTATAACTCTACAATACACACAATATCACTTTCTTTAAAGCTTCATATCCACTCTCTCTCTCTCTCTCACTCTCTGATGTAATGATTAGATTCATTAATATTTGATGTACAAAAGAGTAGTTTTTTCCCTTTAACCATTTTCTCCCTCTCCCCACATATATCTCTCCTCTCTCCATCTTCATTTTTTCCTATCTTCCTTCCCTAGTCTCTACATCTCCCTCCTATGTCCATTTATTGCTAAGGATGAAGATCAATAAAATAAAGAGATAAGTTGGATATTACAACCTCATACTATCATGTCCTATTTCATCATGTCTCCATCTATATTTCTCTTAATATCACTCTCCTTCATCTCTTTATCTCTTAATCTATTTCTTCCCTTATGCTAAGATATTTATGTATATTTGTATTACTCATTGTATTTCTCTATTTCTAGATGCAATTGGTAATTTGACATCATAACATTGTGAATCAATTTTCATAATAAAGGAAATAACTATCTTATAGCCTAAACCTTGTGAAATAAATATTGAAGCCTAAACCCTATCAAGAAATAGCAAGGGAGATCTAGAGAGGTGATTTGAGAAAGAAGATGAGGATAGGGGTAATAGTTTTGGGTAGGGAGATCTAGAGAGAGGAAGATAAATAAAGAGGGGATATATAGATAGGGAGTTATACATGGGTATATGCAACTCTTTCCCCCTCTACCACTCTCTCCCTCTTTTAGTTTTCTCCCTCTTCTCTATCATTCTCTCACTCTTATCCATCACTCTCTCCCTCTCTTCCTCTCCCCAACCTCTCTCTTGCAACATCCTACCATACACTATCTCTTTCCTCCATGATCCCTTTTCCATATTTCTTTTCTCGTCTCTCACTCTCTCCCTCTTTGCACCATCATCCTACTAAAGTGAATCCAAAGTTAATGAATAGAACATGAAATAGGATTCACTTGCATACTTAATATAATTTAGGTTTAGCATTTGTATCCCTTCATCCTTTTTGAGTTTTTCTAACATAACTTGAGTAAGGTTTGTAACCCTCTCTTTCTCTTGTATTGAATAACTTAGGGTGAATTTTATTAAGTAATAAATTTATCTCATCTAGTTTATATTTTCAAATTCATTGCTTCCATTTTTCCCCTAAACATTTTGATGAACTCAATGTGCAACACTTAATTTTTTCATTTTGGAGTTAAATTATTCTAGCTATAGGATTGGAATGATAGATAGAAGTATAGACATTTGAAATACTTTGAACCTTATGTAGAAAAATCCTTGTATAATCAATATTGCACCATAAATCAATGTAGAGAGAGAGAGAGAGAGAGAGAGAGAGAGAGAGAGAGAGAGAGAGAGAGAGAGAGAGAGAGAGAGAGAGAGAGAGAGAGAGAGATTTGGGTTTTTCTCATTCCCACTTTGGGTCGTTCCTATTGGTATCTTTCCACCAATACAATAGATCTACCATTTCCAAATCATAAACCCATGGATATAATTATACTCTTGAATGCTCAAAGGGTTGAGTACTTGAATGATCATGCATGGGTAATGAATATCTAATTCCTTGATGAACCAATCTACTAATAAAGAAATAAGATAGATCTTGAGAAGAAAATGCATGAATGATTAAGAATACTAGGAACACATGGTCTCATTAGGTTGGTCAAAGGGGGTCATAGGGTTTAGGGCTTATTGCCAAGTATATAGTTTAGAGGTTTTGAATATAGAGCTTAGGGTTCTAAGAATAGGTAGGATTTAGATTTTTTTCTATCCCTCTATCCATCTCTCCCTTCAACTTCTCAAATTAAATTATAGAATTGTTTATATACCCTAAACCTTGTGAAATCAACATTGAATCCTAAACCCTATAAAGAAAGGGTGAGGGAGATATAGAGAAAGGATTGAATTAATAAAAATGGATGATAAAATAAAGAAAGGGAGGTAGAGAGAGGCTTTAAGGTGGAGGGAAGAAATAGAGAATCATATGGGACTCTCTATTTTAACCTCCCTTATGCTTTCCCTCTTCTACTCCCTCTCCCCTTGTCTCACTCTCTCCCTCTTCATCCCCTCTACCTATCTCTCCCTCTCTTTTTTAATCTTGAAAATATAAAAACTAATTCCAAAACCCTCGATAATAATAGGTCTCTACATTCTAAATATATTACACCTAGTTAATCATAGTCCCTAAAATAATGACTAATAAGATCATAGTTCTTGATATTCTACAAGGCACATTGCTTGTTATGACAACTATATCTTTAGTGTAAAATGCATGAATGATAATATAAAATGAGGGCCTTTAATGAATTATTTCTTTCTTCTCTTGAACTTCTTGAATGTATCTTGAAATCTCTCTTGTAAATGATGACATATGTCCTTAACTTCTTGAATGATTTCTTATAGAAAGACTTGATGGATGGATTTCTAATAGAAATACTTGATAGCTTTGTGTCTATATGGGTTTATCCATCTATTTCCTCCTCTCCCACTCTCTACCTATTTTCCTTCCCTCCCCCTCCCCCATCTCCCTATCTCTCCCTCTACCAAATCTCTCATCCTATCATACTCCCTCTCTTTTATCTAAGATACCTTTTCCCTATTTATTTCTCCCTTTCTCACTCTATCCCTTTCTTCCCCCTTTCTCACTCTTTCCTTGATACTAATAGGTTAAGAGGGTTACAGATTATATTCTAATGTACTCTTTATACCTTAGGTTTGTATAGTTTAGAAAGATAAGGATATATATAGATAAATTATTAAGAAGAGGGAGGGAGGGAGAGATATACAGTTAAGTAGCAACATAGGAAAAAACCCTCAACTTTATGTATCCTAAAGCTTGTACCATAAAATTTTCACCCAAAACCATATTAAAAGAGGAAAAAAGAGAGATAAAGAGGTTATAAGAGAGAGAATATGAGGATAATAGTGGTGGTGGGGAAGGAGGAGTCCTCTAAAGGAAAGAATCTTAAAGGGGGAGAGATACATGAGCAACCTAGATAGGGAAAGAGAGTGGTGAGATATATGGAGAGGGACTACAAGATTAATTTTTATGCCAACCTTCATATTTTACTTGAAGATTAATGTTGTGATATATCTTCCTCAAATAACTCTCCCCCTCTCTCTCTAACCTCTCAGATGCTTTGGTAGAGGTATAAGTGTTATAGTGTTGTCTTTCATTTTACTATGCATTGTTATATTCGTAATTGTTAAGGGTTAATGACTTAAAATCTCTTTCCCACTCTATCACTCTTTCCATATCTCCATTCTCTCCCTCATCCTCATCCCTCTCTCCCTATTCCTCATTTATCTCCTCCTCAACCTCTCTCCCATGTCTCACTCTCTCCCTTTCCTTCTATCCATCCATATTCACATCTCCTTAACTCTCTTACTCATATCCATCACCTTCTTTCTCTCACTCTCACTTCTATCTATCCATGTTAATATCTCCTTAACTCTCTCAATCATATCCATCACCTTCTTTCTCTCACTCTCACTTCTATCTATCGATATCCACATCTCCCTAACTCTCTTATTCATATTCATCACCTTCTTTCTCTCACTCTCACTTCTATCTATCCATATCCACATCTCCTTAAATCTCTTACTCGTATCTATACTTTTATCCCTTTCCCTTCCCATATATCTATATATCCCCCTCTTGTTCTTTATATTTGTTTTATCTCCCACTCTCTATTTATATATATCACGTTTTCCTATTTGTCTATATATCTCATGATGAGTTCCTATTGGTTTCTTTTTTATTAAACAAGAAATGTTTGATCTATTTCTAATGTCTTGATCTATTTTCAAAACCTTTTTCTCTTGTGTTTAATGACAACATTCAACAATTTTGCCTTCTTCTTCAATAGAAATAATATCTAGGGAAGCTTTCTTGGAGTTAGTTATGAGATATGGTTAGAAAGATGGGTAATTATTTGGATAGGTGAGAGACCAAGGGGGAGACAACTTAGGTTATGGTTATGGATACAATAGCCATACCACACTCTCTTTCTCTCTACTCCATCTCCTCATCACTCTTTCAGTCTCTCTCCCATGTACTTACTATTTTATTTTCTATCTCTATC